>JAPYKT020000001.1:3765000-4472500 GCA_028749325.2 Caryopteris x clandonensis
TTGTCTTTGACTGGTTTTGCTGTGATGCGAACCTGAGGCTCAAAAGGTACAATATCTGTAGATTGATTTCTCCTATCATCTTTAGATGAGACAGATCCCAAGCCATTATCGACACCATCAACATCATAATCACTATCACTCTCAACAGAAGAACGTATCCTCTTATTTCCACGACCTTTTGAAGGTGCCTCACTGATGCTAGATGAACCATTCTCACTGCTTGGTTGCCGAATAAGAGCTTCTTCCCTGCTCAAAACACCTAACCATATTGCACTCTCTTTAGCAGTCATCTTATCCTGTAAGCACTTAGACTGCCTAATTAGTCTCCTGATCTTTGCAATATCAGGTGACATATGTTTTATAACAGCAGTCAGCACCCCAACTTTCCACATCTTCTTCAGATCGTGAGGCTTCTTATACGGAGGCGTCAGGCTCTTGGGTAAACCCATTCTCATCCACCAATCCTCATTCCCCGTTGGCCACCAAGGTGGTGGTATGCCCTTCTCCAGTGGAAACTTGCGTTGAGGTGGATCACAGTGTTGCATCAAGGAGGACAGAAGAGATCCCAAAGTAGCATCTTGCAAGTCTTGTAGGACACACTGTGAATTGCCATTTTGATCACCATGTCCATCTTCCCTAGAAAGGCATTCGGCCTCATATTTGGCGATAGCTGCAGGGCCATTTTTGTCAAACTTAACCTTTTCTTTCCACCAAGCTCTTATATTATCTGATGCACCGCTAACTGGCTTACCCTTCTCTGGTATAATACCATATACAAAACCACGAGCCTTGCAAACTTCCATGAGCTTCAACATGTACTTCAAGATACCATCTTGTGCTCGTGCCATCTTCTTCCGGCGCGCCTGATCTGTGGTGGATTTGGCCTTCTGCTTCTCTGCAGCTTGCTGGATAGCAAGCTTCTGTCTTTCCTTGATCCTCTTGAGCTTCACGCGGTCCTTCCACATTCTCTTCTCCAGTTCATCTGCGTCAATCTCCTCATCACTCACATCTTTCTCCTCTATGTTATCATCACCTCTTATCTCATCAACGTCAATATCCGAACTGTTGCGGAATGTATCACCATTAGTGATAAAAAACGGAAACTAAAACCATTTACAAGTGATTGATCAAGATCAAAATAGAGTATTATTATGCAAATATCAAAGTAAAATCTTCCTGCTCATAACTAATTGATTTATTCAGTCAAACATCCACCCTCTTTAGTAAAATCACAAATAATAAAAAGAATGATAATACCTATATCAAGTAGAATGCTAAGCAGATTACTTGCATCTAGTCTAATAACAAAAACTTCCAAATAAAACCAATGATTACAAAACCAAGAAATTGGCAGAGAAACTTAAGAAATTGATCAACCCTCTTACCAAGATATGAGCCACTCAGGCATACAGCCGACCACAGATTAATAATTGTATTAGCTCCACAAACACAACGTAATTCCACTTCCCAAATAAATTATTGATAATTGAACAAACTTACAAAAATGATCAGAACCCTTGAACATTCAACGGCACGTCCGCCCAAATAAAGAAGACAGAAAATTCAACAAACGAAACAATAAAATTACAATTCTTCATTTGTTGAACAGTGAGGGTAATCAGACCTGATATCAACTCCTATATCCTCCAGCACAGCCATCTGGATTTGATTTCTAGGTCCGCCCGAAAACCCTATCGAGAATTTGGAGGATCTTATGATAGGAGAAGATAAAGGAGTAGAGAAAGAATAAACAATTAATTAACGGGAAACAATTAATTAACGAGAAAGAATTAAAAATTAGAGGAAAAAGTTCGCCTTTGCATAGGCGCGATATTTGTCGACCGTGCAAGGGGAGTGTCTGCGGTGGGGGTGAAGGGGAGGGGGGGTGGGGGAGGAGGGAGGCAGTCGCAAATTGTCCTTTTGACTTTCATATCCAAATCTGTTTTTCTTTTTTAGAAACTTTCATATACAATTCGATTAAGTGTGCGAAACAAAAATCCTACTACTTTGTGTGATGTGGATATTGTTGATAGCATTTTTTGTTTAAACTGTAAGAAACTGCAGGATAACCACATAGAGAAGTCCGACGGTCATGCGCCTAGTCAAACACCGAAGGAAGTAAAATGCAATTAAACTTTCCTTTCAGATTTATTCAGTGAATGATTATCTGCTTTTCAAGTAACTGGACGAGCACCAACTATAATATATTTTTAATATTAATAATATATGATCAAATTATATTATTATTACTAAAAAAATTACATAATAATTATTTATATAATATTATGTGATTGGATCCTTTTATTATGCTATATTACATTATTATTTTCTTAAAATGTGTTTTTATTAAATAATAAGTTACACAACTTTTTGAACTGAATTTTAAAATGTTCCCAACTAAATACAAAATTTTCAACTCACTAAAATCTTATAATATTATATACGTTAATAATATAATTTTCTTTTACAAAATATTTATTTTTTTATATCAAATTCAATATATATATCAAAATAAAGACAAATAATTCAATCCATGAAAAAACTATATTACATCCATAAAAAATAAATATCATATTTTAAATAAAATTATTTATTTTAAAATATGCAATATTTGAGTCAAATTAAAGGTGAAAAAAAAAAGGATTAATTTGATATACAGTTCGTCAAAAATGAATTTAAAACAAAAAATTTGTTTGAATTTGCAAATTTTAGTAAAAAGTAAAAAATGAAAAAAATGAAAAATACAGTTGAGACACATGTTAAGAAAAAACAAAATTCTCAATATTCTTTCCCTATTCTTCTTTTATATAAAAAAGCATTATAATTTAATTTTTTAATTTATTTAATTAAATAACTTCACAAAATTTTGTGGAGTGACATGTGACAGAAGACTTTTCTCTTTTTATAGTAAGTATAGATATGAGAAAATCTTAAATCAATGTATTCGTAACTATATATATGTAATCAATGTAAACAATTAATATATTATATATATATATATATATATATATATTCATATATGTTAAATATATATATATATATATTCATATATGTTAAAAAGTAAAATGACTTTTTATATTTTTATTTTTCTGTCGAAATATAAATTTTATTTTTAGATATAAATATTGTTATATTTATTATTATTAAAATATTTTTTATATAGCAAGCTAATCATAAAGGTAAACAATGGGGAGCCGTGTTAATTAGATAATATATTATTTTTGCTTATGAAAATATATATGTGCATATATATAGTCAAAATCATATTGTTTATTACAAAGATTTTATAATCCCAGAGATAAACAAAATCTGCAAATTTAAAAAATCATTTTGTTTACACAATTCGAACGAGACCTCTAATTAAAATTAAAATAAAAAATAAAAAGAGGATATATTCATACATAAAATTCAGTTTAAACAAAATTTGTTTGATATTTTCTTCAATATATTTAAACAGATCTTCAAATATTCTTATGAATATAAATTGACTTTAAACATATTAAACATCTCAATTTATTGAATTCTCATATTCTTTTATTGATCCGATTTTGTTCATCTCAAAATTCAATATGATAGAAATTTTGCTAACATTCAATGCTTTTATGCGATTTTTCATTTTTCATAATTCCTTTTTTGTTTAAATTTATTTATTTTAATTTGTATTTTGTTCCTTTTTGTTGATAGTAATATTGACGTCTCATGTTATGATCGTCATTAAAATATACATATTTATTTTTTTATGTTGATTTTATTATATATCTATCAAATTTGATAATACTAACAATTTCGATTATATTGCTTTATATCACTTCAGAAATTGATCGAGTATAGCATCTTCTCAATTTCAAATCAAATATGATCGAAATTAGCACTATTATCTTTTTCTTCATATAGTTGATTTCTCAGTAATTTATCGATTCTGGAATAAAAATTAAATAATTCATCTCAGTTACAGTGGATTATATTTAATGATCGTCTGAAAAATCAAAAAAATCTATAATTATAATATTTATTCATTTATATTAAAACCCAAAAAAACAAAAATTCATAAACTATGTTTAATGGAAAAGAAATCCTACGAATTTTGAGTCTGGTCACATATTTGGTTATATTTCTAATGTAAAGTATATGTATAGGTACTAGTGTATTTTTCCTCACTATGTTTAATAATAAAATCTTATTTTCCAGCACAATAAAATACCATATAGCTAGATTATAGTCATCTTAACTCCGTATTCATATAAACCATATAGTTGAATTTCATATTATGAAAAATATAATTTGAATTATCTATAATCATTTCATGTAGTTGTTATAAAATTTAAATTGAACTAAACAGAAAATTATCTCCATCTTAATTTGAGCCTATATATATATATATATATATATATATATATATATATATATATAAACTTATGTATATCAGTTGGGCCGAAAATTAAATCAAGCTATTTGATATTTGAATCGAGTTAGTTTGTTAAAAATTCATTTCAATTCGGTTTGATAATAATGTCAAACAAGCTTGAACATACTTTTACATTTGATAAAATTTAAAATTCGACTCGAGCTCGAGCTCGAGCAAGTTAAGCAAAATTCGTTAAAACAAGTGTAAAATATCAAACTACTCGAGCTCGACTCGTGTTCGACTTGATTAAAGCTTGTTCAAGCTTGACTCAATTAATAATCAAACCAATCTCAAACAAAATATTAGAAGTTCGATAATTAATCTTGAACAATGGTACGTTCGACTCGACTCGTTTACACCTCTATTTATCAGTTGCACCGTGCAACCTTATTTAAAGTTTACTTGTTTAACTAAAAAATATTACCTATTTAACGCAATATCCATTTTTTCCGTAAACATGTGAATATAACTTTTCATCTCATGCGAATTATTAAGTATGATTAATTATATCTAAATATTATGTGTAGTACATGTACCGAATTTATAGATATCAAATTAAGTGTCGTTAAATTATTTAAAACATGATATCTTATTTGTAAACTTATATAATCTAAATTTATAAATGGTCCTTTTTTTAAAATATGTTTAGCTTTTATCGTAATTAAATTTATACAAGATTTTTTCGTTATCTAATTATATCCCACCACACTTGATTTTTTATTACAAATAAATGTAAAAATTTCATTTGTGTAATTTGTTACTTTAATTAGATTTTTTTAAAATGATTAAATTTATTATGGGCAATTTAGATTTTGAATGACATATTTGAGCATTTTAGGTAATTATATTCTTAATTATTTAGAAATATTGCATGTTTTATGACATATTTTTAAATTCGTGCATTCAAGGAAAGTTTGACAATATATTTAAGACAATATTTCATACTCTTAATTAATAGATACCAAATTTAACATAAGATTTGTAGATTATTAATTTTACCTTAAATATCTAATATAAATTGTATATTTTTTAGAGTACTAAATCTAATTTAGTATGTATATTCTGGGGAAGTTGGACCAAACAACTTTCAATATCAAATTTATTTTTTCAATTTTACTAATTAATTTTGCTTTACTTGATAAAGAAAATAGTTTACGAAGAAAGTTTGACATTTTTTCCAATTAATGAATATAATTTACTGAAAAACTATATTTGTAATGTTTTTAAAATTTAATCTTATCTTAACTATTTATTTAATGTAAAATTATTAGCTATAGTAATTAATTATTTTTAGATCTTGTAAAAGGAAAATATTACCTAATAATATCTCACCACATATACCATTTATTTTTTATTACAAATAAGTTTATTAAATCATTTGTGTAATCTTCTACCTTTATTATAAATTAAATCCATTATTATGAATGACATGTTTGATTATTATGTAGGTAATTTATTCTTATTAAATTAGAAAACCTGCATTAATTATTTAAGGGAATATTAGATTGTATATTAATTAATGGATACTAAATTTAATGTAAGATTTGTAAAATATAAATTAGATGTGAAAATTATACAGAGATTAATTATTCAAAATTATAAAACATTGTAAGATTTGAACCGTTGATTTGTTTTTAAATTTCCATATAAACATACCATAATAGAAAATTTTGAATATAAAAATGCACTTCAATGGTTGACTAAGAAAACGAATAATTTTTTTATACAAATACATTTATTTCTCGATTAAACACTATAGAAATACCTTGGAGTGTGTCATTTACAAATATCATAAAATAATTATTAAATTAATTATTTTCATAATCTTTCGTTTTACACTTATATCTCATATATATTAGAATTAAATATTAAATACGAAATATCTTAATTATTTTTTTATTAATTATTTGAGGTTAGATTGTAATATTTATTGTGTATTGAATTATTTGTATTAGATTGAATCTACAAATAAATATTAGTTAATATTTTTTTAATAGAAATTCTCTAATAATTTATTTTTATACAGTCAGTTTATTTTAGAGACAAGACTTTTAATTTGAAATAATAAAATATATATTTTGTACCTGTTTTGTTTAGTAATATAATAAATTATTTTAAATTAAAGTAAATTATATATATATATATATATATATATATATATATATATATATATATATATATTAATATATCACATATCATGAATCGCACGAAATAACGATACTTATAAAATTTAAAGGGAGGAAAATGCGTATTTTTGTTTCCTGCATCTTAACTTCACTGGTCGATTGCTTAACTTGTTGTAGGCGTTCACCAAACTAAAATGTCAAACGTTATAAAATTATGAATAAACTAGTATTTTTCTCATTTGTTGCACGATTTATAATATAATAATGTAAAAATTATTATATAAATAATAAATATCTAATTTTTTAAAATAACATACATAATTATATAAAATATATTTTTAATAAAAACTTGTTTAAAACAAAATATCTCACAATATAAAAATATATAAAATATTAAAATATACCACAATTAACCTATGAAAATATATTTTATTTTTAAAAATTAATATTTTATTTTTATATATACAATATGAATATTTGATTGAAGATCATTAAAAGATTATTAATTTGATATTTTTTCATAAAAAAGAAGTTCAAATAAAAAAGTTATAAACCTTTAAAAATTAAAGTAAAAAAAGATTAATTATCGACTTTTTAAAATAGAAAGATATTTTGAATGAAAAAAATCTTGTTTTCTATTTTTCGCTCTGATTTTATTATTATTGTTGTTGTTGTTGTTTATTTTTTTTTTTGTTATATAACACTAACAAATTATTGGATACTATCAATTGAATATGGTATTCAATGTCCTATTTTACATAATTTTTCAAATTTCATTAATCAAACTTTAGTATAAATATCACTTCTCGTATGTCCTCCTCACTCATGTGATTATCTTCAATTCTCATATTTCGCGGTTTCCGCATACAATTTTGATATAATCAACTATTATGTTATTTATTAGTATTTTTACGAATCATAATGTGTAATATTTAAAATAATATAATGATAAATTATAATTAATAGTAATATAATTATTAAATTGTGCATGTATTATTATGCCTGTGTGAAATTTCGTTACTTTTATGTAACAAAAAAACTAATTTGATAAAATAATAATATTTTTTTAAAATAAAATTCATAATATATAAAATATACATATAATTTTATTTTGCATAAAAATATCTTACAAGTAATTGTATATAAATATATTTTAAATATAAAATACAATACAATTAACCTAAAAATATTTTATATTTGTAAAAATTATTTTCATATATGCAATATGAATATCAAATTAAAGATCTAATAATTAATTTGATATATTTTTCATGAAAAAATGAGTTGAGACATAAGAGTTAGAAATATTTAAAATTCGGAGGTAAAAATGTGAAAAACAATAACAAAACAAAAGTAAAAAAGTTGATTGGCTAACAAATTTCTACACAATCCACATTCAACGCGTGCACTACGCACGCCAGTAGCAGGCGCGCGTGTTGTCCATGTACCAATCCTTTTTTTTGTTTTTTCTAATTTCTTTCAAAATTTATTAATGAAAGAGTGATTTGGATGAAAAAACTACATTCTTGTATATTAGTCAAAGTGTTTTCCTTTCATATTAATGTAAATGTATTTTTTATACTATATTTACAAACTACAATTTATCTCGTGCATTGCACGATTTATAATAAGATAATATAATAATTTATAATTTTTTAAAATAAAATACATAATTATATAAAATATATTTTTATAAAAACTTGTTTAAATCAAAAAATATCTCACAATATAAAAATATATAAAATATACCACAATTAACCTATGAAAATTATTTTATATTTAAAAATTAATATTATATATTTATATATGCAATATGAATATCAATTAAAGATCATGAAAATATGATTAATTTGATATAGTTTTTTATAAAAAATAAAGTTTAGATGAAAAAGTGATAAGCCTTTAAAAATTAAAGTGAAAAAAGAAAGAAAGAGAAAAATCTTGATTGAATACCTGACTTTCTAAATATAGCAAGATATTTTTCTATTTTTAGCTATGATTCTGTTATTATATATTTAAATTGATATTTTTCTCTCTTCGAACTTTACAAAAATTTAAGAAAAAAATTGTAAAGGATCCATTTCCATAGACTATTTGATCCATCTAGTTTCATCTCATTCGAACATAGTTGTCGTTATATATAAAAGAAATAATTATATGGTACCTTTTAGATTTTATTTAGAGATTTGCAGGTCATTAAACTATGTAACTATTAGTTCAAAAATAATATATTTTGCATTCTTTATGCATAATCATATGATGTTCTTTTAGTAATAGATGTTAATCATCAATAATCAATATTCATATATACATTAACATATAAAATAAAAGCTATTTATGTTGTAACATTCATCATACAAGTTTTTGCAGGTTAATACCTAAAGAAAAAAAAAATATTTTTATTTTGATTTACATTGTATAGGAGGCCTGTTGCAACTTGAAGTAATTTTTTCAGTTTCTTTTTCATATTAACTGAAAAATAAAATAATTAAATTATTTCTAAAAATAAATTTTCTACAAATTAAAAATAATTTTGTAAAATTAGGAAAATTTGAAGAGTTAAAAATTACAATTAATTACAAAAAAAATCTGATTAAAAATGAATATGGAAAAAAAATAATTTTTAAAAACAGAATTCTAAAAATTTAAACTAGATTATTTATTTACAAAAACTAAAAAAAAAAATCTAAGGAAAAAAAAGAAATAAAATATCTTAATTAGATAAAAATGAAGAATAGAAAATGTCAAATCCATTACAATTAACAAACACTGCAAAGTACAGAAATTATAATAGAAAAACAAATTTTAAAAATTCATAAAAGAAATAAAAAAAAAACAAAATTGCAGAAACTATAAAAAATTAAACCTGAATAATTAGATCCATAGAAAAATAAAGAAAATATAATCTATATGTATTTTAAAGAATTTATTTTATAATTGGTACAAATTTATTAGTGGTTTTCATAAAACTTTCTTTGTGTTTTTAAAAAATTAATCACAAATTTTCAAATTTTAATTTAGTTTTTTGAAATATATCTGTGAGTTAAAAATTATTTATAATCTTCACATATTTAATTTTTTATAACTTACTTGATTAATTTAAGATGTTTTAATATTCTCACAGAAAAAATAGCCTAAAATACATACTATAGGCTGCGGTCGGTCAAATTCGCATACAGTGGGATACAATATGGAAAGTTTTCTTTAAGTACCAACTTGCAAAAATGTGTACATGTTGTAAATTGTAATCAATCCTTATATGTTAAGTAGGAATGAAATAAAAAAATAAAAAAAATTCACTGCTGAAAATATATTTCAAGAGAATATTTTATACATGGGAATAAAATCTTCTAAACCTTATCACATGAAATAAAATATATTATTTTTTTAAAAGAAAGAACTCAGACCTAATTGGAGTTCAACAAAATCAAATTATGATTTTAAAATTATTAAATAAGATGTGGAATCTAAGAATAAAATGCAAACTACTGATTTTCATGTCTAAAACTCAAATCGCATCCAGATAATATTTGTTGACTGTTTTATCCTTCCGTTGTGTCGTTGTTTGTTGACTCTTTAAGTTTTTTTTTTTTTTTTTTTTAATTGTTCTTTTCTGCATGTTTTTGAGAATGGAGTTGAGTCAATCCATGGACAAGAATAAGACCTTTTTGCTTGATTACATAAAAACTCTCATCTTTTAGTTAATTATCAATTATAACATAAATTTAAAAAAATAAAAAAAAACAACTTTTTTAATTTTCTCAATTCAGTACACGTAAATTAATTTCAGGCTCCAATATCTAGCATGAAGCCCGAAATATTGAACTTTGGATTTCATTGCTATACATGTGGTAAAAATGTTGATTTTTTTTATTATAAAAAATTCACAACTTTTTTATCAATGTTATAAGTAACATGTATTTTGAAAAATTAATATATAAATACACAATTTCTTATTTTTTTCAATCGATCAATATCATATCATATGCTAATTTCAAGCTATAAATGCTGATTCGTAATCTAAATGTTGTATGCAACCCACATTATTATAGATATTGAATAAATAAATTTTTTAAATTAATTTAAAATTTTAAGCTAAAAAAAAAAAAAAGAAATCCTTTTATGCCATACGTATGGAATTAATTAAGATCTCCAAAAAAAAGAATAAAAACACAATTACACGACATTTGGAGACTTTTCCAAATTACCAATCAATTGCCCAAACTTTCTTATTTTTCAGAATGAACCCATACTTTGTCCCAATTTCCAGTTTAGTTCAAGATAGTTTCAAGCTTTTATTTATACTCCAAACCCAGTCCTAAACCTTTAATTAATTATTTCAATTATTTTAATTGCTAAGAAGCTTTCATTGTATGGTTTGATTAAGACACAAATATCTATAATGTAGATTGCTCCCATAAAAATACGCTGCTTAGACTCGTTGCATGAAATTCTCAATATATTATAAAAATAATTTAAAAATTAGATTTTCTTTAATATTTAGATTGTGAAAATAACTTTTTTAATTAAAGATTTTTAATATTAATATTTTACATAGAATTTACATATAATACTTTACAGTTAAATTTTGTTAAAAAATATTGTTTCTTATTTATTGATTTTGAAAGAATTTATAATTTTAAGATTTTGTATTTTATATGATTTTCTGTAATATTCAGATTTTTAAATATATTTTACAGATTTTACTTTGAATATTTAGATTTTAGATAATTATTTAAAGATTTATGTATATTAAAATACTTAATTATAAATTATAAATTTAATTTTAATGTTCCAATTTATAAAATATTTTTCTATTTATGATTTTCTTTAATATTTAGATATTTAAGAATAATTTAAAGAATTGATTTTCAGAGATAAGAAATTTAAAATATTTTTTATTAATAATTTTATTTTAAAATTTATACGATTATAATTATTATATTTGATTTTTTTTGTATTCTTAAATAATTTCAAAATTTTATTGAAATATTGTATTTAAATAAATAAATTTTTCTTTTTTAATTTTTATATTTTGTTATCACCCAAGACTATGATGTGTCATAAGAAGAATATGTGGCAACAGGAGTGCATGTGATTAGTCCACATCAGTAAAACTAAGTCCACAATACCTAAATTGCACCATATACATATTATGATGAGTAAAATGAAATAAATTTACCCACGTTTTCTCTAAGTTGCAGAAATCTCATGTTAAGAAATAATAAAATTGTGCCCTTTATTTTGTTTCAATTTGCAATTTTAGAACGAAAGAAAGTAATTATATATAATTCAACTAAAAGTAATATGCCAATGTATGAAATAAGAATAAAGCTATAAATATATGCAAAATCATATTAAATTTATGATTTATATTATTAATTCAATATCGATCAATTTCCTTAATTTTTTAACTATTTGATATTACATAATTTCAAATATATTATAAATATCATACTATCTTAAAATAATAAATAAATATAATAGATATCAGTAAAAGAAAAAATGAACGAAAAAATAGCGACTTCCTAAAAGTATAAAGTTTGGTTTGAGAGAATTCAAATGAATCTAATCCTACATCTCTTGAAGAATAAGAATATAAGCTACAGTATCCTTATCCAACCACAAACTGTATAAACATATAATTTAATAAATATAAACCTTTATGTTTATATATTTTATTTAAATTGAACTGTAGAAATTCTGTCACCATATGAGATATTAGACAAAGATAGCGTGAATAATGGGTATGTCACACTGCTCAAACCAATTAAATGCATGTAAAAAGATTTTTAAACCTAACTACCATTGTATCAGTGCATTGCACGATTTATAAAGTAAAAATATTTAAAAATTATTATTTTCTTGTAATATATATAATTATTGATTTTTAATTTTAAATATAAACAATATACTTTTATTAAATTATTATTATATTTATTTATAAATGAATATGCTTACAAATTTATATTATTTTACTATAATATAATGTAATCAATTAATTTTAATATAAATATACAAATTCAAATAATTTAACATGATATTTCAAAAATAGATAAAGTTTAAAACAACAACTTATTACCTGTGAAAATAAATAAATAAATAAATATATATATATATATATATATATATATATATATATATATATGATTTCAATCATTCTTACCATTATAAAATCTACAATTGAGATATTTTTCATGTTAAATACACACTTGACCATATATAAAAATATATAAATAGAGGAAAATAAAGGAATTTAATATTCTAAAGTTACATAAATTAAAAAAGATATGTAAAAATATATTCATAAGATTAAATATGTAAATTATAGAGAGATAAAATGATAACTTTGTATGAAACTGAGTTTATTACCCAAGAAATTTGTGATACAAGTGATGGGTTATTTAACGAAATAATGTGAAAAAAATAATTTATAAAATAGGGTGAATTTGAAAATCGTTCCCAAAATAGGGTAAAAAGCCTCGCCCACTGACATTTTTATTTTCAAAATATATATATATATATATATATATATATATATATATATGTTTCATGTCACATGCAATCACATATATTCATATATATATATACACACATATATATGCATGTATATCAATATGTGTATGGCCATGCATATATATATATATGTATATATATATACATAATGATATATAATTATATATATTATATATTTTCAACCTAATTAAATTATATAAAATATTTATTAATAATTATAAATTTTGTATTACGTATTATTGAATAATTTAAATAAAAAAATATATAAAGATATATAAATTATATTAATATTTTTATATAAAAGGGTTATGTCATATTAAAATTAAATTTATTAAGATATTATAAATGAATTAATACATAATATAATTTTAAGAAAAAGAATTTTATATAGAGTGTTTAAATATATATATATATATATCATAAATATTAAATAAATAAAAAATACAACAAATAATTTTTTTTAAATAAAAAATAATCAATATATCTTAATATTAAATTCTCTAAAGATCTCTAAACAATTCTACATTTTTATATATAATTAATATTTATATACAGTAATAATTCTATTTTCTTTTAAATTTTAAATAAATAATTTCAATAAATAAGCCCAAAATGAATTGAGGTCACCAAGATTCTAACCAACATCCTCTTACAAAGGTAGCAAGTCTTTAACCACTAGAGCAAATTCTATATTTAATTTTTATATAATCTAATTATATTTATATAAAATATAAATTAAAAATATAAAACAATATATTTATAACATTTTTTATTTTTAATTATATTATATATTAATTCATTTATAAATTTTTACAAATAATTTATATTAAATTACATTCAATAAATATCTATAATAAAATATATAATATTGATAAATATTCATTAATTTTTTGAAATTTATTCGCAATATGATTTAATAAATTTAAATATAAATATAAAATTTTATTGCTTTACAATTATATAATATATAGGTATATAGAAAAATATATATTTCTAAATAAATATTTATATAAGTAAAAAATTAAATATATGCGATAATTATATATATTTTAAACAGAATAAATAAGAAATAATATATATATATATATATTTATATATATATATATTGAATATAAAAATGTATATATAATATAAATTTAAAGAATATAGATATATAAATAAATAAAAATAAATAAAAAAGCGTCAGGTCCACTGATGTTTTTTATTTTTTATATATTTATGTAAATATGTATATTTATAAATATATATATTATTTAAAATATTGAAATAATACTTAAAATAAAAATATAATAATTATTATTAAATATTCTTTAATTTTTAGAAATTTATTAATAATATGATTTAATTATCTTAAATAAAAATATAAAATTTTATTATTTACAATTATATAATATATATTTATATAGAATATATATATATATATACATTTCTAAATAAATATTTATACAAGAAAAAAATATAAACGATAATTATATATATTTTAAACAGAATATTTATATTTAAATACAAATAATATATATATATATATATATATATAATAGAAAATTAAAGAATATATATATAAATAAAAAATAAATTAATATATTTATATATATTTATATATATATATTTATTTATTTTCTTGAAATATAATTAATATATTTATATATATTTATTTAAATTATTCAAATAAGAAGTAATATAAAATTTTAGAATATTAATAAATATTCTTTAATTTCTTTAAATTAATTTATAATATGATTTTTTAAAATTTGTAATTTTTTTGGTTTTATAATTATATTATTAATTTATTTAAATTTATTTAATATTATATTTTATTTAATTTAATTAAAACTACTAAATTTTTTATTGATTTATAATAATATAAATATTATTTATTAAATAATATAAAAAATTCATAACTACAAATTGTAAATATATATATATACATGAGTATATATATACAAAAAAATATAATATATATATAATTATATATCTTTATATATATATACTTGCATATATATACATATATATATATATACACAGCCATTAATAATATTCATATACATGCATATATATATATATATATATATATATATATATATATATTGAAAATAAAAATGTCAGTTGGCTTGACATTTTTACTTCAAAATTAAAACATCAGGTCCGGTGATATTTTTGCCAAACATCATCATCGGGCGTGGCGTTTTACCCTATTTTGGGAATGATTTCATATTCACCCCATTTTATAAATTATTTATTTTTCCACATTATTTCGGTAAATATCCGATAGTTGATCAATGGTTCTTACTTGAAGTGTTCCATTCACAAAATCATCATCTTTTGATGATAAAGTTTCCAAAATGACAGTGTTGAGTGAGATATTTGGTCGATCAACATAACAAACCTATTTTAAATTTTATAAAAATATGTTACAATACATCAAAATATATAGGTTGATACATAATTAACTAAAATGATTTTAAAGAGTGCATTGGGCTACCTACTTTTAAAATAAATGATTTCTTTGGAAATTATTATTCTGCATCGTTTGAAAATTATAAAAGCTAATTTTATCCGTGCATTGCACGGTTATTAAATGTATATAAATATATATATTTTTATATACATGTGTGTGAGTGAGTATACATATATATATATATATCCTAAAATTAATAACATATTTTATTTTGAATTATTTGTGTAAGAAAATGAAAAAAATCTTGTCAAGTTTAATAGATGGGTACGGCTATTCATACCACCAAAACCTCTAAATATATCCTATAATAATTATGACAAAATTAAATATAAATAAGTTGATTAAAATATGCTTATATATATATATATATATATATATATATTTCTTTTATTTTGATCTTATACTCAACTGCAGAAATCTCGCCCTGTCTTCTTCTTCTCCATGTTTCTCCAATACGCATAAGTTGGAATTGTAGATTCATGGCTTTTTTGAGATTCGACTTCAAATCTGAAACATTTCACCGCGAAGCAACACACACTTCACACTATTCTATAAATGTTATTTCCTCAAACTTGATTTTGTTAAGAATTTTATGTAAAAGGTTCATATATATATATATATATATATATGTGTGTGTGTGTGTGTGTGTGTGTGTGTGTGTGTGTGTGTGTGGGCTAAGCAACACATAAATGTTATTTCCCCAAACTTGATCTTGTTAAGAATTTTGTACACAAGGGTTCATATATATATATATACACACACACACACACACACACACACACACACACACACACACCTGATGGTCTTAATCAACAACTCCAAAATTTAAGTCACTCACATACAACGAAGTTGTCTGTGATTGGGCTGTGTTGCTCCGCCAGGTGCTGCCATTCTATTGGTATTGAACCTAAATTTGTGTCATTTTTCAATTTCAACAAGAATCATTTTTCCCTCTCCTTATTGTTATTGTTACTGATCTAAAAAACAAAGAGAATTTTTTGTTCAATTGAGTTTTTGGATAAAGAAGAGAGGATGTGCATATTAAAAGAAAGATAAATTTACGATAGATAAAGAAATTGCAGAGAAAAAAAATATATTTTTTTCTAGGAAGGCAGGTATATCACTCAATTAATTTTTATTTAATTAAACAACCATATCATTTAAACAAAATAAATAATAGTCTTCCATTTTAAAATGGTAGCGCAGACATCCCGCCTCCCACGTCGGGTGTTGATTTAGATCCAAAAGAACATAATACCACCTGGAAGCCCTACAACTTCGTTTCTACCTAAGCTTAACCCATCAATTATTATAATTTCTGACAACTTTCCAATGGTAAATCATAATAAGCTTTCACTCTTTCTTTATCTTTAGCCTTGCAAACTTTATGTTCTAACATGAATCTTGAACGGCAGTGACCAAGTATGATGAGTTAAATTGGCCCAGTGATGTGCTGTGCTTTGCTATTAAAATTTTTGTTCTTCTTTTTTGGTATATCTCTAATAGTCATAAATTTTATGAACTCATTTGTCAGAATAGTAGAAGAGTTCTTGTTAGAAACAACTCTTCCTATATTTTTTCAGATGTGATTCATGAACCTAACAATCAGATATATTGGGCTATTTGAGATTTTCTTTGACGCAACCTTATGAGGACTAATGGGCATCCCACATTGTGAAAGATCAAATAAGAGCTTAGATCTACATCATTAAATTGAATATGAAACTCAAATGTTAAATTACTCAGCTGTGTAGTGAGTATAAAATGAACTATTCTTTCGCTTTTTACTAAAGAATACTGTGTGCTTGTTGCAATTCAAGCAGCATATGAAATTTTTTGAAGTTTTTTTCTTTATTGAAAAGACCCAACAATTAAGTCTAAAGTTTGAATACAATTTTTGCCCTTTTTTTTTTTTAATGTAATTAGTAGTTACAAATTATAAGATAACTTTAAAATGACATGCTTATTTTTTAAACTAATGCTCTTGCTGCCAAGTTCACGACTACTTTTTGGTGGCCCCAATACATTTTTTTTATTCTTTTTCTACGTAAATCATGAAAAGTCTCTAAGATACTTGGCCGGGTTTAGAACAGTAATGCATTTTAAAATTTCCTTGAGGACATCACTTACTTGATCTTAAACTCATCGATTCCATAAAGAGATGAGTATGGGAGCGGTACCATAAAGGGAAGAAACGAAGATGCGATCCATATTTAGCTCGGGTGGGTTGATAGGCAATGTTGAAGACCTATGACCAAGGTTCTCTATTGCACTAAAGTCGCCCCAAGTGACGAGTCAGCATCATAATTTGTAGTAGAGGGACAAGTAGTTGAGTGTGCATCATAATTACTAGAGGGGCAAGTGGTCGAGCCCGTGTCATAATTTGTAGTACAAGGGAGCCTGCGTTTGTGCGGCGTGGCCCAATCCAAAGCGTTACATTTTGCTTCAGTGTAATTGGCTGGAGCCAGATTTGGGCTGTGCTATTTTTTACTATACCTTTAACAGTTACAAATTGAGTTCATTTGTAATTTTTTTGGCTCAAGGTGAATGACATTACAAAAAAATGTGCTGGCCAAACAAAATTATACAAAAAATCTGGTATCTTTTTGCGGCCCACTCACATGTAGTCAAATTTACTATATCTTTGTGAAGATATTAAATCGGTTAACAAACTGATAATAAGTTTGATAAGTAGGATGTGGGTCTTTTGCAATGGGAATAGTATAATTCAGTCCAAGAGAGTAGATTTGAGTGCTCCAATTGTGTGCTTTCCAATGTAGAATTGTGTACTCAAAATGTGTAGCATAGAATTGTGGGTGTGTTTTTTGTTAGGGTATGTTCCAACAAGTGATTATTTGATATATTTAAGTCGAGTCTATTTTTCAAGTTTAAAAGTTTAAATTTTAATGAATTTTCTATGAATTTACAATGAATTTTGTATGTGTTTTGCTTGTTATATGATAAGATCTTGATTTGCATGTCGACTGCATTGACATTTTTTTACAGTGCCCATGAGTATTTGAGGCTGGTCTTTTACTATGATAAGTTTCAATTAAATCTCTTAAATTCTAAATGTTTAAATCTCAAGTACGTTAGTTTATATAAATTTTCAAATTTGATGCGCCACTGTGTACAAGAATCCTTAGAGTTTTTGAATCTGTGTATAACAAAAAATATATATTTGTCTTATCAAATGACCATAAATGGATTTAATAGTTTTATTGGATATATATAAGTTAGTTGCGTATGTGTGTGTAAAATTTTATGATCATAGAATGTGATCTGTGTTCTTGGACTGTTTAATCTTATAAATAAATTGGAAAATCACATGAGTTATCTTTTTCGTATAAGTAAAAATATATGATATTGTATTAAGTATCATATGGTTTTTATTTTACGTAATTATTCATTGTTTTCTAAGAGAATAAATATCTTAAATATACATGAGTCAGTTTTGCTAGATTTTCAAAGTTAAGTTAAATGACTTACTAATCATTGTTTTTGGGTATATAATAATTATATACCAAGTGAATAAAATATTTCTACTATAATTGATAATCTAGAATTTGCTTTTTAAGTAATTGATATTAATAAAGCTCTTGACAGAATATGTACAGCACATAATTGAGAATTGAGAGAAGATTGGAAAAATCACCGTGAGAACTGGTGAGAGTATATTCACATATATATACACATGTGTGTAGTTACAACAATATCCTATAATTAAGGAAAGGATATGGTCAAGGTATACCTAAAATACAGGATAGACACAAATCAAATCAAATCAAATCAATATTTACAACTAATTCAAATCAATTGGTATTATCTCTATTACCCCCCGTCAAGCGCTATGTGGGGTGAAGACACACGCAAAGCTTGGACCGTAGAAACTCAAAGGCCGGACGAGGAAGACTCTTCGTGAAAATATCCGCAAGCTGAAGATGAGAGGGAACGAACTCATGGAAATGCGCCCAGATGAGACCAATTCACGAACAAAGTGATAATCCAAATCAATGAGTTTAGCTCGCTTGTGTGCAACAGGATTCTGACTCAAGAAAATGGCACTCTTGTTATCACACAACAGAACTGGCCGAGTAGGAGGAAGAGCCCGCAATTCCTGAAGAAGATTAATAACCCAAACAAGTTCAGCAGCTGCATTGGCCAGGGCCCGATACTCAGACTCACAGCTGGAACGAGCAACAGTTGGTTGTTTCTTTGCACTCCAAGAAACAAGATTACCCCCAAGAAATATAGAGTACCCATAAGTTGAGCGACGGGTCTCAACACAACGAGCCCAATCCGCATCAGAGTATCCCAAGATGGAAGAGTCAGGACGCTTAGTGAACGAGAGACCAAAATGGAGAGTACCCTTCACACAGCGAAGGATACGCTTAACAGCCAAAAAATGATCTTCAGTAGGCGACTGAAGAAACTGACTAACAGAGCTGACAGCATAGGATAAATCTGGTCTAGTGATGGTCAAGTACTGCAAAGCACCAACCAGAGATCTATATAATGTGGGGTCCTTGAAAGCAGGACCTGTACTGACAAGAGATTCACCTGTCGCCAATGGGGTGGAAACAGGTTTCGCCTCAACCAAGTCTGCACGCTCAAGAATATCAAGTGCATACTTGGCCTGACCAACAAACAACCCAGTATCGGTGTGAGAGACCTCAAGACCAAGAAAATAGCTCAAGGAGCCCAGATCCTTGATGGCAAACTCATCTCCAGTATCAGCTATGAACTGGCGAAGCGCAGCAAGATCATTGCCTGTGACAATAATATCGTCAACATACAAGAGAAGATATATAATGGTCTTACCCTGATGCAGATAAAATAGAGACGAATCAGAACGACTCTGTGAAAAACCTAGACTGAAGAGAAACGAGCTGAAACGCTGGTACCAGGCAAGGGGAGCCTGGCGAAGACCATAAAGTGCCTTCTTCAGTCGACAGACATGATCAGGGTACCGAGGATCAACAAAGCCAGGGGGCTGGGCCATGAAGACAGGCTTGTGAAGAACCCCATTCAGGAAGGCATTCTTACAATCAAGCTGGTGAAGAGGCCAGCCACGCTGAACAGATAAGGCCAGAACAACCCTAACTGTGGCCGCCTTCACAACAGGGCTGAATGTATGATGGAAATCCAAACCAGGAACCTGAGTAAAACCCTGAGCCACTAAACGAGCTTTGTGACGTTCGATTGACCCATCTGCAAGAAACTTTGTACGAAAGACCCACTTGGAGCCAACAATATTAGTGCCAGAAGGTCGAGGCACTAAATCCCAAGTCGAGTTTGAGCGAAGAGCATCAATCTCTTCTTGCATGGCAGCAAGCCACTGAGGAAGCTTAACAGCAGACTTGAAGCCACGGGGCTCAGAGGTGACAACAAGAGCTGAGAGAAGGGCAGAAGATGCTAAATCAACCGGATAGCGCGGCTTGAAAATACCAGCACGAGCTCGAGTGATCATATGATGAGTGGGCTGAGGAGCCTGGGGTGGTTCTGGAGCTGGAGGCTCAATGTCCTGGGGTGGTTCTGGAGCTGGAGGCTCAATGTCGGGAACAGGAAGCACGACAGGATCAATAGTAGGCGGCTCCAAAGGAGGTTCATCGAGAACCAAGGATGGTGAACGAGCATTGTTATCAACCGAAAAATGATGTGGAGGACGAACAGGAGCCGAGACAGGAGCCAGAGAAGAGTCAGATGAGATATCGAGAAACGTCGAGATATCTAGATCAGTGACTTTCGTAACAGACGGTACCCGTGAGAAAGGAAAGTGGAGCTCATCAAACTGAGCATGGCGAGTGATAAAAACTCGAGAAGAGTCCGGATCAAAACAACGAAAACCCTTCTGCGTGCTGCTATAACCCAGAAAGCTGCAAGGCCGACTGCGAGGTTCCAATTTATTAGCTGCATAGTCACGAAGATACGGATAGACACGGCAACCAAAGGGCTTAAAAGTATCATAACTAGGCGGATAACCAAATAACACCTGAAAGGGAGAAATGTTATCAAGTATCACAGAGGGTAACCTATTAATGACATAAACGGCAGTGGCAAAAGCATCAAACCAAAGAGAAGCTGGCGCCTGAGCATGAAATAACATAGATAAACCAGATTCAGAGATATGACGATGTTTACATTCAACCCTGCCATTTTGCTGTGGTGTATAAGCACAAGAAATCCGGTGATGTATACCATGCAGATGCATAAAATCACGAACCCTTCCGTTTATAAACTCAGTACCCCCATCAGACTGAAATGTTTCAATAGTTCGAGAAAATTGATTGCAGACGAAAGCATGAAACCGAACAAACACATCATAAAACTCGGACTTAGCACGCAAAGGATATATCCACGAAAATCGAGAAAAATCATCCACAAAAGCCACATAATATTTAAACCCATCAGAAGTGGAAACGGGTGCAGGACCCCACAAATCACAATGAATTAAGTCAAGAACAGCAGTAGCACGTTTGTCATTCATTGAAAATGGTAAACGCTTGCTCTTGGCCAACTGGCAAGAAGAGCAGAGGCTAGGGTTTGGTAAAACTGAAGTAACAGATAAACAACCCTGCTTATTTAACAATGAAATAACAGAAAATGGGACATGCCCCAGGCGTAAATGCCACAAATCAAAGCTTGCTTTCAACCTCTTGACCCGAATAGCTGCAACCAAAGCTGGAATACCCCGATCAAGTAAATAAAGTCCCTGATTACACCTTCCCTGAGCCAGGATTTTCTTTGTGAGCCGGTTCTGAATGGCGAAGAACTTATCAGAAAAAATAACATCCACATGATAATCCGCAGTTAATTTACTTATAGACAGAAGGTTCTTTGTGATATGAGGGACGACAAGTACATCTAACAATTTAACATCCTCAGAAATTTTAGTATTGCCAATATGCGAGATATTTAAAACATTGCCATTACTAAATATAACAGAACCGTTACCAGAATAGGACTCGTGAGTGTCAAGAGCTGAAAGTTGGTTCGTCATATGAGCCGAGGCGCGCGAATCAAGATACCAATCAGAAGTTTGATCCGAGACATTGCAAGTGGACGTGAACGCCTGAGCAAGGTGGGCAGCTGAGTTGGAGTTGAGAGCATTCAAGTATTTAGAGCACTTATCAGCGTAGTGCTCCCCACGGCATATTTGGCATCTAGGCGTACGACGAAACCCACCTCCACCAGAATTGTCACGACGACCAGAATTAAATGAAGCACCTGAACCTGAACCATTGTTAAAATTACCTCCTGAGCGAGAAGAGTGCTGCTGCTGAGAGGTGCGAGACGATGGTCGAGGCGACGGCTTAGGGGCAGCCGTCTGAAAATTCTGGCAAACGGCGGAGAAGGCAGGAGAGGGAGACTAACCCTCCATGGATTTAAGCATCATATCAAATTGTACAGCCTGGTGGAGGAGATCACGGAGAGGCGGAACTGGAGAGATAGCCATCCTAGTGTCGGCAAAACCTGCAAATTGAACCCCCAACCCGCGGAGGAACTAGTGCCGTTTATCGTCGGCGTCAATGGGACGGCCGATGGCCTGCAGCTGATCACAGAGATGTTTAAACTTCTTGCCATAGTCTTCAATGGACAGATCTCCTCGGCGAAGTGATAACAACTCCTCCCGGAGTTGATGAGAACGGGACGCAGAGGCATAGACACTCTCAAGCGCCTCCCACGCTTGATTGGCGGATGTGCAATCGATGACCTCCGAGGCCGCGTCGGCAGAGAGAGAGGTATATATGACACTGAGAAGGCGTTTATCCTTCAGACGCCACGTCGTGTAAGCCGGGTTTGCAGTGGCAGCGCCGCTCTCCGGTGTGATCGTGGAAGACGGCGCTGGAGTCGTACCGTCGAGATGGCCCAAAATATCAAAACACTCAGCCATGTGTATTGTTTGGCGGCGCCACATCAAATATGTGGAGGCTTCAAGTTTAATTTGCATCATATTTATCATTGTAGTAACAGGGAGAGGATCATTAGCAGAGTTCGACATGATGATGACGAAACTGAGATTTGGCGATGGCGGATACCGACCAATATCACCGAAACAAGAGAAGAGGAGAGCCGGATGTAAACACCGGCGAGGTAGAGAAGGAGGACGGCGGAAGAATTTAGGGTTTAGGAACGAGTTAGGCTGATACCATGACAGAATATGTACAGCACATAATTGAGAATTGAGAGAAGATTGGAAAAATCACCGTGAGAACTGGTGAGAGTATATTCACATATATATACACGTGTGTGTAGTTACAACAATATCCTATAATTAAGGAAAGGATATGGTCAAGGTATACCTAAAATACAGGATAGACACAAATCAAATCAAATCAAATCAATATTTACAACTAATTCAAATCAATTGGTATTATCTCTATTACCTCTTAAGAAAAGTTAAACATATCGTGATACCGTCATCCTCGTCTAATTAAAAGTTTAGTAAGCAATGAAGTCAAGTAAGTGTATATCTTACCTACAATAGGATATTGTGGTAGTTTATTTTATTTAATTATGCATAGGGAGTTTCTATTAACACCACAAAAAATACTATACACATCACATTTTAATTAAAATATATAATATTTTTACTTTACACACTTACCCAATTTTACATTTATACCTTTTTTCATTAATAAAAATATACAAAAAATACTGTGGAAAAATATTGAAAGGGAGATGTTGCGTCTTCTCTGCAAGGGACAATTGCAGGAAGGAAAATGTTGAAAAAAGCCATAAATCTTTCATCCCTATCCCTCTCACCATTGAATAGTAGAAAGAAGAAAAAAAAAAAAGAAAGGAAAAAGAAGAAAAACAAATCCTAGACGAAAGACAAAGCAATTCAATGCGTTCGGCCATATATGGTAGCCGAATGCAAAGCACAACGTTCGTTTTATGAGTGCCGAACGCTTTATGAGGCATTCGGTTTTCTCCGACCAAACATATTTTTGTGTGATCGGTCTCTTGGCGCCGGACGCTGAGAAAACTAAAATTAGTTTTTGAATGTTTGATTTCTGTGAGGCTTAAGCAGCATGTGGAACCTCTTGGTTTTCTAACAGAGATGGGTTGGATTTGGAGGTTAGTCGGCGCTCCAGGAAGAAAGGAGAAGAGGCGGTTTTTGAACAGAGATGGGTCGGATTTGAAGGTTGGTCGGGGCTCAAGGAAGAAAGAAGAAGAGGCTGCTGTGTTGAATCAAAAATAGAAAAAAAAAAAAAAAGGATTAGGAATATTTTTGTAATTTTATTTATGTCTATATATTTTTTGTAGGTTATTAAGAAAAAGTGTGGTGTTAATAGAAATGCCCTCATGCAAATGATATGATGTTGATTTGAAATGTATAGTAAATGATTTGTTAAAAAGTCATTATGTTTCATTTAACTTATACAGTTCACGTAGGTATGAGTAAAATTTGATGAGGTATTAGTCCATCTCTTGTTTGTTCGTCTGTTTTTTTCCTTGTTAAAGGTACTTTATGATTTAGCTTTGTTATTGGGTTACTGGACAGCCCACTTATAAGTTTAAGGCTCATAGACCACTCACTTATAAGTTTATGGCCTCTAGATTCTTCTATTAGTTATTAGTTGCGTACACCCATCATATTTTAATTCTAGTATATGAGTATGTATATTGTGAGATATGTGATGTACTTTCTAAGCATTAGCTTATAATTATTTTATCTCATATTGCCGATAAAGACAAGAGTTAAATATGATGATAGAACGAAGCAAAACTAATGTCCAGATAGTAGTGACGACTAACTCTTCGAATTGGTTATAGATCCTATTTATTATTTTAATTTTGATTCTTATGTTTATAAAAGTTATATTGGTTTATAATTTTTAAATAAAACATTAGAAGTTGATTGGTACTTTACAACGATCATTTTAATTTGAGTCTAAAAGTAACGAATTTTTGTTATGTTTAAAGATGAGATAAAAATTAATTCAATTTTATACAAAAGTTTCTTGTGAAAAAATGAAGTTGGATTTTCTGTTTTTTTATTTTTTGTACTTATTTTGAAATTTGTGAAAACGTTAAATGTGAAGTTAGTAACAGTAATATTCCATAATAATATAGGGTTTTCAACTGAGTGGAACAAAGATAATAGTACCTAGAAGTCGAATGACAATGGTAGTAACACAAATCACATTGAATATGGTGCTTTACTACATTTGTCATTGAACTCTCTAGTGGAGTACTCATGGAGTGAAATCATAGACTAATTTTGTTCTACCCGTGTAGATTTCCAAAGGTTATTTTTAATTTTTTTATCCATACACTAAGTATATGGTGGATATCTCATGTGGATAATACCTATATAAGTAAGATATAATTTTTCGAAATCAAAGAGCTACCTCTCTATCATTACTGGAAATAGACACGGCTTTGTAAATATTATTTAATGTTTCACATATTTATAGTTCTCTTCCATTTATTGACGGGTGACCATGAAAAAAAAAGTCTAAAGCAGATCAGTTTTTCTAAATTTCTACGAAATTTGTAATTTAAAAATATAACAAAAACCGCACCACCATAAAGGATTTATTAGCAATACAACTGTTGGAGATGATTCCAACTCCTATCTGCATTATAGCGGGGTGGATTTAACATTTTAAATTTTCCTTGAGGACAACTCTTACTTCATCCTGAACGCAACATAGATTATTACTCCCACTTACTGAAATCAATTTCATAAAATGACCCCGTTTATCAATTTGATGAAAGCTTAGAAAGGAAGAAAGTGAAATATTCCACATTGTATCATAACAGGTGGAGCATGGGAGAAGGAGTAAGATAAAGGGAAGGAACGAGGATGAGCCACTTACTTACCTGGACGGGGTCAATCGGCGATCTGGAAGGCCTATGGCCTAGGTTGGCAACCTCCATTGAACTTGGGAGGGGTGCCCACCTAAGGTCGGCCCAAGTGGCTGAGCCTGCGTCATAATTTGTTTTACAGGGGTCCTGCGTTCGCGCGGCCTCTGCGCAATTGAAGTTTTGAAGTTTTCATCTTATCTAGTTTTATCAGGTGAAATTTATACCCTGTTGCCGAGTTGAGATTTGGAAAAAGTACATATAGTTGAAGTGCTATTTAACTGACAATGTGCTATTTAATTTTCTTTGGATTATGTGTTACAGAAAGAAATGCCATCGAAAATCTGAACAATCTTGATCTGAATTCGGTAGAGAAATCGAGCAAGCAATTGTGTGCAGCTTTATTGGAATCTGATACAACTCGTTTGCCAGAATAGTGAAGAGTTCATATCCTTCAAACAATTCTTCAAGAATGTTTTCTGAATCAGCAATGAGATGATATGTACAGGTAATGTATTCCACGTTTTCTGATAGAACCTTTAAGTAAAATAGAGTTGAATGAAAGAACAGAGCATCCCACATTTTTGGTTTACTGTAATCAGTAGTTCCAAGTTATAAGATAACTTTAAAGCTAATTTTTTAAACTAATGCTCTTGCTGCCACGTTCATCACTACTTTTTAGTAGCCCCAATACTTTTTTGCTGTACTTTTTCTCATGTAATTACAAGAGGGGCAAATGGTCGAGCCCGTGTCATAATTTGTAGTAGAGGGGAGCGTGTGTTTGTGCGGCGTGGCCTAATCCAAAGTGTTACATTTTGCTTCAGTCTAATTGGCAGGAGATGGTTTGGGCAATGCAATTTGAGATTTTTTGGCTATATCTTTAACAATTATAAACTGAGTTTATTTGTCCTTTTTTTTTTTCAGATGAATAAAATTACGGAAAAATGTGTTGGCCAAACAAAATTATGAAAACATCTGCTATCTTTTTGCAGCCGACTCACATGACAAAAGAATATTAAATCGGTTAATAAACCGATATTAAGTTTGATAACTAGGACATCGGTCTTTTGCAATGAGAACAATATAATTTAGTAGTCCAAGGGTGTAGAATTGAGTGCTCCAGTTGTGTGTTTCCCATTGTAGAATTAGACATGGGCACGGTTCCTCAGTCTTGATTTCGATTTCCGAACCGACGGTTTTTGAAACCGTGGAGGGGGAACCAAAACCACACCGCCATATATATAGTTTCGATTTTATTTCTGGAACCGGTGGTTCCCTGGTTCTTTTTTTTTTTTTTTTTTAGTTAACAACTTCCAAAACTAATTCTTTTGAATTTGATTATCACAAGAGATTGAATTGAATATAGTTAACTTAACTAAAACAATTACATTTTACAAAAAAAAAAATAATTACAATAATCAAAACTTAACTTTACAACTTATAAAAAAATTAAAAAAATAATAGAAAAGTTACAACAAAAAATTAACTTACCTAAAAATATTTACTTCTTTTAATAAGAGATTATAACTTTACAAGTTTTCAATTACAACTTATTAAAAAAAATCAATAGATGAAAAAAAAAAAGGACTCGAGCTTAACTATAAATTAGAAATTAAAATTTAATTTCTAATTTAGAGTTAAGTTGCCTATGTATCCTAATAGATGAGGAATCAAAGTCGACGTAGTTCTCTTACCTTCTTGTAATGTACCTTGATGTGGCATGACTCAATCACTCCCGGACATGGTCGAATACTCATTTCCATCTTCATCCTCATTCTCTTCATCAAAATTTACTTCTTGTTTTCTTACTTCGACGTTTGACCAATCATTAAGTAATGCTTGATTTTCTAGATTTTTCACATTTAAATTGGATCTTCGAAGATCCAAAATGTAACTGCCGGTATTAAATGCTTGTTCAACTGAGACGATGGAAGCCGGGTACGCAAATATTTCCTTTTGAATTGGTGATAAAATAGGAAAGCTTTTTGCTCTTCGGGACCACCATCTCAAAAGCTCGTTCAGTGTGTCAAATCTAAGTTCCTCAAAAGTAGTAGATAGATAATTATCTTCTTGATAAAGACTATTACTCCTAGGCTTTTTTAATTTTATATCATAAACTTATAATATTGATTAAGGTGTTGAAAGTTCGGATTTTGATGATGTTCGGGTTGACCCGAAACCGAACTACCTCCACCAATATCTTCATTTCCATGACCGAGTTCACTATTTAAATTATCACCATAATAAATTTTATATTCCTTAAAACAATCATAAAGTAATTTTTTTGTTTTACCTACAATTATATGCGGATTAGGAGTGTCATCATCCTTAACCGAAAATAATGCATCATAATACATTCTTAGATCTTCTAAACCATCTTCTCTAATTCTAGGATCTAAAAGTTTTGCAACTAAAAATAAATCGGGAATTTCTTGATAATACTTTAATCATTTACTTCTCATGCTTGCAATGCAATTTTGTAAAGCGTCGTGCGAATAATATGATTGTAAAATAAGTGCAATTTTATCACAATGATCTATAACTAAAGGAGAAGTGGGATAGTAACAACCGGATAATTCTTCCGTTGCATCTTTAAAAACTTTCCAAAGAGAAATTAATTCAACACATGTATCCCGTGAACTTGGAAATAAAGGAATGCCTAATTGTTCTTGTGAAAAAACGTACATAATTCATTTCTAACCTCATAAGAAGAATTCAACATTTTATATGTTGAATTCCAATGATTAGGCACATATTTAGTGATTTTTTTGGGTACACTTATACCAATTGCTTTAGAAAATCTTCTCCATTTTTTGCGTAAAGTTGCATGTCTAACTAAATGTCCAATTGCTAGTCTAATAGGGCCTATATGTGCTTTAAAATGTTCCATGCCATCTTGTACACTCAAATTTAAAACATGACACATGCATCTAATATGAAAAAATCTGCCCTTAAATGATGGTCGACAAATTTGAATTAATAATAACAAACTAACAGTATTAGCACTAGTATTGTGCAATGAAATTGAAAAAGTTTTGTAACTAAATTATATTATTGCAAAATAGTATGAATTTTATGAGAAATATTTGAGGCTGTGTTCATTTGATCAAATTCTCTATATGCATGTAATGTTTTTTACATAGTCTATGATTTATTTATCCAATGACAAGTAAGTCCTAAAACTATGTTCTCTCCAATGATCCATCCATATATCCGCACAAATTGAAACTTTTTGTTGTGAAGAATTAAATATATCAATTAAAGACAACTTAAATTCACCTATAATTTTTTCAATATCATGAACTAATGTTCTACGTGAAGCATCGGATGCTTGAGGGTTTAGTGATAGTGACACATAATTTTTAAACAAATCATTTTCAACAGTATTAAAAAGAAAAGACATTCCACAGACCATTTTTGATAAATATTTTCACATTGTTGGTTCGGAATATTTAAATAAAGAACCCGTACCTTGTGATTCATCGGTGAATCCTCCACGAGGTATTTGTGTTTGACGCTGATCGTTTCTGACTTTGCCCGGATGGTGACGTTGCAAATATTTTTTGAACGCGCCAAAACCTCTTCCTTTTTGAAAAACATATTCAAACCCGCAATAGTTGCAAATTTTTTTTACTATTTTGCAAATCTCTTTTGAAGTGAATGGCAAAGATATCTAATCTTAGTCCCTCATCTCGTCCACTTTGAGTTTGTCGCGTACTTTGACTTTGACTCTCTTGAGTTGGAAGACGTTCTTCATCGGTTGATTTGTTTTGCAGCTAAATTGATAATCATAATAAATTATTGATCATAGATAATTGAGAGAAATTTCTAAAATAAAAAAAAGTATATAATAATATTTAGGAGAGATATCTTATAAAATAAACACAAAACCTAGTTGAGCTTGAAAATCTTCTCTCCTCTCGATCGGAATTTCAATATCTTCATCATCAAGATGAAGATAACTTGGTGCCAAAGGTGATGGTGGTGGTAATCCGGCTCCGGCACTTGTACTCGTCGGCATATGTGATTTTTCTTTTGCTTGTCGAGATGAAGAAGTTGATCCTCTATCTCCACTCCTCTTTGGCTTGAGCTTGACATTTTGAGAGAGATTGAGAGAGATGACAAAATAAGATAATTGAGAGAGATTGAGGGAGATTGAGAGAGATGACAAGATAATCGAGAGAGATTGAGAGGGATCACAAGATAATTGAGAGAGGTTGAGGGAGATTGAGAGAGATCACAAGATAATTGAGAGAGATTAGATTTGTGAAAGAAAATGAGTAGGGGGAGAGGGTATTTATAGAAAAACAGAATAAAAGATCCGTTGGAACTGCCGGTTCCCGGTTTCGGTTCGAACCGGCATTTCCCAGTGGTCACAACATCTTAACCGTTGATCTTCAACGGTTAGAATTTTCAAAAAGGCTATTAGAACCGTCGGTTCTCACAGTTCCAGAACCGGTAAGGCAGGAATCGGAACCAAACCGTGAGTCACACGATTTCGGTTTCGGTTTGGAACCGGAACTGAGTCAACGGTTAAACCGCACCGTTGACCGATGGTTTGAACCGGCAGTTCCAGTTCCAAACCGAAACCGTACCCGCCTCTATATAGAATTGCAGGTGTGTTCTTGTTAGGGTATGTTCCAATAAGTGATTATTTGATGTATTTAAGTCGATTCTATTTTTTAAAGCTTGACTAGTATTCTCGTAATATTATTTTTTATACAATAAAGTAATTACGCTATTATCCACTTGTTATTCTGATTTCTCCCATCAACTGTGTATTTAGTAGTGAGTGTGTTAAGAATAAGGTGCTAAAGTGCATTCCACATTGAGAAAGATCAAATAAGAGTTTTATGTGGTGTGTGTGATACGTGATATGTGGATGAATTTAATTTGATTATCTTGTTAACTGGTATTTCTTTTGCGCGTTACACGATTTGTAATATAATAATATAATAAGTTATTATAAAAATAATAATATAATTTTTTAAATAAATAAAATAAGTATATAAAATATATTTTTAGTGAAAAATATTAAAAATAAAAATATCTCGCAATATAAAAATATATTAAATATTAAAATATACCATTATGAAAAAATATTTTATATTTAAAAATTAGTATTTTAATTTATATATATGCAATATGAATATCAAATTGAAGATCATGAAAAATGATTAATTTAATATATTTTTCCATACAAAAATGAAGCTAAGATGAAAAAGTTGGCATGAAAATTAGAGTGAAAAATAAAGAAAAAGAAAAAATCTGATTGGATATTAAACTTATTTAAAATAAAAAGGTGATATGGCCGAAAAAAATAATATTTCTATAAATTTTTCCAAATATGTTATTTTTATATATAGATATTGCTATGCATTTTAGACAAATTCAAAAGCCATGAAAGTTATTGGCAGGCTAAGTAAGATATTAAATTCTTTAGCCATTTAACCTAGTTATTAAGTCATCCAAATAATAAAATAAAAGAGTAAAAAAAAATACAGAAGAAAAGAAATCACTTTTGATGACTGAGTTTCTCTAAGTTTTCTTCTTGTTCTTTTACACTTTCTCTTCCAATGAAATTTAATCAAAAACTAATTTTCAATTTGTCCAAATCAATCAATATCAATTGCTCAAAAATTTCTTTGGATTTATTATAGTATGTTTTTATTGTTGTTTTTAGGGTTTATACATGTTGCTATCCATTAGAACAATTTTAGGACCATATGTTTTGACTGAATCAAGATAATTTCAGTAGTTATATATATTTTTATGTATATTATGTAAAGAAATTAAATTTTAATGAATTTTCTATGAATTTATAATGAATTTTGTATGTGTTTTGTTTGTTATATGATAAGATCTCGATTTACACCTTCAATGAATCGAAAACTTTTTACAGCACACATGAGTATTTGAGGTTGATTTTTTTTTACTATTATACATTTCAATAAATCCTCTAATTTTTAAAATTTTTATCTAATTTAAAAATTGAAAAAAGATATCTTTTTCGTATAAGAAAAAATATGATATTGTATTAAGGTATTATCGGGTGCCTAGACAGCTAGCCCACTTATGAGTTTAAGGCTCCTAGACCACCCACTTATGAGTTTATGGCACCTATATTGTTCTATTAGTTATTAGTTGCATACATTATTGTCATGTCCGGACCCATATTATTTTAATTCTAGCATATGAGTGTGTATTTGTGAGATGTGTGATGCACTTGCTAAGCATTAGCTTATAGATATATTGCACATAAACACAAGAGCTAAATATGGGAATAGAAGGGGGCTAAAGACAAGAGCTAAATATGGTGATAGAAGGGAGCAAAAGTAATTTGCAAATAGTAGTGACGACAGATCCTCAATATTGGTTATAAATCCTATTAATTATTTCAATTTTGATTCTTATGATTTGAAAAGTTAAATTGCTTTGAAATTTGTTTAAATTTTTTTAATAGTACATTAGAAGCTGATTGGTACTTTACTACGATTGTTTTGATTTGAGTCTAAGAGTAATAATTTCTTTATGTTTAAAGATGAGATGCAAATTAATTCAATCTTATAGAAAAGTTTCCTTTTACAAAAAATGAAGTGGGACTTTTTTCTTTATACTTATTTTGAGATTTGTGAAAACTTTATAATATAATATTATAAAGTTAGTAGCAGTAATATTTCATACGACGATATTCAACCAAGTGAAACAAAGATAATAGCACCATAAGCCGCATGAAAACGATTGTAACTTGCCATTTTTACAAATCACATTGTATATGGTGATTTACTGCATTTGTCAATTGAGCTCTATGTTGGAGTACTCATCCAGTGAAATCATAGGCTAATTTAGTTTCACTCACATAAGATATTAATCATATATTTGGTGTATTCACATTCAAAGACCATCACTAAGTATATGATGGATATCTTATGTAGGTAATACAATATAAGTAGGACATAATATCCTGAAATCAAAGAGCCATCTCTCTATCATTACTTATAATAGACACATCTTTGTAAATATTAGTTAATGTTTCACTTATTTAAATTTCTCTTCCATCTATTAACGGGATGATCATGAAAAAAAAAACAACAGCATGAACAGATCAATTATTTTTTCAAATTTCTGCAAAAATTATAATTTTAAAATTTAACTAGAACTGCATCGTCATATGCGATTTGTTGAAATTTAGGACTAAAACCTCACCAAACTGACCACCCCCTATTTATTTGTTATATATTATAGCATACAACTTTTGGAGATAATTCCCATTTCTATCAACAATATACTTTGGTGGATTTACGAGTAATGCATTTTAAAGTTTCCTTGAGGACAACTCTTCATCCTGAACGAAACAATGGATGAAGGCTCACCTAAAATTATATGACCAAAAAAAAAAAAAAAAACAAATTTGTAACATGAAATAGTAAGAAAAGAAGAAGTGAAATATATCCCACATCTTATCATATCAGGCGGAGTATTGAAAAAGGAGTAACATAAAGCAAAGAATCGAGGATAAGCTACTTACTTACCTGGACGAGGTCAATGAGCGATCCGGAAGGCACATGGCCTAGGTTGGCGACCTCCATTGCACTCAGGAGGGTCGCCGGCCTAAGGTCGGCCCAAGTGGCCGAATCTGTGACATAATTTGTGGTAGAGGGGGCCTGTGTTCGCGCGGCTCCCGCCGAATTCAAGTTTGTAATTTTCGCTCTTGCCCAATTCAAGTTTACCCGGTGACATTTAGGTCGTATTATTGAGTTGACCTTTAGAAAAGTTCATATAGTGTAATTGTTATTTAGCTGAACATTTAAGAGACTGTTTATAGGAGTTATATGGTGTTGGGGAGAATATGTTGCACATTATGAAAATATGAACAATCTTGATCTGAATTCGGTAGAGAGGGCTGCACTCAGGCCAGAATAGAAGAAGAGTTCATATCTTTCAAATAATTCTTCAAGTATTTATTCCAAGGTTATTTCTGCATCAAAGATGACATGTCCAGATCCGTATTCCCCATTTTTTGACAGAATGTTCTAGAAAAAAAAATAGAGTTAGAATCAAAGAACAGAGCATCCCATATTGAGAAAGACCAAATTAGAGTTGAGAGACAGATCAATAAATTGAACCTAAAACTAGTTCAATGAATCTCGCAGCTGTGCATGGAGTACAAAGCCACTATTCTTTTGTCTTTTACTAAGGAATGCCGTCTAAACTAGTTGTGATCTTTTATCCTTAAATAGAAATTTAAAAATAAATAAACAACAAGTAACAAACAAAAAAAAAATAAATCTACAAAATATTAAAAATAGAATACACCTAAAAATTCCTAAAAATTTCATTGGGCAGCCAAAAAATTGAAGACACAGCTTTTTTATCGTTTTTCTCCCAAAATTTGAAGACTAGAATTTTTATTTTTGTTTTATACGGCTAGTGCATATAAAATAAAATAAATAAGATTTGTTTTATTTGGTTGGCTGCTTAACTATTTTTTTACGAGCTGTGGACTATGTATATAACAAAATTTTTTTGAGCCCCTCAAATGTGGGGACCTTGTGATGAATCCCATTTCAGACATGTGAATAGCCGGGCCAATAAGTGCATAAAGAAGATAACATCACTCTCTTTAACTTCTATTTGGAATCAATAACAAATTTCTTATCTTAAATTATAAGCTTTAAGTTTTTCTCTATTTATAAATAACAGTTAATGTTTCCTTCTTACGAGCAATTGAGACCCAAACTTAAAATGAGAGACTTACTAGTGCTTCAGCGTGGATCTTTCCATTGAAATATGGTGCTTAATTTCATTTGATCGTGAATATTGATGCTATCGTCATTTGGCATATAGTGTGTACAGGTGAATGAAACAATAAATTGAATTCAATTTTTTAGTAGTGAATTTGGATCAACTTCTACAACAAATCAGGAAATAAATATACATAGATTACGTTCTTGTAAAAAAAAAGTCAAAATAGGATGCTTCTTTCCCAAATAAAAAAAAAAAAAAAAAAAAGCATTAGTTGTGCTAGAGCAGGAACTATGATGTAAAAGAGAATACTTTACAGAAAGTGTTATCAACACAGGATATAATCTCAAATATTTCACCATTCAATTAATATAAGAAGAAAAATATGTTTTTAAGTAATTATCACAATTCAATTCCTAATATACATTTAAGTTGCAGTTATTGAAAAGAAAACTCCATGCAAGGAGCAAGGACCTGGAAACATGGTGTTAGTTCCAGGCAGTGTCTTCATTTGGTGTTGCTACAACACTAGCTCCAATCCTCATGTCAACGACTCAGTTGTTTTTGTTATTTTCTGACGATACTTGTAAATATTGTTTCCAACAGAAGTGATTTTAAAGTATTTGTAAATTCTAAAAATTGATTTTCAGAATAAGCTGAATACCTACTTCAAATTAATTTAAAGTGATTCTACAGTGTTTTTTGGTAATAAGTTAGTGAAAATTTGATCATTTAACAAATACTCAACTTCAATTTTTGATCAATTACAACTTCAAATTAATACTTAGCATACAACTGTTGGAGATGATTCCCACTCCTATCTGCATTATAGTTGGGTGGATTTAACATTTCAAAGTTTGCTTGAGGAAAACTCTTTATCCTGAACACAACATAGATTATTACTCCCGCTTAGTGAAATCAATTTCGTAAAATGATCCTGTTTATCAATTTGATGAAAGCTAAGAAAGGAAGAAAGTGAAATATCCCACATTGTATCATAGCAGGTGGAGCATGGGAGAAGGAGTAACATAAAGTGAAGAAACGAGGATGGGCGACTTACTTACCTGGACTAGGTCGATGAGCGATCAAGAAGGCCTATAGCCTAGGTTGGCGACCTTCATTGCACTTGGGAGGGGTGCCCACCTATGGTCGGCCCAAGCGGCCGAACCTACGTCATAATTTGTGGTAGAAGGGGCCTGCGTACGTGCGGCCTCTGCCCAATTCAAGTTTAAAGTTTCCATCTTATCTAACAATCAAGTTTTTCCAGTAACAACCCAACCCAACAATCAAGTTTAAACAAGATATATGTTGAACTTAAAATTATTTTTATTGCAACTAATGAACATTTGTATTACCACTTTTCCGTTTGAATGTAATGAAGATATCACCAGCCTCTTCAACTTCTATCTTTGATCAATAACAAGTTCTAATCTTAAATTATAAGCTCTAAGTTTTACCCTATTTATAAATAGTAGTTAATGTTTCCTTTTTATGAAACAATTGAGACCCTAACTTAGAATGATATACTTATTGGAGTTTCAGCTTAGATCTTCTATTAAAATATGGTGCCTAATTTAATTTGATCGTGAATATTGATTATATATGTTTTAAACATTTACGAAAAAAATCATAAGAAAAAACGTGAATTAAATGTGATAGAGCAAGACGATCATGTAAAAAGAGAACACTTTACTGAAAGCGTTATCAGCACTTGAAATAATCTCAGATGTTTTATCATTCACCATCATAGATTCATGAACATTAATATAAGAAGATAAATATCTCTTTTAAGTACTTATTACAATTCAATTCCTAATATACATATAAGTTGAAGTTATTGAAAAGAAAATTGCATGTAAGGAGCAAGGAACTGGAAAGATGCTATTAGTTCCACTTAGTGTCTTCAGATATAGCAAAGGAGACCCAATTGACAAACATGGTTTATCTAGGGTAGAAATCATGCTTTACTTGAACGTTTTAATTTATTTTCCTTTTCTACTACTTTTTACTGAATTTACAATCATCGGAAAGTGTACACAAGTGCACAATTTCCACATGTTTTGCAGGAAAATCGTATGAGAAAATAAACCATGGATCAAATCGTAGAAGCAAAAAAAGAGACAAAAACGAGAGAAAGAGTGAAAAATGAGAAGATGGAGAACATTGAAATTCCAACCGAGTGAGAAACGGCTGGTCCGAGTAAGAAATTTCAGAAACTTTAGCTCACTCGAGCAGCCGAGAGCCGAGTGAAGTGGCATACCAAGTGGATCAACCGAGTGAAATGGCAGACCGTGTGGTTCAACCGAGTGAAGAATCTCACTCGAGTCTCCTAGGTCAAAAGTCAATTTCACATTTTTTAGAGAAGACATTTTTTCACTAGCCACTTTTAGACACACACTTACACATAGTTGAGTAGGTTTTGGAGCAAAAGAAGAATTTGAAGAAGAAAAAAGAATTCCTTGAAGAATTTGCCAAGATTCAAACTCCCATTTCTTCACCCAAGTTGCTTTTTTCCTTTATTAATCTCTATTATGTGTATTATGGATGTTTATGGAGAGATAATCATGTTAATTAGTGAGTAGTTTCTCATTTGGTCTTGAGATAATTTCCTTATGTCATTGATGTATTAACATTAGTTTTTATTTTAATGTAGAGATGTTTATGTTTTTACTCATTTATTTCATGGTTTAAATATTGATGTGTGAGAACTTGATCAATTTTGCATGTCTATTGGGTGTAGAATTAGTAGATGTAATAGTTGTTAATTCTTTACATGTCTTGAAATAAATGTCACATGTTTGATTTCATGATCGAAAGATATGTTATTAAATATGATGGCTTATAGAGTCCTAAAATCCTTTCTGAGTTAAGTGCTGGTAATGAGGACCAAAAATCCATTTATCCTACCTTAATCTACATGATTAGAGAGATTAGAATTAATTTATTAGTGACCCCATATAAAAGTATTTGCAACTTGAATATTAAATCATTCTCTAGATAATTCCGGATATAACATAGAGATGAATTTTCCAAGACCACCTTTAAATTAACTAAGAAAATAAAAAAAAATCATTTCTAGTGTTAATTTAGATTAAGGTAATTTTGTGTTTTTCATTTATTTATCTAGTAGTTAAAGTTAAATTTAAATAACCATCTAAAATTTCACATATACCTATTCTTCGTGGGGTTGATATCATTACTTGGACCAGTTACTACAATAATCATGTCCATTTTGGATGAAGCTAACGTAACTCACTTTCGCTTCACCAATCACCTGTTGAAGTCCTACTGAGCTTGCAATTTGTAGAGCTGGAAATAACAGCTGATGATCGTTAACATAACAAAACCATATTATTCTTGCATTGATTTCTTTCAAGTATCTGGCAATTAATAATAGATATTCTTTAGAAGGAAAAGAGATTATTAGAATCGCTTTCTCATTCAGTTATATTAGGCCTGTTTGCAAACTCTTTTTTGGGCTTAAATTTTATATTTTTGAAACGAAAAATTATTTTAAGTATTGGTAAATTCTAAAAATTGATTTTCAGAATCAGTTTTAAACTGATTTTTAGAGTAAGCCAAATGCCTACTTCCAATTAATTAGAAGTGATTCTAGAGTTTTCTTTTATATTAAATTAATTAAACAAAATTATTTAACAAATACGCAACTTCAAATTTTAATTAAAATTACTTTTATTTTCAATTACATATAAAAATTAATTTAAATCGTTTCAATATAAATACTATCAATTACAAACACCTCATTGTCGCTCCTATTAAAGGGAGAAGTGAAAACTCCCACAGCAATAGCGAGTATGGGAGGAGAAAGGAAGAAATAAGAATTAACTTCATACTTACTTGACAGGGTCCATGGAAAATCAGGAAAGCCCATGGCCTAGGTTAGTGACTTCCATTGCACTTTGGAGGGGTGCTTGCCTAAGGTTAGCTCAAGCAATCGAGTCTACGCCATAATTTGTGGTAGAGAGGGCTTGTGTTCGTGCGGCTCCTGTGCAATACAAGTGTAAATTTTGTTTAAATTTTGATGTCCCAATGATGTTTAGGGCTCTACTTTAGTATCAATGAGAAGTTAAATGTATTTGAAAATATGAACATATTCGATAAATTCAGAAGAAAAAAGGATCAAACAACTATTTTGATTCAGAACAAAATAAGGTAAAATACCGTTGAAGTTGCACTATTGGAATATCACAGCACTCATTTGCGAGAATAGTAAAGAATTTATTGTCCTTAAAACAATTCGTATGAGTATTTTTCTAGAGAAGATTATGAATAATGAATGAGATGAAAGAATTTATTGTCCTTAAAACAATTCGTATGAGTATTTTTCTAGAGAAGATTATGAATAATGAATGAGATGATATGCACGTTTTTATTTGGCATGTTTTTGGTACGACCATTGTTGACTTCCAAGCAAACAAATAGTGTTGACCTGACTAAAACATTCATCCCATAGAGAGAACAACCAAAAAAGGGTTGAGAAGCACATCAATAAATCGAAGTTGGAGCTCTAGCGAGCAAAATATCAACTATTTTTTTGCCTTTTTCTAAAGAATACGGTCTGCTCGCCCCAATTCAAGCTAACATATACCAATTTTTAGAGGGTTTAAATTTAAATGCCTATTTTCTTTTTGTTTCTTATTGTTTTTATACGAATTAATATTGCTCCTCGTACGATGTACATTTATTATATATTTTAAAAAATAAAATACAATAAATTTAGTAATATAATTTTTAGTAAATTAATATTTTAAAATAAATATTTTAGAATATTCAAAGTATTTTATTATTTTATTAATAAAGACATGAAAGATACATAATCTTGTACTTCAAAATATATCCACTTGACAAAATAAGAGTCTTATATCTATAATAATTAATTAATTGTACTCAAAATTAGATTATTTAATATTTATTTTTATAAACGATTATTTAATATTTATTTGCAATCTAAATTAAATGCACAATAAATATTCAAATTGAGCTCAAGTAATCAATCAAAATAATTTTATTTGTTTATCTAATATATTATTTTAATATATGTGATAATAGGTGTAAAATTAAAGATAATAAAATATGATTGATTTGGTGTATTATATTAAAAATAGATTAGAAACGAAAAAATTATTTGTAAGGAATTGAAAAAAACAATAAAAAAGAAGAAAAAATTAAATTGAACTAACCAAATGCTGATACATCACTTATTAAAAATAATTTCAGTTTTTGAGACTGAAAATAGGGGAAATTTATTATTTTTAAACTACTTTTTAATTTTATTAGTTAGATATGACATATGCAGAAAATAAAAAGTTGATGGATGGGTGAATTTATTTGCTGAAAAAAAGAACTTATACTCTATATATAGAAATTGTATAAGAAAAATGTCTTTCACAATACTGCATACTTCTTCAAACATGATATCTTTTGTTATATCCTCTTTTAGAATATAAATTTAAAATGTCAAAATAATAGTGTATCTAAAACATAAGTTATTACATAAATTAAGTCAAACAAATATTATTTAATATTATTAATCATTTGAACAAAAACAAATCAAACATCTCAAAATACTTCTTGGAATACAACATTTTTTTTTTCCGTATGATTCTCTTAACCCTATCATCTAAATACATCAAAACTTTTAGTCCTTGAAAACACAACATAAAGTTATCCTTGATTAAATAAAGACCCCTTTAGGTATAGTCCAAAATGACATACGAATTGTTCATTTTTTTGTTGATTGATATTGCATGTGAGACAATTATGAATAATTTCTTCTTTGAAACTTGAAAAAAAAATTTAGTATTAGAGATGGTCGGAGTCAATCCACATATATATGAAGAAAAAAAAGAATAATTTGAAGTATATATGAAAGAGAATATGGAAGGGCTGAACATATATAAATATTTCAATTTTAATGCATATACAATTATTTTAAAATAAATTTATTTGGATTATTGTCTTCAAAGTTGGATAAAAAGTTGGTAGGAAAGGCTTGCAAATAGAATAAATACAATATTTGATCTTAAATAAAAATAATTAATTAAGAAACCAAATAATTGTAAATAAACTATTAATAAAAAACAATCATTAATAAAATTATAATGTTATACAATGACAATTGCATTATCACTTTAGAAGAGAGAAAAATATATCTTGTATAACTTTTTTAACTTTCTACCTTCAACGTTTTCATCTACGTAGACAAACCACGCAAATACTTAGATATTAAGAATATATACATTACATAAATAACTTAATATTTAATATATAATGTTAAACTTTCCGTAATATTTTTATTTTACTATGAATAATTTAAAATCATAAGTATTATAAATAATAAAAGAAAGAAGAATAGATAATAAAATTGTCAGAGTATATAATATTTAATCGTCATACAGTATAAACTAAACCAAAAAAAAAAAAAAAAAATTCAAAAATCATGTTACAGCAATAGAATATTTATATTAAAAATATAGTTATGAAATAAAAATTAAAAACTGAAAATCAAAAGAATATAAAGAATAACAAGAAAAAAAAATCACAATTATTACGCACATACATGTCTTAAAAAGCTACAATTGAAATTTTTTTAGTTATAAGTTCAATACGTTTCCAAACTCATCAACATTTTTAGTAATTTATTATAAATTTTATATATTATATATAAGAAATAAAAGAATATGATATATAATTTTCAGCATTTAATAATACTTTCAGTTTATGCATACTTTATATCTTAATATAAATAATTAATAACATAATCAATAAATAATAAAATAATGTTTATTTTATAGCTGATGCGATTAGAAGCCGTAAATCAAATATCATTGTAGTAATTCCAAAGTCAAATACCATATTGAATGTTGAATGATTCGCTATAAAATGTAATGACATTCTGTGCAATTATTATTTATTAATTTGTGCAAATGTAACTCTTTGTACAAAACTAAAGAAATATATGGGGAAAGACAATGTATTTTGTAAAGAAAGAAAGTGTATCAATTATATCAATATTAAAGAAATAAGAGTGTATTGAAATGTATAGGAAATAATTAAATTAGTTAAAACTATTTATATATTCGTTACTAAACATAATATGGAGTAAATTATTAATTAGTTACATAATATATAAAATTTAAATATAATACTGATAATACATATGTAATAACCTATAATAAAATTTATTCAGTTAAAAAGAGGTCATTTAATTTTTATTAGCTAAAATATATTTAATAGTTATTTATTAGTTACACGTATGACTATTTAGATTATATTATATAAACCTAGTACGTAAAGCAATTACTAATTAGATACTATCTAATATATAATACTATATGTATAATTAAATTTCATATAATTAATGATTTTCTAATTATGTTTTCTAAAAAACAATCATAATTTGAAATTTAATAAGATATTTATAAAAATGTAAATTAATAATTAATTGGTCATGTTTGACTAAGCAATGATTTAGAAAATTGCATTAATTTTTGTCACAGTCTAATTTTAAAGTAATTTTTAAGAATAATTGTTACTTTATATGAACAATGATGACTTCCATACTTTAAATTTATTAATCAAAATATACTATATATTAAAGATGTTTTCTAAGTTACTATATTTAAAAAAAAATGGAGAATAAGCAATGATTTAGGAATTTGTATTAAGTCGATCACAATCTAATTTAAAGGCAATTTTTAAGAATACTGGGTATTTTATATGGACATTATGAACTCCAAATTTAATTTGGTTAGTTGAAATATGATGAATATTAAATTTTTATATGAATTAATATATTTATGAAAATTGGAGAATACTTAATTATTGTAATCGGACTCAATTATACAAATAAAACTAAATTAAATAACCTAATGACCGTGCTGTCAGGACACGTCAAAATTAATTATATTTTATTTTACCTCGCTTTTCTCTACTATTTTGTAGTAGTGGAAAGTACGAGTCGATCCCACAAAAAATGGTTGAATTATTTGTATATTTTTTATTGTCAATTTACGAATGCAAATAAAAAAGAGGAGTTGTTGATGTATTTGTCTACTAAACTAATAAAATCAAATTACTATAATAAATAAAAATCAAGCAAATAAACAAATGGCAAACAACAATATAAAGAAGCAATTCCGGTTGACGGTTAAGTTTTTTTTTTCTATTTCAGATTATATGATTATGTGATACGTTATCAATTTAATTGTGAAATTCCTACCCCTAAACGAACAACAAGCTCTGTTGATTCGTTTTAACCCTTACGCGTAATTAATTAAAATAAACTCTCTAATTAACTTATTTGATCGAGCAGTCCAAAATACGCTATTTAGATTTAATTTGTTAAATGCATTATCAATTAGGACAATAGGGTAAGCAGATTATCGAATTCACAAGCTCGATTCAATTAATCCTGAATTACGTTGATTCTAATAATAAATATTATTAGTCACTACAAATGGTTTCAACATCACAACAATTATGGATTACAATTTTAACCCTATCCCTAAATATACAAATTATCAATTAAGTTGATCAATCACAATTAACAATATATATATATATATATATATATATATATATATATATATATATATATATATATATATATATATATATATATATATATATATATTATAAGTCAATTGAAACAATCTACATAATAAATTCCCACATATTAAATCAATACGGTGTCACAAAAATATAAATCACATAATATCGAAATAGGGTTCAAACATTCCTTAAATCGGAATATAAAATTTAGTTACAAATATTGTATCTAATAGTTGAAATCAATAAAACAAAATATATCAAGATTAAAATAAAAAGAAAAGAACTCCTCTCCAATATTTTCTCTCCAGCAATCACCAAATTGAAGAATGAATATGCATTGAATCTTTCTCTCCTCCTTGCTGCTGCCTCTGGAATCTCTTCTTTTTTCTTAATAATGTTGTTATGGTGGTCTCCAAATTAATAGTTGCTGCCATGCGTGAGTTTTCCCTTTTATTGTTGTCAATTTGTCCTAATTCAACTTATGAACTTAATTAAGTTAATTAATAAAGTTCTTAACTTTTTCAACACATAAACTTCTATGTAGTCCTCCTTTTTCGGATGGGCTAAGGATGACCAACTGCTTCTATGAATTATTGTATGAAATTGTCTAAAACATGCTGCAAATAACCACAAAAAACAAAAAGGAAGCAGTTCTCATCGAAACATTAAATATGTAGGAAATAGAGAGTGCACAAGAATTAGTATTAAACATACAATATCAATTAAAAATATGCACAATTTCCTACTTATAAAATCCCCCAAACTCAAACATTTCCTTGTCCTCAAGCAAACATAGAACAAATGCATACACATAGTTGAACGAGAGGTGCTATGCTCAATCTCAAGATATCTCAACTCATGCACTTTCCACAGGACAAATTTAACTTATCCGACAAGTGTGTCATAGCAGATATTGTTCCTAAAGTGTCTCATAATCACTCAACCATTAAGTTAATATCACATATACAATGATTTAATAGCCTCACAAAAGGATAACTCATTTCACTCAAATGTATAACAGGATGATAAATTTAAAGTCTCTCATATCAACACAAAGTATGTCATTTACCATAAGCTTGCTCGGACATCTAATTTCCACTACTTGTTAATTGAGTTTACATGAAATCAAAGGTTCTTCTTGAGGTATAATGTGGTGGTAGTTCAAGGTGAAATCAAAGAGGTAAAGTTTGGAACAAAGTTAGGTTAAACTTATTATGATTATTCGTGGATTTTAAAGCACTCCAACGAATTTACAATTAAAGTTTTTAGGGTACACTTTCCAACTCCACCTTCTCGTGTATCCATGATCAAACTACTACATTTGCCTCTTTTTTTTGGACGGGGTTGGCAGCAATGAGAATCTGCCCCCCTCACATGTTTTTGATTTTTTTCTTTTATTTTTATTTTTATTTTCGGGTGGTGACAGAAATACTGGAAGTGGCAGTAATACTATTCTACCCCACTTTTTTTTTTTTTTTTTTTTTTCCGGGAGGTGGCAGTGATACTGGAAGTGGCAGTAATACTATTATGTTCCCTCTCGATTTTTTATTCGGGAGGTGTCAGGGATATTGGAAGTGATAATAATACTATTCCCCCCCTCTCAGTTTTTTTTTGGACAGCAACACAGCACAGTAAGACGAAATGTACAGTACAATATTAGACTTCCTACAACCGTCAATAACCAGTAATTAAGCCCCCCATGAGACAAAGGGTACACATTCTACCTTTAACTTCATATTATAGAACACCTAATTCGTTAGAAGTGTAATCCACAAATATTCAAAACAATTATGAAGATAATGAGCATAACAAAATTTGATTAGGAATGGTTTAACATGAAAAATAGCCAAGGCTCAATGGGGTATTCCAAAAGCATTAGGGTGGTTCATGCAAAAAACTCAAATAGGGTGTCCAAAATGCCCTTATCATCTAATATGTATAAACTCAAAGCAGTAATTTCAAAAAGTATAGCCGAGCAAGTTTTAGAATGAACAACTAAGTGTGATAATCCCACATGAAAGAAGAGAATATTATATATACAAGTAGTGCTCAGAGGTTCAAATCTCATTTCAATAACATGATTGTGTATCAAATCATGCATGCCAAAGGTAACTCAACCGTAAGCTTAAAGAGACAGCTTTATAAAACTATATCAGTCAAGCACACTTGCCACAAAGAACCAATTCAAACTTAGAAGGTAAATATCGTATCCTAATAATTTTCCTCATTGTATGCTTCCCCTAACTACCACGTGTTATGCATTCGTCACCTCCCCCCACACTATCATCAATAGCATGCTATAAAATCATGAAAGACAAAAAAAACATAAAATTTCACAAAGTGTGGGAAAGGAGTCACCATTCACTGGGATGATGAGGAGGGTCAACGTGAAGTCATTCGGCCTGAGAGGGTAACTATCTCCTGCTCCAGCTCCCTAAAAGAGAAAAAGAGAATATATATATATGTATATATATATATATATATATATATATATGCATAGGTTGTCTCCCATGTAGCGTCGTTGTTTAATGTCGTTGGCTCGACTCAAGACTTCCCTTTTCAATGAACACTCCAAGGAGGTTTTGGAATTGGTCTCAAAGATGACACATCTGCTGCTATATTTAGGGTCCATTCATTCAACTCTATCTCTCTCACCATTTTAGACTTTGAAAACTCGATGAAAGTAACCCCATATGAGATATTTTTGTGAAAATATATTGGCACCCATTTGATCTCATCATATAAGTGTATACACATTCCATCTATTTTGAACACTTCTTTAATCTCATTCTCTTTATCCTCATTTATAGCCCCCGTGAATTTTAGATGAAAAAGACAATGTGTTAGTTTTAATAGGAGAAGAAATAGGCTGATTAACCTTATTCTCGTGGATGGCCAGTTCCACACTATGTGATCCAATGTCTAGTTGTATAGCAGGTTCCATATTGGGTGACCCAGTGTCGGTTTGGTCAGTATCAACCTTCTCTTCCTCGACGTTTTGCACAGCAAATCCGGGCTTGTTAGGCTCTTCAAGTTGCTTTCCACTCTTTAGGGTAACAACACTTGCATCCCTTGGATTTATCTTTGGGTTAGGAAGGTAATTTCCCACTATTCTGATTCTCCAAGCGACTCACGGTGTTGTGTCTCAAGATTTTTGATGCTAGGTTGGGTTTTTTGCTTGAATTGTCTCATATTTTGTCGAAATTGCACCATGTTCGAAGCTAAAGTTTTCATCATTTCCTCCAAGGTTACACTAGAACTTTGCTCTGGTTTCTGTTTTTGAAAGTATTGGCCTCTCTGCTGTGGTGGTGGACGAGTTTGTTTGGTTGGTGGTCCATTATATAAATTTTCCATTGAAAATTAGAATGATCTCTCCACCTCGAGTTGTAGGTATTCGATTCAGGATTGTATTTCCTCCCTTAGAAATTCTCGGTACCAACGACATTGGCATGTGCATCTATCTCCTCAAGAAAAATCCTACAGTCATCGGTGGTATGATCGGTGGTCTCACAAAATTTACATTGTTTGACTTGTTGACTAGTTCCTACAGTAATCTTTCTAACAAAAGAGGTGAGCTCATTTAATTGATTTCGATTGATGAATCATTTACCTCTTTTACCATCTTATATGACGAATCATGCCTGCCAAACTGCTGTGAGTTTGCCGCCATGTCCCAAATCAGCTCTTTTGCTGCCACCAGAGTCTTGTCTACAAATGCTCCACCATTGGCTGCATCTATAATATTTCGGTCAATCAGACTCAATCCCTCGTAAAAGTGCTGGATTAAAAGCTCCTAACTAATATGTTTGTTTGGGAAACTTGCAACAAATCTCTGGAATCACTCCCAATTTGCATGAAGTCTCTCTCCATCAATATGCATTATACCACAAATCTCCTTCTGTATATTAGCTACTTGAAAAACTGGAAAATAGTTTTGTAAATCAAACTCTCCATATCAGCCGATGTGGTGATAGATCCTAGCAAATAATATAGCCAATCCTTCACCAGGTTCTTCAAGGAAAATGGAAAAGCTCTCAACTTAATTTGCTCATCAGTCACTCCCGGAGTCTTCATACTAGAGCAAACCAAATGAAACTCCTTAAGGTGCTTATACGGGTCCTCACCTGCATAACAATAAAAAGAAGGTAATAAGTGTATAATATCATAATTAAACTCAAAATTGGTATTTGCACTAATATCGGGAAATATAATGCAAAAAAACTTGTTGTACAAAAGCAGAATTTGTGAGCTCCCTCAATATTTTCGTTGCAGCCACTATAATTTCAAAATGGATGATAGTCTGACATGCACAAAATTCTCCAAAAGAATGTTATGAGTCTACATAAACTATAGGGACAAAAATTGAAAAGGAAAAAAAGAAAAGAATAAAAAAATTACAAAAATTTCACACCTGGACTTGACCCTGAATGACCTCGTGTCAGTCAGGCTGCCAATATCTCTTTTTTTGTTTTTCAAAGCAACTAACTCAAATATATACAGAAAAATATGAGAGAAAATAAATAAAATGAAGAAATGTGAATTCCACAAGAGAGAAAAAGAAAAAGAAAAATTTGCTCAAAAGAATTAACTACTACAGTTCACACTGGATCACCCTGAAACCTGCTGGCAGCTTATATCTTCAACAAATAAAAACATACGAAAATCAACACAAATATAAATATCACAAATAAATCACACCGTTCTATTTCCCACATGTGTATCATCGTATAATTATAAGTGTAATAATACCACTATTTTTTCTGATGGGATTGCTAAGCACAAAAAGTGCTGCTAAATCAAATCCATTGTTGCTCACACTTACTGCCTTCACCATCTGGTTCCTTCTTTTCTGCAATGGTCTATTCGAGTCAACATTCATATAGTTCCCAATACAGGTTTTTCTCTTTCTCCAATAAGAGTCTCCTTTTCTTGACTCTTTTCTAATTTGTTATTGATTTTAAAATGATAAAAAAAAATGATTAAAATAAGAGGCCATGAGAACAGACACAAGGGAAAGAGTGAACAAACATCTTGCATTGAAGGGCATGGAGATTGATAAACCCGAAGCCCTAGATAAGGAGGAGAATAATCCACTTGTTCCAACTGAGAAAATTTCGCACGAGGCTAGTAGATCTGGTTCGGGTAGCTTGAGTGAAGATGCTATAGAAGAGTTGTTTTCATATTTATGAGGAATGGCTCCATTAATCTTTGGCGGTTCTTAGTGGATATTTTTAGAATATAATGTTAATGGTAGTGAAAGAAATGCCTGTAAGTAGAAAGATCAGAATTTTCAGTGTGTGTGAGTGTTTATCCTTGATAATTCCAAAAATATTAGAAAAACCATCTCATGTTGTTTATATTCAAATTTTAAAGTGTTGGTGATTAATAATTTTCAAATTGAAATATGACTAACCTTCAAGATATCGCTCTATCAGCTTATGTCAGTATCGTTTGAAAATGTCGAACCTTCCAAAGTTGTTCGAATTATTTGAACTCCTCTTTCCTCTCTTCTTTTTCTTCTGCGGTTTTCTTCTTCTTCTTTTTTTTTTTTTTTTTTTTTTTTTGTATTTTATGATTTAATTTTTTGTTTTTTATTTTTTTTTTATTTTTAATAAAAAGGGTGTAATGGATATAAATGGGGTATATTTAGTAAAAAGAAATTTTATTTCTAAATAAAAATCAACTTTCATTAAACTGAAAAGTCTTGCATTATAATAGAAAGTAATTCAGGAGACATATCACTCTCCTAAAGAACACGACCTGAAGAAAAACAAGAGCCACGTGCAAGATTGTGAGCAACTTTGTTCGCAGATCATTTAACAAAACGTAATAGAATATTGGATGAACTGAATAAACGACTTTCACAATCATGGAACCAACAACCCAAACTCGGATGAATTGAATAATCTCAAATATTGGATACTCAGTACCCTGTTTATCACTATAAACAAATGACAAGGACTCACCAATCCTTGATTGAGCAAAAGTATATTAATCAAGAGTTATTAGTGCTGATCGAAAAACTAATGCAACAACGGGTTGTTTTTGTTGCCAGACTTTCTCATTCCTCGCCCAACTAACTATAACCTCTTCCACTAGAACTCCATCACCAAATCTTGTTCAAACCAGCTTCCAACATCAACCACAGACCGACTCCAGCAAGAACGTGCAAAAACTTCGGGATATGTTTAGAGATTTCGGGGTATGAATAGCCACACCTTTTTTCTTATTATGATATTCGATATGTATATGATTATTATTTTTCTAGAGATAAATAAATGCCTTTTATTTTATAAGACATTTAAAAAATGTAAATTATTATTTAATATGTTACTGTCTGATTGAGAAGTGATTTTAGGAAATTTCAGTGATGCAATCATAATCAAAATTTAAGGTAATTATTAATTATAATTAATAATTTTATAGATTTTTCTAGTTTTAGTATTTGTAATATTTTTATAGAATAATAATAATAAATATTTTCATAAATTAAAAATATTATATTATTCAAGTATATATTTAGTTGTTTCATTTTTTTTTCTAATTTTAAATATTTGTATTGTCTTTGAGAATTATTGTAGATTGGATTGGATTTGATTTATAAAATTCACTTCGGTATATATTTTTTATTAAAGTTAGAGAATATTTAGAATTATAATGCATTATACATATGAAGCTATATTTAAATTGATTTGAGTAAAAATTTAAGATTTCTAATTTCTTATATCTATTGCATATTGTGAATAATATTAAATATTTAATTTTACAAACAGAAAAAAAAACTTAAATTATAAAGAAAAATAAATACATATAATTTTTTTTTTTGAAAATGTGTTAACTTAATTTCTTTTGTATCATGTAAAACAATTATGTACAAATGTGTAAGTAAATTTATTAATTTTTTTCTTTATATTTTATATTTTCATAAGTATTTTCTTTTCATCATGATCTCTTGCTTTGTAATATAATTATATGTTTTAAATTTTTTTATATCATTTACATATTTTATAATCTTATATATCAATAATATAATTTTACAATATATTATTAATATAATAAAATATATTAAAGCATGAGCAGACACCTAGTTTATACAAAAAGCAACAAATCAAAAACAAAACCACAATATATAAATCTGATAAGTAAATACTAACTCAAAAAATTAACACGTCTAAAAAAATACAATAAATAAAAAATAAACATACCTAAATTTCTTATCTCCCAATCACTTTGTTGTGCGAAAAAAGCTACATAGAAAATCAATATATTAACTTGTATATTACAAAAAAAAAAAAAAAAAAAGTAAAAAAGAATGTACGAATGAAGAATATATTTTTTCGGAAATGAATAATACTCACACTTAGGGTTTTTAATGGTTGTAGAGTATATAGGGAAAAAAACCTAAATTATTTTGTCCAACTCTTTAGGAGTAAGAATCTCGTACAATTTCAATCATTATTTGAGGTATAGTAAATTTGACTTTACTAAAATGTGCATTTGATGATAGTTAAAGTTTGGGCTGTCATTATAATTTAATTATTGATTAGTAAAATAATTTTCCATATAACATGCATCTTTAAAATCTTCTAATCCTAAAAGGGTCTTTCTATTTACACCACAATAACCTCTTTTCACACCACAAATATCTTTTAAACAAAAATAATTTTATATTAAATGTCTAATTTATCCTTCTTCTCAAATCAGGAGAATTTTCCAATTTTTCATTAACCTTCTTCTTTACGACTTTTTTTCATTAACCTTCTTCTTTACCTAGCCACTGTTCTATATTTGTTTTCTCAATCTTCTTCCGCACAATTTTGCTGTTAACATCACCTTCACCAATCCATGAAATTACGAAATCTCACCCTTGAACAAACACAAAAAAGTCGAAATAATTTCTTCTATTAAAAACCCATTTGCTCCCAAATCCTAACTTGTGAATTTGAATTTCTTTTCTTTTATTATTTGTTGCTAAGAATTTTCAAATTCATATATTTAGCCTGAGATAAAAGAACGAAGAAGAAGAATCGCCGAAAATATATTTTAAATATGATTTTGAATAATTTTGAATTTGCAGAAAAAGAAGGAGGAAGAAGAACCGCATAAAATTTATGATATTACCTTCACCAATCCATGAAATTACAAAATCTCACCCTTGAACAAACACAAAAAGTCGAAATAATTTCTTCTATTAAAAACCCATTTGCTCCCAAATCCTAACTCGTGAATTTGAATTTCTTTTCTTTTATTATTTGTTGCTAAGAATTTTCAAATTCATATATTTAGCCTGAGATAAAAGAAGGAAGAAGAAGAACTGCAGGAAATATATTTTAAATATGATTTTAAATAATTTGAATTTGCAGAAAAAGAAGGAAGAAGAAGAACCGCAGAAAATTTATGATAACTTTTTGTTAAGAGTTGTTCGTAATTTCATGGATTGGTGAAGGTGATGTTGGCAGCAAATTTGTGTGGAAGAAGATTGAGAAAACAAATGTAGAACAGTCACTGGGTAAAGAAGTGATCTGAGAAGAAGGATAAATTAGACATTTAATATAGATTATTTTTATTTAAAAAATATTTGTGGTGTGAAAAGAGATTATTGTGGTGTAAATAGAAACATCCATCCTAAAATTATGTCTACAAATCTAATTAGATATGACTAATTATTTGATAAATCTTGATATTTGCAAAATGTGCATTCGATAATTAAATATGTTTGCAAAATTTCGGCTGCTATTGTAATTAAATCATTGATTAGTAAAATAATTTTTTTTATAATATGTATCTTTAAACCTTCTAATTAATTATAATGACCAATAAAATAAAGCAACACGACATATTAAAAGTAGTAAGAAATTTAGGCGGGAAAATAGGAAGTTTCTATGATTGTTAGTTACATTGTACCCCTTGAGGAACTGAATTTCTTCCATAAATTAGATAATATAAAATAAATAACTAATTCATCAAGGAGACAGAAAAAAACTAGTCTAATTTAATATTTGAGTACGGTAGTGCATAAGTGGATAAATGACAATAATATGCTTAAATGAAAAAATGAGATATTTTGACCGCTATGAATCACCCAAAGTGTTCATTTCTGATTGTACCAAATGGAACATTAAATAGAACGAATTTAATATTCAGACGTGTTGAGTCATTAGGAAGAAAGTTCTATTTTAATATGTTTATAATTTATTTTATTTTAAAAAATAATACATGAGATAAACTTAATATCGTTTTTTTGAAACTAACGGAAATTTTCTACTGCCTCTACTTTAACTAGTTTTTCCACCGTATTGCACAATTTTGTAATATAATAATATAATAAATTATTATAAACATAATATAATTTTTTAAAGTTGAAAATTATGAAAAAGTTATTAATTTAATATATTTTTCTATAAATTTTTTTAAATTAAATATAACAATTTCTAAGAATAGAAAACTAATGTAGGCTGATGCTTGTAGTTATAGGTATACATGTATTTATGCCATAGAGTAAATATAGCAATGTATGAAAAGATTTAAGTCCATACTTTGGGCCCAAATGCTAGAGCTAATGAGGCAGTTATTATAGGCCCAATCAACATTTATAAGCGGCAATTGCCTAATTTTGTTGATAATATTTCACAAACTTAACGGGGATCCAATGTTTATTACATTATTAAAAATTATATTGTAAGATAAAAATAAACAAATAAATAAAGATTACATAAGAAATTGCAGTTTTTAGAATATTAAAACATTCTAATCAACAATTGTTAATAGTTTCAATATTAATTAAAAGCAAAACCTCTTTAAAGCTTAATTTATTGGGTTATTATTAGAGCATAGATAATAAGAATAATATTATTTTATACTCATTCTAGAGAAAAGAGAATAAGAAAAAGAAAATAGGAAAAAGAGTTTTATTTACTATAACTATGAATAATTTGTTGGGATGTATATTCAAAATTAAAATTAACTATGATTAACTTTTAGGAATGTGCATTTCTATTTTGTACCACAAAATTTTCTTTATAGACAACTCACCAATTTTTTTAATCATTACCAAATTTTTTAATCATTAAATTTGTTAAAAACACGTAGTGATATTCCAATTCTACAATAAAAAAACCCAAAAGCATCTTTATCTTTCCCAACCTCCTTCCTGCCGGCCAACCTGTAAAATTGGAGATGATATTGGGCTTCAGTCTTTCCCAACAAACAACTCTTCCCTAGCTTCTCTAACAACCTTAAATTTCTTGAAATCTCATTATGGGCACTAGATGGAGGGAATTAAAACACAACTTTTATATATATATTTTTTTTCTTTTTCGTTTTTCATCAAGGCATTCTTCTGCAAAAAGAAAAGCTTGAATGCAGGAACAACAAAATTTGAGGGTCATTCGGTGCTGGTCGTTCAAATGATTTGAACTTCACTCAATTTTAATTGTTCGAATAATTTGAGTTACGTTCAGTGCTGGTTGTTCGAATAAGTATATATGTGTTGCGACCTACATTGGTCCAACAACTGGCGTCCGTCTTTTAACAGTCACAAACTAATCTTCTATAACCAAAATGAGACGAAAAACGTAAACAAAGAATTTGAAGATAGGATCTGCACAGAAATGGTGGACGGCGGTCTAAGACCCAGACCCGAAAGTTGTGAGAAGGGAGATTTAGAAGTTTGTGAACGTGAAGTTTAAGTTTAAGGGAATTTATATCAAATTTTATATATTTAAATATAATAAAAAAAAATTATGTGGTGCAAATAGAATGAGTAAAATAGAATTACCCATATATGCAAGCCGATCTAAGATGAACTTAAGTAATTACCGGCTATTATATTTTGAACAAATGACCTTATGCATGGACATTGTAACATCTCAAATTCGAATTAAAAATATTACTACTTGCTACTTAATTTTAAATAATTTTAAATATAAAAAAAATATGTTACTTTGAAAAAAACGAAATTTAATAGAAAAATCATAATATGGAAAGAAACTTAATATTGCTCGTACAAAATTTTTCATTCGAACCAACTAAACATTTATGAGAAAATAGCTAAATTTTAAAAATATTTCATTAATTAGAGAAGTATACACCGATGAAGTCGAAACCACGAGCGTGATTGTTTTTCCTAACCTCGATCTTTATCTAAATAGGTGAGGGACGAACGTTGGAAAATGTTGTATGTACTAATTTTTTTACCCATAAGAGTACATACACATAACAACATAATATTTTAATCACATATAAGTACGATGTGCATTGAAACAATTCATATCGTGCATAAATCATGAAAATCTTTTAACATATATATTCTTCACATATTATAATACATATAAGAGCATATTCTTCAATATAATATTTCATTTTTATAGGTGACTATATCTTAAATAAAGATTAAAAAGACTTATAAATAAATAATAACATAAAAAATTAAAACAACAGACAGTTTTTGACATCGCATCGGGCCTCTTAATTCTTACGGCTGATACCCGTGAGGGCAGATTCAATTCATTTCATGTTAACTACTGTATTTATGGAATAATGATGCAAGCAGTCATGTAAGGGTGTACCCAGAATTAATGCAAATTGCCATGCCAAAAGTGAATTGTCCCACTTGAGCAGCCTCTATAATTTCTCCACAAATTTCATTTCTACTTGTCACAAACTATTTGATAAAATAACAAATTGTAAAATTAATCCTCTAACTTGTAGTAGTCCTAAAAATCAACTTCTTTTATTTAATTATTCCAATTTAGTTCTCTTCTAATCAAAATTATAAAATTTTACTCGATAATTATACTTATACATCACATAATCATGTCACATTAGAGAATTACATTTTTCTTGCTAATATGTGATTTTTATGATCAATTTTAATGTATTTGATGTCGTATTATTTATTACGAAGGACACATAGACACTTACTATTCAACAAAAATAAAAACCTCAATTTAATACAGTACTGTGTGGTGCATGTGCAAATATCCAATAATAATTTTAAAATTTAACTAAAAAATAGATAAATTAAAAAAAAAATTGTATAATTAATAAGATAACTCATAAATTAGAATACTATTTTTTTAAATATAAATAGAAAGACCGACTAATCAATACGAAACCTTAATATTGATCAAACAATCAATCTAAAACTCGTGATAAGATAAACCATTGGATTCATCAAGAAATAAATAAACAAATTAAATAATTTAGAATATCAAAAGGTGAAAGAGAAACAACATTTGCAACACGTGCCACATTGGCATGGATCGTGCCAATTACCTCTTCAGCAAGATATATGAGAAGGACGAAGACAAACAGGGCCACCTGCAACGACGTATTTACCGCCTTCAGAAATCGGAGGTCAACTTTCTCTGCACTGGAAATATACTAACATAGAGTTATATGGAATGCTTGCTGCTTAAAACATATAATAATGATAATAATAATAATATAATAGTAATAATAATAAAAATGAAATTTATGATTATATTTTCAAAAAATATATGTATGTTATAATAATGCACCATGAAACAATTTATGTTAATAATATATATCTTACAACCACATCAAATCAGAGTGTGTAAATTTTTAACAGTAAAATAATTAATTAAGGGATATAAAAATTAGAGTTAATATGGTTGAAAAAAAAAAAAAAAACTAGGTGATCATATATGAAATTAATATTAATTAAAAATAATTAAGACAAAATATTAAAATATAACCACAGATACTAGACAAAAATAATAAACACAAATGATATTTAGGAACATTTCATTAATTTTTGCTTATTTGTTTCCGCCTAAAGACGATCCTATAAATATAACTGACTCATATTAAGTTTAAGCTTATTCAACCAACGTGCTATGAATTGGTTAAGGATATAGTTGGAGTCGTTATGCTGGCTGTGATGTTCAAAGTTTGTGGTGAAGTGTTGGGAGTTTGGGGCCGTCATGTTATTGGGAATTTCAAGGAAAGAATCACTCAATGTAAGAAAGAGGCGGAGGTAAGATGATCCACTGAGGCACTATAAGGAGGAAGAGAAGAAGTTGAGAGATGTGTATGCTCAGAGAGAAGTCTATTGGCGGCAACGTTCTAAGCATATGTGAATTATTTTCTCAATCTTTTTGCTTCTTCAGATACGGATTGGAGAGAGGTGCTCAATTGTATTCACCGTACTATAAAGGATGAACAAAATATTGAGTTGTTGAGATTGATTGACGATGATGAGGTTAAAAAAGCTTTATTTTAAATGCATCCGGATAAATACCAATTTCTTTATGAAATGTTGTCTTCAAAATTCTCAAAAGTTTTGATACATGATTCGAAATCTAGACATTTTTTCGAATATTAATCAAATCACAGAAATATAAAATTAAAAAAATGAAATCTAACAAATATATGACTCAATTTTCTCGATTCATATTATCAAACAAAATCTATATATATATAATTAAAATGACTTTTTTTCAATTTCGTTTTCCCGCCTAAACTTATTACTTATTTAGAATAATTATATTATTATTAAATTAAAATTAGATATTTTTATTCTGGAGATTTTGATTCTATTTCAAATTTTAAATTATTGCACAAATTTAGGTGTTTCAAAATTAGATGATATCAAGATGAATATACTGCGATATTTGATACATCATTTGAAATCTAGATATTTTTTCGAAATTAATCAAATCACATAAATATGAAATTAAAAAAATATATGAAATCTAACAAATATATGACTCAATTTTCTCGATTCATTTTATCAAACAAAATCTATATATATATATATATATATATATATATATATATAGATTAAAATGACTTTTTTAAATTTTATTTTTTTGCCCTAAATTTCAACCATATAAATGTAAAATTATATATATTTATGGAACTCTTTTAAGATACATTATTAAAATTTAACTGAAGAGATTAATATCAACAATCTTCGGGATTCGCTTAGTTTTGTTGTTCAACATAAATAAATTCGAATTTAAAATTTTTTTTGTTAACTCGTAATATATTTAAAATAAGAAATAAATTTGTTAGGGACATGAAATCATTGTAGTTTCATTATATTATGAAAAATCATTAACAATTTTTCTATAATTAAGCTACCAATTATTTAAAATCACCCAATCACATGGATAAAATATGATTTGTCAAATATGAAATTAAATTTTCAACAATCTTACCTTAATTCAAAATCATTTCTCATTTTTGTCTCTCTCTTCTTTCTATATATTTTATCAAGATTATTACTAAATATTTTAAGCTCTCTCTTCTCCCTCCTTTTGAAGTATTTTGCGTTTTCTGTTTTGAGAAAATAAATGGTAAGACAGATATGATAATATGTCATATTTCAATAGTCACAAAAGCCTACACTCTTCAAAATATTATTTTTCGGTTTATTTTATTTTTATATTTTTTTATTCACCTGTTGTTTTCAATTTATCATAAACATATTTAATTTTCTTAATATTTTTCTTTCTTATTTTTAAACGAAAAGTTCTTCCATCTCTTTTATGTTTCGTTTGATTATTCTTGTGATTTTCTGTTGAGATTTGCCAATTATTTCGACATATAAGCACCGTGCGATTTTTCATTAGCTTTCAAAGTATTTGCTTCTATCAAATTTCAAAGTTTTATAATATTATTACATTTAATTAGCAATTTGCAAAATATTTTTGTCCTTAATTTGACTATGTAATTGGCAAATTTTACGAGATCTGTACAAATAATTATTTTCTTTAATTTGCTGATATCGCTATTTTTTTAATTTAATTTGATTCAACCTTCTATAAATCATGGATATCATGCTTATCAATTTGTGAACAAGGCTAATTCTAATAGAAGAAAAGACAAAACATAAAATTACAATAAATTTCTACTTATTATACAAAAAAATAATCACTGAATTACAAATCTACACCTTCTACAATATACCATATAACTTGAATATATGATTATATTACAAAATATAAGAAAAAAATATCTTATGTGCATCGCACAGGTCCCACACTAGTCTATATATATTAAAACAAAATGACTTTTTTTTTATTCTGTTTTCCCGCCTAAACTTCATTACTTATTTAGAATAATTATATTATTATTAAATTAAAAATAGACGTTTTTATTCTAGAAATTTTGATTCGATTTCAAAATCTAAATAATTCCATAAATTTAGGTGTTTCAAAATTAGATGATATCAAAATAAATATACTGCAATATTTAATACAAGATTCAAAATCTATATATTTTATCGAATAATAATCAAATCATCGAATTATGAAATTAAAAAAATATATGAAATCTAACAAATATATGACTCAATTTTTTTGATTTATTTTATAAAAAGAAATATATATATATATATTTAAAACTAAAATTACTTTTTTAAATTTTAATTTTTCGGCCTAAATTTCAACCATATAAATGTAAAATTATATATATTTATGCGACTCTTTTAAGATACATTATTACAATTTAATTGAAAAGATTAATATCAACAATCTTCGGTATTTGCTTAGTTTCTGTTGTTCAACATAAATAAATTCAAATTTTAAAAAATATTGTTAACTCATGATATATTCAAAATAAGAAATAAATTTGTTAGGAACGTGAAATAATTGTAGTTTCATTATATTATGGAAAATCATTAACAATTTTCCTATAATTAAACTATCAATTATTTAAAATCACCTAATCACGTGGATAAAATCTGTTTTTGTCAAATATGAAATTAAATTTTCAACAATCTTGCCATAATTCAAAATTATTTCTCATTTTTGTCTCTCTCTTCTTTCTATATATTTTATCAAGATTATTACTAAATATTTTAAGGTCTCTCTTTTTTGTTCTCCTTCCTCTTGAAGTGTATTGCGCTTTCTGTTTTAAGAAAATAAATGATAAGACATGTACGATAATATGTGTTATATTTCAATTGTCACAAAAGCCTACACTCCTAAAAATATTATTTTTAGGTTTATTTTATCTAAAAAAATTTATTCACATGTTGCTTTCAATTTATCATAAACATATTTAATTTTTTAACTATTTTTCTTTTTTATTTTTAAACAAAAAGTTCGTCCACCTCTTTCATGTTTCGTTTGATTATTCTTGTGATTTTCTGTTGAGATCTGCTAATTATTTCGACATATAAGCACCGTGCAATTTTTCATTAGCTTTCAAAGTATTTGTTTCTATCAAATTTCAAATTTTTGTAATATTATTACATTTAATTAGCAATTTGAAAAATATTTTTGTCCTTAATTTGAATATGTAATTGGCAAATTTTACGAGATCTGTACAAATCTTTATTTTCTTTAATCTGCTGATATGTCTATTTTTTAAAATTAATTTGATTAAACCTTCTATAAATCGTGGATATCATGCTTATCAATTTGTGAACGAGGCTAATTCTAATAGAAGAAAAGATGAAACATAAATTACAACAAATGTCTACTCATTATACAAAAAAATAATCATTGAATTACAAATCTACATCTTCTATAATATACCATATAACTTGGATATATGATTATATTACAAAATATAAGAAAAAATATCTTCTGTGCATCGCACAGGTGCCACACTAGTATCTAATAAGATAAAAACTAATCAACATACAAATGTTCTACAAAATGTTATCTTGAACTTGGAGTCCATTGTCTCTTTTCTTAGTGAATGCTTGTTTTTTTCTCCTTCTCTAATGTTGCTCCCTGTATAGAGATGTATATGCAAAATCATCAACTAAAATGTGGGGAGGAAGAGATGAGTTGGAGGTTAAATAGAGTATGTATGAAAATTAATTAGTTTTATAATCACCACCTAAAACTTCCATGGACCTCTAATTAACTGTGCATTCTAAATTAATTCAAAATATTAATATTAACTTCATTAATATTAATCTAACTAATTCACTATGATATTCCAGAAATCAAGTAAGATAAAAACTAAGGACTCAAGACACCGAATAGGTGTGATGAGACCAACCTATTCCATTAGCAGATACAAAGTATTATTTTAACAGTGCTATTTATTATGTTTTTTCCATAAAAAATAAATAAAATTATTCGACTATTTAAGTTGGACATAAATGAGATTTAAAAAAATAATAATAATAAAGTGTGAAAGAAAGGATCTATATGAAATTCCTACGTAGTTGGTACTTGTAAGCCAATTAGTAAACGTTGGATCCTGAGAATGAACCCACCTAATATGCTATTGAGAGACGCAAGTGAAGGTGTCGGAGCATGACAAATGTAACAGTCCACAACATGCACTAATAATAGATCGATGGGAAAGGATATAAAAAAATAAGAGGTGGTCCTATCCTATCTATATAAATATGCTGTTGCCTTCATATTTATTTAAATGTGTCGTTTTCATGCCAACTTGTTTGCATATAGGCAAATCTATTACTTACATGAATTCTTCGTCTATATAATCTTTTGAATGATGCAGGAATGAAAGCATAACACAAAAATTATGGGTGGGTCTTTTGTGTTATAATATGCTGATTATTAGGTTAACTCAATCTAATTTCTTGAAAAAAAATATAATTGGGTTTGATCTAAAGTACACTTTCAATGGATTTGTCCTACACACATGGTATATAAAAAATTTATATATATATTTTTCAACTAAAAAGTAATTTTTTTCAAAAACATTTAAAGAAAAATATATTTTCATGATAAAAATATTATAGTTTCATCAAAAAATTATATATATATATATATATATATATATATATATATATATATATATATATAAGCAAATTCTGGAGTATATTAATTTCAACCTCAGCCAAAATAAAAAATTGTAACTTAGCAAGAGCAGACCTTTCACTGAAAATTTGATAAGGAAATGAACAAGATGCTCGTGCAAAGCTATGAGCAACATTGTCAGCAGATCGTTTAATAAAAAACAAAGACTCACTATTTAAATTTTAAAGCAAGATCTGATAGTTTTCAATGATCTCCACTAATACCGCACCCAACTATAAACTGTCCTACCCTTCGTAACCTCGCCATTGGAATCCCTTGCCACCATACCGAAACCAAAAGCTCCACCTTCGTTAAATAGAGTAGCATCAACGTACCTTAGTATAGTCTAGTTGTGGTCTATCCCAATTCACAGCCCAATCCCCATCATTCAAGGTCGGGAGCAGTGGCAGAAGATTGGGCTCTCCATTGTTCAAGGTACACCAAAGCTGATGCAACAATACCAACAAGCGTGGAAAGCTTCTTTTGCTAGACACGGACATTTCGAGAAGTCCAAAGGACCCCGCAAGTCATTGCCACTTCACACAGTTTATCAACCGAGCATGCTGTCAGAATTTAATCAAACCAATCACCAAAATCCGGCGTAGATGTAATCATTGTTCCTGCAAGAATAATCTACCAGTCTTTAGCAGCTAGCGGGCAAGACACCAAGCAATGGAAAATAGTTTCTATCTCGCGGGAGCACGTAGGAAAATGAAGTTGAATAGGCAGGAATTTAGCCAACAATGGAGACATCGTAGGCAAACAATATGTAGAAGCTCGCCATAGCAAGTACTTTTGCAGGAACTTTTAAATTCCATAACTTACGCCAACAATCGAAATTATCAGTGCATGCCAATCACCCTTTTGTTCTTGTAGTAGTCTATAAGCACTCCTAACTGAGTAAAATCCCGAATTTTCTTTTCGCCAATAACATTGATCAGTCTCAGTAGATTAACAGAGGGGAATGCTGCAATGCCTGTCACGATCATTAAACAAATCATTAATAATGTCAGTATCCCATGCATGCCGACCCACCTCCATTAAAGTCGAAACCATCTGATTTTTTGGGGGCTGCCCTGCAGAAGTGATATAAGGACAATGATCATCCAAAAGCCACAGTTGATCAAGTATTTCAACATTGTCCCCCCAACCCTATACTACATCGCACTCCCAACTTCACCAAGGATTGAGCTTCCAAAATACTATGCCAACGGAGCAGTAAGAAAGTTGTTGTTTGGGAAATACCTGGCTTTGTACACCCTAGTGGCCAATCAGTTAGGGCAAGTTAATAATCTCACTACAACAAAAATGCTAATAGACAACGGATTTTTTTTCGTTTTCTTTTAAAACTTATGACTGTTGTTGAATCCACCGTTGTCAAAGGTGGCGCTAAAAGACAACGGATTTTTTCCGTTGTCTTTTTGTATAAAAGACAACGGTTTATAACCGTTGTCTTTATAGCGTTGTCTTTTTTTAAAAAGACAACGGTTATAAACCGTTGTCTTTATAGCGTTGTCTTTTTCTAAAATGACAACGCTATAAAGACAACGGTTTATAACCGGTGTCTTTTACAATTATGCCCATTAAGACAACACTTAAAACACAACGATTCATAACTGTTGTCTTTTACAGATTTAAGAAAAAATATTACAATAACAGTTTTTTTACTGTTGTCTTTTAAAACTGTTGTTGTTTAGTTTTTTTTTTTTATACAATTTTTTTATTTTGAATCTTTTTTATTATAATTATTATATATCCAAAATTTTAAAACAAAACGAATATATCCAAATTTATAAACTAATAAACATCGCTACAAAATGTACTTAGTCCACAAAAAATATTAACATAATCCTAAAAAATAAAAACAAAGTATCAAATTAATGGTTACAATAGTCATTTCTAAAAGTTACAAACTAATTGAAGATAAATGTCACTGCAAATTATGATCTACTACTCCATATAGCTGCCACCACATCACAACCTGTCAAATGTATAAAACAAATCATATATTAATTATAAATAAACTACTAAATAACAACAAATGATCCATGTAAAGTGATACCTTTAATTACTCATATATATATTCTTGAACACATTCTGCCCATTCCGTACGGACTTCATCAATATCAATTAGAGAGTACCTTTTCGTTTGTGCGAACTATGTGACAAAATTCTGAAATATCTAAATTTGTAAATAGATAGAAAATTATTTAACTAATGACTAATTCTGAAATATCTAAATTTGTAAATAGATAGAAAATTATTACAATTGGCCGGAGCGAAATCATAACTGCATTTGCATCTTCATCAAGTAATTGTCTCATGTACCGCATTACATAAAAACCACATTGTTTGGAATCAGGTTGCATTGGGATCTACATTGAAGACATAGAAATTAATGATTAATAGAAAAAAGTTGGAACACTTATTAGTCACAAGGTTTCATACCTCTTTGAGTACTTCTCATGTTGCTTGTTTTCTTCCTTTCTTTTGAATTTCAGTATTGAACATTCTTATGGCCCTTCATTCATAAAAGTTGACAATCATGTAAGGAAATAAAAGATTTTTTTTTAAAAAAAAGTAAAACTTACAAATCCACAACTTTTTTCCAAGTTTGATCAGGCAACCGCTGATAAAGGGGATCCAACAAATAGACCATCTCCTTGTGGGGGTTAATGACAGTAAGAATCCAATGGGCACTACAAAAAACAAGTAATTAGAGTATACAAATCAAGTTATCAAAATATACAATTTAAAAGGAAAATCAACTTACCCTATATTACATGGTGCCAAAACTAATTGATTAGCCAATGTACCATTTAGCCTACTTGCCAATGCATGTGCCCTCCTTTCCATTTCATTGTCTAGAAAGTTTGCATCTTCTTTTGTTGATGGAAAATGTCTAATGTCATATGGATTCACAAATTTGAAATTTTCATGCTTGTTTTCTCTCTTTAACCTTTTGTAGAGATACCTAACCACAATTTAAAATAATATTCAATACACAAAGAATGTTAGATAAAAATGCATGAACTATAAATAAAATTTAGTGTGGCTAAAATGCTTACATAAAAATGCATGTCCAGCATTTTGCATTTCAGAAATACAAAAGCAAGTTTTTGTACTTCTAAAACATCTCTATTGAAATTATATAAAGACCATAAACTTGCTATATAATGTCTGATAGATTATTACTCAGGAATCAGGCAAATCAGAATTAAAAAGTTGCTGCCAAATGTTTGATAACATATCCACCTCAGTTTTTTCTTCTAGTTACCTCCCCATCGTTTTATGCCTTTTCACCTAGGCATATTATTGAAAATCTGGCTTCCAAACAGCAAGTTGTCTCTCTGGTATGAAGCTTTCCAGGAGAGCAACCAAACAAGTAATATCCGTTCTGGAGCATTTTTTAATATGTACTCATCTCTATATTTGTCCTATAGAACTCCGCACCTTGTATAAGTGGACCTTACTTTTTCCCAAACTTACAATGAAAGAAAAGAGCTTGCCATAAATTTTAAGCCCATCCAGTTTTTAGAGCCAATAAGACAGGAAAGCATACAAATGCTTAGATAATATTTCTATTACAATCAGAACAGTACAATTCACAGAGTAAAATAATGACTCATTACAGGTTTCCTTTTCCACATCTCATAGTCGGTACATACCCTAGTTATTCGATGGTAGCATAGTAAATACAGAACAAATAGAGAAATTAACGAAATCACTGTCGCCAGTTAAGCACATAAATAGGTAGACCTATATAAGACTTACAGCAGTTCTCATTAAAAGAAAACTGTAAATCTTGAATAAAATATTTGATTCCAATTATTTCACCAGATTAACAGCCAACGAAGAATATAATCAATCATTGGACAATAAGAAAAGTTAAACAGTATGAGATGAACTAAGGTGAGAGAGATTTTACCTTAGAAAGAGTGACAGTGAAGTGCGATTCTGAGAGAGAATGCGGTTTAAAAAATTACTAAATTACAAAATATGTACATGTAATTTGACAAGCACATCATAAATAATTGGTCTTCTATTGACTTTCTTTGTCCCTCAAATCACATGTTTGTTTCATCATATATATTTTTTACCTATTTTTCCAATAAAACATGACAAATCCCTGATTGTACACAACAACACCTCAAAAACTCAAGAAAAATGAGGGATTAACACACTGATGGGTGTATCTGGCTATTATGACTCAATAGAACATGCAGACCAACATACCAAAATAAAAAAAAAAGGTGCAAGAAGCTTATTTATATGATATACAATTGCATCGCCTGACATTTAGTAGGTAATAGAGTTCCATGATCTCTTACTAGAAGCAAAAGTCCCCCTTTCTCTAAACTTCCTAACTAGCATACAAAAACTCACAAATATAAGCATTATCCCAAACCCAACCAACTTGCCTGCATTAAACAAAATCAAACATCCCATTGCTAAGAGCAATTAAATGCCCATTTCCTTAAACAATCTATTAAACTTACACGAAGTAAGTGCAGTTGAAAAAGGAGCCAAACCAATCAACCTAAAACCAACTACACAGAGTCCATTAAGTTACAAGGATGGAAAATGAAGCAAACTGGAAACTAGATACACATTAGGGATTCATCAAGATATTGGGGAAACCGAATACTGCGCTTCATTTCTAATTCAATACATGATTGATATCCAATTGGAGCAAAGATTAATTGAAACAGAAAGCAAATCAAAGTTAGCACAATCACAATTCACTGATTCACGGAAAATCAAAGAACGAACCGTATCACACAAAGCGTGATGAAGAGAAATCGAGCCGACCCGTTTGGATTGGAGCGCAGTGAATTGGAGAAAGGGATCCGATTGAGAAATGGGTATTTATATGGGTGGTTTGTGTTGCAGGGAGGATAATATTTTACTGTGTTTGCAAGCCAACCGAACCAAGCCAAGTTAATGTTTGTTTCTATATTAAAGTTAAAAAATACACATAAATATTGTTTAATATTTAAATTAATACTAATACAACACTCCTATATTACACGGGATATTTTTTAGATACTATAGTTATTAATTATTAATTAATTTTATTAATGTGATATAATTATATATATATATATACATATATCAAAATAATTGAATTCAAATTCTAATTTTAAGAATAAGAAACTGTGGTCATGTCAAATGTTCACCATACTCTAATTTAACTAAAATTAACTAAAATTAAAATATTACTAAATGTATAATATTTAATAAATTATATAAATTAATAAATTAAAAAAATATGAAAAAATAACAACGGTTTACAAAAGTGTTGTAAAAATTGTTGTCTTTTCATTACATAAAAAGTGAAAGACAACACTACCAAAAATTGTTGTCCAAAAGTATTGTCTTTGAGCGCTTCTCTGTCTTTTAACGCTTCCCACGCTGGTAGACAACACATGAAACATTACTGTTGTAAAAAAAAGTGTTTTCGTTGTGCGAAAAAATGCATAAAAACAACAGGCAAATAAAAGTGCCGTCTAAGCAAAAAGACAACGCTTTTGTGAAAAAGTGTTGTAAAACATTAAACGACAACATAAATTACTAAAAACTGTTGTCATTATAGCGTTGTCTATTAGCATTTTTCTTGTAGTGTCTCCATCCTTGCTTTCAAGCATTGCCAGATTAAAATCACAAAGATGTCGGAATCCCATCCCGTGGACATCTTTTTGTTTTCTCATCCTCTCCCAACTCATCCAATGAATGCTTTTACCCAAAGTGGAGTTAGAGCCCCACCCAAATTTCGCCATAATTCTTTGAAGGTGTTTAATAACCCCATGTGGGAGCAAAAAGACGCTCATACCATATGTAGTCAAGGCCTGGGTAACAATTTTAATAAGAACCTCTTTCCCAGCTCTAGAAAGAAGTTTCCTGTAACCTTGAAACCTTTTCTAAATTTGATCTCTGAGATAACCACGGCTAGCAGATTTGTTTCTCTCCATTGCGTTAGGCAGTCCGAGGTATGTATTGTATTCCGCTGCCTCATTCATGTTTAGTACATTACATAAAACAACTCTATTCGAAGGGCTAGTATTTGTATTGAAGTAAATAGAGCTCTTGATCGTATTGTTTTTCTGCCCCGAAGCCTCTTCAAACTCATGTAACAATTTTAACACTTTTAAAGCCGCCTCCTTAGTGGCTTTACATTAAAGGTAACTGTCATCCGCACAAAACATACGAGAGATCACCGAAGCTTGACGACATACCTTAACACCCTAAATCCAATGCTCAGATTCATATCTATGAATCAAAGCAGAGACTCCCTCTACAAAAATAATAAAAAGATAAGGGGATAATGAATCCTTTTGTCGGATACCTCTGGTAGGGATGATCAGCCCCATCTCCTACACATTGGGGACAATCTTATACTTTACCATTGAGATGCATGCAAAAATTAGATTAACCCAGTGCACGTGAAAAAAGTCCATTTGGAGTCAAATCTCTCTGAGATAACCCCGTTCCACTTTATCATAAGCTTTTGACATGTCCAATTTCAGTGCCATGAAGCTTTTTTTATCTCTCCTTTTACGTTTCAAGTAATGCATAACTTCAGAGGAGACCATAATGTTATCTGATATTAGTCTCCATTGGATGAATACACTCTAAGTATCAGACACCACAACGTCCAACAAACCCTTCAAACGATTGGTAAACACTTTAGTAATAATCTTAGCTAGAATATTACAAAGTGAGATAGGTCGTAAATCTCCAATACAAGTAGGGTTTTTCTTTTTCGGAATTAAGACCACATTTGTAGCCATCCAAAAAATCTGCATGCATGAAAAAATTATGTACCAGAAGAAAGATATCCTTTCCACAATGAGCTAATGTTTTTGGAACAAAGATAGAGTTATACCATCCGGGCCTGGAGATTTATCAGGGTGCATTTGGAACAAAGAAAACCTTCACTTCTTCCTTGGTAATTAGTTGAAGCAGTTCCAAATTTTGATCCTCAGTTATTACTGTAGGAACACAATCAATCACCTCTCTTGATATCACAATGTTATCTAACTCCCAATGGTGTCTAGGATATATTCTCATGACAATACTTTCCAATCTCTCTATCTAGCAAGTTTATGTTATGCATTCCTAATCCGTTAATCAATTACTAACTCTCGGGTAATAATGGATTAACTACACTTTTGCAATTATTTGCTACATAATTTCATATGACGTTCAAATCAAGAAAGCATAAACGAATATAGAAAAAGAAATAATATCATTAAAGAAATACAGATGAATCCATAATCATGCAAACCCTAGAATCATTAGATGTAACTACTCATACTCAATACATATTCCACATGAAACATATTGATAATCATAGTTAACATATATGAATAAAAGAAAAGAGAACTATTGAAGCCATACGATCTTCATTCTCTCTCTCTCTCTCTCTGATGACTTGGTTGATTTATTCTCCTTTGTATACTTATTCTAGCTCTAAAATCGGATAATTTTTGTTGTTCCCAGGCTTCTCCTTTTATAGGTAATGACCAAGGTTTTCATAGCTGTCAAATCCCTATTTTAGAATGAGAGGATAAGCATGAATCATGAAAAATTACGATGCCTAAGATCAAATCACCAGATGAAGCACGGTCCGTGCAAGGGACCACGCACTGTCCGTGTTTAAGGGGGCACGGTTTGTGCGTTAATGACCCAAAATTGAGGCGTTCTGTACTAGTACATGGGCCGTGTAAGGCCGTACACGGGCCGTGCGTTGTGTTGTGTCTTAATTATCCATTTTTCTGTCAAAACTTCAACAAACACATGATGTAATATAATATAACAAAATCATAAAAAACTTGTCACTTAGGTACATAAAATTGCCTCAAAACTACATATAATAAGCCTGAATTGTACGTAAATCCTATGTTTATCAACCCTCCAAACTTAACCTTGTTCATCCTCGAACAATGATAACAAATCTTCATTTTAGTATATAAGGGTATTTTGACAGTATATGATGCTTCAAACACATCAACCATTATGATTATATCATAATCAATCATATTGCAAATAAAAAAACTTCATGTCATGAAATTAATACTTATTTAACATCTTGAACCATTGATCCTCCCTAGGTTTGTGTATCTCTCACACTCAAGTGTATAAGCAAATATAAATGACACTCAAAGTTAACATAAATGTAGAATTAACCATATTCTTGCCCATGATTTCATCTCGCCTTTACATGCAATAAACGTGGATTTAAGGATCAGAAAGAACTTTTAATTGGGTTGTAATGTAGGCTTTGTGTCAAGGTAGGGAATGTATGGCTAAGTGACTTAATAAATATTTGACTCATCAAATTGGTTGGTCTTTACAACCTTTCACATTCAACTCACGGCCAACGAGCACAACTAGATTTTTGTCAAGCTTTATTACTCCTTCATCAACTCCTTTTCAATATTCAATCAACTCCGAATTTTTATCAATGGTTTTATTAGCTATAGAGAATCACTTCCGATTTTCAACAACTTTTGCTGTTGATTTGATTTTTTTTTCAAGAAGCAACTTGTCTCCCAATTCATAACCATTTCCTACAATCTTCCAATATATTCCTCCATATTCACCAAGGCCTTTTTATCATGCAACATTCTTTTCCTATTCGACAAGTCCACTTTACTTATATTACTTTCATGCACGAGTAGTGTAATTTGTATCAAAGAAAGGCTCAAGGCTCAACAGGGCCTAATAGGATAATTTTGTAAAGAAATGGCTAGAATTTTAAAGGATAATAATTCTACCAAAGATGGCCTAAAATCATTTTCAAAATCCACATTATTTTGTTAAACTTGAGCAAATCATAGGCAAGTTCCAGACATTCTAACATTTATTTAACTAAACACACTAAAAAAGAATCAATAGGCTCAAAATCTCATATGCTAATCACGATTCAAGTTATTCAAGTTATTCATTACATACACAAATATCATTTTTCCACAACATTCTCAATCCATTAATAATCATTATCAAATAAAACATTATCATCATTAGCATCAGTCAATACCACAAATCATAAAAAATAAAGAAATTAATTCGTTGTTAAGCTTATGTTACATTTATTATGCTAGGAATTTGGAAAAAATAATAAAAATGAAAAGAAAAAGAATAAAAGAAAGAAAGAAAGAAAAAGAATAATAATAAAATGTCATTTCAAGGCCAAATTCAAGATTTATGGGGCATGTCCAAACTTAGCCTTCGAGAAGACTAAGTTTGGTAAAATGGACGGGATGTCACTAAATCACGAATTTGCCCTCACTGAGGCGGTGGTGGCGGTGGATAGTTGAGCCCCCAACGTTGCATCATTTTCAGCGTGAATGCTACGTTGGCATCAATTCTCTTGACAGTTAAGCTCATGTGGGTGAATTCGCCTATCAATTCTTGCAAACACAACTCATCAAGATTGAAAGGGGTTTTTCTTTTAAATAAGTGGCATATAAGTTTTGTAATTCTAGAGAAATTAGCCATGAAACTATTATGAAGCTCGGTATGCCCAAGGGAACTCCTTAATGCCTTCTCTTTTGCACGAGGAAGCCATCTTTCAATTTCACCCTTCTTGGTATGATCGACCTCTAAAGTTATGGTGATCCTCCTTCATCGCCTCTTCCAAGTTACCATATAGAGGTTTCTCCATCTTTGGTTTTCGAGAGTCCTGCACAACGTTGATTTTTTCATTTATATTCACACTATCAGAATTAATAATAGACTTGCAAGGAAGGATAGTGTGGCTTATGCAAGATTCTAAGGACTCCGCCGACAATCTTTTAGATTTCTTATTTCTAATGGTCGTTTGGACTACATCCACAACCTTTCATTATTCAACCTCTTCTTGAAATTTCCTTGCATCATACATGGAATATTTCACTTTTGCCTTATTTACTCTTAGAGTAAAAAAATCCCCTTATTCATATCAATAAGGGGTCTCACTGTGGCTAAAAATGGTCTACCCAAAATTAATTGCATCTCGTGGTCTTCTTCCATCTCGAACAAAACAAAGTCCACAAGAAATATGAACTTGTCCACTTTCACAAGCACATTTTCTATAATTCCTTTTGGCTACTTTATACACCTATCAACAAGTTGTAATGTGATGGAGGAAGGTTTCACCGTTCCCAAGCCCAATTTTTTGATTATGGATAATGACATTATATTGATGCTTGCCCCCAAATCATATGGTACTTTATTGAAGTGTGTTCCCAATTTTAAATGGAATTATATAGCTTTCCAGATCTTTCAACTTTTGTAGAAGCTTCCTTTGGAGAATTGCACTGCATTCCTCAGTTAGATTGATTGTCTCAAGGTCTTCAATTCTCATTTTCTTTGCCAATCCTGAAAAAAATTAACATAGTTAGGCATTTGTTAAATAGCTTCAACGAAGAAAATATTAATTGATAATTTCTTAAATATCTCTAAAAACTTTGTTAATTGTGTCTCCTTCGTTTGCTTCCTTAGCCTTTGTGGAAATGGCAATAGTGGAATGTATGCAGGGGGTGACACATATTTGGCTTCTTTTGCATCTTTCCCCCGATCCACTCTCTCACTTTTCTTTTCTTCTTTGTTACACAACCCGTCCCTCACATGTATGGCATGATATTGCTCATTTGGGTTGATTTCAGTAGTGCCTGGAAATTGCCTTTTTTTGTTGTATGCTTCCCACTATTTTAACTAGTTGACCAACTTACATCTCCAAGGATTTCATTTGAGCCCCATTTTCACTTGTGAATTTGTTGAAGGTGATAGCTAAATTATCAATTTTGGCGGCCTCTGAATGCATTCTTTGTTTAGTTACTTGGATGAATGCACTAAGAATATTCTTTAAGTCCGGTTTCTTTCTATCTTTGATAACACCAATCGTAGTAGAGAAACTTGGTGGTGTGGCTGTATGAAATTATTTTGGTTGAAATGACTAAGTCTATCTCTTTGCCCATTTTGATTTCCATTTTGATTCTGTCTAAAATTGTTGTTAAAGCTTCGTCCTTGCATATAATTCACATCTTATGGTGAGTCTTGGACTGCAGCTGGTGATGGCATAACATTGATTTTAGTTCTTTTTGATCATCCGAATTGCTTGAAATTTCAGCTACTTTTCTCACCAAATTTCTTTGTGATGGCCATTGTGCACTGTTGGTAGCCATTCATTCTAGTAATTCTATAGCTTCATTATCTGTTAATTCTAATACAGCTCATCATGCAACTACATTAATTTGAATACAAGTTAGTTATAATAAACCGTTATAGAAATAATATACCTGCTGATTGCTTGCAAATCCATGTCAGAGGCACTTTCGTAGGAGATCTCTAAATTGCTCCCAAGCTTCTTACAAAGGCTCTAATGAAGTTTCCCACCTTCATTTTCTAATAAGATAGCTCCCCAATAATCATCACTGGCATCTGTTTGTAAGATCTATTGGCCATCTCCAGGAATTCTCAAGGCTGAGAGCTTTTAACACACTTCTTTAAGATGTTTGACTGCTGCAGTTTGGTCGACATCCCAAGGAGGTGGACTTTTCCTTAGAAGTTTTGACAATTTGCTTGTATAGGCTGAATAGTTGGGGATATAAATTTTAAGATAGTTGATGATTCCAAGGAACTGTTGAATCTGTTTAATAGATAAATACTCATCCGGGAACTTAAGTAGTTCTTGGGATAGGTGTGATCCTGGTTCATACTCCCCATCCTCAATCTTAATGCCCAGAAAATCAATAGATTTTTGCTTGATCACACTTTTCTTTTGGGATAGCATAATACCATATTTTTGTACTAAGTCAATGAACATGTTGAGAAGTTGTTCATGTTACCTCTATATTTTTGGAATATAAGAGGATATCATCTATGTAGACAAGGGTGTTATTTAGTATAGGTTCAAAAATTTTTATCATGGTCTTTTGGAAAAGGGATGGTGCAACTTAAGACCAAATGACAGAACTGTCCATTGGTATTGAGCTGTGGGTTGGCAAAAAGCTGTTTCATACCTTTTATCTGGGTATAAACCCACTTTCCAGAAACCAGATTTAAGGTCAAATTTGAAAAAGATTTGGGCTCCTGAGAGGTAAGAGAACATGACTTTTGTCCTAGGTAAAGGGAATTTATCATCAAGCAAGTAATAGTTGAAAGGTTTATACTCAATGACTATCCTCTTCTTTCTTGGAACTTGTTCTGCTCTCTTATTGACATAAAAAGCTGGGGAAGCCTAATTTGAGTTGGTGGCTTCAATTAGGTCAAAGGATAATAGCTCATTGCACTCTTGTCGGGCCAAATTCAGCTCTTCTAGTGTCATGCTAGGATGCGTGGCTTTGGTTCTCAGCATTGGAGGTTGGTTCATCATAAGAATGGGGACATTCTCTTCTAAAGCTTCTTCATTAGATGTGTCATGAAGGACGAAGGTTGTATCAGAATCCTAGCCATCTTGTTCTGAATAGAGAGATTTTTTGTCTGCTTCATCAACATCTGTTGTATGATAGTGAAAGGTCTGTGATGCGCTTTCCCTTTCTTCATAGGGCAGGCTTTTGCGAAATACCCTTTTTGTCCACATAGATAACATCTGTCAGTGGACTTCTTTCTGAATGGCTTCCTTTGGAAAAACCTGTATGTTTAGTTTTTCTTTTTTCTTCTGAGCTTTTGCTTATCTTTTTTGGAACAATGGCATGCTTTCTCATGACATTTTATTTCAAGGTATGATTTATCACATACCTTTTTAGGAATCTTCCATCTCTCCATCATTTCTTTAAAGAGATTTTGTTGCTCACAGAGTTTCTCTAGAGGAGCCAAGCAGGTTTGATGGATTTGTCCCATGATTATTTGGGCCATGTCTTTCTTCATGGCTTGAAACATCCTCGCTATTTTTGGTTGTAGCTCTTGTGGTAAAGAGGCAAGGTAGACATTCTTTAGATTGGGCTCATTATAGCCATTCAAAATGTAGAATCTTTCAGACATTCATTTGAAATGCCTGTCCAGATCATTTTTCAATAGCGAGCACCACCTCATAGAAAAGTATTCTTGAGACATAGCCTTAGTGTACAAAGAAATCTCATCGATAAATTCTTGATGTACCTCACCAAGTACGTCAGCTGGCGTTGGTGCATCAACCAATTGTAATTGCCCGTATTCTCCAAGGCTCAAGAACCATTCTCTTAGGACACCAAGAAACCTTGATGTGAATTCCTTGAGAATTGTTCTTAAATTAGCTCCTTCTCTATTTAACTAATTATGTATCCAGGCTGATAGTATATGCATCTTTTTTCTTCACTTTTGAATAGGTACATCATCAAATGAAAACCAAGGACCAAATTGAGGGTTTAGTACCTCGTTTTTCAGTAGGATGTGTCACATATGGTTTTTCAATAGTCTCTTGATCCGAGTCATCAGAAATAGATTCAGTGAAGGGTTGACTTTGTCTTGTATCAGCCATAAGGATTGCTGAAACATCATTTATCTCTTCTTCTGTTCCACTTGATGCTGGAAAGATTTTAGTTAATTCTGATGTATAGGTTTGACTTTCTTCTGGATCACTTGTTTCTCCTGGGAGATCAGAAAACATATGATGGGCATTAAAGTATTAACGTGGTTTTTACCTTCTGTCTTTGATTGATCACCTTCTGCTTCTTTCTGTCTTGAAGGTGGTTAGGGTATATTAGATATCATCCCAAAATGTTTAGCATACAACTGGGATTCTGTCTTTGACTCATTTGGAGATTGATATAAGGTTGGTGAAGTCATAAAAGTGGACTCTATCAGGGGGCATAAAGGTTGAGCTTCTTTCTACCTTATCTTCTTCGATCCTTGCAAGCTCCTTTTTGAGTTGCTTAATCTCCACTTCTTTTGATGTGAACTCTAAGCCATACTACTGATTTGCAATAAGGCTTCTGAGTTCTCTATCCAATTGGGTTATCTTCTCAGTAAGCTTCTGTTCCACTATCAGAAGTTGGGTCTGCAAGTAACTCATTTGATTATATAAATTTTGAACCTTGTCGAGAACTTGAGTTACCTTGGAATCAATACTTTGTAGTGATTGATTTTGTGCCCGAGCATTTGTGGTCTGCCAATTGAGGACTTCCTCTCCTTGACTTAGAGGCTTTAAATGGCCACTTGCTTCTACTACAATACTCTGAATATAAGTCCTTGAGGTTAGCTTAGAAGTTTGATCCTTACGTCTCTCTAGAGAAGGAAAATATTCTTCGCGGCTTTTGAACATCAAACATGGTTGAGGAGCTTGAGGAGGTAATGGTCTCTCTTCATGTCTGCATGAATAACCCTCTTGTAGAAGTGATATTTTTGGTGGATGTGGATTAGGAGGGTCGTTGTATTTATTATCAGGGGTCTTATATATCTAATACGTCTAATATATTATAATTAATATATATGTAGTGTTATATGATAGTCATAATATAAATTAATAATTAATTAAATAATGTATAGTGTAATATATTATAATTATGTATATTAATTATAAAATATACATATAATATATCATACTATATATTAATATTAATATTAATATATTATATATATAATATTATAATATTAATATTATAAATAGTATATTATAATAAATTAATATATCACATATTTATATAATTAATATGTCCAATCCAATATAATAAGGAAGAGTGCCAAGAACTTTATGTCCATCTATATTTTGCTAATAAAAGCCATACACATGAAGATACTGAATGACTTACTTATACCTCGTTCACATTCAACTATATCACTGAAGAATTCGGATCAAACCAACCTGGAACTAGTCAAGATCAAGAGTTCGAGTATGAACCCGAGTTCGACCCAAGACAAGTTCAATCATAAATTCAAATCTTGTAATAAATACCTATATAATGAGGTGTCTTTGAGATAAGTGTTTTGCATGCAACCTAGCATGACATGTCATACATGCAACCTTCTTAAAGTGAGAAGTCATTTGATGAAGGTTGCCACTCTGACACGTGTCTTTGTAAGGTTTCATGACTCTTCACTTCCGAAACTCTATAAATAGGGGAGTTGAGTCAATTATAAAACACACGAAAATAAATAAACACTTCATTTCCATACTTATGAGTTTCTAAGTTCTTAGTTGCCAGTCTATGACTCATCATATTCTCCATCTTATTATCCTTATAGGCTGCGTTTACTTTTCTAGTCAGGATTGGACAGGATATAACAGAAATTGGGATTAAACTCGGGATAGGGATAAGTTCGAAATTTTTATCCTACGTTTACTTCGTAGGATAACATTAGGATAGAGAAAGATAATTTTATACTATCCAACGTTTACTTCGTGGGATTGGACAGGATAATGCGAAAATTACAAAATTGCCCTTAATACATGATTTATATATGAGGACATTTTTGTAATTAAGTTTGTGCATAAGGGTAAAACAGTAAATTTCCATTTCTTATCCCATCGGATAATTTTTATCCCAGGGGTTTAGGTCGGATTAGTATCCGCCGAATTATCCCGAATTTTGTCTTTTATCCCGGGTCGGCTGGATTGACCCGGGAAAATATCCAATGAAGTAAACGCTTGATAACTGTGGACTATTTTCCCTAATCCAGGTCTATCACCCAAAGTAAACGGGGCCATAGTATAAAAGTATGCTCTATACTCGCCTCTTATGAGGGTCTTATATATCAGAAATATGCTATAACCTAGAGAAGAGTAACCGTCCTTATAGTTCACACGAAGATCACAATCTATGCTTACAATTGCTTTTACTTGGTGGATCTGAGCTTTACTCGATAACATTAAGAGTACCGAAGAAGGAGTGGAAGTTCAGAGTCAACCTGCTCAAGGCAGTTTGAATACTTGGTCGCCATGGTCCCTTAAGGGTGTGAACGAGTAGGACTCTCGTGCTAGCTTGTTATAGGAAGCCCTCTTCTACCATGGTATGATAATACCCTCCTCACGGCTCCAAGATGGAGGTGGGTGTATCCTTCTCGTTTCCATGTCTCAATACATTCAGGAGGAATGAACAATGCGGCATATTGTTCATGATTTGTGGCTGGATATTATATATTTATATTATATATTATAAATTATATTAAAATATTATAATATAGTTATAATGTATATAGATAAAATATTAATTATACTATTAATACATATGTATTAGTATTTATAAATATATAGTATAATATATTTATATAATTAGTGTATATTAATGCATACATATGTACTATATAACATTTAGATAAGGATTTATATATTGAATATATAACATATTATAACATATATATATATATACATAATTAATAGTATATATACTATATTTTATATTATATGCTAGATAATATAACATATAATATAATAATGTATAATATAAATATATATAATTTATATAGTGTATTCATAACTATAGTATTATAACTTATAAATATTATCAGGTCCTTATTAATATTATATAATTATATATTATAAATATACCTATTATTACAATATAATACATTTGATTCAGATTCTTCAGTGAAGGATTGACTTTCTCCTGCATCAGCCATAAGGATTGCTGAAACATCAGGTATCTCTTCCTTTGTTCCACTTCATACTAGAAATGTTTCAGTTGATTCTGATGTATAGCTTTGACTTTCTTCTGGATTTAACCATAATAATAATAATATGATATATATTTATGATAATACTAATATATTATCTAATATGTCTACACTATATATATTATTAATTATAATTATACTAATATATATTATAGTTATACAAATATAGTTATGTAATATATAATAATATTATATTGATTATAGTATGGTATTTATAATACGATTTATAATTATTAATAATTATTAGTATTTGTATACTAATAAAGATATGAAAAAAGTACCTATATATATATATTTAAAAAGTACTACATTATATGTATAATATATTATAATTGTATGTATTATATAGGTACTTGTTATATTATTATATATACAATATTACAATTATATTATATAATATCTACTATTAATTATATTATATAATATGTAATTTATAAGGTATTGTATATTAATATTACTATAAGACTATATATTATATTATGATATTAATTATAATTATGTAACACAGTATATACATAATATATTATAATATTTATATGTATATGTATATTATATTATAAATGATGGTTATAATATATATTTATATAATTATTAATTTATAATAATATATAGATTATTAATATATATTATAATGTATACTTATATTTATAGTTATACAATCTTATCTAATATATAATGTCTTATATTAATACTATATATTTATATGTATACATTATAAATATAATATTAATAAAATTTATATTATGTAATACATATTATAATTATCATAAATTATATAATGTATACTATAATTAATATTATAGTATAATAAATATATGTTATAATTATATAAATATATGTATATTATATTATATTATATATTATATATAAGTATAAATGTTATATATTACAATATATTATATAGTATACATTATAATATTATATAATTAATATAAATATATATTAATATAATAACATATACATATACATATTATAAATAGTTTATAATATAATTTATACATATATTAAACTATTGAATATAAATATATAAAATATACATATTACATTATATACATTATAATTATATTAATATGTCATATTCCATAATATTATATAGATAGATTATTACATATGTAATTATATATTATATAATTATATATGAAATTATAGTAATATGTACATATATTATAATAATTATATATAATATGTAATATTAATACTATATATATTATGTATATTCTAATATGTTATAATTAATATGTATGGTGTATATATATATTATATAATTATACATTAATATATAGTATAATTAATTTATAAATCATTTATATAATATATATCTTATTTATATGAATATATATTATAATACATAATTATTTTACTTATTATACATGATATTATAATATTATACATTAATTTTATATAATGTAATATGTATAATATTTATGATATATTATAATATTTATAATTGGTATAGTATATTATAAAAGGCGAGTATAGAGCATACTTTATACGCACAATGTATAATATAATATATAACTTTATGATATATATATACATTATAATATATATAATAATATTTATTTATATACATATATACTATTATAATATTATGATATACATTATAAGGACATATATTAGTATTAGAAATTAATAATCATATATATATATATATATATATATATATATATATATATATTATAGCCTATTAATAAATATAATACATAATATTAATAGTATTAGAAATTAATAATCATATATATATATATATATATATATATTATAGCCTATTAATAAATATAATACATAATATTAATAGTATTTATATTATAGATATATCTATATAAGTATACATTATTATAATAATAATGTTTTGCCAATAAAAGCCATCCAAATGAAGATACTGAAGGACTTACTTATACCTTGTTCGTAGTCTAGCATATTTCTCATATACAAGATCCTCATAAGAGGCGAGTATAGAGCATACTTTATACTATAATATATCCTATTTATACATTATAATATATATTAATATTGTATATTAATATGATACATTAATATATACTATTTAATTATATATAGTATATGTATACTTATTAATATATATTACTATAAATCATATAATAAATACCCTTATTATTATACTATTAATACTATAATATAATGAACAATACATATTAATTATTTAATCCTATAATATAAACAAATAATATATACTATTTATTAATATATACTATAAATATATATAATTGTATACATTATAATATATAAATATATATTAATTACAATTGATCGATGCACCAACGCCAGCGGACGTACTTGGTGAGATACATAGAAAATTTATCGATGAGATTTCTTTGTTCACCAAGGCTGTGTCTCAAAGAATACTTGTCTATGAGGTGCTGCTCGCTATTGAAAAAGGATCTGAGCAGACATTTCAAATGAATGTTATAATATATTATAATATAAATATACTTTATAAATATTATGTTTATATTAATATATAACATATATAATTATATATGTATGTTATATGTTATATGTAAAATAATTAATATATGGATAGATTCATAATAATATTTATAATTATCAATACAATATTTACTATTATATATATATATGTTATAAATACGTATAATATGATTTATAAATGTTATATTCCAATACTATATAAAATATGTATAGTATATTATATATTATATATGTATAATTATATATATATATATAATATATTAATAATGATTATTAATATATATTTATATATTAATATATTTATACTGTATATTATAATATATAAATCATGAATATATGATAATATATATGTAGTCCAACTATGGTATGCAATTGTGAAAGAATGGATACAATTACTCCAAAATGAATATGAGGATGATGAAGACCCTCATGTCATATTCCTCTGTCATAGGTCATATTCTACAAGAATCCAAGAAGAACTTCGTCCGGCCCCCCTACAATATAAATGGAAGACAGTCAAGGGTCCAATCCAAAAGCCTTATTGCAAATTGGCAGTATGGCTTAGAGTTCACATCAAAAGAAGATTTGTAATTGCATTACATATACTAATAAACCTGGAATATTATGATATAAAATATATATTATAATTATACTTATTACATAATAATATTTATGTATACAATATATAATATATATATAGTATTATAATTACATAATATAATATTAGAATATAATATATTTATATTACATATCTAAATATTTATATTATAATATAATATAGAGCTTTATATAATACTATATTTAAATATTATGCTATATAACATAATGATAGCCATATACATAGTATATTTATTAATACTTATATATATATATTAATATACATTATTTATATATATTATAATTAATATTATAATATTAATACATATTATAATATTATATATTAATAATTATACTATGTATTATAACATATAAATACTAACTTATACATCATATATATATATATAGTATATTATAGGTACATAATAACATAGTAATCCGGAAGACAGTCAAAGCTATACATCAGAATTAACTGAAACCATTCCAGCATCAGGTGGAACAGAGGAAGAGATAGCTGATGTTTCAGTAATCCTTATGGCTGATGCAGGAGAAAGTCAAGTCTTCGATGAAACTATTTCTGATGACTCGGATCAAAAGACTACTGATAGACGCTATGTGACACATCCTACTGAAAAGCAAGGTACAAAATCCTCTATTGGTCCTTGGTTTTTATTTGATGATGTACCTATTCAGAAGCAAAGAGAAAAGATGCATATATCATAACTATAAATATTAATAAAATTTATATTATTGTATTATATAAATATAATGTATATTTATATAACTAGTATATATAAGAACTAGTATATTTATAAGTATAATTATCCTATGTATAAATATTATTATAATATGCTATATTATAATATGTTATATTATAATAATATTTATTTATAATATTATACATACTATACAATATATAATAATATTTATACATAGTATATACTATATTATACGTATACTATTACATATAATTATATATATATTGTATTTAATAATAACTTATATAACTTATTGATATATTATATTATACATTAATAATTTATAATATGTAACTTATATTATATTATGATAATATTAATATAAATTATATTATGATAAATTAATATATAACTAGTATATATAATATTAATATTATATAGTGTTAATAATATATAATAATTATTATAATATATTATAATATGTAATAGTATATAGTATATATTATATATTAGTTACGTATAGATTATGTATATTATAAGATACTATTAATTATATATAGTATATTATATTATATATTAATGGAGTATACACTAAATATAATATAATTACACATATATATAATAATATATATTACATGTATACTGTTATGTAATAATATAAATTAATAACGTAAATTTATATAACATTTATACATATATTATAATTATAGAATAGTATACATGTAATATATATATTATTATACTATAGTATAATTAATATATAATATAATTATTTATAAGTACATATGTATATATTAGTATCCTTATTATAAATATAATTAATATATATATATATATATTATAATTGTTATTAATTATATAATATGATAATTTTATATATTGCATATAAATATACTGTGTATAATAATTAATAGTATAAATGAATAATATATTATAACTATATATCAAGAGTTTATATAGTATTATAATACTATATTAGATATAATACAATATATTATAATACTAATATTATAATAATATATTTATCTATATATACTAATTATTAATAACATTTAATATACAATTAAATACTATAATATAACATATTATATATAATTAATAATATTTATACTTAATATACTATAGTTACATATAATTAATAAATAATATAATGTATTATATAATATTATATGTATGTATATATATTATATAATATTATATATATGTATATATATTTATAATTTATAAATATTATGTATAACTATAAATTTATTAATTTATATAAATATACTATAAATATATCTATAGTATTAATATATATTTATACATCTATAATAGTATATGTTATAACATTATATATTTATAATATACTAATTATAATATATTATATCATATACTATTATATAATATCATATAATGTAACATAATAAGGCTAAGAGCGCCTATATATATTAATTACAACTGTTGTGACAGAATAGGATTATAGAGCATAAACAAGAAACAGGAAACGTAAAGAAGATACAAGATTTACGTGGTTCACCAATAAATTGGCTACGTCCACGGGTAGAGAGGAGAACGGATTTTATTATGTGGTATATGTTACAGATTACAGATCTCAAAGACCATATATATAGTACTGAGATAAAACACCGAAATTGGGCTTAAGGCCCAATACTGCATACCGTCTGCGAAGTGTGTGATTCAAGACATATCAACAATAACCATATAGTATATTCAATTATATAAATCATATATGTATATTAATAGTTTATATATTAATATATACATATAATAGTAATCTATACATTTATATATAAGATAAGTATTATTATATATAGTATATTTAATACTAATCTATGTATAACAATTATTAATTATGACATATATAATGTAATTATATTAATATATAATACATTATAATAAATATTATTATATAACAATTATATTTAATATTAAGGCTAATATATTATGTGTATATAATAGTGTATCTTATATATTATATTAATAATTATATAATAAGTTATAATAACTTATATATATATATTAATATGCATATATAAATATATATTATACAACTTGTAATATATAATACGTATAGATTATATATAGTATGCTATATAATACATATAAATCTAAAGATCAACATGTATTACGCCCCATAATCGCTGGGAAGGATGTATTATCTAGTTGGATAATGAAATTGTATCCCACCAGATGAAATTCGAATATTTTAAATAGACTATGTATAGTATATAAATTGTATAATATGTATTGTATTATAAATTCAATATACTATTATATTATAGTATATATATGTAATATTTATGATAATATATTAAACATATAATATTATATGTATACATCTATATAATCATATAATAATTTAAATATATATATATATATATATAAATGTATTAACATACTATATATCATATTTATACTATTATAACTTTTATATGGTAAATATATAGTATAATATATTTATATAGTATTATACAGTATGTTATATATAATATGTAATAGTATATTAATATGTTATATTATTGTATACATTATAATATATTATATATATGGATTATATATATTAATAATTATAATTATATATAGTATTATAATATAATACTATATTAATATTATATATATATATTATACTATTTATTGATTATAATAAAGTGTATATGTATATAATGTTATATATGTATATTATATTAAGTATATATTATAAGTGGATATTATTTATAATACCATATATATTTAATAATAACATATTATAATGTATATATTATACAATATATTATAATAACTATATAGTATAATATATTTATATATACATATATATAAAATATTATAATATTATAATATATATTCATTATAATACTATTAATATTAGCTTACATACTATTATATATACATATGTATATTGAATATAATACCTATTAATATTAATATATTAATATTATAATAGTATAATAATTATTATAATATTAGTAATACATATAATATATATTTATTATAATATACATATTAATAATTAATAACATATACTATTATTAATATATTAATATTAATAGGTACTATATTCAATATACATATGCTACATAATATATTTAATATGTATTATGTATACACATATAATTTATAATTTACATATTATACATTATATAGTTATAAATATATACATTATTAATATAACTGTTATATCTAATATTTTATGTTAATGTATATTAGATATATACGTTATATATCAATATTATACTATTAGTATAGTATATTAATGTATAAAATGATATATATATATATATATAATTATATCAATATTATACTATTAGTATAGTATATTAATGTATAAAATGATATATATATATATATATATAATTATACATATATTATTTGTAAAGGATTAACATATTATCTTCTTCGATCCTTGCAAGCTTCTTTTTGAGTTGCCTAATCTCCGCTTCTTTTGATGTGAACTCTAAGCCATACTGCCGATTTGCAATAAGGCTTTTGAGTTCTCTATCCAACTGGGTTATCTTCCTAATAAGCTTCTGTTCCACTCTCAAAAGTTGGGTCTGCAAGTAACTCATTTGATTATATGAATTTTGAACCTTGTCGAGAACTTGATTACCTTGGAATCAATACTTTGTAGTGATTGATTTTGTGCCCGACCTAATATATTAATAAATTAATATATTATAATATTTATATAGTTCATACATATTATTATACTATTGTTATATATATCTATATATTATAATATATAGTATAATATTAATATTAATAATATATTATATATTATTGATAAATATATAATATATAATGTATATAATATAGCCCACTAATATATAATATTAATTATATTAGTAGTAGAATAGAATAATATATATTATAATATTATTATTAATAGTATATGTATTAATATTATATATATGATATTAAATTAATATTATTAAATATTATAATTATATACAAATATATTATAATATGGAGCTGTAATGTTATAATATATATATTATTATAATATATACATATAATAATTATAATATTGTATTATATATAGTTATTATAATATATTAATTAATATTATATAAATATTATAATATTAACAAATATTAATTAATATGTATAATATTATACAAATTATAATAATTATATATAACATTTAATATAATGTATATTATAATATATTATATAATACATTATATAATATTATATAAAATTAGAATATATTATATATAATTATATAATAGTAATATATTATATAGCATATAACTTATTTATAATATATGTTATATAATTATAATATATTATAAATATATATGTATAATACAATATTATATTATACTCATATACTATTAATACATATATTATAATATATATTAATTATAATATTATTTTACATATTGTATATATAAATATTAATAATACATATATTATATAATTATTAACATATATATAAATATATTATTATAATTATTACATGTATAATAACTATAATATACATATATAAAATTATATAATATATTACTATTATATATAATAATTAATAATATATGTTAATATAATATAATTATATTATTATACATATATAATTATAATATATTATAATTATATTATATGTATAATATATTATATAATATTATATATGTATATTATAGTTATTATAAATCTAATAATTATAATAATATATTTATAGATTATATGTATATATATTGGAATTAATATATATTATAATATATGAATAATATATAAATATAATATATATTAATATGTAATATTAAATTAATATATTATTATATAATATATATGTAATTATATAATTATTATAATATATTAATATACATATTATTATAATATTAATAATATATTATATATTATAATTATTATAATATATAATATAATGATATTATATATATTATATATTATAAGTATATAGTATGTTATAATATTATATGTTACACATATTTTAACATAATATAATATAAAATATATTATGTACATATAATATAATAACATTATATTATATTAACTATATCATAAATTATTATAATGATATTAGTATATACAATTCTATATTAATATATAATATATTATATAATTATATCATATATATACACTATTTATAGATACATTATATATATTATTATAATATAATAATTAATATACATTATAATGTATTTACTAATTATAATTTATTATACATGTATACATATTTAATTATAATATATTATATAATTATATAATAGTAATATATTAATAATTTTTATATAATATATTATATGTATATATTGTAATTATATTATATTATAAATTATAATAGTATATATATATATATATATATAATATACTATTATTTCTTATTATTATAATATCTATAATGTACATATATAATACTATTAATATTATATATGTACATATATATTATATTTATTCATATATATATATATATATATTATATTCGTACTATATATATTATATTATATTGAATATAATATTATATAATTAATATTTTTATATTAATTATAATATAATATATTTTTTTACTATATTACTAATATATGTATACATATATATATATATTATAATATGATATTATACATTATAGTATTTGTATATATAATATAACTAATATATAATATATAAATATATATAAAAGTATATAATATATTAATATATATAATATTATAATATATACATATGCATATTATACATATATGTATAATGTTATATATTTATATATTATATACATATAATTATACATATTATTACATATATGTATTATATCATATACATAATACATATATTAAATTACTATATTATATCATATGTTATATAATATGTATATTAATGTATATATTATTTACACTATTAATTACAAATAATATAGTATATATAATTAATTATTATAATTTACATATATTATATATTATAACTATATATTATATAATTAATATATATAATATTAAATTGTATATATATAGGTTATATTATATAATGTATATTCATAATATATATTATAATATAATATTATTTAATAATATTTATAAATATATATTTTGGTAATATACTACATGTTATTACAATACTATAATGTTATACTTTAATAATTAATATATATATATATATATTATATTATATATTATACAATAATGTATATTATTTTATATTATAATTATATAGTATTAGAATATTTATGTATATTAATATATTATATAATATATAATATAATATATATTTGTAGTATATATAAATATTATGTATACTTAAATTACATGGTATTATTAATACATTAATATTATATTAACTACTAAAATAATATATATATATACATAATATAATATAATAACTATAATAATATATTATGTATATACTATATAATATTATATATATTATTAATATACATATATAATTATAATATTATAATATACATTATATATACATATTGTAGTTATTATATTATATTATGTATACATATATATATATATATATATTATATTATTAGTTAATATAATATTATTTTATTAATAATACCATATAATTTTAAGTATACATAAAATTTATATATACTACTAATATATATTATATTATATATTATATAATATATTAATATACAGAAATATTATAATACTATATAATTATAATATATAATAATATACATTATTATATAATATATAATATAATATTTATATATACATATTAATTATTAAAGTATAAGATTATAGTATTGTAATAACATGTAGTTTATTATCATAATATATATTTATAAATATTATTAAATAATATTATATTATAATACATATTATGAATATACATTATATAATATAACCTATATATACTATAATATACTATTATATATATTATTAATATTTATATATACATATTAATTATTAAAGTATAAGATTATAGTATTGTAATAACATGTAGTTTATTATCATAATATATATTTATAAATATTATTAAATAATATTATATTATAATACATATTATGAATATACATTATATAATATAACCTATATATACTATAATATACTATTATATATATTATTAATATTAATATATAACATATCTATTATTTATAAGATATATAATAGTATATATAATAATATAGTTAATATGTCTATAATTATCTATTAGAGTTCATTATAATATGTATAAATATATATTAATTATATAATATTATATAACTATACATATAATTATATATATTATACATATATTTTTTTTTGACCGGGGTTTATACATATATTATTAATATAATATAATTAAAACCATGTATGTTGTTATATTATATATATTATACATTATTATAATTAATATGTATTATAATATTATATATATGTATAATTTATCGTTCACCATGGTCCTCTAAGGGTGTGAACGAGTAGGGCTCCCGTGCTAGCTTGGTATTCGAGCCTTGATGCTCTTGGTCAGGCTACCATATTTTTTGTATATATTATAAGGACTAACAAGGGGGAGAACTGTTTGTTCTATAATAGCATCTTCAGGAATATAAAATCTTGTAGAATACTCAACCATTCCTGAAGATGCTATCATAGAATAAACAGTTCTCCCCCTTGTTAGTCCTTATAATATATACAGAAAATATGGTAGCCTTACAAAGAGCATCAAGGCTATAATATCAAGCTAGTACGGGAGCCCTACTCGTTCACACCCTTAGAGGACCATGACTACCATGTATTCAAACTGCCATAAGGATGTTGACTCAGAACTTCCACTCCTTCTTCGGCACTTTTAGCCTTATCGAGCAAAGCTCAGGTTCTGGAAATGATAAATCATGATTGATAAGATGGATGGGAGTTTGTCTCCAAAAATCGGTTTTGGAAGATATTATCTTCTTTCGTTTCCCTGTCATAAAGATAACAGGCAGCACCTTGGTAGATGATATGAGTTGAAGCTAAAATTATCTGGAGAGGTAATCAGGCACAACATTGTCCTTGCCCTTTATGTGTTGGACTTGAAACTCGTATTTTGAAAACTAGTCCTTGAGTCAGAGTAACTATTTTTCTAGGACTCCTTTATTCTTAGGCTGCATAATTGTTGGGAAGGATGTATTTTCCAGTTGGATAATGAAATTGTATCCCACCATATGGAATTCGAATTTTTTAATTCCATATTTTAATGAAATTGTATCCCACCATATGGAATTCGAATTTTTTAATTCCATATTTTACAGATAATATCTCCTTGTAGACAGCGTAATAATGTACTTCAGATTCTTTGAATTGGCCGCTGGCATGTCCACAATAATGAAGTTTCCCACCTTTATTTTCTAATAAGATAGCTCCCCAATAATCATCACTGGCATATGTTTGTAAGATCCGTTGGCCATCTCCAGGAATTCTCAAGGGTGAGAGCTTTTGACACACTTCTTTAAGATGTTTTACTGCTGCAGTTTGGTCGACATCCTAAGGAGGTGGACTTTTCCTTAGAAGCTTTAACAATTTGCTTATATAGGCTGAACATTAGGGGATAAAATCTTTAAGATAGTTGACAATTCCAAGGAACTGTTGAACCTGTTTAACAGATAAATGCTCATCTGGGAACTTAAGTTGTTCATGTTTCTCTATATTTTTGGAATATAAGAGGATATCATCTATGTAGACAACGGTACTATTTATTATGGGTTCGAAGATTTTCATCATGGTCTTTGGAAAAGGGATGATGCAACTTTAATACCAAATGGCAGAACTGTCCATTGGTATTGAGCTATGGGTTGTTTTATACCTTCCCTCTTGCTGTAAACCCACTTGCCAGAAACCAAATTTAAGGTCAAATTTTGGAATAGATTTGGGCTTCTAAGAGGTAAGAGAACATAATTTTTGTCCTGGGCAAGGAAATTTACCATATGCAGCAAAGAAATATTCATGATGAGACTCTCAAGCTTCGTCTGGAAGGATGTCTAGGTTCATCATAGTTTTTTGTGCTCCTGTATCAAGGACTCCGATCACTTTGATAGGCCTGTCATACTTTGACTGAAGCACCTTGACTTCAAGATGAGGTGATGACATCCCTTCTTGTATGATCATGTTGGTTCTCAGCGTTGGAGGTTGGTTCATCATAAGAATGGGGACATTCTTTTCTAAATCTACTTCATCAGATGTCTCATGAAGGACAAAGGCTGTATCAGAATCCTAGCCATCTTGTTCTGAATAGAGAGATTCTATGTCTGCTTCATCAACATCTGTTTTATAATAGTGAAATGTTTGTGATGCTAGCTTAGCCTCTTTCCCTTTCTTCGTAGGGCAAGTTTTTGCGAAATGCCCTTTTTGTCTACACAGATAAGATCTGTCAGTGGACTTCTTTCTGAATAGCTTCCTTCAAAAAAAATTGCATGTTTGGTTTTTCTTTTTTCTTCTAAGCTTTTACTTATCTTTTTATTTATCTTTTTTGGAACAATGATATGCTTTCTCATGACATTTATTTCAAGGTAGGATTTATCACATACCTTTTTAGGAATCTTTCGTCTTTCCATCATTTCTCAATATTAATAGTATTAATGTATAATAAATACTATATGTAAATATATGTATTATTAATAGTATAAATATATAATTATATCATAGAATACATAAATTATTTAATATGTATTATATATAATATTATAAATATATATTATTAACCTATATTAATAATATATCTGTATAATTAATATAATATTATACATATATACCTATTTATACTAATAATATATATTAATATATATGATATATATATATATATATTATATTATACATAATCTAATGTAATCATTGGAACTAAATGATCTTCAAAAACAAAATAGATGAACAAGGGAATATCATGAGAAATAAGGTAAGACTGGTTGCTCAGGGATACACTCAAGTAGAAGAAATAGACTTTGACGAAACTTTTGCCCCAGTCACCCGACTGGAGTCTATAAGAATTCTTCTATCATTTACATGCATTAAGAAATTATTCTTTATCAAATGGATGTGAAAGTGTTTTTCTGAATGATTTTTTGAAAGATGAAGCATATGTAGAGCAACCCAAAGGAGTCGAGGACCCTTATTATCCAACACATGTTTACAAATTGAAAAGGCCTTGTATGGTCTGAAGCAAGCCCCGAGAGCATGGTAAGAAAAATTAACAAAATTCCTAATTATACAGGGGTACAAGCGAGGGGGAGTGGATAAGACGTTGTTCATCCATTAGTCAAACAACGATATAATTGTTGCACAAATATATGTTGATGATATTGTGTTCGGTTCAACATCAAAAGATAAAGTGAACAACTTTGTTAAGGTTATATTGAAAGAGTTTGAAAAATGAATATGGTTGGTGAATTGTCTTACTTTCTTGGATTTCAAGTTAAACAAAGCAAGAACAGAATAATGATCCATCAAGGGAAATGTGTTTGAAATCTTGTAAAGAAGTTTGGTCTCGAAGGATGCAAGGTTGCTCACACACCCATGGGCACAAACACCAAGCTTTCAAAAGATAAAAGTGGCAAAAATGTTAATCCAAAACTGTATCAAAGTATAATAGGAAGCCTTCTATACCTCACTGCAAAAAGACCTGACATAAACTTCAGTGTAGGACTATGTGCAAGATATCAATTCAACACGAAAGAATCACATCTCAAGGTTGTACAAAATATTATTCGCTATGTGGCAGGTACAATAAACAATGGTCTTAAATACTTTTTTGATACTAAACATATTCTTGCAGGGTATTGTGATGCAGATTGGGCCGGTGTTGTGGATGATAGAAAAAGTACATCTAGAGAATGTTTCTTTATAGGTAATAACTTAATCTCATGGCTCAATAAGAAGCAAAATAGCATATCACTATCTACAGTCGAATCTGAGTATATTGTTACCGGGAGCTTATGATCTCTATTAATATGGATGATGCACATGCTGTTCGACTATGATATGGACTTGAACTCAATGACCTTATTTTATGATAATATGAGTGCTATAAACATGTCAAAAAATCCTGTACAACACTCTTGGATCAAGCACATTGACATCAGACATCACTACATTAGAGAATTTGTTGAGGAAGACATTATTGTACTAGAGTCAAGTTATGGATATATTCACCAAGTCTTTGGATTCTCAAAGGTTCATATCTGTGAGAAAATCATTGGGGATTTGCTGTGCTCAGTAATTCTTGTCTGGTTCACACAAAAAAGGGTTATAAGGGTAGATTTAAGCTTGTTACATTGGGTTTTCTAGTGTGGTAATTGATTGTGTGGATTACGAGCTACTACATAATGATTCAGCAGAAGGAATGATAAGGATAGTTAGTATGGTATTTGGTTATATTTATGAATTATGAGGACAATCATGTGCTGAGACTGTGGATTTTCCTAGTATATTCTCAAGCCAAATTTTCTGCTGAATAATGTCAATCTGATTAAAGTCTTATAGTGCTTCACATTTTGCAATTTGTAGTTAAAATTTTGACTACACCTACTAAGTGAGTAAAGCCCAATCATTTACGTCTTAGATATTAATTTTTGACGAAGTAAAAGGCTCATGGTGTCTCTTATGTGTACGTGGATAAGTGGTTACAAACATGGGCTGGGACTTAAATGGACCTATACTTCCACGATCTAGTGTATGTGGTCACGTGGACTTAGTGCTAGGTCAAAAGTGTTCAAGTCAAGATTATTTAAATACTGCTCTTTGTATTATTTGCACAAAGAAACAAAAGGTCACATGAACAATCTCTTAGCAGTCACATTAGTCATTCTATTCACTGGCAGTTCACACATCCTACTCACAACCTATCTTTCCAAGAGCCAAAGAAAGGCTTCCATTCTTTTTTTTGTAGGTATTCCATGGCGAATGTAGAAGAAGAGTCTAGCGGCAGGCGCCCAGTTGGGCTTTAGTTCTATTTCTTGACCTAGAACCGATTGAGATTCTTCCACCGCCTGAAGAACATTTTGGATTACATACATAACAAAACCCTCATTTCCCAAAGCACCCAATTATCCAAACCCTCCTTCACCAAAGCAACCGACCATCAGGATACTCCGATGGACACTTCATCAGAAATTCCACCAGTTCCACCAATGGAATCCACACCTCTAGCCCCCACACAACCATTTGAACCCTCAAATTGAAAGAGAAGGCTAGCAACTAAACCCTCTGTGAAAGTGATCAAACAATCCAAACCCATTAAACCACCATTGAAATAAAAAAGGGTGGTTGTCGAATCCGACTCTAATGAAGAGATTCAAATCTCTCCCCCCAGGTGGTCAAACAGAAGATGAACCGCATCCCCTGTTCCTACAAGTACCTTGGTCCATGGACAGACCTAAGGTGAAAACGACCTACTTATTCATGGTAATTCCTTTTTTAAATCCTTCTACTCCAAATATGCTTATAATAGGTTCAAAGTGTTTAAAACAATGGATTTTTTACCAGAGCGAAACCTTGAGTTAAGAAGATTTGATAAACCAGATATTATAGCATGTGTTCAGACTTGTGGCCTAGAGGGTACTGTTATGAATATAGGGTGTTTTTACGGTTCTAGTGTTCATGAGTTTTATGCCAACCTTGTGGAGGGCATTCAGGATCCTAACTCACCTAGATTTGGGAAAATATTTGTTTGGAACAAAATTATCAATTTCAGTGTCAATACCATGAATGATTTCCTGGAAATAAATGGTGTCGATGAAGAGGAAGAGAAAGAGGTGGATATGGGAGAGGTAGCAATTGTTTTGAGAAATGGAAAATTGTTCAAGTTGACCAAGCCCAGGCTGTCACCGTCAGTTCTCACATTGGACAGGAACTTGCTTGACAAGATAGGAAGACACAATTGGACCCCTACCTCAAACAAATCACATCTGAAGTAGCCAAGGGACTTTTATCTACAAGGTCCTGATCAACAAACCCTTGGATTTTGGCAAAGTTGTGTTTGACACTATAATGGGGTTTGCTGAAAGACCTGATCCTAGGAAGAAACTTACATTTCCTAGTCTTATCTGGGGCCTATTATCGTACCAAGGAATTCAACCAGTTCCCTCTGATGTTCACCAAAAGTCCACCCCTACAAAAGATGGCTTCTCGCGATGCCAATGTACATTCCAAGCCAAGAGCTGTGGAACCAACTCTTAAGCCTTCAGAAGTTGCAAATAGTTTGCCTTTGTTTCTTCACCAGGAGATTGAAATCCTTGAGACGCTAGCAACCAAAGTTGCTACCTAAAATCGTTATTTGACTAATATCCTTAAGTCTCTTGATGTCCCATTGCATGTTGGTCCATCCAGATTTGCCAATCCTTTGGCATTAAGATCTAAAAAGGAGGAGAATTACGCTGCAGGGAAAGAGAAAATCAAAAAGGCTACAAAAACCCCAAAGTCTGGAATGGAAAAGAAGAAAGGAAAGGCACGTGTGAGGGATGAAGAAAGTAAGGAAGAAGAGGAATTTGACAATGAAGTCAAACCTGAGGAGAACAGGGATGGAGAAGAATGGGCAAGCAAGGAGAGCTCAGACTAAGGAGGAACATGAAGACCCTCTTCTTGTCATATCCCTTTGTTGTTGATCTTTTGAAACATTTGTTATGCATTTTTAAGACAATGGTGTAGATGGAATATTGTGGGATTTAATGTTTGCACTATATTCATGCTAAATTGTTCGTGGTTAACAATTGAGTATGCCATATTGATTCTTATTAAATTTGCATCCTCCATTGATGTCTAATTATGCAGGCTCACTGATTTCCAATCCAGATTCCAAATGAAGAGATTGATGAGGTAAGTGAAATGTCATACTATTGAAAATCTTAATTATGACTTAATTGTTGCAGGGCTACAAAGACATGATTGAGATCAATGAAATAACCAACAACAAGGGACAAATTCAAGGAATTAAAGATCACACATGGCATTAGAAGAGAACAACTAATGGGTGATAATTAAGGAAGAGAGATCATGTAGATATGGAAGATTCGGGTGATTGGAGCCTGCGCATAAATAGCTGCATGGTTGAGTGAATCATGCGTGAAAATCGTTAGAGATTGGATGTGGAAGTAACCTCTATAAAAGTGAACATGAGAAAGAAAGAAGATTATCTCTATCACATTTTATTTTTTGAGGAGTTTATGCAGAGAGCGGACATTGTACTCAAGAGAACTATTATATTCAAGAGGATATTGAAACTCAATATCTGCCACAAGGTGAACAACCATTGAAACAACAAGATAGTAGTTTTACACTCGAAAGAGTTCAAACCCGTGGACTCAGGAGAGTTCAGCTTTCTGTATACGGAAGTTTACAACAAAATCCATCTAAGGGACTAAATGAGGAAGTGAGGAATTAGAAGATGCATATCAAGATTAGGCAACTGTTTAGAGGAAGTCTAAATATGTGTAATGTCAATCTGTAAGTTTGGGGAACAAAAAAGTCTTTTAATTAATATATTTGAGAGGAAGTAGGGATTCTTCCTCGTAATTGTTGAAATTTTTGTTCAGCTTCCGCAATTCAGTTACAGTTTGAATTTCTAATGAACTAGTCACATACACACAAATTCCGATCTATCATGTAAAATCTGTATATTTCAAAATTTTATTTTATTAACTCTTATATATTTATCATATTTCATAAAATTATTCCGTATTATTAATATTTTATTTTACTAAAGCTTTTTGTTTTTTAGTACTTGTATATTTTTATTAAATCATTCTTTTTTAATTTATTGTTACATGTGTCACTACTTTTTTGTTCTTTTTTAGTCTTGTTCTAACATGTGTATTTGTTAAACCTTTCTAATAAATTGAAAAGGAAGGATTTAGCAAATACGAATAGAAGTATGAAAAAATACACACACACACATATATATACAGATAACTTTAGCAAAATAAAATTATAATAAATAATTTAAAGAAATTCAATGAATATAACAAATTTAACAAAATAAAACATAGAATTTTAAGGGTTTCACAAAACTCAACATGAATTTAGAGATTTAATAAAATAAATTATGAACTACAAAAGCTAATGAAACTAATGTTTAGTTAAAGGCCAAAATAACAATTTGTTGTAAATTTTCTTTAACACCATTAGAGAGTGTACATTACCCTTTCTTAATTACTACAATAGGACTTAATAATAACAAAATAAAAAGTAAAAAACTTGATGAAACACAAACAATGTTAAAGAACTTGATGAAACAAAATATAATTATTAAGGGACTTAAAATAAATTTTCACTAAACTATGTAGAAAAATATTAATATCTAATATACCATGCATCGGACAACCCATAGCTTGGCCAGGGGGACAATGGACCCCCTGGAATTTTATAAAAAAACACGAGTATAATAGATATGTTACTATTTAATTATTAAAAAGAAAAAGAAATAGAGAGCAGTCAAAATTGAGAAAGAACATAAGGCAACATTCGCATTCCTCTTTCCCTCTCTCAAACCTAGGGTTCGAAATTATTATTTTTCTTATGTAGTTTTTCTCCCATTCAGTTCAGCATTCTCATTTCTCTCCCATTCAGTTTAGCATTTCCATTTCTCCCCCTCTCTCTCAAATATATCCCCAATCTTGACATTTCAATTTATGTTTTGTTAAGTTTATGTTAGTTGGTTTTCTTTCAAATCGAGATATATTTGTTGGTAATTGTAATTTATATTTCATTATATAATTGTTGTCTTGCTGCTAATGTCTTCAATTTTATATAAAACATAGACATAATACCTTCTTTTTTCTTTTAGAATTGCATATTAGATGATCAAGTGACAGTGTCAGTCTACAAAAAAAAAAAATGATTAAGTCCTGATTCATCGTTACAATAGAACATAGTTTGAGAAGAAGCATTTAGATTTCTGATGTAATTTATCTACCTTGATATGGATTTATTTCTTGTATAATTTATCTATTATTTAAATGAAAGGGTTTCTGATGTAACGTGTATATTCCTTGAATATTTGCCTAAATATCTTAGTTTCTTGCTTTCTATAATTAATTGATATATAATTGTGTCATATTTTCCCTTAATTTTATTGCATTTTTTCTTAGATAATGGAGCGATATTATCGAAAGACATCACATATTGCAGAGACGTCATTCTCATCTATTAATACACATGCTGGTGTTTCACCTCAAATATCATCAACTCAAGAAAAGATCAATGTTGGTTTAGAAAATCTCCCTAGTGATCATGAATTACGACCTAATATATTAAGCTACCTGCCTAGCTTAAATGAATAGGTACGTAGAGCTTACATACTAAAAATTCCATGGCAACCACAAGAACATGATTTTCCTCAAAAGGTCGAAGGAAGTCATAAACAAAATTTTGCAATTTGGTTTAATGAATTCAACGATTGGTTAGAATATAACATTGCTAAAGATGTAGCATTTTGAATATTTTGTTATATTTTCTCTGTGGGTTATCATGAAAGAGGACATGATGCTTTTGTATCTAAAGGATTTAATACTTGGCATAAGAAAAATAGATTAAGAGATCATGTTGGAGATCATAATAGTAGTGATCATAATAAATGTAGATTTTGGCTTGTCAAGATTTGATGAATCAAAGCTGACACATCAAAGTGTCTTTTTCTAAGATATCACAACAATCAAAGATTGATTATTGTTGCAAATTAAATACATCAGTTGTTTGCTTGCGTTATCTCATTATGCAAGGATTAATTTTTCGAGGAAATGAATAGTTAGAAGAATCGTTGAATCAAGGAAACTTTATTGAGCTTTTGAAAGTTATTACTTCATGTAATGAAGAAATTACTAGTGTTGTATTGCATAATGCTCCCGAAAATCTCAAGCTTACATCCCCTAAAATTCAAAAGGATGTCATAAATGCATCTGCAATTGAGACAACCAATGCTATTGTTAAAAACATTGGAAATGATCTTTTCTCTATTTTAGTTGATGATTGTTGGGATGTCTCAATGAAAGAACAAATGGGGATTGTAGTACGTTATATGAATAAGAATGGATGTGTTATTGAAAGTTTTTTTGGTCTTGTGCATGTGAGTGATACAACTACGACATCAAATGAGAAAGGGATTGAGTCTTTGTTCTCCACTTATGGCTTGAGTATTTCTAGCTTAAAGGTCAAGGTTATGATGGATCTAGTAATATAAGAGGTGAATTTAAAGGACTAAAAAGTTTGATACTAAGGAAGAGCCCTGTGTTGCTCACTATATCCATTGTTTTGCTCATCAACTTCAGTTGGCACTTGTTGTTATTGCCAAAAAAACATACAAGTATGGTTCTTTTTTCAATACCATTGTGTGTTTATTTAATGTTGTTGGAGGTTCTTGTAAGCGCAGAGATATGCTTCATGAGAAGAAAATGGAAAAGATCATTGAAGAATTAAAAATAATGAAATCAAGACCGGGAAAGGATTAAATCAAGAAATGTTATAGAAACGGCCAGGAGATACCCGTTGGAGTTCCCATTACGGTACTTTCATAAACTTGATACATTTATTTTCCTGTGATAAAGAAGTTCTTGCGTGTGTTGAGGAGAATGGTAATGATGTATCACAAAGGGCCGAAAGCATTGATTTTCTAGAGATTGTGAACCACTTTGAGTTTATTTTTGTGCTACATATTATGATAAAACATTTGGGAATCACATATGAACTATCACAAGTTCTACAAAAGAATGATCGAGATATTTGAATGCAATGAATCTTGCAAAAGCATCAAAAGCTCATTTGAAGCAATGCGAGTTGATGGTTGGGAGCTTTGTTAAATGAAGTTTTTGAGATTTGTACCCAACAAGAAATAGTTTTGGTAAACATGAATGATTTGTATGCACTTCGAGGAAGATCAAGGCATAAAACTAAAAAAGTGACTAATCTTTACCATTACTAGGTTGAGCTATTTTATTTTCTAATTGACACATAAGCTATTGAGCTAAATGAACGTTTTGATGAAGTGAACATAGAGTTGCTTCTATGTATGGCTTATTTTGATCCTAGAGATTCATTTGTCGCATTTCATTATAAAAAATAAAAAAAGCTACTTCTTTTGGCGAAATTTTATGGATCTAAACTTTTTGGAGTTACTTTATATGAACTTGAAAGTCAACTTGAAAATTTTATTTTTGATGTGCGCTTTCATGGGAACTTCTCAGAAATAGTTGGAATAGGTAGACTATCTCAAAAGATGGTCACTACAACAAAACATAATGTTTTTTCATTGGTTTATTTGTAACTCAAGTTGTCTATTGTTTTACCAGTTGCTACTGCCACGGTGGAAAAAGTTTTTTTCAGCAATAAAGGTCATCAAGAGTTCACTTCGGAATCGAATGAGCGATAATCTACTGCATGATTGTTTATCAACATACATTGAGAAAGATGTATTTCAAAATGTTAGCAATGAGGCCATTATGTAACGATTTCAAAATATAAAGAATAGAAGAGAAATGTTATAATGCAATTATAGTCAAGTATTTATTTTTGGATTTTTTGTATGTAATTGCATAAATATATTTACTTCATTGAAATTGTTGTTAATTTTAAATCATGTTTTTATATATACATTATTTTATATTTATTGTTGGTAGTAGGACCTCTCTGTTTCTAATTTATGTGTCTGTCACTGATCGAAAGTAACATAAAGAACACCTTTTTATATTTTATATTAGAGAAAAATAAACATACAATATGCTTGTAACGTCAATCTCTGTCACTTGCAATTATAAAGTGGAAATTATGAGAAATACCATTTTCATAACAAAAGATATTTTTTGTTTATGTAATAAAAAGATAATGTTTTTGTGTTGTAATGTGCATAGTGATTGTGCAGCGTGTCAACATGTGTTCAATTAAAAAATAATACAAAATTAAACCAACATTTTTAAATGCAGATTAAATTCTTCAATTCTCTCAAATTTTCCATTACGAATAGAGTTTGACCTTGTATATATATGTGAGCCATACAATTAAAGCTTTTTTTTTATTATGTCTAATCTATACACTTACATTGATTATTATAAGACGATCTCCTGTCGACTTGCCAACACTAATACAACAAACCACTGATGATTGAACATACTCAAATTAAGTACGTCTTGACCTCTAAAGTACTACAAATGAACATCACTGTTTGTTTAACAACATGATTCAAATTATCTATTACATTTGGTCTTTTATTATTTTTATCACATCATATATTTTAGTTAAAAATGTCATTTAAACACATTATCTACAATAGTTATCATAAAACACAAGACATAATACAATAATGTAATAGAGAATCTCATAACAAAGCAACATAAATCAAGCACAACTAAATTATATACCCTTCTCACAAAATATAATACTTCCAATTCTCTAATTTGTGTTTGCTCTCACAAAAAATAAACAATAGTGCCATATTCTTTGAATCTGACGCTAAAAAACTTGGTGATTAAATATTAATTTCTCCTACTTATAGGAGTACATACGTGTATCTCCAGTCATGGGATGTGAGCTAAAGTCTTCTCTACACTCGTCTACTTGCATGCCTCTGATGTACATGATGATTCTAAAATCTGATTTTCTTTATCTAAAGTAGACACGGTATGATTTTGTTAGTTTCGATTTTGGTATGATATCGGATAATCCAACATTTCTCTAAAAAATTAGCAAAAAGGGTCTAGATATTAGAGTGATAATCTAAATTTTTATTCCATTGGTACAGTTCTTTCTATGAAATTACTAATTATCATAATTTTATGATCTCACAATATGAAAGATTTTTTTAGGATTTATTGTAAGAATTATATGACTTTAATTGCTATTATTTATTAAATAATTTTAGACATGGCATGATTTAAATAAGACAATTTTAAATTCAAAATTTCATTAATTTATGTACAAATTATGATTTGAGTTATTAAAAAATTAATTTTACGTTATAAACTTTTAAGAGAATTCTTATGACTTTATTCGTAATGAAATATTCTAAATTATCTTTATGATTTTTATATGAGAAATTGAAGTTAGAACATGACTATATGATTTTATTATATAATTGTATTTATAATTATTTTGACATAGATCAGCCCAATCTGTTGAATAATTCCAACACAATATATTTGGTAATTCCAATATCTGAGGTCTTTATGCAAATATTAACAACATAATATTCAACATATAATTCGTAAAACATCTTTTTTAATACTCATTAGCTAGTAACATAACTTTGACTTTAGTGATCCCCGCGCGAGCTGAAGTATCTTATAAGGCTTGTGGTTTTGATGATACTGTTTATTTTGAGTTCTATGAACAATAGCATCGAGTCTTCGAGCCTTGCAACCAATAATAATGCTCAAAATTAAGTTTATTTCAAACCTATGAACAATAATGAGGCTTGAAATTAAATTTATTTTGAGTACTATGAAGACTACCATTAAATCTTTATTTTTTTGTGATACATAGGGGTTATAATTTTTTAGCCTTATGGACAATAATAAGGTTCCAAATAAAGTTTAATTCAAACAATGAAATTTATTTCAAGTCCTATGAGTAGTTAGACTTATTTTATAAAGTAAAATATGATTGAAAATGAACTTCATTTTGAGTTATATTATTATTCAATTTCGAGCCGTATGAATAGTATCATTGAACCATACATGTAACTAAGGATAAATGAATAATGAAATAGGCAAAACAAAATTGAAATAAAAAAGGTGGGCAAAATCATTAAATTATAAAAAAAAATGGGGTGATACCCCTAAAAAGGAACAAATTTTAGGCTCTGCGCGTGTGTGTATATATATGTATGTATGTATGTATAAATGTGGTAATATTAAATTGAAATGTGTGAAGGAGTAGGGTCTTCAATTTAATAATTAATATTAATATAATTTATAAAAGAAAGCGAAATGAGATGGATGGAAAGCATGGGTTCTTTCTCACGTAAAAATTAAGTTTCCACTTCAATCATTCACCATTAACTAATCAACTTGATAAACTCTACTTCTAATTATTTCTCGTCTTTATCTATTATATCATATTATATTATGCTACTAAAATTGATTTCACCACGTCACCTTATATTCACGGCACCACTCATTTCAAATGCAAACTTAGTTTATTTATCAATATACAATTCATAAATTGTGTTTTGATTAAAAGTTTTGAAAATAAATTTGAAATATATAGAACCAAACCCCCCCATAAGGTCCATAAGAACTGCTAAAAATTTTATATCAAAAGAATTTAATGATTAAAGCATATCTATTAGGATATAAGCCACCATCAGAAGGATATAAATGGTGACTATAGAAATGGTTATGCAAAATAATATGTTTCGACATGTATCTCCAACCATCACCCTTTATTTATAGTCCTTCGCAGACTATATTTTGCCACTAGATTTGAAGAGTATCACTTTAATAAGATAGTAGTCTCATCGTTAGAGGGAGATTTGAAAAATATGTCATAAGGGAAGGACATGAATTGCTTCTAACTCTATCTTATTATAATCCTCATACTTCATAATGTAAAAGGGAAGTAAAATGAATAATCAATCAACAGAGCACAACAAAATCAATTCTTGATTTTTTTGTTAATATCACTATGGGGACAATCACATATACTAACTCCAAATATATCCGTAAGGTTCAAAGGGCATCGCATCACTGATAGAGGTGTTGCAACCATACTTGGTGAAGGTGTAGTTGTGGCTATGGCTCTACAAAAGAAAATAAGGAAGCCACGTGGTTTGATTTGACACCAGCCCAAGGAAGAAGGGTGGGTGTGTCAAAACTCAACCAATTAATCATCAATTAAGAGAACTCATCTTGTGAGATCATCTCTAATTATACTTATGTCCATGAATCATTACTGGATGATAATCTAATGTTGATATGAGTTCAAAAAATAAAGAAAACTCAATTGAAAGATCTTCCATAAACATTGATGATGTATAATTTGTTGTTGAATAAATCATTGAGCATGATGATATCAAACCACGCCTTGTTGTAGAATAGTAATAAAGAAAATATTGGCCTAATGGAAAGAATCAATCTATATTGAATTTGATCTCTAACAAAATAGCACGTTTCATTTGGCAGTGCTAGCCCCACCAATTGTAAAGCTTATAAGACATAATAAGATTTTGTGAGAAAGTGTAATGAGAGCTTGAAGTCCCTAGATACAAAGTTCTCATTGTATATGCATTCCTCACAACTCTTTAGAATTAACTATTAGAATACATAATTTCTCATACTAGTCATTATAACATACTTATCATTAGTTTTCGGAAGATTGGGAATGCAACTTATAAATGTAGTTAAAATACATCTCTATTGGGATCTTGATTGGGGGGGGGGGGGTGTAAGTTATTAATGGCCTTCTATTTCCCAAATCAAATGACGCTAAACCACGAAGTGCATTTGGAATTAGAGTGAAATGCTCACTTTAGGGATTGTAACAATCTAAGCAGATATGGTATACCATTTTGAGTGACTATTTGATTTAGAAAGGATATTAGAACAATTAACTTTGCCCCTACATAATTATAAAAAAAAATAATAATAATAAAAAATAAAAAAAGTTTTGGATTTGTAAATATAATAGTATATGTTGATATGATGAACATAATAGGTACTCTTAATGAAACAAGAGGAATCACGGGCTATTTTAAATCTAAATATGGGATGAAGGATCATGTGAAAATTGGTTCTATCTAGCCTTCTACTCCGAATTTGTGGAATATCAATTCACTAGTCTCCATATATTCAAAAGATGATCAAGCAATTTAACATGGATAATTTGCATTATATTAGCATTTCTATGATTGATCGAGGTTTGGATATCAAGAATGGTCAACTTTATGTAAAGGAAATGATAGAGAGATGTTGGGAGCTAGAATTCTCTACCTAAGTACAATAGGCCATTATTGTTTAGCTCAATGCAATCGAGAATATACTACTTTCTTAGTGAACTTGTTAACTAGATATAACTTAGGATAACGCAATATCACTCGAATGATATCAAGAAGTATTTTCATACATACAATAAGCCATTGTCATGGGTTTGTTCTTCTCATACAAATATGCAGGGGGGACTACAAATTAGTAGATAGTAATCCCATCTTAGGTTACATTCGGCTGCGTAGGTTAGACCAATTTGGATTGGGTCGTATGGCATTCTTAATATATAACATGGGCTAGTGAATTCCAACTTATTGTTCGCCTTTCTATATTTCTATTTTCCGAAGTACTACTTAGTCTCAAAGTTTAGATATAAATAAAAGTATTCTATTTTCATGAATTTTTTTATGTTTTGATTAAATTAATTAGTAGTCCAATTTGTCTAACCTATTTAGAATTATAAGTTGATATTTGATTTGATTTAAATGTGTGTGCGAGTGTGTGTATTCAAAAATAAATCATGGCTATGCATTATGCTAAATGTTTGAACAGAAATGATTAAGGAGGATTATCACATGATTCCATAGCACACTACGAATAGAGGAACTAGCAGTAGCCTAATTTGTATAGTTAATCACTTAATGTAAATAAAATATAATAAGTTGTACTTTAGTTTTCTAGTTAAGTGTAGAATGAAATACTCTTACATGATTACGACAGCTTGCACCTTAGATATTTTGTTTTCACGTTTTTCCAATAATTTTGAGTTGCAACTTTTGGTCCCTATATAGAAGGCACTACTTATGCTTCATATTTTATCTTTTAATTACTCTATAAATAAAACTATTTTCCGTTTTGTTGTTTTAGGGTATGGTACCGAGCCATGTATAGTCATCTTAAGATGGAAAATTGAGGTCATATACATCATATAGAAAACCGCCATGTGACTATAGAAAGTGTGATCTAATTAATATTGATATGTTAAAGTTGTGTTCTAATTATGATACATTAGGTGTAACACAACATATTAGTCAGCTCGATCATATGTGATCATGGTGACTGATCTCATGACTCCATTATATTAGCATGATGAGTGATCTCAGGTTGGTGTTTGTGCCATATCACAATAGAAGTAGAACAGTCTCCTTAACAATTAGGATGACAACCCAACTCAGGTACTCGAGAAAAGGGTTTATGATATTGGAGGACCAATTTGATCAAAAGTAGTCAAATACATGTCTAACAAGTAGCATACATGGGAAGACCCATGATCTGTAATGGGAAATTAGTAGAGTTTGGAAAATTATATATATATATATATATATATATATATATATATATATATATATATATATATATATATATATATATATATTTGTAATTGAAAAGGGTTTTGGCTAGAGAAAAAGATCATTGAGAATCGTTGCCCTCTAGCACGAAGAGAAAAATATCATTAAGAATCATTGTAATAGTTTAACTCATGTACAATGATCTTAAATTAAGAAAAGTCAAAATTAAAATTAAAGTAAAATAAAATAAAATCAAACACAACCAACAAATTAATCTAATAGCATCATTAACAAATTTAACCTTGAAACATAACCACAAGTAATGAAGGAAATTACTACCATACATCATCAAACTAAACCATAATAATTCGAAATCCACAAGTAGCATTGAAATAACAACATCAAAGAACAAATCTTCTCCTTAACTCCGCAGTTCACTACTTCTCATCACCTATGTTTTCACATCTTGCAATCATGGTTCCCGTTACATAAAAAAAGAAATTATATGTCATAAAAAAATTAAATGAAGTTAATATTATTATTACCTCTTGAACATCGATCCTTATCTTCAGAAAAGGTGCGATACTTTGCACCTACAAAAATAAATTAAGAACAAATAATTCATATTCTATCATAGAGTCATTGAATCAAATGATAAAGTAACAACAAAATATAGTTTCACACATACCTTTACGAATCCAACTCTGAGTACACATCAAAGCCTCCAATGATTCTGGAAGAAGCCAATACGATATTCACTAACAATTCTTCCACTAGTACTAAATGTTGGAATAGCCAAAATGTCTGTAGCAATAACTTGCAAAGTCGGATACTTATGCCCATTTGTTTTCCACCAAGATAGCAAATCAAAATCTGGAGTCCTTGGTGGAACAACATCATCCTCCAAATAACGGTCTAGATCCGATTTTTTACCATCAATTGTCTTCTTACTCGACAAAACATTCTCATAATCCATCTAATCATCAACTTCTGAAATTTGTGTCTCCTCAACCATATATGATTGAGCATTATTATTCCCATCAACTTCATAGATCATCAACTTCATAGCTCGTCAACATATCAAGACAAATTCTTTGCACTTGACAAACTCATCCATAGCACCATCTCTGTAGAGTTTAGGATAATAATATTCAAGTAGCATCATTTTAAACCTTAGATCTAACACACAAGCCAATTCCAAAACTCTATGAATGACATTCCAATATTTCTCAAATTTAGATATTATCATGAAAGCCATCAACTTAATTTCATCACGTGCAGATCAGCCCAGTCATTCAATGCAAGTTTAATTTTTCAAATTTGAGGGAAAAACATAGTAGCTGTAGGGTACTTAGTGCCAGATAGCATCTTAGTAACCGCAAAAAATTTGACCGGCCAACTCCCAATCAGAATCAAGAGGACAAGGCTTGTATTTTAAATCCCATTCAAATGAGAGAACACACTCTTATAAGATAAAGAAGATAAAGCAGAAGAGAGCATCAAGTAAGTTGAATTCCACCTTGTTGCAACATCTTGAACAAGTTTCTTAGTACATGTAACATGTAATTGACGAGCAGTTTCTTCAAATTTCTCAATTCTCTTTGTGGTTGCTCTTCAATAAATAACACTATCAAGAATCCTCTCAATCCCCAATTTAGTTACTTCCAACACATCTTTCACAATAAGATTAAGAATATATGCAGTGCAATGTATGTGAAATACTACTCTATCTAAAATCAATGAATCACAAGACAATTTGCCCAACAAAATTCTCATAAGTTTATCATTTGTTGAGGCATTATCAATAGTTATAGTACACAACTTCCTATCCAAATTCCAATCATAAAAGCATTCCAATAACAAACTAGCAATTTCCTCTGGTGTGTGGAGAAGGCACATACATGAACCTAATGTATAAATATCACTATCCTTCAAATTCATGCATTATTCTTTGTTTATAAATACAAAAATAAAATTGAAAGATAAAGATAAAAATTGATATGTCACCTCATAATTAAGCTCCGTAAAGTCCATGAGTTGTCTATGAAATGTGCTGTGACAACCATGTATCCTCTTCCTTGAATCTCAGAAGTCAACATGTTAGTTGTAATGGCAATTCTACTCTTATTAGCCTCCAATACACGCATTACTTTTTGTTTCTCAACATTATACATGCCTAAAATGTCATCCTTGATTGTGTTTCTTGTCACAGCTCTAAATAAAGGCTGGAGAGCATTAGAGTAGTCAACAAATCATTCATCATCAACTATAGACAACAGATATTCATGTTTAACTATAATATGACCTAGTTTTTTCCTTGCCATATTCGGATTGAAACTGTAATTTTCCAAAGACATTTGTCCATCTATGGCTTTAACGGGATTCAAGATTGATTGTTTGATATCATAATTCATTCTTCTGGTACATATTTTGTAATGGTCATGCAAATGTGTAGTACCGTTAGAACTTTTATCTCCCAATACCTTATTGCAATAATTACACACTCCCTTGTCTTCCACACCAATATTTTTCTTTTTTAAATAAAACCATGTTTTTCATATCAATCTCTTATTTCCATAAGTTGTTGCTACACATTCTGATAAATTAGGTGTAGGATTTGGGATTACCTCATTTTGCTCCTCAATCTCATTCAGCCCTTCGATATCTTTAGTGAACTCACATACAATATTGCTTTCACACATTGTTGGTGTATGAGATGGAAGACTGATTGGATTGTTTGCGGCAACAACATCAGCTGGAGAATCAAAATTTTCAACTTCATTTATCTTGATTGTTTCTCTTGGGCAAATATATGTCAAAAACCACAAGCAAATGAGACAAATTCAAGGAAAGTTTGCAATGAAGAGTGTATATAAGAAGTTAAGAACATAACATAATTCATGCTTTTTAATTGGGGCCTTGGGGTGAAGGAGAACATTTAAAACAGCCTCTTGTCTTCAAATTCACTTATATCCAAGTACCATCAATATCAGATTTCATTTCATCTAATATTTCCAGTGAGACAACAGAAGCCTTAAAGCCCAAAACTAGGACTCACTAATATAAACGCGACTAACATGATATGATAATTGTATGCTTGAAAACAACCAATCATATTCTCATTTATAGAAAAAAAAAACATTTTATTCTCCAAAGTGATGATTATAGGGAAAAAGAGCATATGTAGATTAATTGACGGCGGGCGATGAGCTGATGGACAAGAAGAATTGAACGAGGTCAACGATAGCGGGCAATGTGTTGAAAAAATGGTTGGCTTTGGCTAGGTCGTGACTAACTATGGGCGGTAAGCTGGTGGGCAAGTATAACTGAATGAGGTCGGCGGCGGTGAGCTGATGGACAAGAAGAATTGAACGAGGTCAGTGGGCTGAGAGAACACTGGGCGGCGACAAGCTGGTGTGAAGCTTTTGCTAGTGTGAGGCAATGCATATGTTGGTATATCTAGGGTTTGAAATTTTGAGTATTGCTATATTGTGGTATTAATTTACTAATTGAATAATATATATATAATAATCCTTCGTATCAGTCAAAAGGAGGATTTATATATATATATATATATATATATATATATTATATAAAATAAAATTTAAAAGCTAACGAGGAACACGAACGGATATGTGGGATCCCAATTTAATTAAATGGGGACGGTATGGGGACGGGACGAGGACTGATCGAGGGTATATATATCGTCCTCGCCCCATTCCCGCTAATTTGCTTCTGGAAAATCCCCACCCCGACCTCATTCCCCACCTTAAAATATTTGGTTCACAACAAAGATGGTTCCCGACCAAAAAATTGACATCCCTAATTGATTAACATCCATGGGCATATTAAGGCATACATATTAAATAATACAATAGATATTATAAATTCAGTGATAGTGCACACATGCAATTACTAAACGTGGCACCCCAGATGTTTTTTAATTTTCTCTATCTTTATTTTATTTTGGATTAAAAATGAATAAATTTAAAATGTGAAGAATCCATAAACATTTTTGGATAAGAATGCGGCACAACTAACGTTAAAAGAGAGAACTTAAACCCATACACGGCCCCCTATAAAAGACACTACTCTTCCTATTTTATATCCTTTGAGTAATGAATAAAATCACATATCATTTCTCCCATTTTTTACACATAAGAGTTTGGCACATAAGTCATAATCAAAAGTTATAAAGCTAATAATATTTCTACACAAAAAATAAAAGTGATTATTTTTGTTATCTAAAAGAAAAAAGTATTATTTTTTAACAAAATTTAATACTTAATGCTAAAAGATGGTACTTCTTATACAGTCCTCTTTACATCACGTATGATGCCCTATTACTGTATATTATTTGATTCAAAAGTCAAAAGTACATACATATATTTGTGCATCCAAAATTATATTGGGTATCTTCGTTTTACATTTAGGTGCGTACAAGCATTCTACATGTTAAAATATCTCTTCTTTTTTTTTTTCTTTTGAGTTGTAAAATTTAAATTTTATAATTCAATAAAATTATAATATAATACTTATCATGTACTCTACTATGTGTTTATATTTTTTTTTCTCTTTTTACCAACACAATAAATATACAATAAATTAATTTGTTCGGTGTCAATATAAAATTTACAGCATAATCCTAACTTATACAATCTAAAAAAACAAATATTATATATAATAGAAAAATATTTTTTAACATAAGAGGAAGGGTATTTAGATATGAAAAGCAGTCTAAACAAAATTTTCACCATTTTCAAACCTCTTCTGATTTGCATCACTATTCTGCAACAAAATAGTGCAAATCTCAGAAGCATATATATATATATATATATATATATATATATATATATATATATATTTCATAAGAAACATAATTTTTCCAGCTATTGTGCTATACTAATTATTTTTTCTTCTTTTTTTTGAATTTTTGGGTAGAGAAGAGAGAAGTTGGAGGTTAAAAGAGAGACATATGTATGGTAGATTAAATGATAGAAAAATTGCAGGGTGAAATTTGTTTTTTTAGGATTTTTCTGGGGAAGACCGGAAATTTTTCTATTTTGATTTGTGAATTTGTGTCGGGAATTGCGAGTTGGATAGTCTTGATTTGTTTTTTTATTTTTATTTTTTAATAAAAAAATATAATGGATATAAATGAAGTATATTTAGTAAAAAGAAAATAATTATTAATTTTATTTAAAATATATTTAAACTTTAAAGTATGTTTAAAGGTTTTGAAGGTATGAATAGCCGTTCCCTACAAATTTTAGAAGGACAATAGACTTTTAAAACAAAGATTAAGAGTAATTTGATACTTTTGTATTTTCTTAATGTATTTTAATCCACAGTCGACTACCTGACTGAACTTAAACTCAAGTGGCATGACTTTATTTCATATTGTGACTATTGGGATTTGTCTGCATATGTTATAAGATGTTGTACCATCGCATTTTGACGTTGATTTATATACATATTTTATTATTGAATATAGATTTTAAATTAAATGAGGTTGCATTTGAACGGAGGCACTTGAAAATTAAAGTGATACTAAATAATATTAACTTTAATTTTTTGTATTTGAAAATCTATTCATGTAAAAAAAATTATTTGGATGTTTGAATTTGAAAGAGTGAATGTACAATGTGTTTATGTTAGCGTGTACATAGATGATACATACAGTACGTGCAGTGTGCGTAAAATGTGTGTAATTATATGATAATGATACATTCTGTACCTTTCTAAAAAATCAATTATTTGTTTACCAACTACATATTGTCTAACCAAATTCAATTCTCTCTCAATACGTTCCTCAAAAAATTCGATTTGTGGGAATTCTTCCCCAAACTAACGAGAGATCTTGGTAAAATTGCCATATAAGAAATTGAGCACAATTTTGCATAGAAAAAGAAATAGCCCACTTGTTTCTCGAGAGGATATATATATATATATGAGAGAGTGAGAATGAGTTTCAAAATGATTATGTTGAAGAAAGGATTTCAAAATTATTTATTTGATTTCTTTGCCAAATAATTTAACTAAATTTGATTGTGATTTGAAATTAATCATCCAAATTCATTGCAAATCCCTTCATCCTTCGTAAATTTCTAGATTTGTTAATCTTATTTTAGTGTATAATTGTTATTCAAGGTAAATATTTTTTTGTAATAAAACTTTTTTTAAAGACGGAGAGAGTATTATTTATTTTCAAAGCAAACACTGATTAATGCATTTTAGAGTAGAAAAAAGAAGCAAACTAAGTCCTCATCTTAGAGGCTTGGGATTTCCCACCACAAAAACACTTGTTGGGCAGCGAAAGAAACTAGTTGAATACAACCTAAGTTTTTTTTTTTTTTTTTTTTTTTTTTTTTTTTTATTTTGCTGTTTGTGTTATCTCTTCACGGGAGCTATCAGTTTTCCTTAGAGGGAGTTGTGTTCTTCTCCCATATTCTGTGCTCATTATGAAGGAAGATTTATTTCATTTTACAATTTGATGCTCTTTAAAGCCTGAAGATGTTGTCAAAGGATTTGAAATGCTCCTAATTCCAAAACTCATAAGAATTATGTTATCTTCTGTTAATATTTTTAGCAAAGTCTTGTCATTCAAACTGGATTTTAGAATTTAGATATGTACGGTTTTACAACTACAGCCCATAATATGTCTTTTTTCTTCCTTTGTTGTATTGTTGGCTGACTTCTGATATTTAATGAAATGTATATTACCTGAAACAAAACGTATGTTTTATTTTAATTCAGAATACACAAAGAAACATATAGAGAGAGAGAGAGAGAGAGAGAGAGAGAGAGAGAGATCAGTATCAAATTATTACTAACATAACTTTGTTTCATAAGTCTTATCTTCAAGGTCCTAAAGCACTCAGTGTACAATACGAGAACTGCTTAATAAAAAGATGTGAACGAAAAGTTTGTTGCCAACAATCATTTGGATCAACCAACCATAAAAGTTAAGCAGCAAACTAAAACCACCAGCAATAAGTCGCATGATTTAAAAAAAAATTAACAGCTGATTCAGCTCAAGAAAATTCCCACCCTTACAAGAAAACCGGAAGTGGCACACCATTGGGAGAGAATATCACCATTTTATGATTTGCAAAACATAATCATTTGGATGTAGACTCCCTAACTAGAAAGTCATCAGCCTCGCTCACAAGCTTCACCCTCTCCTCACCTGATCCCACCTCAATAGAACTTGGCTTCCCTCCATCAACACTTTGTGAACCCGTTAACCTGGCCAACACCACAAAAGATACCCCTCCAAGAATATTGTTCAAGCATCTCAAAACCACCACTGAGGTCTTGAAAAGAACCGGGGGAAATCCCTTGGCTAACAAGTACTCAATCCCATTCAAAGTTTGGTATCTAAAATTGCTGCTTAGGCCCATGTGGATGGCCCAAGTAGTGGCATTCAGAACCGTTGGCGGAGGTTTGTTTGGTGTCTCAAAATTCGGATCCATCTTTTTCCTCATCTTGATCAACCCGTTGGAAAGAGCAGTCCCAACAAGCCCAGCTGCAAATCCAACAGCTGCAAATACAGTTCCTTTATAGACAAAAGTGCCTAACCTGCTCAACAAACTATACGCCCCGGGTTCAAACATATGGCTCGTAGGAGAACTGGCAAAAATGGCAGGCAGTGCTTGGCTCGAAGATGACATGGTTGGGGCCAGGAGATACATGAGAACAAAATTCATAATTGAACCAACTACAAGTGTTGAAAACACGAAATCAAGCTCATTGAGGCCAAAATTTGGGCGTGATGCCATGTCTCCAAGAACACAAGCACTAACACCCACCAACTCCTCCATGAGAACTTTGAAAGGGAACTGTGGATCAGCAGCAACCCTCGATCTCCACCCATTAACAAAAGCCCCAATTGGTCCAAACCCATCCCATGAGGACTTGGATTCATCAGAATCTCCGCCACCACTCCACCCTCCACTGCCACCATCCCCTCCACCATTACCTCGTCCAACACCAATATCACCACCACCAGCACAGGGTATGTGAAATTTGGTTTGAAGATCACGGTTTGGCATTATATTCCCACTGCATCTTAATGAAGGGAAGGAAACAGTATTCGCAAAAGTATTATCGGCAAATATAGGGGCAAAACTGGTAACCTCACGAGCCCTTGTAGGGCGGCAATAGTGACCAGCAAGAGGAGAGTATCGAAGCTGAGCCATAGTTGCCATTTTTCTCTGCTTAGATGACCACTAAACAGATAAAAAATATCACTTTTCCAACCAAAACGATTCTGAAATCAATGAAATAAAAGCCTAGCTTCAGATCGCTTAAAACAAAAAATGATAAAATCGAGACAAAATCTTAGCAAAGAAATGCATGCGCAAACACATAAACCGGAGATCATCAAAAGTTAAGCAGTAAAACCTTATTTCTACATAAATCAATGAATTTCAGAGACACTGAGAATCCGGAAAAGCACCAACTTGTTAAAAATCATAAGGGAAAAGAAAATCGAATAACATCCCAAAAAACGCAATCACGAGCACATACACAAAGAGTAGAGCGACAACAAATCAAATCTAAGCAATAATTGTCGCTAATATTAGAAATATTCTAGGGTAAGAAAGAAGAAGATGAAAATTTGAGAAGGGAACCTTGGACTAGAGTTGTTGGAGAGTCCGCTGCATCAGTCGAGAAGTAGAAGTTGGTGAGGCGGTTTATATAACGCCATTATTGGGTTGGGCCCTCTCACCTACTTCTTTCCAGCTCCAATAATCAGATTCAGTGTTGGGCCTGGCCCACTACTCAATCAAAACTCTAATAATATGAAGTGAATTTATGTTTTTCATACAAACACATATATTAATCCTTATAGCTATTTTCAATTCAAAATTAAAGTTCATGGTTTTAATAGTAAATAACGCATTTTTATGATTTTTTTTGTTATATGAAATTTCAAATTTAAATACGATTAAATAAATATATAAGTAATAGTGTATATCAAAGTTTGATCCCGACCAACCAAATAAGAAAAAAAAAATTAAATAAATAGAGAGTATTTCTGGGATTAGAATGAGTCAGTAAATAGGTAATGACCCAATCAGAGGAAGAATGTGATTCTATGAGATATTTAACTATAATTAAGGCCACTGTTAAGGAAATTAAATCGCATGGTTTGAATTTCTAAATATATTACAAAATCTTAATGTGCATTATTATTTTTTATTTAACTATAGAAATTACCATAATTTGGTAATAATTAAAAGACAACAATTAATAAAGGCAACTATGGGAGAAAAATATGGAAAGTGATTTAAAGTAAATTGGAACATGTTCAAAAAAATATCTATATCTAAATAGCTACCAATTTTAAAAGATAATGTGTATTATTTAATTTTTTTTTTTTTGGCCTATGAAATTATATTCAGAAATATTAGTAAGAAAGTATTGAAGATACTTTAGTGTAGGGGAAAACTAGAAGGTTTAAATATAAATGAATACAGCCTGTGTTAAGGATGTGCCTTCATTAAACAAAATTTGCTATAGAGAATACTTATGCTAAACATGGAATTAAAATGCAAAAGCCATCCTAGAAATTTCAATGATGAGTATAAGTTTGGCAGAAGCATGAGGAATTGCCTAAATACTTGGGTCGAAGCAAACAGCACAATAACTCATTTGATCAATAAAAGCCCACTATACCATTAAATTTCAAGCTTTTTAAAAATATATAGGGTTGTGTTTCATATGTGTATTGCCAGAAATAAGTTTGATACTAAATATAAAAAACTGCCATCCTATAAATGATAACCAAACTCATAACATCATCAAGAGCAAGATTCTTATCTTCAATATGTCTTATATAAGAAAAGGAGTGAAGGTGACACCGAAGGCAAAGGTCTTGGAGATAGGTGGCTAAAAATGATCCTTTGAAGAATACTAGTTGTAGACCCGTGCAATGCATGGGAGTAACTTTTTCTTAAAGATACTATTTTTTTAAATTGTTGAAAAATAATTTATTTCTATATTAAAATATATACACAGCAAGATCACTATCATACGACGTGAGTCCACCCTCAGGTCAACTCCATCTAAAGTTGAGTAGGAAAGCTTAGAATTCATATTCAAAGAAACTTCATTTTTCATCTTTTTTTTTTTTCTTGAATTCAACCATCATTGAGCGAAAACCCAAGATAAATATTTGTTGTCGTGTAAATACTTACATTTACAAAACATTCACTATAAAGATAATTAAGTACAGAAGTTATCTCGACAATTGAAAAGGCAAAACATGTCAAACAATTAATTTTAAATAATTGCATTGCTCTTTTTTAATTGAAATGTTTGTAACTCTTTTTTTTATTATTATTTATTATTCTTAGGGAACATGATAGCATATGAAGAAAAAATAAAATCCGATATAGCAAGCCTTGAGAGTATGGACTCTACTTTTAAATATATAAATGTAAACTTTTTTAATGTATCCATTCAAATGTCTACATCCCAAAATAATATACCCATATAATTATATATACAAAAAAAAATATTTTAGCATCTATTTTATGTGGAAACTTTATTACTATTACACTTTAAAATATATCTCTAAACTAATATAGAGGGAATTATTTGTTATTGAACTATGTACGCTAGGTTTTAAGATAAAAATACAATAACATTCTTTTTCTAATTCAAGAATTAGTTTATGTATAAAAAATTAATGCGTATAAAATACGATTGTTCATTTATTTTTTATCTTGATTTTATTGGTTGGAAATTTTGTGTGCATGGTTTGGAGTATTTATAAAGGGTTAATTTAATTTTTTATGTATTATAAATATTTTTTTAGATAATCTCATATTTTTTTGAAACATCAGAGTTATTTTGTTTATTTTATTTCACAATTATATTATTATTATTTTGTGGGTTGGAGCACTTGTATTAGATTTGAGTATTTATATAAATAGTATATATTTGTAATGGATTAAATTACATATATAAAAAAATCCAAACTGTTAATATATTGGATTATGAAAAATTCATACTTTTTTCTAAAAAATAAGATTATTTATTTTATTTTATTACTTCATAATCTTAATATTTTTTACCTCAATTAATTTATTTTTAATTGGGTTGTAACGTTTGTAACTACTTTTTTTTACTTATTATTTATTATCATTAGGATATATGACAGCTTATAAAGAGTGCAAAAATATGATGTGTCAAATCTTAAGTACATCCAAAAATAAATATACCCATAAAATTGTATTTAAAAAAAATACTTTAGAATATTATGTGGAAACTTTATTACTATTACACTTTAAAATATCTCTAAACTAATATAAAGGAAATTATTTGTTATTGAACTATTTATCTTTGGTTTTATTATAAAAAATACAAAAACATTCTTTTTTAAATTCAAAAAATTAGTTTATGTATAAAAAATTAATGTACATAAAATACGATTGTTTATTTATTTTTTATCTTGATTTTATTGGTTGGAAATTTCGTGTGCATGGTTTAAAGTATTTATAGAGGGTTAATTTAATTTTTTATATATTATTAATATTGTTTTTTTGGATAATCTCATTTTTTTGGAAAAATCAGACTTATTTTGTTTATTTTATTTTACAATTGTATTATTATTTTTTTGTGGGTTGGAACACTTGTATTAGATTTGAGTATTTATATAAACAGCATATATTTGTAATGGATTGAATTACATATGTAAAAAAATCTAAACTTTTAATATATTAGATTATGAAAAAAATTAATATTTTTTTCTAAAAGATAAGATTATTTATTTTATTTTATTACTTCATAATCTTAATATTTTTAATCTCAATGAATTGATTTTTACTTGGGTTGTAACGTTTGTAACTCATTTTTTTTGTACTTACTATTTATTATTATTAGGATACATGGTAGCTTATAAAGAATGCAGAAATATGATGTGTCAGACCTTGAGAATATCCCAAAAGTAAATATACTCATAAAATTGTATTTTAAAAAAACATACTTTAGAATACATTTTATGTGGAAACTTTATTACTATTACACTTTAAAATATCTCTAAACTAATATAAAGGAAATTATTTGTTATTGCACTATTTATGTTAGCTTTTAAGATAAAAATACAAAAATATTCTTTTTTTAATTCAAGAATTATTTTATGTATAAAAAATTAATGTGTATATAAAAAATTAATGTGTATAAAATACGATTTTTTTTTTATTTTTTATCTTGATTTTATTGGTTTTAAATTTTGTGTGCATGGTTTGTATTATTTATAGATGGTTAATTTAATTTTTTATATTTATAAATATTTTTTTTTAGATAATCTCATATTTGTTTGAAAAATCAGAGTTATTTTGTTTAATTTATTCACAATTATATTATTATTTTTTGTAGGTTGGATCACTTGAATTAAATTTGAGTATTTATATAATCAGTATATATTTGTAATGGATTGAATTACATATATAAAAAAATCTAAACTTTTAATGAAATTAATAATTTTTTTCTAAAAGATAAGATTATTTATTTTATTTTATTACTTCATAATCTTAATATTTTTAACCCCAATGAATTTATTTGTAATTGGGTTGTAACATTTGTAACTCTTTTTTTTCGTACTTATTATTTATTATCATTAGGATACACGTTAGCTTATAAAGAGTGCAACAATATCATGTGTCAAATCATGAGTACATCCCAAAATAAATATACCCATAAATATGTATTTAAAAAACAAAAAAACTTTAGAATATATTTTATATGGAAACTTTATTACTATTACACTTTAAAATATCTTTAAACTAATATAAAGGAAATTATTTGTTATTGAACTATTTATGTTAGGTTTTAAGATAAAAATACAAAAACATTCTTTTTTTAATTCAAGAAATTAGTTTATGTATAAAAAAATAATGTGTATGAAATAAGATTGTTTATTTATTTTTTTATCTTGATTTTATTGGTTGGAAATTTCGTGTGCATGGTTTGTAGTATTTATAGAGGGTTACTTTAATTTTTTTTATATATTATAATATTTTTTTAGATAATTTCATATTCTTTTGAAACATCATAGTTATTTTGTTTATTTTATTTGACAATTATATTATTATTTTTTGTGGATTGGAGCACTTGTATTATATTTGAGTATTTATATAAACAATATATATTTATAATGGATTATGTAATAGATATATTAAAAAATCTAAACTTTTAAGATATTAGATTATGAAAAAATAAATATTTTTTTCTAAAAGATAAGATTATTTATTTTATTTTATTACTTCATAATCTTAATCTTTTTAACCTCAATAAATTTATTTTTAATTGGGTTGTAACACTTGTAACTCTTTTCATTTTTGTGCTTATTATTTATTATCATTAAATACATGATAGCTTATAAAGAGTGCAAAAATATGATGTGTCAAATCTTGATTACATTCCAAAATAAATATACCCATAAAATTGTATTTTTAAAAATATTTTAGAATATATTTTATGTGGAAAATTTATTACTATTGCACTTTAAAATATCTCAAAACTAATATAAAGGAAATTATTTGTTATTGAAATATTTATGTAGGTTTTAAGATATAAATTCAAAAGCATTCTTTTTTAATTCAAGAAATTAGTTTATATATAAATAATTAATGTGTATAAAATATGATTGTTTATTTATTTTTTATCTTCATTTTATTGGTTGGAAATTTCGTGTGCATGGTTTGGAGTATTTATAGAGGGTTAATTTAATTTCTTATATATTATAAATATTTTTTTAGATAATCTCTTTTTTTTTTTTTGAAACAGTAGAGTTATTTTTTTTTTATTTCACAATTATATTATTATTTCTTTGTGGGTTGGAGCACATGTATTATATTTGAGTATTTATATAAACAATATATATTTGTAATGGATTGAATTACATAAATAAAAAAATCTAAACTTTTAATATATTAGATTATGAAAAAATTAATATTTTTTTCTAAAAGATAAGATTATTTATTTTATTTTATTACTCACAATCTTAATATTTTTAACCTCAATGAATTTATTTTTAATTGGGTTGTAACGTTTGTAACTCTTTTTTTTTTTTTTTGTACTTATTATTTATTATCATTAGTATACACGGCAGCTTATAAAGAGTGCAAAAATATGATGTATCAAATCTTCTGTAATTCCCAGAATAAATATACCCATAAAATTTTATTTTTAAAAAAAATATTTTAGAATATATTTTATGTGGAAACTTTATTACTATTACATTTTAAAATATCTCTAAACTAATATAATGAAAATTATTTGTTATTGAACTATTTATGTTAGGTTTTAAGATAAAAATACAAAAACATTCTTTTTTTTTTTAATTCAAGAAATTAGTTTATGTATAGTAAATTAAGGTGTATAAAATACGATTGTTTATTTATTTTTTATCTTGATTTTATTGGTTTGAAATTTTGTGTGAATGGTTTGGAGTATTGATAGAGGGTTAATTTTTTTTTTATATTATAAATATTTTTTGTTTAGATAATTTCATTTTTTTTGAAACATTATAGTTATTTTGTTTATTTTATTTCAAATTTATATAATTTTTTTTGTGGGTTGGAGCACTTGTATTATATTTGAGTATTTATATAAACATTGTATATTTATAATGGATTGAATTACATATATAAATAAATCTAAACTTTTAATATATTAGATTATGAAAAAAATAATATTTTTTTTTCTAAAAGATAAGATTATTGTAACTCTTTTTTACTTATTATTTATTATCATTAGAACACATGGCAGTTTATAAAGAGTTTAAAAAGATGATGTGTCAAATTTAGTGAGTATGAACTCTATTTTAAATATAAACAATATATTTGTAATGGATTGAATTACATATATAAAAAAAATATAAACATCTAATATTTTAAGTTATGAGAAAATTAATATTTTTCTCTAAAATATAAGATTATTTATTTTATTATATTACTTTATAATCTTAATATTTTAACCTCGATGAATTTATTTTTAATTGGGTTGTAACGTTTGTAACTCTTATTTATTTTATTTTTACTTCATAATCTTAATATGTTTAACCTCAATGAATTTATTTTTAATTGGGTTGTAATGTTTGTAACTCTTTTTTTGTACTTATTATTTATTATTATTATGACACATTGCAGCTTATAAAGAGTGCAAAAATATGATGTGTCAAATTTTGAGAGCATGAACTCTCCTTTTAAATATATAAATTCTGAAGTTGATGATTCATGAATAGAAGATCATGTGGATGCAGCTCCAGAACATACGTAAGCAGTCATGTTGCTACAACAGTGAAAGCTACCATAATTAGTAGATCATCAGAGATATAATCTTCGCCAATGATTTTTTTTTTTTTTTTTTGATTGATAGAGGTGAACCGAAATGCTACAATGTAGCTATGCTGACTAAGGGATCAATCAAGTGAGAATTGACCATGAATGAAGGGATAATTTTTTTATGTCAAATGAGACATGGAACTTGCAGAGTTATAAATAGAAAAGAATGTTCTACACAACAAATATATGTAATAGATAAAAGAAGAGCATGATGGCAATAAATTGTACAAGCCAAAACTACTTGTTAAGGGATTTCAATAGGAAGAAAGTGTTGACTACACTGAGATATTTTAGGGATGATTATGGTCGAATTTAGAGATGGTACTGAATATACCATCTCATACTTGTACACCACACAAAATACCATCCCCGCATCCTACATTTGAGAATTTGGTACGGATGGGGAGTCCTAAATTGATTCTCAACAGAGATTTGAGGTCCCTATATGTATGCTTTATGAATTTCAATTCATTTATAATAATATTTTACAGCAAAACTAAAGGAATAACATATAATTAACGAATTTATTATATAATATCATCACATCATTAAAATTAAGCACTTGTGAATAAATAATAACTAAGCTACTAAGATAACAAATTCATCAAATTACACCACCATAATCAACGTAATTAAAATTAACTAAAAATCCTACAAATCACTCAAGAAGCCTTCATGTAATGTTTCTAATTTTCTAAACCTAAAATAATATATATATATATATATATATATATATATATATATATATATGTGTGTATTTATAAAAATGAAAAATATTATTAAAAAATGAAGAATGGTGAAACCTCATTCTACCTAAACGGGGTGGGTTCGAGATGGGGCAGGGAGCATAAATACAGAACCTATACCATCCCCGCTACATTCTACTCAAGAAATCCCTATCCCCCTTACCATCCCCTGTTTAGATGGAGTTTTCCCACCCCATTATTTTTTGTTACCAACAGGAAAAGTCTTCCACGAGAAAATTACTATCCCATTTTCTTAGATTATTAACTTAACTAAAACCAAAAGTATACTCCTATTGGTGGCAAAGGGATATTTGTATTGGGATAATTAGATATTAAAATTGTATTTCTCCATAGTGACTTAGATGAAAGTATCTATATGATGCATCCCCAAAGGTTTGATGTATGAGAAAAGGCCAAAATTGTGTGTAAACTTTGAAAGATTGTATGGCCTCAAAAGAGCTCCGAGATGTTCGAATAAGAAGTTCAACATATTTATGTGTAGCCATGGTTTCTTGAAGTGTCAAACATATCATTGTTGCTATTTGAAGAATTTTGGTTCATAATATATTATCTTATCTATGTGAATGATATTTTGAGAGCATATGCCTGCAAATAGAGATTGATAAGTTGAACAACAAGATGTCAAATGAGTTTGCAAAGAATGATTTGGTTGCTACTAAACGAATCATTGGTATGGGAAGTACTAGGAAAATGGAACTCTAAGAAACATGAAGTTTGTGTGAAGAAATTATTTCCTATGTTTAATATGAATGGTTTAATCAATGAAGACTCCTTTAGAAGGTCACTTCAAGTTGTCAATGAAGCAATCACCAACTACTGAGCTAGAGAGAGACAATATGTCTAATGTATCGTATACTTTTGCTGTTGGTAGGTTGATGTATGCTATGTTATGTACCAAATCAGACATTTCACATGCAATGAAAGTTGTAAACATATACATGAGTAATCCATGCAAACAACATTGGAAAATATAAAAATTGATTCCCATGTATTTGAGGGGTACTGCAAGTTTAGTTTTGTGTGAAGAATTCAGACTTGAAATACAAGGTTTTGTAGATGTTCATATGGACGGGGGCATTTATGGGGAGAAAAAGAGTACTACTCTCACCTTAGGTTGAACTTCAATTAGTTGATTCATAAAGTTGCAAAAGTATGTTAGTTTTTCTACCATCGAGGTTGAGTTTGTTGTTATTTAATGAAGTAAATATTTTATTTTATTGTAGTCATTCTTGAAAGAATTTGTCTACAAGTATGAGAAGAGTGTTTTGCATTGTGATAGTCAGAATGCTACTCATTTAGCAATAAATCTTGCATATAATGCAATGATGAACAGATACAGGTGTAACATCATTTCATTAGATCGGCATGAGAAGATGGAGTGTTGATCCTTGAAAAGATTCTGGAGAGTCTTAATCCATCTAATGCAGACAATAATTATGTCGATTGAGAAAGTAAAAATTTTGTACAACATCATTTGGACTTCTCCATTATGTATGAGAAAATGTTTTCACATTAGTGGAAAACATGGTGATTGATTTTGTCTCAAATTGGGAGATAGTTGAGATGTCACAGCGTAAATCATTGTTAAAATGTAGACATAGGAAAATTGATTGCATATGCGCTATGTACCATCTATTGAATGATCTTATATTTTCTTATGTTTTTATGATTGTATATGTGCTAGTGTATAAAGGGAAGAATTTTTGCATATATTTAGGTGCTCATTATCTAGGGTTTGAGATATACAGTCAAGAAATGTGTGGGGAATTCTTTTGTTGCCTATGAATCTCCAAACCATATAGTGAAAATATATGTAACAACATAAACATGCTATAGGTACATGTTTGGTGAGCTTGTATATATATATATATATATATATATATATTAGTGTGTTGTGTTTTTATCTTATTAGTTATTTGTTTTCTATGATTAGTGAAATGTAAAATCAACCTCTAATTTTTAACATAAAATTATAGGTGTCTTTGAGAGTCTTTTTGCAAATAGACAAAAAGTCTATATTTTTGCTAGCATTAGAAACTGTTGTGATTCACTATGATAGATTTGTGATTTGGATTTAAAATTCTTATTTATTTCAGGACTCAAATTGCTCCATTTTGAAATTTCTATAAAATTCTACCGTAATACTATTTCTCTATTTTTTTTTTCATTTTCTCCATAACTCCATCCATTTATCTATATACTTTTTAAATTTCCAATACAACAATTTTAATCATTATACAATCATCCATTATTATAAACATCTGTTTCCACAGTATAATAATATACCATCACTCACCATAACCTAATGATTGATATCTATGCATATAATTGATCCTACACAATCCAAAACAAGCATACATACAAAACGATTTAAGGGTTTTCATTCTAAGATATACAATTTTGAAATTTTCCTGTTCTACATAATTCCAAACAAAATTGCCCAGTAGAAAATGGCCCCTATTAATTGCATAAAATGATTGCGTGTATATCATCCATTTATTTTAGATTTATCCAATTGTTACTTTATATGGAATAGAGCCCTAATATATTTTTTTCTTCTATCATTTTTTGAATATCCAAATTCAAATTCCATTGCACAATGAGAAAATAGGTTTATGTTCCTACTGCAAAGTACACTGGGGTAATATTAAAGTTTATGATCATTCAAGTGCTACTAAGGATATTTGTAAGTGCATATTGAAAGTTTGGAGTGGAAAGAGAGGTATAATGATGGATTTGAACATGTGTAGGATGAAGGTGAGGTTATTAAAAAAATATGTTTATTATATATATATATATGTGTGTGTGTGTGTGTGTGTGTGTGGCACAATTTTTGTGGTGGAACTGGAGCAACGTAATACCAACATAGGAAACAAAGACATAGGTATACGGAACTTGGACAAGATGATGGTCTGAGGGTGATGGAGATGTTGACATGAACATAAATCATGACAACATATGTTGTTGTTTGCAAGGAAAACAAAGAGATATAATATGAAAGTGGTTTCTAATTGTCTTGAAGCGTACCAAAATAATTAGGCGCCTCAAAATATTTGGAATATGATCCTTTGTAGTTCAACATATGATGAAGTTCTTAAAATTTGGAACATCTTAGTCCCAAATTAAAATGACGATCGTGCAGGCACCATGTTAAGTTTTACATTTGACTTAATATGTGGAATGTGAAATAGAAGATCACAATCTCTATTTGGGTTTGATCCTTTATTTCATTTGGTGTTTCATCTTCTATTCTATTGTTTCTAGTACACGTCATGTTTTTATTAGTGATATCATTATATACATGTGGCAAGTGGTGATTATTTTGAAATAAAATATGGAATACAAAATGAAATAGAAGATCTCAATTCTATTCCTATGAGGAATACTAGAATCTAAATTGTAGATAACAAAAATAAGAAAATAGAATAGCACAACAAAGATAAACTAGGCATTTGACTAAACAAATTTGGACAATTCAAAGATATCTAGTTTCATATATGATTTATTATATTACATAGGAACTTTGCGCAATATTTTTCTGATATAGTATTTTTTTAGTGAAAATCAATAACTTTTTAGATTATTTAAAAAAGTAATTTTTTTCCCGAAAATGAAGTTTTAACTTGTATTTTTTTATAATTATTCAAAGAAAAAACTTTCTAATAAAACATAATAATTTTATGATGAGAAGTAATACGTTTTTAGAAGTATTATGTTCTATGGGCACACAGATAGATGCATGGCTAATTAGTGTGGTGTTTGTTTTTTTTTTTTTTGGAAGGATTCATGTATTTTTTAGTGGATTCGATCGTGTTAACATGTTGTACAAATTAAGACTAATAAAAAAGAAATATGTAAAATTTCTTCCGAAAAAAAAAAAAAAAAGAAATTTAATAAAGAGATTGTTTCATCATGTCGTTAGCGGACACTGAAAAGAAGAAGTAAGACTGGCGGGCTTATGTAAACAACTAGAAACTAGAGGGAGCTAGAACAAAAAAATCTAAGTTCTTGCTTCGTTTTTATAAGTATTGAACTTTCTTAGATATCATGCGATCTTTCTCCCAATTATAATGGGTTAATTGTATAAAAAAATATATCTATTATATATCATGCAAATTTTCTATAATTTATAAGGGGTTAATTGCAAAAAAAAAAAAATTATTATCATATATATCATACAATCTTTCTGAAATTATAGTGGGTTAATTGCACAAAAACTTGACCTTTTGAAAATTCATATTTTAATCACAAATTTTTAATTTTTGCAAAATCAAACACCTTCCTTTCAAGTTTTAAAATTGACAACATTCAACAAATTTTTGATAAAATTTAGGTGATGTGCATCGTCGGAGCCAATGTCCTCTGCCATGTAGGATGCCACATGGTTAAACCACGAAATATCGTTGAAAGCTTTGAATCGAATTTTTTTTTAAGATTATGTTTAACATTGAAAAAATAAAAATGTCATGATTAAAATAAAAATTTGTAAAAAATCAAGATTTTGTATGCAATTAACCTAATTATAATGACTTTAATCAAATATCCATTGGCCAGGCCCACTTCCCCATTAATTCAATAGTTATTTTAAAAGTTTTCATTCACCAAGTTATATAACATGTAATAAATAACATGTAATAAATGTTTGCTATTTTTTTCACTTAAAATACAAATCGAAAGTGCACGTGATAAATTATAGTAAAATATGGTGAGAACAGGTATTGTATCCATAGGGACTGTAAATAGTAAAATCCACTGAGTATTTGTTTATGATATTTTTCTTTATATAAAGAATTCAATAATTGAAATGAGTTTTATAAAATAAACTAGAACAAATAAAGAGAAGAAATAGATAACAAAGCAAATCAAACAACTAAAGATATTCATAGATTATAGGGATTCTGGGAACATGCATTCATATGACTTATATGAGTTTCCTTTAATGTATCAAATTATATTTAATTTCTATATTTGTATTAGAATCACTAAGATATTTGGATTTTCTCTCTAGTTAGATCCAAAAGTAGATTAGACTTCACTGACCATCTCTCGATCTCACAATGTTATCTAACTTCCAATCGTGCCTAAAATCTATTCTCATCATAATACTCACCGATCTCTCGATATAGCAAGTTTTATGTTATGCATTCCTAATCCGTTAATCAATTACTCCCTCTCGGCCCTCTCGGGTAATAAGGGATTAACTACACATATGCAATTAGTCATCACATAATTACATACGATATTCAAATTAAGGAAGTATAAACAAATATAGGAATGAAAATAATATCATTTAAGAAAAACATATGAATCCATAATTATGCACTCCCTAGAATCATTAGATGTTTAGCCACACATATTCAATACATAATCCATGGAAAACATATTGATAATCATGGCTAACCTAAAAAGAACGAAAGAAAAGAAAACTATTTTAAGCCAAACGATCTTCATTTCTCTCTCTCTAATGACGGCTTGGTTGGTTCATCCTTCTTCATATCTTTGTTTCTAAACTTAAAATCTGATGTATGTTGTGTTGTCTGATGTCCCTATAATCTGATGTATCCCCTTCTTTCATAGACAATTACTAGGGTTTTGATAGCCGCTGTATGTCTGTTTTGGAATAAGAAGATATGCCCGAATCACATAAAATTGCGACAGTTAAGATCATATCACGAGGATAAGCACGGTCCGTGTGATTTGAGACGTGATCTATACACCCTTAATTATTTGTTTTTATGTCAAAACTTCAAAAAACTCATGAAATAATAAAAAATAACAAAATCATGATGAACTCGTCGCATAGGTACATGCAATTGCCTAACTATACATAATAATCCCTAATTGCACGTGAATCCAATGTTTATCAATAAATAATATATTTGCAATGTCCAAATTTGTTTGGTCAAATACCTAATTTATCTTTGTTGTACTTTCCTTTTTCTTTGCTCTACACAAGAATAGAAACATTTATATTCACAATATTCAATGAAATGTACAATTTTGTCCTAAAAGAAATTTTTGTACTATTATCTTGTAAAAAAAATAATTTAAATATTAATACAATATAATTATCCTAAGCCACTATTTTCATCAAGAGGGAGATACATTTTACTAAACAATCACTCAAATTTCGCATGAAAAGGTATTGTTCAAAAGGATAATTTGTAGATTAGGGCAAATATTGATTACTACAGACACTATTATGGTTATTTAACCATTATGACATATATTTGGGATACCCCATTTTAGTTTCTACATATTTGTTCCATGTCTTTTATTCTCATAAATTTTGGATTGAGATTTTTATTTGTTTATGTATTTCGTTCTCTACTTTAAAATAATCATTATACTATATATGTATATAATTATATTTTTAATTAAAAAATATTTTATTATTAAATATTTTGTAATAATCAAGATTTTAACCCATAAACTTTGACGGTATATTATTTTATTTTGTTTTTTCAAACTGTCCTTCGTAAATAGACAAAAGTTAATAAGTACTGTAGCATAAAAGTAGGGAGGGTAATTACAGAATATTAATTATTATGACGTAAAAGTGAAAGATGTATACAGAAGTGAAGAAGGCAAAATCTGCACTAATCCGAGTTGTTTCGGGTATATGGCGACGTTTCATGCGACTTCTAAAATTATGAACCGTCGTCAGTTTCGTCAACGCACATGTTGGTGTTGAAACATCTCCGGTTGGAATTTTTGTGGGTTTACTTTGAAAGACTTTCTATTTTGCGTTAACGTCAACAGCCCTTTCATTTTTCCAAAGACCCACAAGAAAAGCTGTAAAAAAGGATGTGAATTCAAAGAGCAGGGGTATAGTTTCTGAAGAAGTGCAGCAAGAAAGTGAAGCATGAAGAAAGGGCCTCTAGCTCCTAAACTCAAGCTCTCTCTCCCTCCTCCTAATGAGGCTTCTCTCTCTAAATTCATGTACTACTCTTTTTCCACTGCTTGCTTTGCTATTTCTTAATGTTGCTGGGGTCCTCTTTCTTCCTTTTATCTTTGATTTGATATTTTTTTTCCTGAGTGTGTGCAGGACGGAGTCAGGTACATTTAAGGATGGTAATCTGTTGGTTAACAAAGATGGCGTCCGAGTTGTCTCTCAGAATGAAGTTGAAGCTGTAAGTTTGTTAATGTGGGCGATTTATTAAATTGGATGATAAATTTATTTCATTTCCTTGCTGGGTTCTTGAATTTAGAGTCAAAATGTCAGAATACTTGTTTTAATTCATCTTTGCTTTCATGTGTTGCAATTTTATTTATTTCTTATCTGACACCTATTTTTGGAAGCAGGGAAATGGACATTAGTTGAGATTCTGTAGTTTTGTTTAATGGAAAATGTGGGCAACATCCCTTTATTATATTTTAAACATGCTCAACTTTGAAATATTTTAGCATAAAGATGTGAATATGCTGATCATGGACTTTGGAGCATGCTGAATGCTTTGCAACTATAAAATGACAGTATCCTATGTGTACTCTTTTGTATATGGCGGTAAAAGTGCAGTAACTTCGATATTTCACAATTTACTTTCTCGATTATGCAGTCTAAGGTGAACTACATATGGATTCTCATTATTGTGGTCTGTTTCAGACAACCTTAATACAGCCAACAGATAACCAGTTGAGTTTAGCAGATTTTGATGCTGTTCAAGTTCTTGGTAAAGGAAATGGTGGTATTGTACACTTGGTGCTACATAAATGGACTGGCCAATTTTTTGCTTTGAAGGTATATTGCAGATCGAACTTCCATACTTGTGGAAACTGTTTTCTTGTTCTGAGTACTCACATATTTAACTTGCATGATAGCTTTTACGTTGACCTTAGTTTCTAAAAAATTCCGTAACAATGTGAAGACTGATTCTGTGAGGACTTGGAGAGAAAAAGGGAATGATACTTTAGTATTATATGGGAAGGGACTTAGAGCAACATAATAACAGTATTTTGATGTCAGGTTATTCAAATGGACTTGGAAGAGTCTGTTCGCAGGCATATTGCACGAGAACTAAAGATCAATCAATCATCCCAATGCCCCCATATTGTAGTTTGCTATCAGTCTTTCTATGATAATGGTGCAGTCTCCATAATCCTGGAATATATGGATGGTGGATCTCTAGCAGATTTTTTGAAGAAGGTTAACATGATTCCAGAACCATATCTTGCAGCAATTTGTAAGCAGGTGCTTTATTTATTGTTTTCTTAAAATCATCAGGATCAATAACTTTTCTCAAGTATTGATAAATCCCAATAATGGCTGTACAGGTACTCAAAGGTTTGTGGTACCTTCATCACAAAAAACACATTATCCACCGGGACTTGAAGCCTTCAAATCTGCTTATAAATCACAGAGGTGAAGTCAAGATAACTGACTTTGGTGTTAGTGCTATACTGGATAGCACATCTTGTTTGGCCAGTACCTTTGTTGGCACCTACATGTACATGTCCGTAAGTATCATTAATGTTAGTATTAAAGTAGAACTTTCCTGGTGTTTGCATTAATATTTTGGTCTTGTATAGCGCTTTGAAATTTTTTATATTTCCATTTCCTCTTCTGCATATTCTTAGCCAGAGAGAATTCTCGGGGGCAACTATGGTTATGGGAGTGATATCTGGAGCCTTGGTTTAGTTATGCTTGAATGTGCAACTGGACATTTTCCATACCCATCACCTCAGGCGGGAGGGTGGGTCAATTTCTTTGACCTGATGAATACTATTGTTGATCAACCGGCTCCTTGTGCACCTTCAGATTTATATTCTGCTGAGTTCTGTTCTTTCATTTCTGCGTGGTACAATGTCCTTTCTGTTTATGATCCATTCTCTGCATCCTTATTTGTTACCTTTTGTTTTCTGTCTCCTATCTGATGTTATTGTATATTTTCAGTGTGCAAAAAGATCCTAGAGACAGATTGTCAGCAAATGAACTTATGGTACTTTCTGATACATCTTTGTTTCGTTTTAGTCTGTTAAATTATTTGGTGATTATTAATCTGATATATTGTTGTTAAATCCAGGCGCATCCTTTTATCACAATGTATGACAATCTTGACGTCGATCTTGCGTTGTATTTCACCAGCGCAGGAACTCCACTTACCACACTTTTAAACAAGGTTCAACACTTACATAGCTGAAACCATAGTTTTAACTTGATACAAGACAAACATTGCGCTGTCCATGTTATATTTTCACCTCTCTGCTTTTGATCTGCAGATGTAATTAAATTAGTACCAGCAGTAATCTGGATTCAGCTGCAACCTGTGCAGAACTAATGCATGTTATGGTCGTTGCTTCTGTCAAGAAACAAGCCCAGAAGCCTGGACATTAGCCACTGCTTTTTCAAGCGTTTGCCTGTGAAAGTGCCTGATGTGGACCAGAGAGGTTGCTAAGCATGGCGGTACCCAAGAATGTCACTGTCCAAAGAGAAGTAACACAAGGAACAAGGCTTTATGATCTTCATTTGTGTAAGATATTACTTCTCTAGGTTTCCATTCTTCTTGTTAAGGACTAGAGGTGATTGTTTTAAGTAGATGTTCAAGGTAGTGTTTAAAAAACACACAAGACATTTTAGTTTCCCTATATGTAGTAATTTACTGTGGCGGTTGGGGTCTTCTGATTGACCTTTCTACAGATTTTAATTGATTAGAAAATATTTTTCTTCAGTACCGATTTGGACGAATTGAAAATGTACAAATTTCGATTAGATAATAAGATAATATATTTTTAAAAAAATTCAATGTAAATATAAGTTCTCATTAATATCAAATTAATAATTATATAAACTTACACAAATATAACTACGAGTTTAGTGAAAGATGATTTTAGTATAGTTTGTTTTTTCTTAAAATTTAAGTTTAATCGGAGCTCATCTCTAAATTTTCTTATCACATCAAAATTTTGTAGGGATTGTATGTTTTAACCACACCAACAATTGTGAAAAGTTTTAAGTGTGATAAGTGCTTCCTTATGCGTAATTGATTCCAAAGGTATCGTATCATCTTCGCCCTTATCATCAACATTATTTTTAAGAATAGCAGCTACAATTTCTTCTAAAATATAGATCTCTAAACAGGTATCATTTCCATCTCCAATAGGCTATTGACACTCATTTTATTTGTTGCACGAATGTCGTTTTCACAAATGGGTTCATCTAAAATCCTGCATGCTTCATCCCCTAAACGAATTGAATTTTGCAGTGTCAAGAACAATTTGCTATATTCTCTTTTTGAACATTAATTATCATTAATATTATGTACAATGAATCTATATGTTAAATTAATTCAATTACTATGATACAAATTTTTCTAAGATACAATGTTTTTTATTGTAAACAAAATTTTAGTTCAATTAATTACAAATTTTTTTTTAGATTAACAATATTTAATTTATTAGTTAATTAAACTATCATAATCTCAACAATATTAATTTATAGAAATTTTATTGTGTGTTGTCCTTTCAAATCCTTATTCCGTTGCAAGTCACAATAATTAACTGAACTTCCCCATTGTGGTTTTCAATCTCAAGGTACTCTTAGGGCTGGTTTGATTTTTGGACAAGATTGATTGGATTATATAGAATTGCAATAGTCATGGATTGATTGAATTTGGTTATTTAAGATAAGATATTCATAATTTTGTTTGGATTGAATGATTGTAGTTGAAATCAATATGGACAATGTTAAAAGTATGAAACTTTGGATGAGGGGGGATAATTTTTTTCCCAATCAGCAAGGCCAAAAAGCATGAAAAAATACTATGCATAATATATCGTACAACTCAATGTAGAATATTATTTATTTAATTAAAATATATTATTTATTTACTTAAAAAATATTATTACTAATTTGTAACCTTTACCACACGACTCATTATAAAAACATATGCAGTCCGTCTATAAGATTGGTGCAAAGTATGAAACAGATATCTCATTATAACTTCTTGTAACAAAGATTTGAACTGTTTCAAAAGCTGACAAGGGTCAACAATGGTTAACCTGCACTATTATCATCATCAGATCGATCAACAGCTCTCTCAATTAGGGTTATGCACTTGCATGTGGCCCACACCTACACAAACATTACAGGAGATGAGCCAATTCAAGTCTTTTTTTTGAACTTCCTTTGAGCTTTCAAATCTATCACTATTACAGAGAGATTGTCTCTGCTTCCCCTCTGGAACGCAAGCTTTAAGAGGTAGTCGGCTGCATCTTGAGCAGCCGCATCAATCTCCTCCTTCGTTTCTTTGGACGGGATTAAACCGGTCTTTTTGTGCCATAGAAGAATGCGCCTTCGTGCCAAATCGCAGGCCTCCTCATTCGTCATTACGTCCCATAGACCATCACTGGCAAGAATAAGGCACTCGTCTTCCTTTGCTCGAGGCACCAACATTACTTCTGGATCTGCAACCACATATGGCCGCAAGTATCTATCCCCTGCTCACAAAAGAAACGATAAACCCTCATTTGCAAATGGAGTTCGTATATGGAATGTATGCGGGTATCATCATATAGGTAACAAGTGTGATTGGAAATGAAATAATACCAGCCCATACCATCAAGACCAGGTCGTTCCACCCTAGACCGTAACAACAGAAACTAGGGCGTAAGCCTGTACTCTTACCATAGAAAAATGGGTCGTTCCCACCCAGCCCCAGCCACCGAAATGTGGCTAAATTGCACAAGCATATAAAGACTGAGCTACAAGTTGCATAGCAGTTAAAAAAATTTCCTGCTTAAATTCGAATAAAGTTGTCAACCAGACATTCAAATCTACCTGTCATTACATTACCTCAAACCCGACCATTCATCTCTTAATTAACAAAATTAAAAATTAAGTAGCACACAATCACTTTTGAGAAATATGTGAATACAGACTTACCAATGGACCTCGAGACCGCCAGGAAGCCGGAAACCCGATAACCGTCCCAATTAATGACCCTTCCTCCCGCGGCCTCTATCCTCAGGCATTCATCTTCTCTATTTGGCTGACAATCAAGATTTTAAGAAAAGGTTAGGATGATTAACAATATCCAATAACAACGCATACACGATATATCAAATAGAATTTCTTTCGACAAACTCAAGCATTACTTTATGATCCACAGATAACGGCATAGGCGCTTTCCCCCGGCAAAGGACTGCTCTCGAATCACCGCAGTTTGCAACGATAATATGTGTTGAACAAACAACAGCGACGACAGCAGTGGACCCTACGGACTCCGGCGCGAGAGATGGGAGGGAAGTGTTGGAAGCAATATCATCATCCTCGTTGATTATGGAGAATCCCCCAACTTCATCATCTAGTTTGTGAAAGCAGTTGAGAAAAATGTTCAACCACTTTTGCTCCCAGTTGCATTCTATACGCCATGTTTCTTTTGCAATACCAATCTCTTCAGCTAAAACTAGATGCAGACGGTCCCGGCAATGGTTAGCAACCTATGCACACAAAGCTGTTATCACATATTTATAAGGAAAAAAAAAAAAAAAAAACTAAATCAAGAATGTCTTACCTGACAGCCTCCATGACCGTCGTAAACTCCGAAAACATGGGCAGTTAAATCTTGATTCACCGAACCAGAATCTGGGATGTCACCCAACATGGAAGATGGAATCCTCAAAAACCCTGGCAAAGCTACAACTGTATCTTCCATTTCTTTCCTTCTTCCACAGACAGAAGTAAAGCCCCATAGAATTGGAACGTCTAAAGGAAAGTTCTTGGTTCTTTTCTTTTCTTCTGAATCTTTAAGAAGGGAATCTGATAATCTTCTTTTAGATTCTTCAGGCTCACCATTCTGTTCCACATCATCTTCACCGAAATTCTTGATAATGTGTGGAGTAGTGGTGTTTTTCTGTGTGAAACTAAGGGATATCTTCTCCGATTTAGCTTCGAAGACGTTGCACTCCTCAATGCTCAAGGTCCTAGTGCCATTGGAGTCATCATAATTGGCCTCTGTTTTGATGATAACTCCCTTATGTGGAACTCCATGTTCAAGTGCAAGAGGCACCAGAGGCAGCTTTGTCATGGGTGGATCAGATCACCAATTTATTTGTATCCTATCAGCTAGATCAGGGATTATGTTATCAAATTTCTCTAATTTCCCAGCTTAAATGGCAGATGATCAATGAAGATATTTCATCTTAACAAGTAACAGTTGTCAACTCAACAGAGATGTTCAAACAATCTCTCTGCATGCTCTACTTCCAGATTGGATTGAGGCCTAAATCACACACAAAATTGGAGTAAAATTAGAAAACTGATTTGCTATCAAAATAATCCGTCGACTAGTGGAAGTTAAGCCATTAATTTTTTTTTCTTTTTTAACGAGGCATTTAAATTCCAAATTTCCAATTAGGGAATCATATCAATATCTAACACGCATTCAACACAATTAGCATTTTCATGAAATCCATTCTGAGACTTTTCTTTCTCTAGATCCAGACCCAGAGAGAGAGAGAGAGAGAGAGAGAGAGAGAGAGGGGGGGGGGGGGGGTATGGTGCTAGTGCCTCTCCAAAATAAAAATAAAAAAACGAACTTATGCTATACTTAATGGGAATCAATGTCTAGAAGACAACAATTTCACTCATTGTGTATATTCTTGACCTCTATTCTGAAGTTCTTTATCTAGACTCCACAACCACGAGAGCGCGCGCACACACACACACATACAGAGAGAACTTGCAAGTTGAAACTAACCCAGAAATGGCGCTCTCCAAGAAACAAAAAAAACGTAAAACCAAAATTGAAATCCTACCTAAAAGCGAAATCCCATTTCACCCCTTAATTCAAAATAGCTTACTTTCCCAGCTCCAAATGTTAAAAACAGAATTGAAGAAGATTGCTCGAGGGCTTAAGCACCTACTGTTTTTGCCGTCGAAAAACCATACGTCGGATTCAACAAAGTAAAAAAACATCAAGAAAACAATTAATCAATTATACAGTACTTTGGTGACAGACCTAAAAGGGGTTCCTTCTTAATTTTCGCAGAAAAAAAGTGAAGACTCGTAAGGAAGCAGAAACAATTACGTGTCCACCAAAGAATGATCTATGCCCATGTGATGTTGCGAAATCTGCCTTTGCATTAAATGTCGATGATAGCTGGGGCCCACCTAGAGGACATGTGTCCAAGCCTGTGTCCAAATACGATATGCTGTTGCCTTTTTCTTTATTCTGCTGATTTGTACCTTTTGAAAGGGTGGGCCCCCAGGCAATGAGATCAGTCCACGGAGGTCGGTGGGTACCCGATATTTTGTGTTCGAGAGAAACAGGTGTTGGGTCACTGAGTCTGCTGCTGTCCTCCTCGTCTTCTTCCTCGCAATTTCTTTTTGTGATTTCGTGGCATTGCCTAATTCATAATAACTCTCTGATACATGATTCACAACAAGCCATTGACTTGCTTTTGTTTTTTTCAAACAATACATTCTTCCTTTTAAAATAAATAATATTATATATATATATACACACACACACACACATCTAATAGATATCTGTATTTATTTTTATTTTACATCAGCTAAACAAATAAATATACTACTTATTAAAAGTTATTCTTTTTTACTCAACTCCCTTCATTTTTTAGTTAGGTTAACATTTTAAATAATTCTAATTAAGAAAAAAAAAAAAAGTCATAAAGATGTTTGTTAGAGTACATCCATATCTATTCTTAGGGAGCCTCAAATCTTGTAGATGAATTATTGATTTTGGGGATACTTTCAATTCGTGTGAAAGTATAAGCTTTGATTATTATTGCAAATGGTCAATATATCTTGAAATTATCAAGAAATATCTTTTTTTGTACAAATATACATCTATAAATTGGTTCGGTGAATTTAATTAATAGAAAATATTTTGAAAAAATCAATTTCATTATATGAAGATATTCAATTTTTTTTATTAATATATTTGTCTGCCTATTAGATTTGCAATTATGTGATGATTGATTTTTATTGATGCTTGTATTTATGTGTTTAAATTACACATTTATTTATATTGTTTGAGATATGGTTAATGGAGATGGTGGTATATATTAAAATGTCCCAATTTCTTCTCTCTAGTTATAGTAAAGAAGATTACAAAATTGTAATTTTAATTTTCAATTTTTCTAGGGCTCATGTAATGAAGGATCATTTTTTAAGGCCATGTAATTTTGGGTTGTTTCATAATTACCACCAAACGTCATTAGTTATCTTGACAAAGAGCATTGGTTGTTAATCATTTTTTTATGCATGCTTATTATTTTTGTAAGCTTACAATATTTCATGTTTAATAGGCATTAAATTTATTTTATTTAGGATTGGTAAATTATATTGTGATCTTTAACTCAGTGGAAGACCATCATTAACATTAGCAATTTTTTCGATCTCAATGAATTAAAGAAAATAATTAGAATTTACTAAAGATTCAAAATAAACTTATTAGACCAATATGTATTTTTTCGGTCTCAATGAATTAAAGAAAATAATAAGAATTTACTAAAGATTCAAAATAAACTTATAAGACCAATATGTAACAAATTGCACATAAAGTACATAAATGGAAGTCCAAACAATTTTTTCTTATCCTAGCAAACAAAACGACCAGAACTATGCTATGTGGCATAGAAAAATTTAGTTTCTTTTGCATGATAAGAAGGTTCTATAACCCTCACCACTATTATGATTATGGTTGTTGTGCTAGAAAATGGAAAAAATGTCAAATGTCATCGCGAATTAGATGCTTACAATAAATGGGTAGATCAAAATAAAAGTATGCAATATACCATGTTGAGTTGCATGGACGACCACTTGATCCATGAGTTTGAGCATCAATCATACTACAACTATAGAGCTATGGGAAGGCTTGAAGGTAGCTTACGTACCGCCTCAACAATGAGGCTGAGGGCTCTAACCATCAAACTTAATCAATACATAGTTTACTCCAAGCATACAATGAGTCAACATCTTGCTGTCGTTAAATATATGATTCGAGAGCTACAAATGTTGGAAATGATCTCACTAGTGAACAAGAAGTTTTGGTTGTCATAAGGTCGCTACTTGAGCAGACTTGGGGACATGTTAAGCTTGTGCTCACTCACAATGAGCATGCTTGCACTTCGTGTTCCAAAAAAGCAGCCTTGTGTATCTTTATCCACCATGGAAGCTGAATACATCGCTTGCACATTTGCAGTCCAAGAGGTTATCTGGTTGAGGAGAGATTCCTACACAGTTTGCACATCACTATGCATGTAGATGATGATATTATTGTTTGGTGTGATAACAACTGTATTGGCGCTTATGCTGATGATCCCAAGTTTCACGGGAAGACTAAGCATATTGACACCAAATACCAATTCATTTGAGATATTATTACACAAAAGCAAAGTTGTGTTCTCCGACATGTTCCTACTAATGAAATGGTTTTTGACCCCTTTATGATTAATAAGATTTACAATTCTTATTAAATTTCTTAGAGTATTGTGTCTAACATGAATGTCACAAGCCTTTGATTGTCCTACTCACATAGGAAATCACCCTAGCGCTTAACAAGTAAGATGAGATTGATAAAGCATTGCAACAAATGTGTATGATTGCTTTCGTAGATGGAACAATACAGAAGACTACTATCTAAAGTGTCCTGGCATGAGGCCAAGATGTGATCATACTTGATCAATTATGAAGTAAGTTTAAACTTCATAAAAGCTTATTGAAAGCCGAATGCGTGAATTATTAGAATACATTTTTTAGAGAATGGCTTCTAACTAATCTTCATGCCAAATCACTATACGAGCAATTAGACTAAGATTCATCTCACATTTAAGAGATGTGACATATCTAAAATTGACTGGGAGCTCCATCTTAGTATGTATTTATACTACATGTGCTTTGCGACGAACCATATAAGTTGAGTGACTGAATGGATCCTTGCTTCGTCCCTGTGTGCGCCTTTATCATATTAGTGTCCTATGTAACTCTGGACTTTATCATGACGCATAAGCTTAATGACACTACTTTAGCAAGTGTCTAATGGTCAAGAGTAATTTGGTCTTTGGAGAAATGACTAAGAAAGTTGTCAAGATCAAGCTGATTGGTATGATAGGCCGAGGAAAAATCAATCACGCTTATGTTTTGTGGCTCCAAGGCTGACTTACTAAGTTAGAATTATGTTTGACATAGTTATGAGCACATCTACATATTTGGGGATCGAATATGCTCCGTTGATTGAGAGGGTAGACATGTTTGATTGTGTGCGACAAATAGTTTGGGTTACATAGCAAGTCTCTTTGAGTTGTAGAGTTGTATTAATTGGGGAAAACTTAATATAACTCATACTTAATACAACTCACCTCACACGTTCCTTTCTCGTTTGGTCGCATCCCTTATTTTCTGTATGAAAGAAGAGATGTGGACCGACAATTGTGGAGATATGATGAGTTGGATCAGATATATATGATTGAGAGGTGTTAGCACATATTTATGTCAGATGGATCATGATTTGGTTTTAGATTAAAAATTCTAAGAATATTTGATATACCTAGGAGTTTTATCTAATAATATTCATCTTTTATCACATGTGGTATTTAGGGGATAGAGATATTATATATATATATATATATATATATATATATATATATATATATATTAGATATTATCTCCCACATAATACCACTTTATGACTTATAAATCTCATTATCATAATTTTCTCTTCACTTCTAAGGACCGGTCAAAGAAAAAAAGATTGCATTATGGTTGCATGAATTTTGCTATTTTATTTCATGAAAAAACGACTCACAAGTGTACGAGGTTAATTATAGTAAAATATTGGTGAGAACATGAATCGTATCCACATGGACTGTCTAATGTAATTTCAACTAATTACTCATTTATATTATCCTACTTTATTTAAAGACTCGAACTTTGATGATTGATGAGTTAATTGAGCAGAATAAAATAAAAGATAGAAAAAAATAAATAATTCAGATTCAAGCAAGATAAGCCTCTAGAGATTTGATGGATTGTAGGAATATATACTCTTATGGTTCATATGATTTCTTTTATTGTATTAAACAATATGTAATTTCTATATTTATAGGAGAATCACTAATATATCTAGATCCTCTCTCACGAGTTACATCTAAAACTGGATTAGATAGTACTGACCATTCTCAAGATATTATCTAACTCCCAAGTAGTTCCTAGGATTTATTCACATCACGATAACTTACCAATCTCTCGATCTAGCAGGTTCATGTTATACACTCCTAATTCGTTAACCACCCCTCACGGGTGATAACTAATTAAATACACATATGTGATTGTTGGCTAAGAAATTCTACAAGACAATTATAATCAATAAACCATAAATGAATAAAGGAAAGGAATAATATCATAAATCAAAATCATATGAATCCATAATTGTATAAACCCTAAAATCACTAATTGTTTAGCTTCTCATTATCAACTCGCAATCCATGAGAAACGAGTTAACAATTAGAGCTAAAATCTATATAAAAGAAACAATAATAAAAACTATGAAAACTTATGCACAATGATCTTCATTTCTCATCTCTCTGATGACTTGGTTGCTCGTTTCCTCCTCGTATATATGTTTCTAACTATGAGAAGTGACGATCAACTATGAAAATTGATGATCTACTCCATTCTCTCGTTTCTCATTTTATAAGGGTCATTTAGGGTTTCAATCCCTCAAGAATCTCCTTTGGAACAAGAAGATAAGTACGAATTATGATCCTCGAGAATCTCCATTGGAACGAGAGCATATGCACAAATCATGATCCCAAACAATCTCCTTCAGAATGAGAGGATTAGTACAAATCATGATCAGGAACACGGTTCGTGTGACCTCAAATGTCAGTGTTTCCGTCAAAACTTCAACAAACTCTTTATGTAACAAAATATAGCAAAATCATTATACACTCATCACTTAGGTACATGTAATTCCTAAAAACTATCCATAATGACCTTGAATTACATGTGAACCCTATGTTTATCAATTAAAGGTATTAATCTTATTATTATAAATATACAACTTATTATAAATTATTATTTTTTAGTTGAGTCCCTTTATTTCTTAGTTAATTTAATTTTTTTAAGTAAATTTAACTAAAAAAATAAGTGTCGTAAGTGTATTGTTGAAGAGTTGATCTCTTGTGCACCGAATGCATAAGTTTTCTTATATATCAATGGTTTGATGATCCAATGCAAAATAACTTACAATCTCGCGCATCTGGCCTATAAAGTTGCAGGACGATTTGATATTTTTTCGACAAAACGGTTTATTTTTTTATAAAATGTACTATATTTTTAAATTATTCAAAAAGAATTAATTTTCATCGTAAAAGTATTAATTTTCTTTGACTAATTACAAAAGATTTAGTTATAACAATAAATATTTTTTCAACAATACAAAAAGTATTATTTTTAAATAATTTATAAAATATTACTTTTTATCTAAAGAATCTGTGTGTTTTTACCATCTTTTTTGGGATCTGACGGTTGCATTTAAGAAAATTAATGCATTTAATGCATTAACTAACTTTGAGCTTTTAAAGGTACTCTTTTTTTGAATAAAAATATTTTGGAAGCAGAAAGTTTTTAGGATATAGAAGTATATTTTATCTCTATACTATTATTAGTTTTTCTAAAAGTTTATGTTCTATTACTTTTTTTTTCTTTCAAAAAATCTATTACCATGCATGTGAAAACAATGTACAACTAAAAATGTACAAAAACATAATCTAACCTAGGGGAACCTAAAATTCAGTAACCCCCAAGCATCTAACACAGTGAATCCTCTCAACCCTCAATAGATATGAGATATATGCAACATCATCCTTCTCTTAATAGCAAAAAAAGAAGTTACCAGTCCCTATATACTCTAGTGACCAACATGTCTTTGTTCTAAAAGCTATAAAACCGATTTGGCATCAATTTCAAACCACACATTGAAAAACCCAAGTTCGACACACAATTTCAATCCCTAAATACAACAAATAGCCTAGCATACATATTATTTGAATGACCAATAAAAGAATAAAACCCATGAACAAAATTGGAGTTACAATTCCTGATCATACCACTAGCCCTTGTTGGTCCAGGATTTCTTTTGGATGCCCCATGAGTGTTTAATTTCACAAACTCATCATGTAGGGGCGACCACTTAACCAAAATTGGATTAGGTGGTATACGATAAAAAATGGAAATACCCCATTTACAAGCAATATGCCAATAACCTTTCTAGAATCCAACTGGTAACAAATTAGACAAATTCATAATTCTAAGTCATCAATCACCAAAAGCTTAATCCTAGAAGTTTTGTATTTAAATACCCTCAAGCATAAACTCATTTCTTGCCTTCCAAATGAATCATAAAACCAACATAGGCAATAATGTTTGAATATGACCATAAAACCTTCTGAAACCACAAAAAAAAAAAAAAAAAAAAAAAAAAACAACCTGAGATAATGAACAACCACTAGGAATTTGAAATTGAAAAAGGGAAACAAAAAAACTCCATACTTGTTTGGACACCGAATGATGAATAAAGAGGTTCTCTTCCTCTTCTAAATGTGAGAAACAAAGTGGACATATGGACACTACCTCAAATCCCTTTCGAATGAGATTAACATCAAGAGAAAGAAATTTGTTACATAATCACCAAAAAAAAGGTGGCATGAGATTCAAGTAGGGATCTCGGCCACGTCATCAATTTCTATACCAGTGGTGGTTGTTGAAATCTTAGTGCGTTCCATGCAAAATAAAATAGAACCATTAGCAGTAAGTTTGGAAACACGTATATCGACGATAGAAGAATCAATATGCAGCTTTAGAATGTCACTAATCACATTGGAAAGATGAATATTAGACACATAAGACAAATTCCAATCGTTATGACACAAAAAATTAGCCACATATTGTAAACAGTAAAAAATGTCCAGTTATTGATACAAAGGACAAGATCCATACAAATTATCAAGCCAGAATGAGATCGAACCATTACCCAGCCTCCAACCCAAGTTATTCTCCACATATTCCTTCCCTTTTAACATACATTTCCAAAAATGAGACAGCCCATACCTGACATCAACCACCATAGGATGTAGCCCCTTACAATACATTTCTGTAAGTACCTACATCACAAGTTATTCAAAGTCCTAAACTTCCACCACGCTTGGACTGCAAATGCAACTGATATATCACTCAAATTATAAAACCCTAAACTAACCTTACACTTAGGAAAACACGCCCTCTCCCAAGCCGCCCAATGAATTTTTCTACTGATCCCCTTAGTGCCCTATAGAAATTTATTAAAAAGGCCATGAAATCTTTGAATCACCGTTTTAGAAGGCCCCAACACCTGCATGATATACAAAGGCATAGAGTTTAACACACTCCTCAATAACATCATCTGACTCCCCGTGCTAAGAAAGTTCTTATCCCACCTAGTCAAGCTACCCAAAACTTTCTCAAAAATGCTCAAGAAATGCACATGCTTAACTCTTCCCTTAACCAGAGACACACCCAAGTATTTAATAGGTAAAGATTTCTCACCAAATAGAGTCAATTCCAATTTTTTTTTTCCATACAAGGAAGCATTTTTTTTTTTTACCAAAATAATAGAACTCTTGGAATTATTGATTTTCTCACCTATGGCCCTTTCAAAATTAGCAAGAAATTCCAATGTACAGCTTTTTAAAAGAAACAATATTGGTGGAACAAAATTCATCATACCATCAGCAAAAGATAAAGAAGGTGTGAGGAGATTTTTATTATTATATTTGATTTTGGGATCAGATGCAAACAAATTTGAAAGGTCCACAGAGAGAACATTAGATAAAATAGCAAATAAACTAGGAAAAAAAGGCGTCTCCTTGTCTAATTCCTCAAGAAGAAGAAAAAAACCGATCAAATTCCCATTCAGAAAAATGGAAAACCAATTAAATTCAATGTTGTTGGAGATATATTTAATAAATAATTATGGAAAACCTAGCAATGTCAAAACTTTATATAGAGCAGTCCATTCGATCCTATCATAGGCCTTCTTAAGATCTAATTCATGAACCAACTCTTGAGCTAGAATGATGTTATCACCAATATTACGAGAATGCACAAAAACCACTCTGATTTAAGGCACTAATGTTAGCAAGGAGAGTAGACAATCAATTATTGATCACTTTGGTAAGGATTTTATTAGATACATTACAAGGACTTATAGGACGAAAATCAAACCAAGTTTTAAGATTATCACCATTAGGGATAAGAAAAATAGTAGTACAAGTGAAACTCCTAGGCATTTTATTCTCAAGTGAAAATCATTACAAGCTTCTAATACATCATTATGCACAAAATCCTAACACGGTTGAAAAAAATATGCAGAAAAACCATCCGGCCCTACAAGGCTATCCTTATCTGAATTAAAAACAATACTTTTAATCTCCTTCAGAGAAGGAGGCATACATGAATCTAACACATCCTCTTCCGATATAATAGGCTCATTATTAACAAAAATAGGATTGTCTACATCACATCGTTTAGTAGTGAAAAGTTTTTTATAAAAATCACAAGCCGACGATTGAATGTTTTCAACATTGGTTATTGGAACATCATCAACCACTACCTCAGCTATATGATTTTTAAACCTTTTTTTCCTAACCAAAGAGTGAAAATAGGCTATCTTTTGTTCTCCTTCCCTCAACCATTTATATACAGATTTATGTTTCTAAAATAATTCCTCCATAGCTACAGCCAGTTTATATTCAGCTTGTTTACACTTTAACATAATTATGTTATTATCAGAAGGATCCTTGCTAAAGTTCTCCTCTTGATTAGTTAAATTATGTTCCGCCAGCTTAACCCTATAAAAAATATTACTAAAAATTGTTTTATTCCATTCTTTCAAGCAACCCTTAAGCTCAGACAGTTTCAATCTAAGATTATCCACCCCCTCAAGACTAGTAGGATGTTCCCGGTTTTCCCTAATAGTGGCTAAGCAAGTGGCATGCTTAAACCATGCATGAAGAAATCTAAAACAAGGCAATAGTATTCACATTCTGTAATGAGATTTTAAGAGGGCGGTGGTCAGATAAACCCTTAGCTAAAAGTTTAACTACAAAGGAATTAAAGGAATTCAAAGGAGAAATTAAGACCCCATCCAATCTTTTGAATATACGGTTAGCATGCCAAGTGAACTTAGTACCAATAAAACCAGCATCATCAAGACCACAGTCAACCAACATATGAGCAAATTCATCTATAGAATACAATTTCAAAGCCCCACCCCTTATTTTTTTTTTCATGTATGTAGAATCACATTAAAATCTCCACTCACCAACCTAGGCAAATCAACATGTTTACAAGCAACCAACTCATCCCGTAACACACGTCTATCTTGTCTATCACATGAAGCATATTTGATTCGAAGAGAAACAAACAGAAACATTAATATGATCCTCCACATCACCCATATTTTCCCATTTCTATTGGCAGTGACATTTTTAAATCACCAAAATTGAACCAAAATCGATCTACTCTTCCCTTCTTAGTTTCAAGAAAGGCAAATATCTCATGTTTATGAACTATATTACGAATCTGGCCGTGCTTTTCACCAAACCTCCACACATTCCAAGTAATTCAAATCATTTAGATTGATTAAAATCATCCTCTTTAGTAAATATCATACCTTTTCTGGTGCACATTTGTAAAGGTTTACTAGTCCTTGTGTGCTTCTTACCTCTTTTTTTATTTTTTATTTCCCACTTGTTGTCTTACTTGATTCTCCCTTCGAAAACACCTCTCTTGGTTCACTCCTTGTTGAATTTCCATTTACCTCATTCAACAATGACACATGGTTAGAAAATTCACCATTTGAGACATCATCATTAGGTTAAAAATAATCCAAAATCTTTTCATCATCATCAATATTATGCTCAACAAGATGTTCAAAGGAGTTATGATAGATGATTGGATTTTGAGCCTCAAAGTGTGGTACCAATGGAAATAGCAGCGGAAAATAAAAATAACACCGAGGGTAAATTTTCACAAGTGAGGAATGACTTGCGATGCCGTCACGGCGAAAAGAATTCACTGATTTATGATGAATTACAAAAAGAATTGAATGAAACTTTTACAATCCTTAACGTGCTTGAAATTCAAGATGGATTTCAAGCTGACTAAATATAACTAAGAAAGTAAACTCACAAAAAACAATATTTACTCAATAACACACTCTCATAGTCGAATACAACATGATCAAAACGATCTGCTGCACAACAATACAGAATGTTGGAATATGAGTGAATGCAACTTTCTCAGTAACACTTGTTTCTGATATACAGAAGATATTCTCGTTCAACAAGTAGTCTTCTTCCAATCTTCTTCATATTTATAGGATTACTCTAGCAACTTTCTTCCATTTTTCACTTACGCACGTCTTGGTAACTTCTACCATCATGATTCCATATTTCATGCTAACCGCTTTTCTCTTTGGATACACTGTTGACTTGGTCTTTATTTCTTTAAAATCTGAAACTGGATCCCTTATATGTAGGTATTGACTTAGTCTCATCTTCTCTCTATTGTTCCTGCAATAGATAAAAGGAAGAAATCGGTCGGTAATTTGAACTTCAACAATCTCCCCCCTTTTTGCCTTTCTTCACAGTTCCTCAACACTTGAGACACAAATTAGAACGCAGGACACAAATATCCCAAGATTATCAACACCGTAAATCCTGCAAAACTCCCCTTATGTACATGAACCATTCACAACTTTCTTTCTCGTACACTGTCACTTCCTTCACAATGTCTCTCAAAGGTATCCCAAGCGTCCTTAGCGGTAGAACATGTTTTAATGAGTCTGTACATGTAAAGATCCACAGTACCCATAATTTTGTTCTTTGCCTCCTCGACTGTCCATTCTAATTGTGGCTTTATGATAGTATCTCCGTCCTGATCAACTATCTTTGGAGGTGACCATCCATCAGTAACAACAGACCATGGTTGAAAGTCAACTGATTTTATCGCCTATCTGGTTTGATACTTCCAGTAGTTGTAATTTTCTTTTGAAAGAAATATATGTCGAGGTTGATTGAAAATATCCATTGGAAAGAATACCACACCAGAACCTCAATTAGTGTGTCAAGTGATGGCTCTAATACCACTTGAAAGTGTGGTACCAATGGACACAGCAGTTGAAAATAAAAATAGTACCGAGGATACAGTTTCACAAGTCAAGAATGACTTGTGATGCCGTCGGGACGAAAAGACTTCACTGATTTATGGTGAATTACAAAAAGAATCTAATGAAACTTCTACGATCCTTTACGTGCTTGAAATTCAAGATGAATTTCAAGCCAACTAAATATAACTAAGAAAGTAAACACACAAAAAACAACAATTCACTCACTACTACACACTCTCAGAGTCGAATACAGCATGATCAGAATGATCTGCTGCACAGCAGTACAGTATGTTGGATTAGGAGTGAATGCAACTTTCTTAGTAACACTCATTTATGATATACAGAAGATATCCTCGTTTAGCGTATCTTCATCTTCCAATCTTCTTCATATTTGTAGGATGACTCTTGTAGTTTTCATCCATTATTTACTCACGCACTTCTTGGTAATTTCTACCATCATGATTCCATGTTTCATGCTAACCACTTCCCTCTTTGGATACACTTTTGAATTGATCTTTATTTCTTTAAAATCTTAAACTACATCCCTTGTATGTAGGTATTGACTTGGTCTCCTCTTCTTTCTATTGTTCTTCCAATTGGAAAAAGGAAGAAACCGGCAAAACAATAATTGTATAAGTTCGGTATTCGAACTTCAACAGAGCCCTTGATGTTGCATGATTATGAACAATATTACTCTTTAACTCACCATGGATCAATTAGTTTTGGGAGTTTGGTTTTGGTGATTCTTGGCCATATCTATACACCTTGGGTAGTTTTTACATACCATTTATTAGTGGATCAATCAGATCTGTACAAGTGGTGGCATCTATCTATGCTCTTTTGATGTGATCGCCACCAAATGAATTATAATTTTTATTCGACTATAATATACTGAAATCATGATGGCATTTATTTGGTAAAAAAGTGCTAACTACGCACTTATTTTTTGTAAAATATTTGAAAATAAACAAAATTGAATTTTTTTTTCAAATTAAAACACAAAATCACTAAATTATTTATATTTACTTCTGAAAAGATTGTAATATATGTATATATATATATATTAATCTATATTAATACTTACTTTTTTTCTCACTTACTTCTTTTTACAACCCAATTTTTTCATTACAAGTGATGCAATATTTCCTACTACAATTGCAAAAATATATATTTTCCTCGAAAGTAATATTTTTTTGTGATACTCTGAAGATTTTTGCATTATATTTTTGTGTGTTTGAAACTAAAAATTGTATTCTATTTAATTATTATTATTGAACCAGCGCATTTTATTGTTGTTGTTGTTTAATCAATGAAAATAGTAATGCCATTTGCAACTTGGTTTATCTTTGATTCATGTCCTTTTTCGAAGAATTTGTGTTTAATTAACTAGTTTAGTGATTATTTGTGTTATAAAATAATAAAATGATTGTAGAATTAGTCTTAAAATGCATGCATGTGTCTCTTACGTGTTTTTAATATGAGGTACAATTGTTGTATCCCTAATTTTTCTTTTTCTTTTTAACACTTGATTATTTTTTATGGAAAAAAATGTGCCTCTCTTTTAAAATAAAAATTAAACAAGTTAAAAAATATGTATAACCCACCCACCTCTCAATTTTTTATTAAAATGATATACATCGTTTAGTTTTATATTTTGAATTGTATGATTTAAAATTCTAAATAATGTCTATATATGTGTTCTTATTTTTATTATCTATCAGACCCAAACTTTTTGTTAAGCACGTACTCTTTATATCATGTCTACAACACGTTGAAAAGAGAGTGTGTTGTGACGACAAGCAACCAGTAAGACAATGGATTTGATCTCAGGATAACATGATTAGTTGTAAGACACTGCACCCTAGCAACACTAAGCAGGTCAAGATATGTTATTTTAAAACGAGACAACACACCCAAAACTTGATCAAAACTCGCTCCACTTAAAGACAAAATTTTAGAATCGACCTTTGAAGTAAAAGTGAGTAACATCCAATTTCACCAAAAATGGATACGGTTATTGTAGTAATCAACTCAAGTAAAGGCATCGATCCCACGAAGAATAGGTGTATGTGGAATTTTAAACTATTTAAATTTAAGTTGGACTACTCTTTAAACTATCGAATTTGAAGAGGTTAGTTAATTTACTACAATTACCTAAATGAATAAATAAAAAACACAAAATTACTTGATCTAAATAACACTAGAAGTTATTTTTAGATTTTCTTAATCAATTTAAAGGTGGTTTTGCAAAATTTACCTCTTTACTATGTCTAAATTTAATTTAGAGAATGATTCAATATTCAAGTTGCATATACTTTCAAATGGGGGTCACTTATGTTCAATAGATTAATTATTTCTAATATGTCTAATCATGCAGATTAAGATAGGATAAGTCGACTTTTGGTCCTCATTACAAACACTTAACTTCGAAAGGACTTTACGACCCATTAACCCATCATATTTAATAACATATCTTTCGATCATGAAATCAAACATGCCATTTATTTCAAGAAATGTGAAGAATCAACAACTATTACATATATTAATTCTACACCCAATAGACATGCAAAAATTGATCAAGTTCTCACACATCAACATTTAAATCATGGAATAAATGGATAAAAACATAAACATCTTTATATTGAATCCAAAACTAATGTTAATTCATCAATGACATAAGAAAATTATCCCAAGATAAGAAAGAACTTGGATGAAAGAAATGAGAGCTTGATTGTTGGCAAAATCTTCAAATAATTCTTCTTTCTTCTTCAAATTCTTCTTTTTCCTCCAAAATCTACTCTACTATGTGTAAGTGTATGTCTAAAAGTGGCTATTGAAAAGTGTTCTCCTAAAAATGAGAATCCTCACTTTTGACCTAGGAGCAAATGAGAAAAATGAGTAAAATTTGGTTTTGACCTGAAAACCCGCAAAAAAAAAAGGAGAAGCTGGGCTCCACTCAGTCTTTCACTTCACTCGGCTAGCGAAGTGAGCTTCTTCACTCGTTGATCCACTCGGTCTGCCACTTCACTCAGCTGGCCGAGTGAGCTTAAGTTTCTGGAATTTTTCACTTGGGCCACTTTTCTCACTCGGTTGTGCACTCCACTTGGCCCGTCGAGTGAAATTTTAGTTTTCTCCATCTTCTCATTTTTCGCTCGTTCTCTCATTTTTTTCCATTTTCTTGCTTTTTCGGTTTGATCCATAAGTTTATTTTCTCATACGATTCCCCTGCAAAACATGTGGAAATTGTGCATTCGTGTACACTTTTCGAAGATTGTAAAATCAAGATAAAAAGTAGTAGAAAATGGCAAAATTTACACACGAATATTCGAGTAAAGCATAATTGCTACCCTAATAAACCTCATTCGCCAGCCTGAGCAAACCCACCTCTTATTCATAAGAAAAAATATACAATATTTATGAGGTCTTTTACAATGTTCCTAATGATTTTATTTTTATCTTTCAAAAATACACTCTCAACTAGTTTTAAGTAATTTTTTATTTTCTTTAATGATGTTCAAACTATTAGTATATTTTTAGTATTTCTTCTGTGCATTGCACAATTTGTAATATTTCTAATAATACATGAATAAATTATAATTAATAGTAATACAATTATTAGATTATAATTTTTGTCTCGTGTTGTATGAGATTTTTTTCTCTATTATACAATAAAAATTAATTTTATATGGTAATAATATATTTTTATAAATAAAATTTATAATATATCATGTATTTTTAATATAGTTTTTTTATAAAAATATCTCATGATTTAATTTTATATAATAATATTTTAAATATCAAAATATATTTTAATTAAGATAAGAATATATTATATTTAAAAAAATTATTTTTAAATAAACAATATGGATGTCAAATTAAAGATCTTGAGAAAATAATTAACTTGATATATTTTTCATTAAAAATGAGTTGAGACAAAAAAGTTATAAGCGTTTGAAGTTTGAGGTGAAAAACTAAAAAAAGTAAAAATGTGATTGGTAAAAAACATTCCGTCAAAAATCCACTCTCACATAGGGCGCGTGTATTGTAGATGGCAATAATAGGAGTGTACAGAATGCATGGGGCGACACTTTTTTTTTTTTTTTTAATTTTCGGCCAGAATTATAGAGGGATAATTTTGGCAGAAAAATAACATTTTTGTAAATTTACTAACTGTCCTACTTTTATTTAGGGATGACGATTTCCCCGCAGGGAACCATTCTAGTTAGGAACCGAATGTTTTGGGGCGGGAAATTCCCCACTAATTCGGGGATGGGGTTGGGGTGGGGATATCCCAGAAGCAAATTAGCGGGGATAGGGTGGGGACGATATTTATGCCCTCGACCAGTCCCCATCCCCATTTCTTGTTAGTTTTTAAATATAATTTTATATATATAATATATAATATAATATATATATATATATATATATATATATATATCGATCCTCCTCGTGATACTGATACGAAGGATTATTATATATATTTATATAAATGTACATATATTATTCAATTAGTAAGATTAATACCATAATATAGTCAATACTCAAAATATCAAACCCTAGATATACCAAGATACGCATTGCCTCACACCAGCTTGTCGCCGCCCACCGTTCTCTCAGCCTACTGCCTGTCATTGCTGACCTCATTCAGTTCTCCTTGCCCATCAGCTTATTGACCGTAGTTAATCGCGACCCAACCACAGCCCACCATTCTTTCAACCCATTGCCCGTCATTGCCATCCTCATTTAATTCTCCTTGCCCATCAGTTTTCCACCCGCCGTCAATTAATTTATGTATGCTCTTTTTCTCTGATAATCATCACTTTGGAGAATAAAATGTTTTTTTTCTGTAACGAGAATATGATTTTCTTTTTTCAAGCATACGATTATCATATTATGTTAGTCATTTTTTAGCAGTGAGTCCTAGTTTTAGGCTTTGAGGCTTCTGTTGTCTCACTAGAAAGATTAGATGAAATGGAAACTAATGTTGATGGAACTTCGGATATAAGTGAATTTGAAGACAATAGGCTGTTTTAATTGTTCTCCTTCACCCCAAGGCCCCAATTAAAAAGCATGACATATGTTATATTCTTAACTTCTTACATACACTCTTCATTGCAAACTTTCAATGAATTTGTCTCACATGCTTTTAGTTTTTAACAGATGTCTGCCCAAGAGAAACATTAAGACAAAATGAAGCTGAAGATTTTGATTCTCCAGTTGATGTTGTTGCCGCAAACAATCCAATCAGTCTTCCATCTCATACACCAACAATGTGTGAAAGCAATACAATATGTGAGTCCACTAAAGATATCAAAGGGCTGAATAACATTGATGAGCAAAATGAGGTAATCCAAAATCCTACACCCACTTCTTCATAACATTTAGCAACAACTTCTGGAAATAAGAGACTGAGATAAAAAAAATGTGGTTTCATTTTAAGAAAACAAAAGACTGGTGGGAAAGACAGGGCAGTGTGTAATTATTGCAAAATTTCTAACGGTACTACGCATTTGCATTACCATTACAAAATATGTACTAGAAGAATGAATTATGTCAAACAATCAATCTTGAATCCCGTTAAAGCCACAGATGGACAAATGTCTTTGGAAAATTATAGTTTCAATCCTCATATGGCAAGGGAAAAACTAGCTCATATGATAGTTCAGCATGAATATCCGTTGTCTATGGTTGATGATGAAGGATTTGTTGACTACTCTAATATTCTCCAGCCTTTGTTTAAAATTGTGATAAGAAACACAATCAAGGATGACATTTTAGGCACGTATAATGTTGAGAAACAAAAAAGTAATGTGTGTATTGGAGGCTAATAAGAGTAGAATTGCCATTACAATTGACATGTGGACTTCTGAAATCCAAGGAAGAGGATACATGGTTGTCACAACACATTTCATAGATGACTCATAGACTTTATGGAGCTTAATTATGAGGTAACATATCAATTTTTATTTTTATTTTTCAATTTTTATTTTTGTATTAATAAACAAAGAATAATGCATGAATTTGAAGGATGGTGATATTTATACATTAGGTTCATGTATATGCCTTCTCTACACACTACTGAGGAAATTGTTTGTTTGTTATTGGAATGCTTTTATGATTGGAATTTGGATAGGAAGTTGTCAACTATAACTATTGATAATACCTCAACAAAAGATAAGGTTATGAGAATTTTGTTGGATAAATTGTCTTGTGATTTATTGATTTTAGATGGAGTGGTATTTCACATGCGTTGAACTTGATACATACTTAATCTTATTGTGAAAGATATGTTGGAAGTGATTAAATTGGGGGTTGAGAGGATTCATGATCGTGTTACTTATTGGAGAGCAACCCCAAAGAGAATAGAGAAATTTGAAGAAATTGTTCGTCAATCACATGTTATATGAACTAAGAAACTTGTTCAAGATGTTGTAACAAGGTGTAATTCAACTTACTTGATGCTCTCTTCTGCTTTATCTTATAAGAGTGTGTTCTCTCATTTGAAACAACGAGATTTAAAATACAAGTCTTGTCCTCTTCATTTTGATAGGGAGTTGGCCGGTGAAGTTTGTGGTAAATTGAAAAATAATTTTTGCGGTCACAGAGATGCTATCTGGCACTAAGTACCCTACAACTAATATATTTTTCCCTCAAATCTACAAAATTAAACTTGCATTGAATGACTGGGCTGCATCTGCACATGATGAAATTAAGTTGATGGCTTCCATGATGATATCCAAATTTGAGAAATATTGGAATGTCATTCATGAAATTTTGGCATTGGCTTGTGTTGGATACAAGGTTTAAAATGATGCTACTTGAATATCATTATCCTTAACTCTACGGAGATGGTGCTATGGATAAGATTGAAAAAGTGCAAAAAATTTGTCTTGATATGTTGAAGAGTTGTGAAGTTGATGGGAATAATAATGCTCAATCATATTGTGCTATGTATGAGGGGACACAGATTCCAGAAGTTGATGATTGGATGAATTATGAGAATTTTGTATCGAGTAAGAAGACAAGTGATAATAAAAAATTAGACCTAGACCGTTATTTGGAGGATGATGTTGTTCCACCAATGACTCCAGATTTTGATTTTTATCTTGGTGGGAAACAAATGGGCATAAGTATTCAACTTTGCAAGTTATTGCTAGAGACATTTTGGCTATTTCAATATCTAGTATTGCATCAGAGGTGGCATTTAGTACTAGTGGAAGAATTGATTCTTTATTTATTTTTGTAGGTGCAAAGTATCGTACCTCTTTTGAAGATAAGGATGTTCAAGAGGTAATAGTAATATTAACTTCATTTATTTTTTTTATGAAATATTTTTTTATGGCATAGGAACCATGATTGCGAGATGTGAAAACATAGGTGATGAACAGTAGTGAAATGCGGAGTCAAGGAGAAGATTTGTTCTTTGATGTTGCTATTTCAATGCTACTTGTGGATTTTGAATTATGATGGTTAAGTTTGATGATGTAATGTAGTAATTTCATTCATGACTTGTGGTTATGTTTTAAGGTTAAATTGTTAATGATGTTATTGGATTAATTTGTTGGTTGTGTTTGATTTTATTTTACTTCAATTTTAATTTTGGCTCTAGTTTTATTGATTTTTCTATAATTTATTTCTTTAATGTTGCTTAAAAAATTATTAGAAATTTAGTGTTAATTTGAGTATAAATGAATTGGGGACTCTAAATTCCTACGGGGAATCCGTTCCCCGAACGGAAAATTCCTACCCTCGTACCAAATTCTAAAAATGAGGATGGTAGTTAAAATAGTATTCTAGTATACGGATGGTAATTTCAATACCATCTCCAAAATCGACTATTGTCATTCTTACTTATATATACTTCTAAATTGTTTGTTTTGGATCTTTTAGGAGCCAATGCGTTTTTGCTTTGGGCCTCGTCCAAAAGGTCACATATTAATAGAGAGAAACGATTTTTCCATGTCTCACCAAATACAAAACTTTTGCATCTGATGCAACACTTGGTTTTCTCTTTGTATCCAATGAACTGAAATGATAGTGTATTTCTTTTCATAAAGGAAATCACAATCACAATAACTTTGCAGTTGTCGGTTAATACTGTTTTATATCTCTCGCTTGAGAGTTCCAGATGCTTCGATTTGTGCCTTTTAGTTTACCATATTAATTATCCTATGTGTGCTAGCATCAAGACTAATAATGAAAGTAGATATTGCGGAAATGCATTTAAATGATATTTTGGTAATTTTTATAAATGTTTTAGTATCTTTTATGTTTTACTAGTTTTTTTATATTTATACTCTTTGTTGATTTTTCGTATGTTTTTTATTTTTTTGACTTTCTAATTTTATGATTTTTCTAATTTTTTACGGATCATATTTGGAATTTATAACACACTAGTTGAAGTAACATAAAATTTAAATATATATGTCATATTGGATAACTTGAATTTTAAATTGTTCAAATTTTAATTTAAAGAATTTTAATTAAGATAAAATTAGATGGGATGACCTTAAAATTAAAATTAGAATCACTTGAAATTCAGGTCACCTACGATCTAAATTTTGTGTCACTCCATGTAAGGTGACATAGAAATTTGAATTTCGTATTACACCCGACATGATTCACAAGATAGTTTGGAAAAGTAAGAAAAATTAACAAAGAGTAAAATAAAAAAAATAAAAAAATTGATAAAAAAACTAGTAAAGTGAAAAATGTGTTAAAGAAGTTAAAAAGATTAAAAATAATAGTATTTTAATTTATAGCCGATTCTCATATCCAGATTTAGTTAATGAGATCTGCGCGTATTTCTTTTTTCCTTTGCACTGCTTTAGGAATTTAGCAACACTCTGAATTGTTACTTATCATCAGCTTTTAGAAAAGGCTTTCTTTCTGTCTTTGTCGTATAATATTCTGTTGTTGCTGCTGTCGTGTGTGTAATTGGTTGGTTCCACCTGAAATTGTGTTGCAACACAACGTGAATATAGACCAACTAGAACTAGGCATCTCATTTAGTAGCACACATCTTGTTAGAAACTTTCTTTTGTAATTATATGTGAATTCTTTAATTATTCATCTACTTTTTCTTCTTACAACGCTTTGTGTCCTTTTTTTTAGTGTGTGTGTGTGTGTGTATATTATTTGAGGATGAACGTTTTGTAGCCATTGTTTTTGTCAGAAAATGCCATATTATTAGACCGTTGTTTCAAAATTCACTTAAATGAAATGTTGTTGGATTTCAAATTTTTTTTTCTTGTCAAAGAATAACACAAGAAGATTTGATGTGGTTTAAAATTAATATGACAATTTTATTGCTTCAAGTTAATAGAATTTGCCTTAATAAGCATTAATCCCATTTACATGGAATCTGAACAGCATCGAGTGCTAATTAATATATAATTAATTCAAGCAAAATGAAAAAATTAGTTGCTAGTTGTATCACACTCTTACGATAATTAGAGAAATATCTGAGAAAACCACATGTGATTTGGCAACAAAAATAAAGCTAAACAGTGCATGTCATCATGTAAGTTTATTTAAATCCATATTGCAGTTAAAAATCATGTTTTGCTTGAATTGATACTTTGATAGCAGAACTTGTCCATTTTATCGGCATTATCCAGGGAATAGAACAGCAACAAAGAGACCACAAAACAGAAGTTGCATAGGATAGCATTACTAAACATGCATCAGAATCCCTTCCAATCGTTCAAACATTATGTACTGCTTACTTTTGTCGACTGAGCAACACTGCTATATCATGTATGTATGCTTGTATTATAGCACATGTTTAAATTTGATATCTTGAGATTATAAGACCTGTGCCATCAAAGATTTGGTGCTGACCAGCTAATCCTGCAATTTCATAACCTGCGACTAAGTGTAGTGAAACTGCTTGTTCATTGCACATTTCTCCAATCAATATTTTTCAAAGTGATTGTCAACTCCCATATATACACAATCAGTCAGTTCGAAATGACAGATGGGTTAACGTTGGAAAGTGATGGTCAAATATGAATGTCACATTACGTCTTATATACATGTAAATCAAACTATCCAGTGCCCCTAATTGCTCCAAGTGCAAGATTAAGTCACCCTCTCTACAGCTAGCCGCCCTGTTCAGACAAATTGAACTTTTGCCCATTTGGGTGACTGCTCGCATGGCAAGGTACATCATATTATCCAGGTTAAGCCGTTCACTGTCCAGCAAAACCATAGACAGGCACTGATGTTGGAAATTAGGACCTCGATGAACACAAACAGTCCAACAGTCTATATAGAGCTTATTAAGGTATAGACAAGTAAAAAATATGATTTTTAAGATGCAACAATCATACAACAGAGATTAGGATCAAAGAGCAATATCACAATAGGTTGTCATCAATAGACACTTAAACCTCAGAAGGCTGTTGGAGTTTCCACAGCCAGCCATATGACTCAATACACAGCCATGCTCACCTTTAACTTGTTTGTGGCTAATACTATTAAACCTATCTTGAAATTAACATGGAAAGCAACCTATGCAAAATATCAAGTTTAATTTGATAATCATATTTGTTTTTGATAGGAAACAATCTTTTATTGATATTCAAAACAAAAGTATAATGGAGGAGGGTCCTCATACTCATCTACAAGCATGGATTAACGCACATACTTCCAGTCCCTAACTAAATCTGTCACATAAAACTCTCTAAACTTCCTATGACTTCACAACCAAAGGGCAACTCTGTACTCTACCCCAAATATCTTCTAGCGACTCGCAGATTTTTCAAAAATTCTCTTATTCCTTTTGAGCAAGTTAGACCAGCATACAAACAGAACAATAATCCTCCACAAAATTGTACTATGGCCTCCCAAGTTTGATGACAACAGATCCGAGACAGCTTTGTGGAAAAAACCCATTGGATGCTAGCTCTTCTAAAAATTTGATCCACAAAGTTTGCCCAAAAGTGCAAATGCAGGAATAAGTGATTAGTGTCCTCAGAGCTGCACCTGCACAACACACACCAATATGGAGAAAAAGAAAGATTTGGTAATCGTTTTTTACGCAACCATAAAGACTTGAACTTTCTTAGGTATAGAAACCGACCAGATTACGTTACCCAGGGGAAAGTGGTGGTGCTTTTATCTGATAATAAGGATATGAAAAAGATTTACAGAATGGAGATGACTCTAAAGCCAATACCTTATATCATCCTCCATGTCGCTCAACCCAACTCCCTCCAGAAAAACCAACAAAGGACTCAGTTCCTCAACCTCACTGTCCCTTAAATTCCTAATAAAATGCAAGTCCCAAGAAGGATTTAAAGGCGAAGTAGGCACAGGGCGTGAGAAAGAATTTATTGACTTATTATGAAAAGCGGACACACAATAGAGACTGGAAACTTAACCGAAAGAGGTGAAACTCCTAATCAAATATCCTACCAACAACGTACCTTATTTACCACTTCTCACTTGATTTTTCAGCAACCGTGAGAGCTCCGGGTAGACTCCAGAGACAAATTTTCAGGGACTCCTGAATGTTTTTCTGACAGCTCTTGCATTCCACACATGCTCTTGATTATCTTATACCAAAAAGCATCCTTTTCTGATAGTAATCACCAGCACCACTTGCAAAGCAACACTTTATTTTGTAACATGATATTTCCAGTGCCCAAGCCCCCAAACTCTTTGGGGGCTGTGCAACGGCCTCCCAACCTACTAGGTGAAGGAGGTTTTGGTCATTCTCGCCATCCCATACAAAATCTCTCATCCATTTCTCCAACATGCACGCAATACCCTTAGGCATTCTAATAATGGATCATGCATTAAAAGATCTTCAAAATGTCAAAAACAAGAAATACAAATGAATCTTTAAGCCCAATCGAATAATTAACCTTTTCTTCAACTTTTGATTTCAACATAAATGGTGGCATCCTCTTCAAGTAGAAACAAGAACCTTCTTATTGACTGCATTAAAGAAGATAGCATAATAAATAATGAAAAATTGTGTCATCCAGCACTCGGGAGATGTACAATGAAGGGATTCTGAAACAGACATGCAAAGGTCTACAAAAAAATTCTGAATTGCATCTAATATAACCTGCCCCAATTTTAGGTTAGAGAAAGAGATCAAGCAGGATGCTTCCATGCATGAGTTCTAGATGGCAGAAGGAAGCTCTACAAGAAACAGGGAGCACGCAGCAAGAACACATACAGGAATTATCAAACGACATTATAAGATAAAAGCTTACAATGGACAAACTCATATGGATGGTTCCTCAAGAAGATGCTTAACTTGCAACATGAGCATTTCAAAATGGACCGGGATGAGATGTCAAATATTCTGATAAGGACCAAACCCACAGTTATCATGTCATATTTGCACCACAAAACAATGAGCAGCCTCTAACTAAAGCTGATGAAGGTTATCAAACATCATTATTAAGGGAAACTCCTAACTAAAGCCAATGAAAGTTAGCAAGCATCATTTCATGGTAGCCTCTAACACAACCTGATGGAAAGTTAGCTAACATCACTTATCATAGTATTAGCCTCTAAGTAAAGCATGATGTTATCTGAAATCTAAGTCAATAGTAACCAGGAAATTTCACAAGCTCATAACTATGAAGTGTCATACCTTTGCTAAGACTCACCAATTAAATTCAAGTTAAAACACCTCAATAAAGCTAGTCTCACAAAGTGAGAGCCATAGATGGTTTTAAATGATTCAGGCAAAGCATATGATCAAAGTATTGCTTCAGAAGAGGCAATTGAGCGCGCTCTATAATAAAAACTAAAACTTGAATCAAATTCCAAATGGCATCTGCTGCATGAGAGCATCATACCTCGGTGGTTGCATTGGCAGGAGTATTCAGTCAATATTGAGCTTCAGAAGCATACAAGTTATCGTTCAAAATTGTTGTTTACAAGTTGTCTCACAACCATAAAATAAGCAAGTTAATGAGAATGAGTCAGCATTTTTTGATTGTAATGTTAAAGAGTAAGTGAGCTTAAATTATAGGCGTGTAAAAACAATTGACATCAACAGAGAGGCTGGAGAAGTTGGATAAAAAGTATCCGTTCCGCAAACTCCCAGCCAAAGCATCACCTCTTACCTTGACCACAATAAAGCACACTTATACTCCAGGAGACATCGGAGGGATAACATAATCAAGCATATCCATCATCTAAGCTCTAAGACTCACAGAAAAAGGAATATTAGATGGATAATAACATACATCAATAAGAAATTTACATATTGCATTGATACAGGAAAATGGATGGATAAACGCAAGTCTATGAAGACAAAATGTGCAAACAAATGATGCACTCATTTGTGAAAACAGAACCATCTTGCAGCTCCTACATGGATACTAAATTAGCAAAGCATGATTTTATTGAAATATAAAATTTATGTACAACGGACATTGTTTCTGATCTGTAATTACTACAACAAAGGTAGTGTTTTCTAAGACAACAGAACTAAGATATGAGCTTATATGTCGAACAAAAAGATCTTTACAGTCAACTGTCAACAGCTTGGAAACGAACAGAACCCATGGAAAACAGAAACTCCATAATTAATTTGTGCAGACCCTTAACCTAAAGAATATATAGCCTAATTATTGTCCGGATAATTGCATGACCTCCACCTGACGGGCCAACTCACGACAACAATTCCAATTTTTTTTTTTTTTCTATAACTGTATAAGGCACAAGAATATACAACATTGCAGTCTCAAACCATCATATTTAACTCTGTCAGGTCATCCATGGGGATTCCAAGGCCACCCATACAATCATTATCGTGTAGTCCATCATCCTCAATATTCATCAACCATGATCCTATATCCTCTCCTCGACCACCTAGATCATCAGGAACACCTAAATCATCCATATCAGGGAGTTGCAGACCAGATAAATCTATGGGTTCCTCCAACATCTCAGTGGTATAGTCATTTCTATCATTGTCACAGTTATTTCTGCTAATCTCACTTGATTTGGGTGTTGATGAGAACATTCCTTTTGATTGCTCTGCCATCTTTCCCACAGGACCATTGACTGAAGCAGATAAATGAGCAGTTTTCTGCTTAGGTTTTGCCTTGGACTTTCTCTCTCCTTTAACAGAGGTTGATGCAGGACGGCTAATTTTAGGAGTTCCATTTCTGGACAGGACCTCTCTGCTGTTTCCCTTTCCTTCTCTGTCCCTCTCGCTCCTTTTTCCTTTCGCACTGCATGAAAGAGAACCAGCAAATGCCGATGCGACACCTGGAGCTATACTGGTATTCATACCTACATCATCAAGTAACAATTCCCTCCTTTTAACTCTATGCGACCAGCTGTCATCTTTACCAGTAATTTGTTCAGAACTCAAATCTGTTGATAGTAATACTTCAGAAGAATATATATCCTGATTGTTTGAAGTAGGGCTCTGCTGTGTGCCCAAAGGAGCTGCACAATAAAAGCACCCAGAAAACAGGCACTTTCCATAAGAGTGAGAAATAACATTTACTCGAGGAGAGAATCAAAAGGTTATGAGGGCAGCCTCAATCTGGTTTGACACAAATAAATGTTGATAAGCATTGTGAAATTTACTCTGCCACGTACCTGAAGTTCTAGCTTCCACAGAACATCCCGATGTGCCAAGAGGAAGTTTTCCTGATTCAGTGTCAGTGCTGGAGTTCAACGGTTGTCCATCAATAAGGCGCGATACTCCAGAAAGGAACATGTCCTTGTACAAAGGATCTTCAAAGCAGCTTTTCCCCGTTTCCTCAAATTCCTGAAACCGTTCCATTGTCCGCTTAACAAAAGCTAAGGCAGCTTGCTTTGCCATCTTACCACTGGCACTTTTCATCCCATGAGCATTAGGACCCCAGCAACTCTGAAAGAGATGAACAATTAAAAAGCTTGCATGAAGAATTACATATTTGGTTATAGCAGAAGCCGGCGCCGGTGGTATTTAATGGAAAGCAGACTAAGTTACTACACCTACCAGTATCGTAAATATAGGAAACTGATACTCATGATTTGCCTCCATAAATTACCTCATTTTTTACTTTTCACACACACACACATATATATATGACAGCAGAGATAGCTTAATAAGATGGGTATCCCCCCCCCCCCCAACATTTCTTGTATGTGTGTTTATCTTCTTCTTTGTCACATAAGTGTGTGTGTTGGTTAGTACTGTGTGAATTTGGGACCTGACAAGGGAGTAAAACAATGCCGTCTGCATTACAGTATGGGACAAAAGAATTATTCATGTCAGCAGGGGTATGTGGCTGCTAAACTCCAGATTTTACACGAGCAGACTGTAATAACATATTATTTCCGTAATAGTTGATGCTAAGGACTTTCAAAAAGTTCTGAAAGAATTTTCTGACTATATAGAACAGTCTCAAGTATCCAAAGTATAAAAACTATGTATCGTAAATAGGAAAGTCATGTTTAAATAAACCTAATAAACACAAGATATAGCTTTGTTGTTCTTGATGCTAACAAACAGTCAAGTAGTGTACTAAAAGGAAGTTCACATTTCCTATAATAACAAGGAAGATAGAGGAAGAATGTGCAGATGACAGGGATAATTACCATGTACTTCTCATAGGCAATTCCCACAAGCTTCTCAAGAGCACACCTTTCGAACTCCCTACAATAGATGAAGATATTTAATCTATTATTGGCAAGATAGGCTGACAAGAGACCACACCTATAAACAAAGAAGAACAAAATCCTTACTTTTCTTGGAGCTCTTTAGCCTCAGATGCAGAACTTAGAAGTTTTCCAAGCAAGCTTTTCTTCCGTGAAACCTAAACATCGACTAAACAATGAGAGGAATTCCTAACACATCACCTTTAGAAGGTTTACTCAGGAAACCTCAATGATATACTCAAGAAGCACCCAAATCTACAGTTATTTTATTTTCTGATCTACATTGTTGCAAATTCCCGACAAATACAAAATTCAATTGCAGAAATGTTGCCAAGCTAACTCTGCCTAATTTGTTATATTTTCATACAATAAGTGATTCGAGGGCTATGGGAATCTCATCTTACCTGTTCCTGGTACTTCTCATCCAACCTGGTAATATCTCCACTTATTTCTTCATCTCCACTCTGTGCAAAATCAGACTGGTCAAAAGAATATAATCTTTAACAGTAATTTTAAAGCTCCACGAAGCAGATAGAATAGAAGCAAATGAACCAGATCACATATCTTACTCGCGAGAAAATATAACATACCTCTAAATCTGGGTAGATTCCAATGCTATGAACCTCCATGAGAAGTTTTTCATTAATTGACATATTATGATACTCATACTCAGTACATACTGTGCTCTGTATCAAAAGGTCTGCATTTAAGCCATTTTGGAAATGATCATAGTTTGGGATCCGTGTGTCAGGAATGGACATAAGACTGCGCTCCAATTTATAGTAAGATCTTCCATTTGATTTTACACAACCATTTGGTGTAGGACATTCAGAAGGGTCACAATTTGGAGACATCTGAGAGCACAAACCATCTGATCCCATATCTTCTTCAATCTCAAACCGAGATTCATACGCATTAATGAGGTCCTCTTTACCACTACAGAAAAGTCCATCTCCTCCTTCAGGAATCAAAGCTGCAATTATTCTCTGGTAGAGAGAAATCTCATTTGGTTTCTTAGCTCCTGAAGCCAGATGTGCTGGGCTGAGTACCACACTTCTTGCTTCAATCTCTTCTCTCCCATATTCATTCAACCCACAGTCAGTTATTAAAGTGCAACTGTCTGTGTCAAGAGGAACTGGAGCCGGCGCCTCAACAATTAAACCAGAATTTACCTGCTAGGAATGTTAAAATTACAAAGGCAGTTTTAGGATTCAACAATACACAATAAAATAGTTAAAGGAATTGGCAGCATATAAACTCAGCTTCATTCATCACCATATGCTCAGTAGCCTCATTCAAATCTTCATTTAATTGTAGCATAGAAAATTCACTAAAACTAAAACACTCATAGTATAGCAAATATGGCACACTTGTACAGTAGTATATGTGGCCGGGGGGGTGGGGGGGTGGGGGGGAACATATATTTAAACATAACTAGAAATGGATAACTGTAAATCAAGAGGTACACTTGAAAGGATACATAACAGCATTAAAGCCTCTAAATTATTTGTAGTTCAGAGATGAATGTAAGTCAACAGTTAAAATCAGAAGAGCAGTCACCACATTGAAGTAAAAAAAAGAAACATACAGACAAAACATAAAAAACGGACTTAAACTGTATCGCTGATTCCAGACTCTAGCATGCTCATAGGCGAACCACAAATTAAGTATTGACAAATTGTTTGATAGAGAAATTTAAACAATGAATCTTAATATATATCTACACTCTTGGTAATTTGTCAACAGATAATCATCACTAAATGTCCTTTTTCCTCTAAAAAAACACAAATGCTAGAAGGAACCTACAAATCGTGATGAAGTGATGACCCCCCTCCCCCCCGAAAAAAAAAAACAACCAAAGAGTTGACAAGAGGGAGGACTTTGACCCAAGTCATTTGGAGGTTGAAAAGATCTGAAAAGAAATTTAAGGATTTCCACAGTCAATATGTAAATATACAGACCACAAAAGTGGAGGGAAAAATTGCATCGATTTGCCATCAGAAGATCAAATAAGCTATCTAATTAACCTCCGAGTCCAACTTGTACCTTCATTCTCCACCTAACATTTTCTCAGACAAAATAACAAATGATATAAGATAATCCAAAATATTTACTACATTAAGCTTATTGCGTTAAAAGACATATTTTAGCAAGTGGATATCATAAGACAAACTAACTAGATTCCCGAGACAGTAGTAGAAAATCTATTTCATAAGGAAAGATTGACACAGCATTAAAAGTACGGTTCTCTCCAATGATGTCTACGGTACCCATGCCTTAACTTGAAACTCTGCAATTGTTTAGATATGCCATTGACACCAGATAGATCCAATCTTACAGAAATGTAACTGACTCGAAATATAATCTTTTTAGTCACTGACATGGAAGTCTCGAATAACATTGCTGGTTGAAATTAAGCATGCCCCTGGCCAGATTGACTATTGACAAGGTGATAGGTTTTGGGCCTCCCACAACAAGGGCACATTCATCATTTTTGCAACAGAATATACAAATCAAGGGGTAACAGGCAATAAATACATTTCAATAAGCCAGAACACTCGTGATCATACAATTATAGAAGCTGCTGTAACATATCAAAGCATTTTAACCACAGGTCATCACTAATTTGGAATGAGTCACTTCCTGTCACAGTTTTGGAATCAATAGATATCTCAAATATAGACTTCACCTGCTCTTTCAAATAGGTTATGTCAACATCAGAGATAAGACGAAACAGAGGCTCCATTTTCTTCCAGAATGGGCTAGAGAGGGCTTGGGCTGCATGAGACAAGGGCAATTATTGACCATAGAACAACATGCGGTGAGAGACAGATAGAAATAAAACCTCCAAATTTATATTACCGGAGTTTGTAACAGCATTCGCAGCAGCCAAGAGCTCTTCATGACCATCATTAGAACCAGCTGTGTGTGTGTGTGTGTGTGTGTGTGTGTATTAGTAATAGCCAACGAACATTGGGAAAACTGAATAAGCAACTAAATACAGTGAACATTGGGAATCAAATGTCATCATATATTCATTCTGATATTAAAAGATTACCAAGGAAATCTGCTCCAGTATTGATGGTAATATGCTTTTGTCGTGTATAAGCCTTCCTATCAGAGAGCTTTCTTGTAGGCGGCCGCCCCACTCTGCTGGTCAGAAGTTTCAGTATGTCAAAAAAGATAAAAAATAAAAATAATAATAATAATATTAAAAATTAATAATAATAAAATAAAGGATAAAAATGAAACTGCATTGAACCTTTCAGTCTTTTCAAGACCAAGTCTAGAACTTCTAATTTGTTTAGTTGTTCCCACATTCCCAATCTTTTCCACGGACAAGGGTAAGAGGGATCTAGAGGAAGTAAATCCTCTACCAGTTCTGCCTTGCCTCTTAACACCATCTCCATGGTCTTCCCCGCTGACTGCCTTATTTTTTCTTGGTGGTAGTAGCAGGGTTGACATTTTCTGGACATTCTGATCACTTTTATCATCTATCTCGTCACACTTCTTATTCTTGTCTCTCGACTTAACTTCAGCAGCGCCTGATTCCTCACTTTCTGACAACACAGTTGGAGAGATATTGTCACTTTTTATTTTGGCTTGCTGAGGAGAATAGGCAGGAAAACATCTTTCATTTTCGATAATGTCAGATGATGCATCCACAACAGGACTCTCAGCATTGCCTGGAACAATGGGTAACAAATTAGTTCTTCTAGCAGTTCGAGAAATCTTTTGTGGCCTCTGAACCCAATTTGCAACAGGGGATGAAGACCGTGTAGAAGGGGTCCGTTTACGACTGTTAACCGCAGCAGGGCCACCAGTAACTTTGTTTGTACAATTAGAAGGATCCCAGTCATTAGAGGATACAGAACGTTGCCCCACTTGAGACAACTTGGAAACACTGCTGACCAAACCTGAGCGTGGGGCGCGTACATTGACATTCAACTTTGAGCCTGAAGTAGGGCTGCCAGAACTGAAATCGTCCCGAGAATTTGCCCTTTAAGGGAAAACAGATAAGAAGTAAGCCAAGAGCAAATATAACTGCAAAAATAAGGAGAACAATAAAAACAGAGTAACTACTTCATTCTCAAAACCTAAGTTTTAATTCCTCCCATATCCAAATAGTTTATTTTTTTTTTTTTTTTTTTTAGATTTTAATTACAGTTGAAATGAAATGACTGAGATTTAATAGTTGAAATATTTCATTCACAAGACCTAAGGTTTCATATTCATTACCCCCCCCCCCCCCCCCCCCCAATGAAGAGATGCCCAGAAGGTCCAAAGGCAGCCATGGAACCACTTTTTCCACCTTTCATCAACTCCTCCCACTAAATGCAGTCATTTGTGCTTAATTGTACCACTACATTGAGGCTATGATGGTACTCCAATCAGTTCAATCCAACACCAACTAGATAGCCAAGCTTTGTAGGTGGCTTCATCAGAGCCAAATTTTATAGGCAACTTTTGCTAGAGGAAGGCAGCTCATATTTCCATCATCAAAAAAACATTACATTGATATTCTTTATCGCGCAATATTATGATACCAAAAAAAAAAACTGCAGCGAATTCAGTAAACATCAGTGATTTCTGCAATAAACGTATTGCGCCTAATCAGTGAAGTGATTTTCAGAATTTAATAACCCATACACACAGCAACTGGTTTGCTCTATTTTTGCACTTAGAAAAACCTAAAGTTTCATCACAAGTTTTGTACTTGGGAACAGTAAAAAAAGGTCTCTCAACAACATGAAGGCAGAACATTTATACAACTACAACATGCAGGCTGCAATAAAGTTCTTCACATACTTGTTAACAGCTTTCAGATTCACCCTTTCTTTCTCTTGACCATTTGAACGCTCTCTCCTCTCATGGAGAAGGGAACTGCTGTCAGAATCAGTCCGAGATGTAGATGACCGCATGCCTGAGCTGGACTGCAAGGTAGGCTCACCTTTTCCTAGTGCCATGCCTCCATTAGCAGCACAAGATCTATGTCAAGGGTAGAATTACAAGTGATGAAAACAGTCATGGATTTAATCTATATTAACAATAATAAAGATTTGATAACAAGAAACCCATGATAATATAAGAATAAAGGAATGACTAGATCTTCTGTGCTCATTAATTAAGCTTCCATTAATGAGGCACTTCATCCAGAAAGCAATCAACAAAAGCTCATCTTCCTGTTATCTAACACTATGACTATAGTCTAAACCATTTGCATATGATGAAATGCTAGGACATGAAGACAAAACTTGGCGGCAACAATATGAATAAATCCTGGACATATTTCCTCATTTATGTCACAAATCATTCATGTTCAAAACAAATTTGAGCCAAACGTAGGTTTTGGAAACAATAAAATATCAGAGCCCATCCTTGACATCTATTAAGGCATTCAATAATTTCTTTATCTACACCCAGCAAAAGACTAGCAAAGTACATAAAAAATGAAACATAATATTAGGACTTCTGTTCATGCCAGAAATTAAAATCTCAAAGCTATAAGTTTTCTTTAATGCAGAATGTTCTCCCCAACTTAATATGCATACCTATCGAAATTAAGAGAAACGTCGAATGAAGCATAACATAAGTAACATTAAAAAAAATGTACGTGAAGAAACAGATCATTTTTACTGCTCACGTTGTATCTAAGCAAGAAAAGGAAAATATTAATGTTGATCCAAGAATCTTATGCCTTTCTATTTGATTCACTGCAAAATCCTATAAGTAGCATGATAATGGATAAAAATTCCAGCTAGACCAGTAAAAATGGAATTTCCATATTCACAAACTCAACCTAGACGTAAGCAATACCTTGTAGCTGAAACTATCAATCAATCAACATAGAGGAAATTCTTCTAACATCATAGTTAATGTTTACCAAAACTTCAATTTGTCGTGGCATTTAAAAGTAAACAATTGTGTTCACCAATCACTCGATAAAGTTGTATTGCATGGTAAGCCCAATTCTATCAGTCCATGAGGAATAAAGCATATCTAGAAAGTTCTAAATAAAATTACTTCCTTCTTCCAGAACAAAAAAGCTGAATCCCCAATTGAACAATTTTTCGATTATTCTGAAGCCATGGTACATATTGACATTTTCTAGAGTACTAAAAAAGTAACTGTCTATCTCCATGATAAAATATGGACACAGATTCAAGTGAAATTAATCCTCGCTTTAATGTACCACTGAACACTCATGCAACTATTTTGCACCCAATATGTAGAAGATCTTTCATAATTCGGAAAAAAAAAAAAAAAAAAAGAACTAGATAATGCACTCATTAGCACCAAAATGAAATTTTTCCATGTCCAACCTTATCTGTTATAAACGAGATAGACAAGTTGGAGAGCCAATAAATTTAGAAACACATTCAGTCTTAAACGTGCAACCATTCACAACATAGAATAACTAAGTCACAGGATACCTGAAACCATGAGCATCAGCCAACCTTGGACGTGCTTCAGGAGGAAGACGTGAATGTGTTCCTTGTTTAGGTTCCCTATAATTACCACCTAGTTTCATCGTCATTGGACTAGCAGCAACATCCAGCTTTATACCTGTACGCTTTTTCTTCGTTTTTGAATTCTCCCAACCATCAACAGCAAGGGATAAAGACCGATCCTCACCCTGAGCTGCAATAGAATTAGAGAGCCTCACTACATCCCTGTCCTTATCAACAGTTCCAGGTGGTCTCGTTGAGTTATTTGCACGTGCATCCATCTAAGTGTCAAGAAACATAAAATCAGGCCTTCACAGAAAAGATTTTGATACGATTACAATAAAGAAAAAATGACAGTCCAAAGTGATTTCATGCAAGGAAATGTGGAGAAACAAAACGAGTATGATAAGAAATAATTATATATCAGTTCTGCTCTGAAGAATAGATATACAGAATCTTATTTGGATGTCAAACAAAAGAAACAAGAAAGAAAAAAAGGTGAAAAGAGGGCGGGGGGGGGGGGGGGGGGGGGGGGGGGGGGGGGGGGGGGAACAAAAGGAGGAGACATAAACCCTAGTGTCAACCATAGAAGTTCGGGTACGCTTGCTTGGAATGCTATTCTTCGTCATTTCTTCACACTTTTGTGGCTCCAGTTCAAAACCACTTGCACTCGCATGGTTCTTAGATCCCATTTTTCCAAGGCCCGCTCCAGAAGCCAACCGATCAATTGACAACAATGTGTTGGATCGATCATTAGACAATGCATCCAGTCGGGATCTCATCCTCGACGGAATTGTCGGGAAACACTTGTTAATTACTGATAAGCAATCATTGAATATCTTCACTCGTTCCCTAATGTTGGCAGAAAATTATAATATACCAGTTACTCAAGAAGGAAAACTCAGGAGAGTGTAAAATAAATGACACTTACCTAGCTTTAGTAGCACTTTCCCGCACACCAGATTTAAGGCGTCTGAGATCCTCTATTGACTGAGAAGAGAGATGTTTGTTTCTAGAAGATGCAGGAAGAGAATCTTCCAAGGGAATTCCAACAGCAGCATTTGCAAGCCGCTTGAATTCTGTTGGTCGATTCAACTTATGCTCTACAACCATAGACTTTGGATCAACACGCACACATTGGAAGAAGTTAAGTACATCTCCGTGAGTTACAGATGAATTGCTTCGGGTCATATTTGGCAGACTTGATAAAAGCGGGTTCTCCACGTTTTCCCTAAAGCTGCCTGATCTGTCCAGAGAAGAGGCACCAAAGGATCCACGGGGGGCAGATGCATATAATGGCCTATCAGGGCTACCAGAAGAGAGATCAAATTTACTAGATGCTGACATGGCATCAGTTTCCACACACTATCTGTGTTGACAAACCAGCTAACACAATTGTGCATGGCAATGTTATACCACTTCAATCTATAGGCATCAAACCACTGGTGAAAGGGTTGAATATGACAACAGGATAGTGACAGACCTGTACCTAGAACAGAACCCATATGCACGTTATCTGAAAATATGCCTCAAAGCTTAAACTAAACCACGGATAGTTGTCCCAGATTAAAATAAGGAATCAAAGATAATTTAAGAGAAAAGTATGTCATCAGTACCCAAGTTGAATCTGCAGCAAAATCAAGAAAGACATCGATCACTCAACTATTCTTTATTTTGATTGTCCCCATGAGCTAGATTTTTTTCAAGCAAGAACTTTTAGACATGAACCTTTCTAAAGATACCATCGTGCATTGTAACAGGACAAAGCCCCTTCAAAATCATAACAGATGCTTATCAAAGAGAAGGGGTTAAGCTGTAAATCAAATCGACTAAATATTACCATTAACCGCTTAAATTCTATCGTAAATGGTAAACCATTTATAGAACTGAAATTTCTATGTTGACCTTTTAAATCTCTCCAGCAATTGCAAGTATCTCAGGGTTACCTATGAATTTTACTCTTGCTCCTAGTATGAGTCTAATTGCTGAGCCAAGTTCAGAAATTGAAGTCCATTTATGTTTCGATACGGCATTATTCACTTAGCCAACTAGCAACTATCCATAATTAAGGCATCTTATTTAGCCAAAATCTTCTCGAAATATCAATTTTAACTCCAAAAGATTTGAGAAGACAAAGTCATTCCAGAATCGTTCATCATCTCTTGGCAAAAGGCTAGATTCTGCTTCTAAAGGTGATCCATGCTGATCGAGACCTTCATGCAAATTATCTATAACAGCAAGCTTCAACTACCAACAGAAAACAATTAACTAGAACACTTTGATCAAGCCACAACCAGCAAAGTCATCGCATTTAATGAAGTTGTCACCAAATGCTCAGATTCCAAAAAACTTTCACATAACCTACTATTTTAAGAGTTCAAAAAATAAAAAGGAAACGAATATGAAATCCAGCAAGAATCCTATCCAAAAGAAATACCAAAAGAAAGGTACCTGCAAAGTTAACTTTGGCAGAATTAGTGATAAAAATCTCAATAAGGACGTTTGATCTAGAGAGCTCCAACTCGTAATCTGAGCCATGATCTCAAAACAACATCGTTAACAATCAATCATCACAATCAGGGGTTCAATTAGGGTTTTGAAAGATCACATATTTTACGCAAATACAGATTAAAGACGAAAAAAATAACATGTACGAGCATAGAAAATTAACGCCAAAAAATTACAGAAAACAAAAAGCAAAATAAGTACCTGAAATACCGTGTAATGAAAAATACTTCAAAACCACCGTCGTCAGCGGGTCGTTGATCGGTGAAAGAGAGGTCGGTCGACAAATTAAACGAAGGTCTGTATTTTTAATTAATTTATTTTCCACCGGATTTCGGCCCGGTTTGAGCCCGAATGACAATTATTAGGCACTGTTGTAGAGGTAATATTAGTAATAGTAACCATAAATGGACTTCTGCAAATAATTTTTATTTCATTGTACATGTGAACTGTGGAATATATCTGGACCCAAGAAATTTGAAAGAGAAGGAAAATTAAATTGGGCCACGCATAGGCAAATAATAATAATACCTAGCCTTAGCCCATTTTGTATATTTATCATTTCTTGACATTAAGATACAATAAGAGTTCTCTAAATCTATTAGTAATAATAAAGATATTAACGAATCAATGATTTACTATTTACTATATTTAATCAATTAAAATTTCAGGATCTTCCATAATCAATTATCTATCATTACATTAGATTCATTTATAACTAACTAAAACTTATCATATTTCATATCCATATTAAAGCAAAGCAAAAACTTGTTATACAGTTGCATTTAAACAAAATATTATTAGAATTTATTAGGACATATCATATAAATTTTGATGATTACATGCAGACAAGATAGAAACTTGATCCTCCAAGAGAAGCTTTACCAAAATTTAAGTATAGAAGATAGTGAGGAGTTACCAATTCACCTCATTTTCTCACAGGTAGATTACTTTTTAAAGAGGTTTGTGAGCTTATAACGACAAAAATTGTAAATAGGAAAAGAGTCTTCCACATCAAACTTTTAAAAATTCAAAATAATTTATTTTACAAAGATTCTTAATACTAAACATATAAATTTCAAGTGCTAGTCTTTTTATTCAAGAAATTTGAATCCTTCAACTTTTAAAAGGCTATTAAGTCAAAAGGGGGAATTAGTTAGAGAAAACATCACACATTTTCCACTGAGATAGGTCTAAGAAATGAGGTTCTTCAATAGGTCATAGGTGCAGTGAACCTTGTAAGTACTTATTAAGAACTAAGGTTAAATTGTTCTTGTTCCCAGAAAGATTATATTTGTTCTAGTTCCCAAAAAGATTGCAAGTTACAAAATTGTTGTAGAAACAACTTATTTAGTGGATTGCCTCTAAAAGGCTGAGAAGAGAGAAGTACATGGAGTGTCTCCTATTCAAACATCTAAATTTTTGTACTTCACTATTTTATTTATTTTATTTGCACTTCACTATTTAATTTTATTTTACAAAATAATATATTGCATACAAGTTACACATTCACTCAAACATTTTTTTTCAGTATAAATTGATTTTGAAAAGTCAAATTATCATTTTAACCCAAACTTCACACTTTTCACATTTCACCATTTTTTTCTTATCGATGAAGGGCTCATTTGCTTCATCGAATAAGAGCTTAATAGATGGGGTATTTTTTATTGTGTCATTTGTTTTGCAATATTAATAATCATTAAAGCTCTATTAATGAGCTGGCCCGGTATGTATTATCCTTCTTACACAGGATTATGGATCTCATCTCACGAGTACGACTTAGTTTCCTATTATTTAACCCCATATATATTAGCTAAAAAATTACAAATCCGCCCTTAATTATTTCAAATAATAAAAATTAAAAAACAATGGAACAATTACGAATTTCAGTAACCAAACAATTACATAAAATTAGTTGGTATGCAAGACATGTCCAAATATTTAAATATCTTTAAATCATTTCTTATTTTTAATATATTTTAAATTACATATAATAATCCTAGATAGTCTAAAACTATGAAAACTTATCAAAAATGGTATTATGAAATAAAAAATCTAAAAAATTGAAATAAAAAAATAAAAATTTGGTAAAATTAAAAAAATGGAATATAGAAATTAAATTTTAAAATTTTAAATAATTTTTTAAATTTAAAAATTTAGAAACTATAAAAACATGAAATTCTAAATATTATATTTATATGTACAAAATATTATTAATATAAATTTTTAAAATTTTATTAAACAATAAAAAAAATCAGAAAATTAGGAAATTACAATTTAAAATTATAACTAATTATCAGGAAAACTGGAAATTTGAAAATAAAAGAGAAAAATAATTTTTAAATACAAGATAATATTCTTAAAAATCATAATATTAAAAGAAAAATTTGGAAACATGAAAATTATAATTTGATTTTGTAAGATATGCATTTATAATTTTCTGAATTTTATTTTTTTATGAATGCAGTTATGATTTCAAAACATAATTTCCTAATTTCTAGTTTTTCTTAATAATTAAAAAATATATTTTCTTCACTGACTTGTAAATTTTCTCTCACATATTTTTACATTTTAAATAAAATCTTGATAGTGGACCATATAATCTAATCGCCTGCCATGTCAGGAATTCACGACAAGAAATTAAAATTCCAGACCAAAATTGAATGTTAGAGAACGAAAAAAATTGTAAAACTAGAAGACACATATTGGATTTAGTGCAAGTTAAAGAATTTAAAAAAAAAAAAAAAAAAAAAAATAAAAGATCTCTTTATCAAAACTTTACTAAATTTTCAAAAATAAAACTCACAAGAACACAACAATTTTATCTTAAATTATATCAAGTACTATTTTTTATCATATGCACATCCTTTATACAAAGTTTACTTTTAAGACGTCCTAATAAATTTTAAAAATAAGGATCTCATGGTAAAAAATAAAATATAACAAATAATCAAATGTAAAAATTTGCAAAGAAAATATTGAAATTTATGTTGAGTTCGATTTTTAAAACTATGATACAAGAGATGTAGAAGCAAATTATGAACTTAAATATTTTTTAGGTGAGCTCACTATACGCGAGCTTGGTAGTCAGACAAATTTTGAGCTCTAGTACTTACACTATTTAACTAAGAGCTCAAATGTTATGCCAAAAGATCATCCTAAATATAAGATTGATGTTATTTATAGGAAAACATTAGTGGGAGAATCATCATTATAAGATTGACACCTTAGTTTCCACTAACATCCGATCAGGGTTGTAGGTTAATGCATATGAGTTACTTATTAAGCATGTCAATGATTTGTCATGAACACTATCAATTAGGGTCGTTAAGACAGGCCAGTGGGATGAATCACATCCACCATGCCCACCATTTGATAGGGTGGGCTAGAAAAAAGTGGGATGATAAAATCTCAACCTACTGGCAAGTCACGGGCTTGGTGGGGCAACCCACCTTTACACACACACACAGAGACACACACACACACACAGAGACACACACACACACACACACATATATATATAACATTTTATTTTATATTATCGGCTTATCCCATATTATGGACAATAAAAGGTTGAAAATTTTCAGGAATGATGCAACATCTATACTCGGTGACCACATGAGCACCAATAGAAAAAGATGCTTCGATGCAAAATTAGTTATTGGAATTTTTCTTATTCTTCCAATATTTCAAGACATACAACTCTTCAAAATGCAAAAAGTCAAGTTTTGGCTCTTTTAAATAGAGATCCAATTGGCTCTTTCCCGTACTTGTAATATTTCAACTCTAAAAAATTTTAATATCCCGTATTAATTGAAGTATGTCATAAAAAATTGTGCGTGTGTATTTATAACAGTTAGATGATAAATGAAAAATAATATAAAAAGAATAGTTACTTGATAAAGATTTTTTTCCCGATGCTATTAGTTTTTGTCCTTTGAGACAATGCAGCTAAGAGGGGAGAAGAAGATTGTGATTGAGAAGAATTTAACTTGTTAGAATAGCATACTCCTCAAAAAGCTTATACAACTTGTCTTATAATTAACACAATCTCTTGACATTTAATAGAATCACTATCGACCATTTAATAGAAATACTCCAATGTTTTGAAGTTTTATTCATGGGTCAAGAATATCACCAAATGCAAGCACAATGTTATATTCAGTTTAATACTTGTCAAAATTCTCCATCATATTCTTACATATATCACTTATCGTTGTATCTTTATTCAATGAGTTTTCCTTCAACAAAGATTCATTCTTGCAAACTTGCATGAAGTACAAGTTTGATGTCGGGTATGAAGAGCACGTAATCAAGTTAGTTGTCTCATAAAAGGCTCAAGAAATTCACTTTTTTTTTCCATTCATCATTTAAAGGAAACATATAATTCTTATCATGCGACAAGAGAGAAGAAAAAACCCTATGTACTTAGTGGCGAGAAGAAAAAACTCTTTGTACTTAATGGCGCTATACAACACTAATTATGTTGAACTCCAATGAGTACACACATCCAATCTCAAGCATACACAATTATCAAAGTTACCAACTGATCTCACACATTCATCTGAAAATTTCATCCCACTCTCTGTACCTTTCATATACCTCACATATTCACTAATCTTGGACAAAGCCGTATTACCCAATTTCAAACGCTCTTGGAAAATGAGATTCAATAAATCAGTCAAACATTGAATATGAAAATATTCACCACCATATAACAAAACATTATGCAAAGGGAGATGATCTTTCAAAATACTTTGCATATTGTCATTATTATATCCATTATCCAATGTTAAAGAAAAAAATATATTTTTCTCAATTCCCCATTCCTTAAAAAATTCAAATATCTTTGTAGTCAACTCAACTCCAGAGCGTGGAGTCAACATATTTGAAGTTGATAATTTTACTATTCAATTTCCAGTATTCATCAACAAAATGATATTAAACAAATATAACTCTCTAGTGAGGGGAGTCCACACATCTGAAATAAAAAAAATTCACCCACTCCTTTATTTAGGAAAATTTTCCAAACTCTAGATGTTTCCCTAAGGTTCCCTTTTGCAGTCTTATTGTTCTACATTTGAGTTTAATCTTCAAAACCAGCTAAATTAGTACTTTGATTCAAAGTACTAGGCTGCATGATTTTCTTTTTCCACTTTGCAAACTGCAATGTGAATAAAAGTTGACATAAATTAACATCTTTAAATCCTATATGGTATCGACATTCCCCTCATGCAGACAACCATATATGAAAAGACAAAGATCAAAATATGCACAATATGATGAAAGTAACTATATACATCTTTCTCATATTTCAACTACCCAAATTGCCACTAACATATTAAAGTGCATGACCAAAATTTCCATGACAAAGAATATGATACATAATGGCTAAAACAATACCTATGCCTATAAGGTTAGGATCTAGTCCGATGGGTAGGGGTGGAGCTAGGTAAAGATGATGGGAGCTGGAGCTTAGGGGTAGGGCTGGGTACAACCACTGGCCTCTGGGGTGAGTTCTAGAGCTTAGGGCGGGAATAAGTATAGGCGTTGGCCATTCAGATAAAAAATTGGAAATTGAGAGATGAGATTTTGAATTAGTTTTTGGGTTTATATTTAACTTAATGAATATTATACAAAATTATTAAGAAAATAATTGGGGGTTGGCTAGCCTCTAACCTATCCCAAACTGCAGCCCACATAGGCCAACTTTTTGTAGTCCCCACCTGGTGGATTATTATATCCTAGCCCAACCCACCTATCATGTGGCGTGAGGTAGGGTAGGTTGGTCAAGCAACCTGGCTCATTTTGACACATCTCCTATCAATTCTCATTCATATCTATCAAGTTGGTAATACTAATGTCATTGGAAAGAAAATGTAACATGCAAGCTCTAGCATAGGTTAGCAATCTTATTAACTTCCTAAGCCAATAAAAATAGGATGGTAATATTGATGTCATTGGGAAGATAATGTAACAAGCGAGCTCTAGCATAGGATGGCGATCCTATTAACTTCCTAAGATAGCCACGGGGGAATGTTCAAACCATGAGGTTGCATAGTATGTAGAGATGACCTAAAATGATAATATTATTTATGAGGAATTGTTGTCATTATACAAAACATTATAATGTGTACTCTTGGTAGTTCTTGACAAACCCAAGAACTCATCATTACAGTCTCACTGTCTTAGATAGGTAACATGGGCATATCATATCTAATACATTTGAATCGAATTGGTATACAACCTTTTGGACCCTTATGTTGTGTACCCGTTCAATGGGTGTTTTTTTATACTAAGATAATGTAGGAGGTTTTTCTATCATATTGTTAGCCTTATAATATATGTCTACCATGTTCACCAATCTTGATTAGGTTGCCCATCTCAACTCACTATTTACACTAATATTATTAGTTCAACATCCAATGTGATAATTACATTTGACATTTTTAGCAGTACAAATAGTCATTTTTTCTTTGCTTTATTTTTTCAAATCATATGTCTAAGACATTTTCTCTACATATCTTAAATCTATTGTTGCTTATTATATAATCCTTAAATATGATATATCTAGCTATGAGACATGGATATGCATGTGTAAACAATTATCGCTTATATTTTTCTTTTATTCTTTTATTTTGGAGGAAATTGCTTCTATTTTAAATATGCTATAAGTAATAATTAATCTAAAAGAGAACAAGTAGCACCTGAAGACTTGCATATAATATGAAACACTTGATCCAAAGGAATGTCTTGCTCCATAAACATTAGTATGAAAACAGAAGTACTCATATGGGTGCTCTTAAAAAATCTACGAATAATCCTCAGGTTTGAGATAATATGATTGTATTATATTTGATTTACTAGAACCACGCTACAGCGATGTACAATTTATATATAAAATAGTCATAAATGAGAACGAAAAACTTTTTATTGATAAAAACATGATAATATAAATGATGAATAATTTTTGATAAAGTTTCATTCTCATGTGTTACATGGAACTTGTTAAAAAGTACAACAATTAAAAAAATTAATATAATTTTACTAATAAATTAAACAATAACAACTATGAATATAAGAGAAAATGTTGAAGAATATGTCAATCAAAACGTTCTCATCTATAGAAAATTGAATACAGTAAAAATATTAAATAGAGTAAGGGTATTAACCTCCCTTGCTACAAACTTTTCATTGCCTGGTGCATCAATTTGATGTTTAAAATACCATTCTCCATGGAGATCTTGAATAGGAGGTCTACTGGATATTTCTCCTCGCTTTGTTTTTTTGTTAAAAAAACCCTATTTAAGCAAATTTGTAAGTAGAACATCTTGCCTAAAAGAAGAAGATTATCATGTATTTTTGGTCTCCTCCGAGAGAGGTTTGAGATGATATATTATTCGCCCAAATTGGTTTATGGGTGAATGAGAAATGAAGTTTAAGACGAAGTGGGTGGGAAAACTTGAAAAGTTTGACCCACATTAGAAAAATAAGAAAAAGTGAACTAGTACATATATAGTTTCACTTAATAGGATTATAAGAAAGAATATCATAAAGGCTCTTTCTCGCGCCCATCTATGCAAGGGGGGAGGGATATTCAAATCAAAGGTTGGTTCAAGCATCGGACCAAGAGATTTGTGAGAGACCTACGTACATGAATATTGACGAATTGGGGGACCTGCTCAAGCTTGATTTTTGCTATTTACTTTTTCAGATTTTGTCTTTTCAACTTTCGAAACTTCTAAAATTCCTCATATTTATTACTTTGTAGTGGGTGTTAATTTTTTTACACATGAACTAATGGAGTAGTATTGATGCTCGTCATTATGCACACACCAACAGTATGTTTTTGAGCTTATAAGTAAAGGCTTGTTATGTTCGGTTGATATAGTGAATGTGATTTACATAGAAGATACAAAAATTCTAGCATTATGTTAAAATATTCTCCAACTTTACTCGATTATTCGTTTGGCCTTCTTTCTTTGGTGATTATTTCATACACAAATTAGTTCATCATATAGTAGAATTCAGTGCTAGAAATTCTACTGATTTTGTTGTTGTATCCTGGGAAACAAACGTCAACCAATCCTCAAGCAGAGTGTGAGAGGATGATCTATTTTACGAAAATTATGTACATAAGGCCTCAATTGTTTTTTTTATATATTTTTTTACATTATTTTCGTGGTTTATTATTTTCTTTTATGTTGTCATCTCTTAATTACTTTTGTAGATTACGACACAAAATATTATTTTTTGTATCTTTCTAAAAGGTATAGATATAACATTTGAGAAATATATTCCTTATAAAAATGAGGTTGAGAACCAACTCAATCAAAAGATCAAAGTGCTTATAAGTGGTAGAGGAGGTGAGTATAAATCACCATTAGCTGATTTTTGTGCACTACACAGAATCAAACATGAAACAATTCCACCTTATTCACAATACAAAAAAAATGGCGTTGCAGAATGTATAAATCATTTATCAAAATAAATTATGAACACTATATAGGAATATGTGTGCTGGCAGTCAACTATTAGGTTGGCCTAAAAGACATATTCTTGGTACATTATTTAGGAATATAAATAATAGTTTAAGACATTTCTTCTTTATTGTATTTATTTGTGTTTACATTTTATATAAAATTGAAATCTCAAGATCTCAGTAACTGGGAGACTTGGTCATGTATGGGTTGGTGGTCATGGAATAAGCCTCGATGGTTGAGATCAAAATGTTTCAAGTCATAGATCTACGAGAAGGAATATCGTCGGATTAAGAAGGCTTACATTGAGTGGTACGTCACTCTCAGAGTAGATATTCCATTCCATGGATATTGTTACTTAGACACCACGTAGGTTTGTGGATGTGATGTTCGCCTCAAATGATCACATTAAACTGATCCCACATTGGAACTTGAACCATTTGGTAGTCGTAATGGCAACTAAAAAATCGAGGTTCTGATTTCTATAGGTGTTTTAGTTAGTCCTTAGACTGTATACGTGCATGTGACCATGCATAAGGTAAGCCATATAGTTGACGGGTTCCTTAAACCTCCTTGAGAGGCCAAACGGGGGCCCGTTGGTTATAATAGAACTATGTTTAAGATCAGTGCATTGGTAAGATATATTTCACTGGCCCACAAAGTAATTTGTTGGTATTATTTCTCAATACATTCCACACTCATTGTATCCATTGAAGACCTTACGCAAGACACCAGAACAGAACATAAGAAATGAGATCTCGTTAGGGGCTAACAAGTATAGTTGTTAATGTCAATCATGCATCTGTATTAAATTACCAAGCCCTATACATCAATCATAGAATTGAGTGAAAGGGTTGTATCTGCACAGTAACTACGGATGAAAGGTTCGCTTGTCGAATTTATCTTTTACCTATGAGTCCTTTTGATAATATTTGTTGGAGATGAACGAAAGGATTTTTTAAGTGTCTAAGGATTGGGATATCCAAAGGTGATTGGTTAATTGGATTAATTAATCTTACAATTGGATTAGAGATGCCAGTTTTACCCACAGGGTAGGGTGTCCTGCGGGTAAACGGGTAGGGTAGGGCATACAAGTTTGGGTAATGGGTAGGGTATTACCCGTGCCCGCCAAACTATGTCAGGGTATGGGTGGAGTATGGATTTAATATTTTACCCATGTATCTGACCCGTATACCCTACCCGTGTATCCATATATATATATATATATATATATATATATAATTATATATATATGAATATCTTATATATAATACAAATAATATTAATTATTTAAAAAATATTTATTTAATTATTTTAATTATTTTTATATCTTAAAAACCATAATCCAACAAAATGTGAAAGAACTTTTAATCATTTTGCATTTTTGGAACACTGGCTAAGTGTTTGTTTTCCATTTTTCCTTCACCTCTCTCTCACCTCAACCGTTGTTCTTCCGCCTATACACACCAACACCTTAGGCTAAGGGACCGCCAATCTCGCGATATGGAAACAACCTCTTTCTAAGGGGAGCAAAGGGTCGGAACACCAGTCATAGCCTAGTTCCGCTGCTAGACCGCCGTCGCTGCTCGATCGCCACTGTTGCTCGACTATTGTTACTGCTTGACCGCAATTAGGTACCTTCTTCTTCCGCTTCCTCCTTTTTTCTTATTTATTTTTCTAGGATATTCTAGACTGTCTTGTCCAGTTCCATATCAATCATTATGGTTCGTTGAAAATTAATTTATATCTAATTCATTTTTTTGAAGAGAGAACTATAATATGAGTTCGTGTGATTGATTCAAGTGTTTAGTCGAATCTGCTCTTATTGTGTTGCATGATTAGATTTACTGGTGAACAGGAATCAATTGATTTTGTTGTTGATCGTTTAAATGTTAGTACTCTGATGTGCTTCATGAGTGAGAGAAAGAGAGAGAGAGAGACACACACACAAAGAGGAAATTGGGCTACCATTTTCTTATTTTCGTTCTTTTATATTTTCTGAAAGTGACACAACACAAATAAAGCAGATCTTAAGATAATTATAACCGGGTGTATATTTATTTTAGCAAAAATTTATAAGATCGTATGATAATTTGTAATTAGGTGTATATTATTGAAGCATAAATACATGCAAACCACAACTTTGATATATTGAAATTTATAATACTCTACTTTTGTTACTTTTTATGCAGTACTTTTGTTCTAATATGAGTACGCCTACACCCTCAACTTCAGTATCAACTGAGCAATCTAGTTATCATTATAACATTGTACCTTGTGGGGAAGAAAATGAACTACCATCAAATTCAGATGATACTTAAACCCCAACTCAAAATTCAATACCGGATGAAGAAGCTAATAATGTATGATAATGTTACTGAAGGAAGTATTATGGATAATAGTCGGAAGAGGAGAGAGACATCTAAGATTTGGCAACATTTTAAGAGACAACGAATAAATGGGGAGGATAAAGCAAAATGTAATTATTGCCACAAGAAGCTTAGTGCGAATAACAAAAATGGAACAAAGCATTTACTTGAGCATAAAAAAAGATATCCATATCAGATGATAGTGGATATAAGGCAACCTTTGTTGGTCTCTCAGACAACAATGGATTGAAGTACGAAACGAAAAAATTATTATTTTGATCCCAAGCTTGCTAAACTTCACCTTCCATATATGATCATTATGCATGAGTACCCACTTCAGATGGTTGAGCATAAGTGTTTCAGAGTATTTTTAAATACTTTACAACCACTTTTCAAGCCAATTTCAAGGAACACTTTACGTCAAAGTATTATGAAAATATTCTAAAGAGAAGAGCAAAATAATGAATAGATTGGAGAGTAACAAAAGCCGAATTGCAATCATCTCCGATATGTGGACTTCTAGTAATCAAAAGACGGGGTAAATGGCTATAATTGCTCACTTTATGGACAATTTTTGGAAATTACAAAGTAGAATTGTGAGTTATTTACTTTATCATAGTCTCTTTTATATATATATATATATATATATATATATATATATTCAAATTTTTTTTTTTTTTTTTGCTTTTCTTTTGTTCAATAACATGTTTGTGTATGTTCCTTGTCCACACATAGCTGAAGTAATTACTAATGTGCTATTTGAATTCTTCTTGGATTGGAACATTGATCGTAAGTTGTCTACTCTTACATTAGACAATTGTAGCACTAATGATTTTGTTGTTACTATGTTGTCAATATTAGTGAATAGGTTAGTCCTGATTCATTACTATTGGGTAGACTAGTTTTACACATGCGTTGTACTGCTCACATATTAGATATGATTGTTAAGGATGGACTGGATTCTATTGGAGATAGCATTGAGAGGATACAACATAATGTATATTATTGGACAACACCACCAAAAAGAGTTGAGAAGTTTGAAGAAATGTCTCGTCAATTGCACATTAATAGTAAGAAAAGGCTTGCTCATTAGTTAAAACAAGATGGAATTCAACTTATTTCATGCTTAGCTCTGCACTTTTATATAAGAGTGTTTTCCTCGTTTGAAACAACGTGATTCAACATATAAGAGTTAGCCTATTGAGCATAATTGGTTTCTTGATGGTGAAATTTGTGAAAGATTGGAATTCTTATATGTGTTGATCGAAATGTTCTCTGCTACTTCATGTCCAACTGCAAATAAGATTTTCATCTATATTTGTGAGATTAGGCTTAAAATTGATAGTTGGCTTCATTGTGAGTATATTGCAGTAAAGTTGATGGCTAAAAGCATGATAGAAAAGTTCAAAAAATATTAGGAAGACATCCATAAAGTCTTCTCGGTTGCACTTATTTTGGATCCTAGATATAATATTAAAACCATTAACTACTACTATGATCAAATTTATGGAGAACATGTTGAAAATGAGAAGGAGAAAATTTGTAAGATTATGCATGAATTTGAAAGGAGTATAAGGCTTCTACTCCAAACCTGTAGTTGGAAGCAGGTCCTCATCTTCTCTCGTTCAAAGGGGATGAAATCAAGATCCAAAAATATTTTTGGGGGTATTGAATTTCTTGGAGCATATTTATCTGAGTCAACTATTATAAATGAAAAGAATTTGATTCTTATTTGGAAGAGCCATTATTGCCTAATGATGCGGATTTTGATATATTGATTTGGTGGAAAACACAAGGGATTAAATATCCCACAATATGTTTGATTGCAAGAGATATCTTCACTATTCCTATTTCCACAGTTGCTTCAGATGCTGCTTTTAGCACAAGTGGCATAGTTGTGAACAAACACCGTAGTAGACTCGTTTCGAAAACATTAGAGGCATTGATGTGCTCTCAAGATTGGCTATGAGAAAGATTAGATGGTTTGATTTCTTTTCAACGTCTATTTCAATATTTCTCGTATTTGTTTTATTTTTACAAGTTAATTTTAATTTTTAATTATTGTGTTTTAGCTAAAGTATCATCATCATCAAACCTACCACCTAAAGTTGCTAAGGGTGTGACAGTTTATTCAAGTGACGAAGACAAATAAGTAAATAAATTGAGTAATTAGATTCAAGTAAGGGTGTGATAATTAACTTATTTATTTAAGGATTATATATTTAATGACCTCTTTTTTTCTTTTTTGGTAGGAATGTGTTACGACTTATTCTAAGACATCCTACTGAAGAATTGAAACTACATTGCTGTCTATTTTTTATCATGGTGTTGATGTTGTGTCTTTGTATTGAGATATCAAATACTTGGAGATATGTTATTTTTTTCCAAGTTCATGGGATAATTTGAATCAAGTGATCGGTGATCACATTAAGATTATATGTTGGATGTTACTATTATTATTTTATATCATGTTTTATTTGTGTTCATATTTCATAATATATTATATTTTGTTAATTTGTAATTGTTGAGGAAGTCAATAAAATGCATTTTTATTCCAAAAAAAAAAAAGTGTATTTTTGTAGGGTGGCGGGCGAGCAGGCAGGGTAGGATTGGGTAGGGCAAGGAAATTTTACCCATGTAAAATAACATGTAAATGGGTAATTTGTTTACCCGCGGGTACCTATATACCCGTCGGGTATTGCCTGTACCCTACCTGAGACAAATAAGTGGGTAATAGGGTAGGCAAGGGAATGGGGGAGGCGTGCCCGTATCCTACTCTACCCATTTACATCCCTAAATTGAATTGCTTGCTCTTGGACTAGGTGAAGTGATGAATCTAAGAGGTCACACGTATAACCAAATTATGCTCCGTTGGAATGGAGATAAATAATAAATTAATCATCAATGAATTAATTATTGGGCTAAGTAATATTTTTTAACAAATTAATTATTTGAACCCAAATAATTAATTAATTATGGAGAGAATTAAGTGTTGAGCTAATTTTATTTGTTGGACTAATAATTAATTAGACTCTAATAATGAAAGAATTAAATAAATAGTTGGAGAGTAGCTTTTTGGGCTTAGAAATTAATTCTATGAATTAATTAAGCCCAAGAAGACAACCTAAGGCCTCATATTGAAGATATGCCTAATACATAAGGTGTAGGACTCTTAACCTCACAAGGAGTAGGACTCCTAGGCCTATAAGGAGAGATTAGGGGATCATTATAAATTGATCCCAAAAAAGAGAACAATGGTAACACATGATCGACAATCACAATAGAAGAATGACTTCTATTTCTTGCTTTCATGTTCTTTCTGTCTTTCCTCTCATGTGTTGAGATTTTCGATTATATTTTACTTCTAGATTATACGTCTCTTTCTATATAGATATACGAGAATCAAGGTCTCTACATTTAGTAGGCGTGGATAAATTTGGAAAGAAGGTCATGAACGTCCTTGATCCAGTTATCTAAAGGATTCCCGCTAAGAACATGAATAACTTGGTATATGTTAAACTCCCTTTTAATTACGCATGCGGTTGTGCAAGTATAGGCATAGATCGTAGAAATATTTATAATTGTTATCTTCCACATGGTATTTCGTATGATATGTGGTCTAGATATTCCAACACATAATGTTGTTGAGTAATGGATTACCTTTAAACAAGTGGGGTGGGGATGTTATAGGTTGTTTTCCTTTTAAATAAGGTCCCACAAAAGAAATTGGACAAAAGCCCAAATGAATTATGGCATGAAAGGATATCATCCTACAAATACTTGCAAGTGTGCGGGTGTCTAGATAAGGTAGTAATACCTTCGAAAATTGGACCAAAAATTGTTGATTGTCTATTTTATGGTTTACACATAACAATAGTGCTTATCATTTCCTAGTGTATAAGTCTAACTTGTAGACATACATAAGAAAATGTTAATTAAATCTAAAAATTCTTCGTTCTTCAAGCATTTATTTTCATATAAACCCAAAGTGGATGGTAGTTCCTTTACTAGGGTTATAGAAACAATGGAAGATGAAGATTATGAAAAAGATGAAAAAGTTTAGGTTTTGCTTAGACAAATATATAGAGCAAGGATAGAGAAATCATTTGGTCCAAAATTTCTAATCATACATACTTGAACGTGAACATCAAAGCTTCTCAAGAGCTATGAATTCGTCTGAATGACATCGATGGAAAGAGGCTATTCAAAGTGAGATTGACTTCATCTTACAAAATCATACGTGGGAGTTAGTGGATCTTCCTCCAAGAAGTAAGCAACTAGGTTATAAGTGGATTTCAAAAGGAAAATAAAAGCGGATGGATTGATAGATAATACAAGGCGAGACTTGTGGTCAAAGGTTACAAGTAAAAAAAAGGTCTCGACTACTTTGATACGTATTCTCCCATGACAAGAATAACATCCATTAGACTTACACTTAAGGTTTTAGTTTTGAGAAATCTCGAAGTGCGTAAATGGTATGAGAAATTTGATAATGCGAGGATAGATTATGGATTTAAAATCAATGAATGTGACAAATTTGTTTACATTAAGGACACATAAAAAGGGCATGTGATCGTGTGTATTTACATAGATGACATGCTTATCGTTTGGTAGCAATGATAAGGAGAATGTAAGATTCAACATGAAGGAGATGGGTCTAGCTAACATGACTCTTGGGGATTAAGATCCACAGAACACTTGAAAGACTTGTGTTGAGTCAAACACATTAGGTTAACAAAACCCTTAAGAAATTCAGTAACATGACTCAATATATACTAGAATCTTGATAGATACAAGTCATCATCTATCGAAAATAAGAAGAGAATGTTTTCCTTAAGTTAGGTACTCAAGAGTAACAAGAGGTTTTATGTACTTAATGAATTATATTGGACCTAACATAGCTTACAATATCAGTAAATTGAGTAGGTAACAAGTAGCTCAGGCAGTGATCATTGGAGAGGTATTGTGACGGTACTCATATGCTTGAGGTATACTCGTGTATATGGATTGCACTAATCCAGATTTCCAAATGTTGATAGCTTTAGTGATGTCAATTAGATGTTCGATATCAAGGACTCTACGAGTTGTTTTATTTTCACTTTCATTGGTGCAACCATGTCATAGAAATCTTCTAAGCAAACTACCATTTCCACCATGGAATCTCAGTTCATCTCTCTAGACAAATATGGAGAAGAAGTGAGTGACCCCAACATTTCTTAGAATATATTCCAATGTGGCCCAAGCATGAGCTATATACATTATGATAGTCAATCATTCACTAGAAGAACACAAAGTATAATGGTAAGTCTAGGCATATACATCAAAGTCATAATACTATTAGACAACTACTCTCTATTAGGAGTTAACTCCTTCGACTATGTGAAATCTAAAGATAACATAGCGGATTCGTTAACCAAATAGTTAAATAGAGAGTTAATTGCAAAGTCATCAAAGTAAATGGGACTTAAATCCTTTAGAAGAAAGAGTGGAGACAATAGAAACCCAACATAGGTGACTGGAGATCCCAACATTTAGGTTCAAATGAACAACCTAATTGTCAAAACTCTAAGATTGTTGTTGGTTAAATCAAAAGTACATTCGTAAGATAAAATAGTGATGCCCATGTAGATGAACCTAAGCATTAAACTTCTAATTATTCTTGTTGTGCGTTGAAATTTGAGTGGAGTAATTTGGGATACTCTTTGTGAAAACTTGCCTATGTGAGATAGAAGTTGGGCCTCTTCCAAGGGAATTGTAAAAGGCTAAATTCTTAGAAACTCTTGTACAGCTAGGAGGATGTTCATGGCCATAATGAACATAATTATGAGAACAAAAATGTCTTGGGAAAAACATATGTGAAGTAGATCATCATTTACACAAATAACATATAAGTTCAAAGATATCTTGGATATTGGTTGGCTAAAAAATAGAAAATGTGCTTTTCCAAGGAAAGATTCAAAGGGTGACACATACTTATTCTATGTTGGTTTCAACTCTTGATTTATTTGACCAAGCATTTAAAGTTGGTGACTATTTTCATTCATGTGGAAGATTGTTGGAAAACTCCCTTTTGAAAATTTATATCTGAAACTTGTACATTAAAAGATAAAATTTATCATATAATCATTTTCTCTTCCAGGAGAGGTTTATGACGATATATTATTCATCGAAATTGGTTTATGGGTGAATGAGAAATTGAAGTTAAAAATTAAGTGGATGGAAAAGTTTGTTCCACATTGAAAAAATAAGGAATAGTGAATTAGTGTGTGGGTATATATATATATATATATATAGTTTCACTTTAAAAGGTTGTATGAAAGAATAAAAGAAAAGACCCCTATCGTGCATGCTAGTGTGGCAGGGGATGCAAATTAGATGCCAATTCGAACCTTGGATCAAGGAACTTGTATGCGAGAGCGACCTACATAAATGAATATCGAACCGATTTTGGGCTCCCATAAACTTGAATTTTGCTACATATTTTTTCATTTTAGCCCTGCTTATGTCTAAGACATCTTAAATTTCTCAAATTTATTGCTCTTTAGTGTGTGTTAATTTTGTAAAACCTCAACTAATGGAGTAGGATTAAGGCTAATTAGTATGCACACTTCAACCGTTTATTTCGAGCATATCATTAGAGGCTCATCAAATTCGATTGATACATGGAATATCTTATACACAGAGGATATGCAAAATTGAGCACTCTGTTAAAATATTTGTCCAGCTTTGCTCGATTATTCCTTTGGCCCTCCCAGTTTGGTGATCATTTCAGGCACAAATCAGTTTGAAGTACAGTAGTCTTCCATTGCTAGATATTCTACTAGTTTTGCCCGTGTATCTTAGGAAATGGAGATCTCGATCCTCAAATACAGTCTGAGGGAACAAATTTGCTTTAAGGAAACTATGTGCACACAGGCCTTAGTTTTCAGTATATTTTCATATTGTCCTTTTGTTTATTATTTCAATTTTGTTGCCATCTTTCCATTGTTTTGCTAATAGGCTCTTCTTAAGAAAAAAATATGAATTGTAAGCAACAAAATATGTTGTATGGATTATCGTGTGTATAGAGCTTTGGTGGTGGTAATAGCCACGCCCCAAATTAATTCGACAAATATCATATTGATATGTATTGTATAGATAAATAAAGACCGATACGAAGGAGAAAAACATTTTTGTTACTAAAAAATCAAAGATTATTGTAGTTTCCCATTTTTAGTTAATATTTATTAATACAAGAAAAAATAACTAAACAAATTATTTTATACTACTAAATCTTGAAAATGAAGAACAAGGTGTATATTAGGGAAATGGAGTCCATGATCTTAGCCACACATACCATTGTTGTTTGTAGAGTTGTCAAAATAAATTGGATTAAGCCCGCCTAAGTAGCAGGTGGATTGTACATATACGAGCCCACTAGGAGGTAGGCACTAGTAGGTGACCCAAACACATTGCATATTTTGCGAGGTAAGAGGGTTGCTTCGCCAGTTCTTTTTTTTTTTTTTTATGTATTATATATACACATATATTAGAAATTAATTTTAACTCAATAAGACACTTAAAGGTCTAGTTTTGGAGATAGATCCAACATATGGAAATTATGACTCCTAAGGTCATGAGGAGACATTAAGAGAATCAATGTAAATTGATCCCTAAGGTGATAACAAGAACATACGTACACACGACAGAAAGGAAAGTCTTCGACTTCTGCTTTGTTTGCGTGTTCTCTCTTCTCTCTCCTCTTATGTATTGAGATTCCTAATTATATTTTTAGTCCTAGATTATTCATCTCGTTCTAAATAAGATATATGAGAATCAAGCTACAGTATTTGTTTGCATAATAAGGTTGGGCGTAAACTTGGTTAGGAGGTTTCATACGTCCTTGATCAACGTGCGATCTCATCATCCATGAATTCTCGCTAAGAATGTGAAATCATGATTAGTATATTACTGAGCCTAATTAGAATTACGTATACGGGGCTATGCAAGATTAGGCATAAATTGTAGAAATAATTGTAATATTTACTTCCGCTGCGTATTCCGTATGATCTATGGTCTAAATATTCCTACACATATGATATCTCTTCTCGTAGATCTATAGCTTGAAACATTTATGATCTCAACCACCGAGACTTATTCCTTGAAGACCAACTTGTGCGTGACCAAGTATCATATAACATATAAACAAATGAATATGATAAAGAAGAAATGTCTTTAAACTTTTATTTATATTCATAATAATTGTACTTGAAATATATCTTCTAAACCAGCCTAACAGTTAGATGTCAGGGCACATAATCCTATATAGATGTTTTGGATGGACTGTGTTGGGACTTAATGTCTCATATTTTAGGACTTTTTGTCTCATGTTGGAACTTAGAGTCTCATATTTTTGGACTTAGTCTCTTGTTTCGACTTTGCATGTCATGTCTTATTTAGACATCATGTTTCAGATTTCGTGTTTAAACATGGACTTCATGTCCTTGTATTTTTCTAGTGAGAGATTTCCTGTCCTTATATTTTCTTATTGAGAGACTTCATGACTCGGGCTTCGTGACCTGGACTTTGTGTTGTTTGATTTTCTTAGACTTTGTGTCCACTTGCAGTTTCCTATGCTGACTTTGTGTCATACAAAAGGAAGATCTACAATATTAATTCCTGCAAGACTCAGTCATATGGTGTATGTCAAAGTGGAGATTGTTATTATTACAGTCCACTTTGGTGTGGCTCAATAATAGATTTTTCACAAACCTAGCTCAACCCATAACAACCCTTTTTACCATTCTTCTATATCTAAAACAAGAGACATTATTCTTTAACCAAAAACAGTAATATGTCGTCTTCTCTATTTTCTCTTGTCTTACTTTGACTGTTTAGGATACACATATATGTGTGAGAGAGTGACATTGGGGTTACTAAATTCAGGTTTTGGTTAGGATTGGACTACACCATCATATCACTGATAGAATTAGAGATAGCCAAACCATAGGTTATTTGAGCAGTTGTTCACCCAACACTTAACACGTATCTTACCTATAAAATTTAAGTTAAATATATATCAGATTACTTAATTATCCTTATAGCTAATTATATGATATAATAATATTGTTTAGTTAGTGTATTAATTTGTTGAAACAACTCAAACTTTTCAGTATAGGCATGATGGCAACCCTTTGGGGGAGAGGTAATCATAAACATAACCAATATCCATTTATTCATTTAACGTCCCCTTAAACAAGCCACATGTCTAAAATACGGGTGTCGTTTGGGGCGTAATTTGATAACCCAACACTAATCTTATATAAGTATAATGAGTTATTGGAAGTATAATGAGTTAAGATTGATTTTTTAAGGGTTCATATCAAAATTTAATCAAACCTCATTACATAACAAAAATTAGGTTAGGCCATGTCAACCCCACAACCTATCTTAATTTTTAATTATTTTATTAGGTTAGGCCATGTCAACCCCACAACTTATCTTAATTTTTAATTATTTTATGAAAATTAACAAGGTTATTTTTTGTATAAAAGAGGTTATGTATATGTATATAAAAAGAATTCTAGCACACACTATTATGAAATATTATTTCAACTATTATTTTGTAAACTTGTATATATTGACATGTATCATAAATTTTGTTGGTATGTTTTAATCAAATTTTATGATCAATTTTTTAATATTCGGGTTCAACCAGACCGGTCGAGTCAATCCTCAAAATAAGTGTGTTGATTCATGTTATAATTCTTAACTCAAATAGTAAACGAATTGTATTCAAGTTTGTGCAAAATATGTAATAACCTGTAGTTACTGAATCCCAACTCAATTTGTAAACATGCATCCCAACCTATGATAAACCCTTACTTAAAAGGCTATTAAAAAAAATAAAAAAATAAAAAACTTGCTAATTTGTTAGCTCAATTATGAACTTGGACATATTTTTGTCATCTATTCATAAACTCGGTATGTGCACAAATTGTTGTGTTGTCACCATCATATTAGTTTGTTATCTATTTTCCCTTTTCTTTGACAATTGTTTTCACTATTTTAAAAAATGCAAATAATTTTAGAGTGTGGCTATTCATACCCCTGAAAGCTCTAAACATACTACGAAGTCCAAATACATCCCATATAAAATTAATAATTCTCTTTTTTTACTAAATATACTCCATTTATACACATTATACTCTTTTCATTAAACAAAAAAAAAAATCAGTATCTCAATCCTGATTGCCAAACCTTCCGTAATTCCCAACACAAATTCACAAATCAAAGTAGAAAAGTTTTCTATCCTCTGAAATGAAAAAAACGCCAAAAAAATTTTCTCTCTGCAATTTTTCTATCATTTAATCTACCATAAATGTATCCCCTTTTAACTTGCAAAAAAATTGTTTTTCATTTTCCTCATTGTTTATATCTCTATTCTGTTTCTCAGATCATTAACAAGGAGAGAGAAAAAAGATTCTTGCTAAAATTGAAAAATGGCACAAATTTAGATTCAGCATCAGAATGTGGCGCCGCACCTGGTTGAGCAACAACAGCGCAGTCACAGACGACCTTATTGTATGTGGGTGGCGTGGATTTCAATGTGACGGACTCTAGGGAGTTGCAGATAAGACCACCAAGCGTGTCCACATTCAGCGAGGCGTGATCGAGAAAACAATTGAATTTAACTGAAACATATATATATATATATTTATATATATCAGTTATATATATATGAACTCTTGCACACATAATTCTTAACAAAATCAAATTTAAAAAATTATGTTTAGAAAATAGTGTTAAAGTGTGTGTTGCTTATCAAGTTTGGCATTCGCAGTGAAAGGCTTCAGATCTGAAGTCGAGCCTCAAGAAAGCCATGAATCTGAAATTCCAGTTATCTTTATATTCAAGAAACATAGATAAGAAGAAGACAATAAAAGTAAAACAAGGGTGATTGAGGATTGAAGTTTCTAATATATAAATATATAAGAATATTTTAGTTAACTTATTTATGACTAATTTTGTCATAATTATTTATGGCAACCATAATTTTATTGTGTCTAATCTAGTTTTTATGTATAATATATTAAATTAATCTTTTTTTACGATCCTAAATTTGACTCCATAATTTAAGTATTGAAATCGAGATATATATTTATAAAAATTAAACTATTTCTTAATATATTAATTAGGTTATATTTAATTTTTTTTTGTGGGATGAACTATTTGAATATAATTTGAGTTGTAAATAGAAAATAGTTATATAATTTTCTTATTATGATATTATTGGATAATTAAATTTCTTAAAATGTGACTAATCAATTTATTTATCTAATTTTTTAATCTTAAATTCATTCAATTATTAAATTTATACCTATATTAATATAGGTAAAACATGAGTAATTATATAAAATTGTTTATTTAATTGTTTTAAAGAGAAAATATGAGATTATTTTTAAAACTAATTTTCTAATAAGATTATTCAAATTAACTTTATATGTTGTTCAATTAATTAACATATATTAGAAGGATATTCAACAACTATGAATGAGTTTGAGTATCATTAAAAAAAATAGTAAAAAAAAAAAAAGATGATTTGTTATACTTAATATTTTATTTTAATTTAATTAATTAATTATTTATAAAACATGAGTATATATTTAATCTGTGCCTGAGTACTATAATTTAGAAGTCCTCTTCTATTACAGTTGACACAATTTATGAATCCCACGTATTAAATATGACTGAAAAAGTCATAAAAGAACGTTGACAAAATCTATATCTTACGTGTGTATATATATATATATATCGGTATCGGATTTAGATGGGGACGAAGGCAGTAGGATTGAAAAACGCATGCCACAATGTTCTGTGTTGCAATGATGAACATGCTTGTAATAAATAATTTTTTCCCCATATAAAATAAGAAATATTAAAAAAGTGTGAATTTCTTGTGAATTGTGTGCATTTTCAGTTGGTGCCAAAATATCCAGCCAAATTGGAGAAAATAGCAATCAAACTGGTTCCAATAGCCAGGAAGATTACCAACACTGCCAAGCCCTTATCCCGCCTACTGGACGTGTAGTGAATATCTCTGCATAAATCACCATCAACAAACTAAAGGCAATGAATTTTTACGCCTATCTGACATTGTATCACGTGACGAATAAAACTGGTCAGGTAAATTGCAATTTTAGTCCTATAACTATATGGTGGTCCGAGTTTTTGTCATATTTTCAAATCAAAGTTGTGCAATCCACCAGAAATTCCGGGGGTGGCCATATGACTAAAATTGCAATTCCCCAAAACAAGACACAGGGCATACGTACCTCAGAACAATTGAGCTTGGGAATATAAACATGAGACACATGACTGTTGTAGTTCCCATGAACTGAAAGATGCACCATATATTTGGAAGTGCTACTGCTGCCGCATATATGAAGGCAAGCAAAATAGACGTAAGAGACAAAAATCGAATGTTACCCGCAGGCCTCTTGGGGAACAAAAGTTCGTCAACGTTGACCCTCAGTGAGTAGTTCATCACAGGAAACACCAACATAAGATGAACTGCATAACTCAATCTGATAGTATCATTGAGAATAATAGAGCTAAGATCAGAATTTGAAGCTGTGTCGAAGTTTACTAGCATGTCAGCCATGATCGAGTCCCCAAACAACAGGTAGCCAAAGAAGCCCACAGCAAAGTATATTGCCACACATAGTAGCAACGAGATTCGGACTGCTGAGCTCATTTCAGAAGGTCTCCCAAGCTCTGCTCTTATAGGATGAACTGCACCATAAAATTGGTTATTCCCACACATCGAATGAAAGCAAATAGATATAAATGATATGCCAAACCAATAGAATAACCACTCAAATACTTTTGGAAATCATTTAACATAAAAGAAGGAAGATAAACAGGTTTTGTTTTCATAATTTCTTGCATATCTGCATACTTACCATTTACATGGCACCCGAAGGCAGTTGCAAATATGGGAATGGTCGTGAAGAGGCTAAAAATGGAAACACCACCTGCAATGTCCGGAAGCAGTCTAGGACTTTGTGTTTTCCCTACAAACATGGCATGTATTGCCATCACAGAGCATATGGCAACAAAAAATGCTGCTAGTAGCACCGATATAGCTGAGGCATGCCTTAGTGAATCTGCAGGGGACAAACAGCACAAATATTGGTCGTTCTTACATTATAGCTGCTAATTTTACACAAAAAGTGCCTCTACTAACATATTACAACATCCCCCACCCCCAGCAAAAAAAAAAAAAAAAAAAAAAAGAAAAGAAAAAAAAAAACACAGAATGAGAACTAGAAAAGAATTTTATATATAAGTCAATTTTATATATAAGTCTGTTATATGTGATAACAGACTTTTATATAATTAGCATTTGTAATCATAAGTATTAGACTATCAGCAAAGAGGTGATAAAAAATCTAAGTGAAGGCAAGAAGATTTACATACATACATAAATATATAAGTGTATATATATATATACACACACATATTTTATTATAAGAAACAGAAACAAAAGACTCAAACCTGTTATTTACAGAAGCAGATTATGCCCAGGTCACAATTGGTTATAGGTATAAGAATTAGAACTGTAATTTTTGATCTTCAAACTGAAATTTATGAAATAAGCCAACACAATATTGCATCTCCAAACAACTGAATTGCATTTTATACAAGTCATTGGCTTTACCACCTCAAAACCACTGGAAGCTATTGTTTTTCTTCTCTCAAAATCCCCCCTAAAATTCCTGTCTGGTTACTGAACTTAAACATACTGAACCCATCAACTATGTCTGTCACACACACACACAATCCAACTGAATTTTCCAAAACAGCTCATAAGTCTAGCAGCCCAAATAATGGTTCATAGATCAAAACACGTGATGGAGGTGAAGTTGATGAATTTCCGGTAGGAACAAGCCCATGAGCGTTCTAGCGCAGCCACTTCGGCTCCATTCCAAAACACAGCAAAGAACGGTGAACAGGGTTTTTTGCTCACTTTGTAAGCAGCCATTGAATTCTTGATTTGTTTATTCAGACACAAGAAGTAAGTTATGACTTATGAATTTTTAATTTTTTTTTTTAAATTAATCTTGATTTTGAGTGAGGAGCGAGAGTAAGACAGAGGTTTAAGTAAGGATTTCAGGAAGGAAAAGACGAGAGAGAGGTTTGTTCAGTTGGCGAACAGTTTAAGCTAGTTAGTTTCAAGTATAACCAAGAATGCTGAAAAATTTTACTGTATTAAAAATTAAGGATTTGGTGTATTATAATTATTTTTCTTACATAGTATCATGTTTGTTTTCATGCTTAATAAGCTGATTAGACAGAATTGCCTGCAGTATACTCCTAACTTTGATGAGGTGATATAACCACGACTTTGATTTACGAGAAACTTATGTAAATTGTGATTCATAGTGGTGATCTTAAGACTTTTTCCAGTCATAAGGTGGTAAATATGATTGCAGATATATTTAAACCTCTCAAACTATGCATGTTTTTTGCATTATGGCAAGCAGACTTTTTTTTGTTGCACTGTGCATCCTAATTGGCAATTTTTGCACTTTGCCCCTGAAATCTCACATGGACATATCCTTTTAAGCTCGTTTTCTACTATGTACACGAACATGTAATTACAAACTAGTCTTTTAGAACTTCATAAAAAACATGTTCTATTTTTCATGGCACAATTAAGACAACACATGAATCCAAGTCTCAAACATATAATCATCAGCTACCGAGCATGGAACTATTCGACATCGTGTATACATATAATATGCCGCAATCATAAGAAGGCTACATTTTGATGATATGTTCCTCACAAACTGACCTATGCGGCGAAGAAGAAGTAAAGGAAGTAAGACAAAGAGCACAACCAAAAGCAGTGAGAATGCACGTGAGTTCCACCAGTGGATGCCAAACCATTCCTGTAGAACACCCAAGTGCCCTGTTCCTTCCGACTCATTTCCTGAGAGTACATCTCCTGTCGAATTTATGGCCAAATGAGAAAAATATTACAGTTGGTCTATATGACTAAAACATCCCCCCCCCCCCCCCCCAAATGAAGAAATTGAAGTAAACATAAGCACATGTTAAGAAAAAGCAATCTGCCTCTGCATTAATAGTACTATCAGAACTGAGTACGAAGCTAAAAATTCTAAATACGTGCTTATATAGAATCAGGGGAATATGCTGAGAGTTGGAGTAGTTGGAAATAAGTTATCTAAAGATTGTTTAAGCGAAAATTTCCAGAAGCAACAAATCTTACAGCAAATGAAACTAAACACGAACAAACTTTTCCCAAGGGTAGAGCATCTGAAATGTGACATAGCTTAATCTAATAGTATCTTAGAAGGAAATTTAGTCTCTTGCAATCAAAATTGTCATCCTAAACAACTCAAAGATGAACATTTGACACAACACAATGAAATCCCCCCCCCCCATATCTCTCTCTCTCTCTCTCTCTCTCTCTCTCTCTCTCTCTAAATTCCATGGATGTCCTGTTAGTTTTAGTATAATACAAAAGAGCACAAATGAACTTACCTATTATAATTAGATAGATGATTAAGGCGCCAAGATTGGTGATGATGACACAAAGTTGAAGTGCAACCGATCCAAACTTGCCAAACGACTCGGCCATCAGCTCACCGTATGTGTTCGACTCGCCCGAGTACTGAGTGTACTTCAACAGGAACTCGACCGTCACCTCGACAAAATAAGCAATAACTAAGATAACAAGTAAGCTAGGGATCACACCTAAGACCTTAAAAGTCGCCGGAATCGACATAATCCCAGCTCCCACCATTCCAGTCGAGATGTTGAATATTGCGCCACTAATCGAAGCACCTTCGTCATTTCTCCGCTCAAATTCAGGGAGGAGTAAAGGAGCATCGTCAACTCCCCTTGGCGGCTCTTCAACTTTCATCTCTCTCTCTCTCGCTCTCTCTGCTAGACAATATTAATCTTGCGAAGTGAAGTGTTACTCTTGCAAATTGTACGCAGACTGACAATAAATCTATCTACACAGGTCAGAAACCACATGATACCCAAAATTGGGCGACTTTGTTTCGTGAGTTCAAAATCTCTAAATATATCTTATAATAATTATAATAAAATTAAATATAATAAATTAATTAAAATATTTTTATATATTTATATTTTTATTTTATTTCTAGTTTTAACTGTATAAAATATTCCAACTTAATTTTGTTAAAAATTTTATATACAAGAGTTTATATATATATATATATATATATATTCTATATTTTATTTTCTTCTTCTTCATATTTTTAATATAAAAATACAAAATTAAAATTATAAATTTTTACTTTTATTATCTTCTTCTTCTCCTTCTCCTTCTCCATGTTTCTTGAATATTAAAATATAAAATTTTTATAAATTCATTCATGAATTTGTTAGAAATTGTGTGTACAAAGTTCATATATATATATATATTGTCTTCTTCTTCTTCATATTTTTTAAATATAAAAATACAAAATTAAAATTACAGATTTATTCATGATTTTCTTAAGAACTATATGTACAGAGTTCATATATATATATATATATATATATATATATATATATATATATATATATATATATATATTCCTTCATCCGAAAGGATTGTAGAACCTCCACTTCTCTCTTCAAGTAACAATTTTTCTTCAATTTTCTTTTCATCGCCAATCTTTGGGTGGCCATAGCCTGTAACAAATTGTTAACCCCATTCATCTGACCAATGATTTGACACTGTTCTGCAACAACATAGCCAGAATTTCAGAAGTATATATATATATATATATATATATATATATATATATATTATAGTGCTATAATGTGATGAAATTATTTCATATGAAACATTATTTTTCCTTCTAATCTTCGTGTGTTATACTAATATCTTCTAGAAAATACTAATTTGAAGAGAGAACATTTAGGTTAAAAGAGAGATACATTTATAATAGATTAAAACATAGAGAAATTGCAGAGAGATTTTTTTTTTTGAAATTCTTCTGTAGAGGACATGGAATTGCGGGTTGGACAGTCAGATTTGAGATTCTGATTTTGTTTTTTATTTTTTTAATAAAAAAGATATTACAGGTATAAATGAGGTATATTTAGTAAAAAGAAGAGAATTATTACTGTGAGTATATTTAAAGGTTTCGGGAGTATGAATAGCCGTATCCTATTTTGTTTACGTCTAAGTTTTCAATGCCCACCATTTTCAACACAAAAAATTAATTGTATTGATTTTTTTATAAAGAAATTATAAGCGGATAATAATAATAATAATAATAATAATAATAATAATAATAATAATAATAATAAAAATAATAATAATAATAATAATAAACAGCGGCTACTAAGAATCCAAACCCAAATCCAGAGTTAGCTGCGCAGGGATTGTGGACTGCCGAGGGGTAGCTGCAATAATGATACAGGAAGTAGCGGTGGACAAAAGGGATGTGTTGGGACGTGGATGCCGGTTGGTGGTACACACATTGGATGTGTTGGAATTTGGATGCTAGTGCTGACAAATATACTAATGTTATCCTCACCATAATTATTAGCCAAAATGCATTTTTAAAATCTTTAAATTATTTATTTATAGTTCAAATCTATTTACTTATAAAAATGTTTGAAAATTCATTAATTATAAAATACTTTTACGTGCAAATTTATCTAAGTTTAAATAAAAAAATTATTTGGTCTGCATAATTTATAATATATTTTTATAAAAAAATTTATATTTATTTACACATCACGTGCAAACACTAATTATTTTTCTTTTCTTTTTTCCAAAAAAGATTATGAAACTCATTTCAAACTTTGAAATTTACAAAATCCTCGGATTTTATTACTTATGGACGGCCCTCTTATTATATATTTAAAGATTATACATATTATATAGTTTGCCCATCCTCGAACAAACTTTGTTTCGTCCCCTATGTAATTTAATTGAAATAGTGAACTGGATGTATGTCTAGGGATTGTTTGGTCCAATCGAAGCAGTGCATCCGGAATGATGTGTGTGTAGCTATCACAATGGTTATTTTGCAACAATTAATGCATTTTTAGTCTCAAATGATTACGAGGCTTTTAATGAAGTACGTCCCCAACCCAATCAGAAGTTACGGATATGTGGCTTAGGTAAGTACCCAAAACTTATCAACATAGGATTTCTCTTTTTTTATTTTATCTAATTTTTACATTTTTTAACAAAAGAAATAGGCTTTCAAATATCAATTCCAAGAGATTAAGAGAAGCATTTTCATCTAAAGTAATGCCTAAATTTTTCTATTTTTCAAAATTGAACACAATCTTATTCTATAAGTTTAGGAAATGCATTATTACAATTCACACTCCTAATTTTCCCTCACAACTAATAATAATAATAATAATAATAATAATAATAATAATAATAATAATAATAATAATAAATCAAAGCACCATAACCCACCATTAATATACCATCCATACCCACCATTAATGTATCATCCATTGTAAATTTTAGATTTTCTGGAAAGATTATGAAGGTGCATGCTATAACAATAATTTTTGTATCTGCAAAAATAACAAACAAAAAAATGGTGCAATTTAAATTTATTGGTGAAGACGAATGAAATTTATATCCAATAAATTATGTCACATGGAAAATGCTATATTAAATATTAATTTCAATATTATTCATACATTGGGAGTATAATTAAATTAATTCCTAAAATAAATAAATAAATAATTGGGATTGAAATATAAATTATTTTCTAGCCAATCAAATATTGCCTAATGTTCAAATCTTACATTATGGCAGTCAATACCAAATCATGTGAATATGAAAGTAAAATACCAATGTCTTTGGTAATAAAATCAAATCAAATTGTATCTTCCTATCAAAGGCAAGAAATGTCGCCAAATCACAAATGACCAATCAAATTGCGTCATCAAAACAAATACATATGGAAAGACGTCATATCTTACAAGTATAAATAGTGGTCTCTTCATAATTAAAGGAGAACAATTCCAGAAGTCAAGAAGTTGTAGAGAAGTTCTACAAGTTCCTCTCCAGCAACTCAAGGCGTTCTTCGTGTTCTAAATTGAAGTCTACACAAGGCGGTATCCGAACTGAGACCAAAGTGTTGAACCCCTCCGATCAATGTTTCAAAGTTAGAAACCCATCAAGATAATCAACGTTCTTCACAATTCAACAATGTTCTTCCCACATTTGAAGGTGTTCTTCGTGGAGATCTTCTGAATTAATGTTGATTCGAAATTAAAGCATAACGCCCTCGAATTAATGTCATACTTCAAGCCTGGAGAAGATCTAATTGAAGATTAAACTCCGAAACCAAGCCATATTGTTGAAGAGTGAATCAGAGGCTCTAAGTAGAGATTCTGTATCAATTTTATTTTAATTCAATGAAGAATAATTGGTATCACTATTTTTGTGTTTATCTTTGCAAACACTAAATTTGTTGTTACAAATTTTTGGCACGCCCAGTGGCACCATCTCTACCTCACATCTCTCTCTTCAGAAAGAAAATTCAAAATCTAGCAATGGCCTTTCGAAATATTGCGACGGTTAAGAAAACCCCTTCAAAGTCCTCAAGTTCTCCAACTACAAGCGTTGGAGTTATCACGAGAAGTATGTCCAAAACACTACAATCCCAGACATCATCTGAGCAACATTCATCCTTTGAAGATGTGGATAAGGATCCACAACATCTTGCTACCAATATAAAAAATAAAGAGGATAACTCCACATGCTCGACCCCTTATTCTTCACAAGCTCAAATGTAGCTCTAGTTATGACGACAAATGCTTCAACTCTTGAGGAACAACTTGCGAGTTTAACTAGAGCCATTGAAGGACTCACAAAACATGTTCAAGAGCAAGATTCACAGATTGCCAAACTTGATGAGCAAGGTAGAGCCATGATTCGATTGAAAAAGAGAAGTCCCTAAAAGAAGTTCAGGTTTCTGTTGATGGCTTGATCCTTATTAACCAGCTGAAAGAGATCATCCTCAGAACTATAAAGGAGAAGTTTGATGAAAGCTCAAGATCTTCTTTCACACACACCAAGCCTTATACTCAACAAATAAACAATCTAAGAATGCCAACGGGTTATCAACCTCCTAAGTTCCAGCAGTTCAATGGAAAGGGCAATCCAAAACAACATATGGCTCACTTCATCGAGACATGCAACAACGCTGGAACCTATGGTGACCATTTGGTAAAACAATTTATGAGATCTCTGAAAGGTAATGCATCCAACTAGTATATACTGATTTGGATGCAAACTCAATTGATAGTTGGGATCAGTTGGAACAAGAGTTCCTTAATCGCTTCTAAGCACTCGAAGGACTGTTAGCATGAACGAACTCACCAATACATGGCAGTGGAAAGAAGAGCCCATTGTTAACTATATCAACCGATGGAGGAATCTAAACCTCAATTGTAAAGATTGTTTGTCTGAAGCCTTGGCTATTAAGATGTACTTACAAGGGATGTAATGGGGTCTTCGATACATTCTTCAAGGAATTTAGCCAAAGACATTTGAGGAGTTAGCCACTCGAGCTCATGATATGGAGCTAAGCATGGCTGCAAGTGGAGTAAAAGGGCCGCCAATCCAAGAGCCTCGCAAACCCAGTAATAAACAAGAAGTGAAGAAAGGGGCTAACCATTCAATAAACCAACAAACAAGGAATCCATGACTGTAACTGCAATGCCTATCAATTTCTGTAGAAAGGAGGATGAAAAGGTGGATAAAGAAAAAATACCCTTCAAGACCAGGGGCAAAGAAGGTTAATTTTGAAGAAAATGCAACAAAAACAATATCCATTCCTGGATTCTGATGTCTCTGGAATATTTGATGACTTGATCAAAGTAAACCTCATTGAATTGCCTGAAATGAAGCGTCCAAAAGAAGCTGCACAAACTTATAACCCGAAATATTGCAAATATCATCGGTTGATAAGGCATTCAATAAAAGATTGCTTTGTATTCAAAGACAAAGTCATGCATCTAGCCCAACAAGGAAAAATAATATTAGATGAAGGAAATGCAACCTCAAATTTTATCACTACCATAAATAGTGATGGCTGCAATGGTGTCTCATGTTATATGATGGACAGGCAGAAATGTGAAGAAGGTCTATCTAAAACTGAAGTTCATGTTGACTGCGCTACCGCAAGGACTTTCATGGAAGATAATATGTTGCTTGGTTCACAATCCCCTAATCGACTATTGTTTGTAACTAGTTACACTCGTGAACATAAGGTCAATGAAATTTTGATCGATGGATGCTTAGCAGTAAATATTCTTCCTGTATGCGTAATGAAAAATTGGAGATATCCATGGAAGAACTTTCAAGCAGCCGTTTGATGATTCAAGGATTCAATCAAGAGGGACAAATGACTCTTGGTACCATAAACTTAAACTTGTTGATAGACAACATGACTTAACAGTACACTTCTTTGTTATAGATGCTAGGACATTATATAACATGCTTCTAGAACGTCCAAGGCTGCATGAGAAAAAAATGATTCCTTCAACCTTGCACCAATGCTTTAAATATTGCCATGAAGGTATTGCTAAAAGGTGTTTGGTGATGACAAACCTTTCATCAAGGAAGAAGCTCATCTTGCTGATGCTAACTATTTTTTCCAAAGTGCGAAAGGGATGAGATCCAAAGATAGTCAAACTGAAGAAAATAAGAGACACACATATTCGGCTCAAAGTGATAAAAGTAAACAACTTTCCACTAAAGTTGAGCCTTTGGAAGAGTTGACGTTACATTTGACTAAACTTGATCAGACTAAGCCTATTCCTTCACCACTTGAGGGGTTTGTCCGACTAATTAATGGGGCCAAGATGGAACATGTACAATTCCGAGGGACATATGTTTCTAAGTGTTATTACCCAAAATAATTTAAGCTTGTTGTTAAGGCAGGATTTTACCCATGAGAAAACCCTGTTTTGGGACAACCTGTTGGCCAACAAGAGCATGGACTTACTGTTACTCAAAAGATGTTGAAGAAGAGGGGTTTTCTGTTCAACCTACTAAAGCAGGCATCGAGTTTGTTCTGAAAAGTCCCATTCTTATCTCCATAAAGAGAGTTGATAGTAACCATATTGTTGAAGGAGAGTTGATAAACTTGGACCAAGCAGAGCAGGTAGAGGAAGTAACCGTCACAATCCGTATATGACCAAGTTTCCATCTACACAAAAGTTTCAAAGTGTGATTCCCTTTCTCATGAAGTGGCAAATTACCTTGGCCATATCATGTGGAAAATTTCTTAAGGCCAAAATATAGACCGTTGTTCACACACAAACCCAAGAGGATGAAGACGATGATAGAGAAAGTGTTGCTTCATCTTATTACATCAGTGACAATATTCATTGTGCTCCGTGAGGTATGAAAATAAACTTAAGAAGAATAATCACCCAATTAATAGGGTGTGGTTACATCAGCTAGACAAATAAATAGAGAGATAAAAGCCTATGTAAACTTCATACGGAAAATATTGATGTTGTCTCTACAAATTATATCACTTTATGTGAGGATGTAAAGTTGAGGACGAAGATGCTAAGGAGGCTCCTCTCGAGCTTGAAGGTGTTAAAGTCACTGTTGATGAATTGAAAAAAATTAACCTAGGAAATGACGCTGGCCATCGACCCATTTTTATAAGGGCTCTACTTGCTGATGAAGAGGAAGAAGCATATGTGAGACTACTATAAGAATTCAAGGACGTATTTGCATGGTCTTACAAAGAAATGCTAGCATTGGATCCAAAGGTGGCAGTACATCACTTGTCAGTAAGGAAGGGAGCACGACCTATTAAACAAGCTCAACGTCGATTTTGGCCCGAGTTGGTTCCATTAATTGAAACTAAGGTGAATAAACTCATTGAAGTTGGATTTGTTCAAGAAGTCAAGTATCCTACATGCATCTCCAGCATTGCTCTGGTGAGGGAGAAAAATGGTCAAATTCGAGTTTGTGTTGATTTTTTAGATCTAAATGCCGCATGCCCCAAAGATTAATTTCCCTTACCTATCATTGAGCTCATGATTGATGCTACTATGGGTCATGAAGCTTTGTCCTTCATGGATGGATCATCTAGATATAATCAAATTTGTATGTCACTGAAAGATGAAGAGCTTACAACATTTCAAACTCCAAATAAAATTTACTGCTATAAAGTGATGCCCTTCGGATTGAAGAATGTTGGTGTTACTTATCAAATAGCTATGCAGAAAATATTTTATGATATTCTCATAAGCATGTAGAATGTTATGTTGATGATTTAGTGGTGAAGTCTAAAAGACGAAAAGATCATCTTAATGACTTGAGAATCATCTTTGAACATTTGAGAATATATCAACTTAGAATGAACCCAATTAAATGTGCATTTGGAGTTACATCAGGAAAGTTCCTTGGGTTTGTTGTTAGCCATCAAGGCATTGAAATCGAGCAAGCAAAGATTGATTCAATCCTAAAGATGTCGTCGTTGAAGGTGCTGGGGCATATAGAACCAATGTCGTCGTTGGATACATAGCTAACATGCTAAGTGTGCTGCCAAGTATATCTCTTCTCGTCTTTCTTGAATCCCAAGCTTCTCAAATACAATTTTGTCCTCCGTAGTCCATTTTTCAAATTCAATAAAATCGTCGGAAGGGTTGTAAGTTTTCTTATGATGACCCTTTGCTTCTTTGAGAGATGTTACTTCTCCACGTCGAGGAGGTGGACCATATTTTTGTTCTTTCTTTGACCAGAACTTAACCCACGTTTCGACAGACATGAGAGAAATCAAGTTCTATCATTGTGTCCTCGAAGAAAATGGTAAGCTTAGAACAAATATTTGTAACTTGGGGACAAGTACAAATCCACACTCATCAAAACCAGTGAGTTCTTCCATGTTTGGAACCATCTCATCAAAAAGGTAACCAGTCATTGAAAAGCATGGCAAAGAATGAATATCCCACAATGATATCGACATCTCTCCATGAGAAGTTAGCAATGTGTTGATGGAAGGGCACCACACCTCGCAAAATGCCTTGATGAATTCAATGTTGCAATCATATGTGAAGAGCGAGGAATATACAGGGTCGTATATTTCTGCTGTTTAGTTTGTGCCTGCATCGAGTGAGGATGTCTTCTGTCCACTTCCAGTAGCCTTTGATATAATTGAACTCCCCGGAAACTCTACTGAGTTTCCCCATTTGGCTTTGCCTTCTATAATACACCGCCCGAACATCAGAAAACGGTTTGTATCTATTGTATATTGGTGATGAGTTGCATCAAAGCTCCATTGCTCAATGTGACCTCATGAGACCACTCATTCGTGAAGAATGGATTCGTCAATGTTGGCAATGGCCTCAAATAACCACAGATAAGAGATTCTTGAACTTTCAAGATCGTAGCTTCGTCCTCAGGTTGGTTTTCGTCATTAAGGACCATCAAGTGCTGTATCCCGGAAGAAGAAGTGAAATCCTTGAGGTGCACCATGGCGATAGCTAAAAAAATTAAATAAATAAATAAGTTGAGAAATTGAGATACATCGTAGGACATGAAGCAAGTTTTATGATCCTAATATATGCTAGACAATGTCTAGTGCATGTTTAGAAAAGAGAATGGAATGTATATAAGTTATATATAAAGAGTATAGTGGCAAAAAAAAAAAAAAAAAGAGAAGAATTTATTTTGACCTACAGAATGAGTAGGAACCTGGATAACTGATTTGCAGAACTGCAGCCAAAAAAATTTTAAAGTTCTCCAACAATTATTAGAACATTATTCTGGACTAATGCTTTACTTGCATTTTAGCTACTCCAGATCTTATTAGCCACTGCAAGTTGCCGCATCACCATGAGTTCTTCTGCAAGAAGTTACGCCATGTATCAGTTCTAGACACACATTGACTTTACAATGTGAATGGAGACATATATAAGAAAAGGGGAATATCTTTTTCTAGAGATAAAAAATGCATCTATTCAGCCTTTTCACTTAGACGTGCTTGGAGAGGTCTTTAACCTACGAGAGTCAGCATCTATCGACTTACCTCCTGCTGAGAAGGGATCAGCAAATTCCTACTGTTGCTGTAAAATTAAAAAAGGGGCCTAAAAGCTAAAGACAAGCATAAAAAGCACAAGAACAAGGAACAGAGGAAGTACTCTGGGTCTTCTTATTGAAGAGGCGTAGAAATCGAGTCAACTAATGTAGAGAAGTTGACCCATGAAAACTTCTACAACGAAGAACTCAATCACGAATATTATGTAAAAATTGTAAACGAGGAAATATATGAGATAGTTGTTGCAAATGTGCTTGAGAGTTTTGGGGAACTTGGTGCTGCTTATATAGCCGATGAGTATACATGACGAAGGAAATTTCTTGATTGCTGGTGCTCTATGTCAATAGAAAAAAAAAAAAAGATTACGGTGAATATATTGTTTCTGTAAACCAGAAAATAAAGTAGTGAGGAATGGTCCCGATCCATTATTTGCTCCGGAAAGATTTGGTGGAAGATAAAATAAAACTATTATGTTTCCTTTTTTTTGGTTACTTTGAAAAAAAAAAAAAAAATCACATCTCCGCTAAGCTATGAAGAGGGCTGAATGCATACAAGATTATTTTTCATCTAGAGAGAAGATTGAAGGCAGTTTACTTTTTTTCCTAACTAGTCCTCTACAACTTCTGATGGAGGAAGCTAATGGGAGAAGAAGATATGTTTGCCAAAGTTGATGTACAGTGAGAGAAATGAATAAAAGTGGGGAATATCTCTTTATGGCCCCCACTTGATTTAAGTTGATCCAAATTCAATAAAAGAGAAAAAAAAAAAATGGGGTAGCAATCAGCGTGTAGTTTTTGCCTTTTTTTTTTTTCTCTACAAAGTCACACCACATGGCATTAAAAAAATTAAAAAAAGAAAAATTGGTGGGCCTCTGTCCAATCGAAGTGGGTTCTTAAAAGATTTTGGGCTGTTGAATTCTTGAAGCCATTTTTCTTCTCTCTCTTAGCTCACATGGGCATACAAAATTTTACAAAAAAAAAATTATATAAATGGTGTATAATTTCATGATTTTTTCATTCTATAACATAATATTCATGAATAAATCACAAGGGGTATTTGCAGACGAATTAAATTTATATAAAAAAAAGTCATGCCACATGGCAATATTATATTAAATATCAATTTCAATATTATTCATACATTGGGAATATAATTAAATTAATTCCTTGCCTAATGTTCAATTCTTACATTATGGCAATCAATACTAAATTATGTTAATATGGAAGTAAATTACCAATGTCTTTGGTAATAAAATCAAATCAATCGTATTTTCCTATCAAATGCAAGAAATGTCGTCAAATCACAAATGATCAATCAAATTGCATCATAAAAAAAAATACATATGAAAAGACCTCATATTTTACAAGTATAAATAGTGGTCTCTTCATAATTCAAAGAAGAACAACTCCAGAAATCAAGAAGCTGTAGAGAAGTTCTACAAGTTCCTCTCCAGCATCTCAAGGCATTCTTCGTGTTTTTCATTGAAGCCTACATAAGGCGGCATGAGACCAAGGTGTTGAACCCCTCCGATCAATGTTTCCAAGTTAGAAACCCATCAAGATAATCAACGTTCTTCGCAATTCAACAATGTTCTTCCCACATTTGAAGGCGTTCATCGCGGAGATCTTCTAAATTAATGTTGATTCGAAATCAAGGCACAAAGCCCTCGAATTAATGTCATACTTCAAGCCCGGAGAAGATCTAATTGAAGATTAAACTCCGAAACCAAGTCATATTATTGAAGAGTGAATCAGAGGTTCTAAGTAGAGATTTTGTATCCATTTTATTTTAATTCAATTAAGATAATTGGTATCACCATTTTTGTGTTTATCTTTGCAAACAAAAAAATTGTTGTTACAAATGGATCTCAAGAATGTTTGAGGGGTACAATCTTTAATGTGTATCCTCTCATTCTTCTCTTGAAATTGATATTTTGGTTGACTTTGAGATTTGATTGTGGAGTTGATAACTTGATATTCTCCCTAATTGAATTTGACTTATTTAATGTTAATCTGAATACTTGATAGCTTGATTTCGAATTAAATATTATTTATGATCATTTATGTGAAGAATACCTTTGAGTCAACAAAGAACACTTTTTGATTTCATGAATTTCTAACTTGGAAAAAAAATGTTGACCAAAGGACTTAGCAATTAGCACCTTATCTTAGATCAAATGTTGTTTACGATGGACTTACAAAAATGTCTTCAAAGCCTTCATATAACTCCTTGAATGTTAGAATTTTACCTATGGTATTAAATTCTTCTACTCCGTTTGTGGTGTCCATTATGTTGGAGAATATGTCATTATTTATAGTTGTAGAATATGAATTTTTTTATATGCACATGATGAAATGATGTGATTCGATTGTCATTCAAGATTTGATGACACTTCTTGCCTTCATTAGGAAGATATAATTTTATATTATTTTATTATAAAATCTAGTTAATTAACTTCTATATTCTCATGTTATGATTTTGATTTCCAAAAAAAATAAGATTTGAATACTTGAAAATTTTTAATTGGCCGATAAGTATTTATATTAAAATATCAATTATTTATTTACAAATAGACAATTAAATTGATATTTCTTACAATATTTTTCACATGCCACATTTGATTGAACACAAAATTCATATGACTAGAGATGCATAGTCCACAAATGTTATAAAGCCACAAAAATAAAATAAAATAAATAAATAAATAATAAATAAAAGCCGAAACTGAAAAGGTCTATCCTTGAAACGAGAAAGAGAGAATGAACAAGATTTTGATTATGAAGAAGTAAGAGGCATAGGTAGATAATGCGCATATTGCGATTATGGAGTCTTTTCTTTTTCTTCTGAAGCATATATTGAATATATACTTAGTTTTTTATAAATAAACTATTTTTAAAATTAAATCAAGATAATTTTTTTTTTTATATAGAATTGATCAATACTTATATGAAACTCGAACAAACATGTGGTAGTTACCTATCCCTTTTAATCTATGTGAACAATCACAACTAATTCAATGAATTACAAATATAAAACCAACACAAATATCTAAATAACACACAACTCATAAAACATAATTGGAAAAATTTATGAGAAAACTAAATTCTAATCACACAATATAAAAGTATATTTTACTTTCTTTGTATATATATATATATATATATATTACATAATGTTATATAATATATATTTATTATGTACGTATAAAATGTTGACATAAGTAAAAATATATAATTAAATTTTATAGAAAATAAAAAATATATTTATTTTTTATTAATAAAATAAATTTATAAAATTATAAATTATCCTTCTCTATATGAAAGAAGGAAGTCTGAAAAGTAGTTTTTGCCACGGTCACTTCAATAACAATTCTCATATTTTTCTGCAATGTGATGCACTAGAGATATTTTTTTTAAATATATATTTTTTCATTTTAACTGCCACTTTGTCTTTTCTATTTTAATTTTTTACTAAAATTAAAAAATTCAAATTATTTTTCGTTATAAGTTCTTTTTTAAAATATGATACACTAAATTAATCCTGTTTTCGTGATCTTTAATTTGACATCAATCTTGCATATTTTAAAATAAATAATTATATTTAAAATGTGATATTTTTTTATGGATAGAATATAATTTTTTTAATGGATTGAATTATTATATTTTGGTATCTGTGTTGGATTTTAATAAATAATATATCTACAAGTATAAATATAATTTTTTTAAATTTTAATTATTAATTTTATATAATACGAGTTGTCCACCCGTGCAATGCACGGGATGTAATATATTTTATTATAAAAATGTACATAATCTATATATTATTTCAATTATATTTATATATAAAAAACTATATTTCAATAGTTTCAATATACCGAGTTATCGATATACCGAAATTTCAGCATGACTCAATACTCATACCGTACCATATCAAAATTTTGGTATACCGTTTCATACCGACATTTTGGTATATTATTTCAAATAGAAATTTTCAGGATATCGTTTCATACCGAAATGTTCGATATATCGTTTCATACCGAATTACTGGTGTAATTAAATGTTTCAATATTTCAATATATTAATATTTTGGTATATACCGAAATACTACTATACCAAATATCGTTTGGTATAGCGGTATACCAAATATCATTCGTTTTACCAAATATCGTTTGGTATACCAGTATACCAAAATTTTTATTTTTTCATACTGTTACCGTACAAATTTTTTTGATATGGTACTATACAGTACCGAAAAGTTTGATATTTTCAGTATTTTTTGGTACAGTAAGTGCGGTATACCGGTATTTTCGATATTTTTCCACCCCTAAGTTTAAGAGTGTCCTCAACTCAATACAAAATATTCAACTCACTAAAATCTATTTAAGGTGGAACAATTAGTTATAATATTATATAAATTAAATAATATAATATTTTTATTTTTGGATCAATCCATAAATATATTATTTATTCAATTCCAACACATCTACAAAATAAAAATAAATAATAAAATTCATAAAAAAACTATTCATAAAAATTATATATAATACTTTAAATATAATTATTTAATTTAAAATATCCAATATTGGTGTCAAATTAAAGATCATGAAAAAGAAATTAATTTTTTTATCATACATAACATTTCTAAAACAAAAATATTATTTGAGTTTTTAAATTTTAGTAAAATAAAAAATTGAAGAGGTGAGAAAATGCACATGTCAATAAATAATGGGTATGTGTGTCAAGAAAGAAAAAAAAAATACTATTATTAATAAATGTGGTAGTGACACGTGGATAGTGACACGTGGCAATAGAATGGTCTCCCATATTCTACTTTTATGTAGAGAAACAATATTATAGTAAAATATTGTATTTAGTAAATAAAGCTATTATTTTTGTCAATTATATTTAGATTTAAATTAGGTAAACTAATTAGATTATACTACCTAAAATTAATAAGAAATAAAATAATTGATTAGATACTGCCAAAAATAAACTAATATAAATATATTTAAATAACATGTCTTATATATACTAACTATATACTATATGTAATAATCAAATAATTAATCAATAAATTTAATGTATATAACATGTATTATATATTAAGAGAAATAACATTACGATTCACATTCGAGCTAGTCTCTTGTGAGACGGTCTCATAGTAAGACAAATGGTTAAATATAAGTTAAGTATGGTCAAAACGCAGTATCAACACACTTTCTTTGCATCCATCCTTTTACCCTTTTTGCAAAATGAACACACTTTCAACATAAATTGATACTTCTAGCAAAAAATAAAAATACTTTTGAAGAGGGTAAATTGCACGAAACATGCATGTGTTTTGAAAATTATGCGCAAAATCCTTTTATATATAAAATATTGATCAGTCCCCACATGTTATATTAAATCCTGCACGAAATCTCCAATTACATCCGATATAAGAGATTTGTAACCGATGTGTTTGAGCTACCAAAAATGCTATAAATTATTATTATTATTATTATTATTGTTGTTGGTGTTATTATTATTATTATTGTTGTTGTTGTTTTATTTTTTTTTAATTTTGTTCTTTAAGAAGGTTGAGATGACTAATATACCTCCAATTTAGGTATAAAAAACATTCCCTTTATTCCTCCTTTTTTCATTCAAGACTTCTCAAATTTTGCATTTGAGAAGCAACAATATGTAAGACATGTAAAGAAAGCAGACTTTATCAATTTTTGTAGTGGGACAACGAAATTTTTCCATGCAAACATCCAAATATATTTCAGAGAATTACATTACTTTTTTTTTTATTATTATATATATAAGATACACTCAGTGAGAGTGTTTTAGCCCAAAGCAAATAGTTATTAACTAAATAAATAAATTCCTACACCAAAATGCCCTGCAGGAGCTCATGACTTAGTTGCCCAACCACTGCAATGCCCACATTTTTTAAGTTGCACATATATATAAAAGTTGGAGTTGAAATATATTTATTCTTTTTCCAAATGATTCTCAAAAATCATTCCAATGGCTTTCTCAATTGCAATTTCTTGAAAATATAGTTAGGAAAATAAGTAGAAAACGCAGAATGGAGCAACAAAGAATACAAGGACCTCAACTGCTTATGCCAAAGAAATGAAAAAGACTGTCTGCTAAGGAATTTCTCCTTCTTGCAATGAGTTTCTTTTGAATTTTAAATCTCTCTCTCTCTCTCTCTCTCTCTCTCTCTCTCTCAAATTGATTTTTCGAAGTATGGATTTTTATTTCAATCTTGCTTGAAGGAATCCACCGAATCTGTAAAATATTTAAGAATATAACCGGAATCTGAGTGGAAAAAAGCATGATGTTAACAATCAATTAAAAAAAATGGAGTGCATGCAAAATTTAGTATAATACGTGAGTGATAAAATTTTATAATATGGAAGGATTTCTCGCATACTTTCCAAAATTTAATTATATATTTTTTAATCTCATTAATAATATTTTTAAAACATAAATAATCTTATTTCTACAAATTTCGTGAAAAGTATTACTAATGAATCTAGACATGAAAATTGATGACTTTTCAGAAAAAATAAAAATAAAAGATTGATAACTTTTCAGAAAAAATAATACATTTTCAAATAAAAATTGATTTTTAACAAAAAGTAACACCGTTAATCTTCTTAATGATTACCTTTATAATCTCATTTGCAATCCTTTTAAAACATATGTAATAAATCAAAAATATTTGTTTTAATGAAAATAAATTGATATTATATTTTTTAAAAAAAACAATTTTTTCAACCAAAAGGAAATTTTTATATTAAACATTTCTTTTAATCTCAATTTCAAAGAAAAAGTAATTTTTTTTTTATTTCTAAAATGTGATTTTTTCAACAAGTAATGTCCACTTGAAACAAATATTAATTTTTATCGAACAAGTTCTATTTTTTTGTTGAAATTAAACATTTCGAGAAAATAGTAAAAGGGATGAGCACAAGAAAATGTATTGATGGCACATTAATAGCGCTTCTGTGGAATTTTTACCATATGTAACTAATATTTAACATATTTAACTATTCATCTTATCATGAGAATAATCTCACGTGAGTTTTTATCTTCACATTCAAAGCAAGAAAAAAAAAAACAAAAAAGAAAAAGGCTGTTAGCATATCCCAAAATTGATTTATGATGTATTCTTTCTATTTTGTCTGATTATTATCTTAGTTGACCTATTTGTTAATTATTGAAAGAGTTCTCTTGTGTGGTGCACATACATATTAATTTTTTATAAATTTATTTTAAAATAATTATATATATTATTATTAAATTTAAAAATTACATAACATTAATATTTTTTAAAATTATATAATTATGTTTGATAATTTGTATACGTAGTATGATTATGATAAGACATAAATATTATATATCTATAAACATACATAATGTGTAAAATGGAATAAATCCACTCACGTTTTTCCGAGTTGTAGAAATTTCAATATTAAGAAAATAAAAAAAATGGTACCCTCTGTTTTTTTTTTTTCAATTTATAATTTTGGGACGAAGGAGTAATTATATATAATTGACCTAAAAATAATAGGTCAATGCATGGATAAATAAAGGTATGAATATAAACAAATCAAATGAAATTTATAATATTTTAAAATTGCATATGAGTAAAGCCATACAATATCATTAATCATTAAACACATCTCAATAGTAGATCATCAACTAACCATTGCTCCTATTCCACATTCTAAGTTAGCCTCATATGCATCTAATTTATCACAAAAATATGAAATAAAATCATCATCCACTAGCCCATTTTACCTAGGACTCCTTTATTTTTCTCAAATATAATTTTTCTTTTTCTTCAGTATGAAAACTCATAACGTTATCAATATGTTTTTGTGGATTATGTACTAAGTATGAGTGACTAACATATATGAATAAAAGAAAAGATGATTATCGACTGAAGCAAACGATCTTGGCTTTTTTTTTCCTCTAATAACTTGGTTGGTTGATTCTCCTTTGTATTCTTGTTTCTCGTTTTTTTTTCTCGAATAACTTGGTTGGTTGATTCTCCTTTGTATTCCTATTTCTTGCTATAAAATCTGATGACTTTTGTTGTCCCACGCCTCTACTTTTATAGGGAATGAATAGGGTTTCGTAGTTGTTGAATCTCAGTATTTGTATAAGAGGATAAGCATGAATCACGATAAATTGCGCCGGTAGGAGCGAATCACGAGGCAAAGCACACTCCGTGCAATAAGACCAAGCACGGTCCGTGCCTCAAGGACCCAAAATAGAGGCGTTCTGTACTGAGCATGGGCCATGCTTCCGAGGTCCATCCTCGGTTTACGTGCACGGTTCGTGTGACTCGTGATGTGATCTGTGCAACTTTAAATGTTCTTTTTTTTGTCAAAACATCAATAAACATGTGACGTAACAAAATATAACAAAATCATCATAAACTCGTCACTTAGGTATATGCAATTGCCTAAAAGTTATACATAATAACCTCAAATTACACGTAGATATTATGTTTATTTGTGCCAACCACATGTAAGTATATGTTCGCGGTTGGATTATTAAACAACAAATCATTGGAATCGGAATAAGAACATAATAAATTAGAGACACTAGAACATATTATCTAGTTATTTATCTTTCTCTTTTAAAAAAATAAAGATGTCAATAAATTAAAACATCCGATCAAGCAAAAAAACTAACCATATTCATCATCAACACAAGGTCATTTAACACAAATATTTCTTGCCCTTTCTATTTCTTAGTTAGTTCTTCCCTACTTTTAATTTGTGTGCAAAGAACACCGACTTGGATTGCATCACACAAAACAGCCATACACCACGTACAAAGATTATTAAAAAACTTGTGACAAATGCTCCCTTTCTCTGTTATTTTCTTCATTATCATTCGATTTGTCATGTATATCGAATAATAACCGTCAAAAACTGCTGCATTTTGACGCATGGCAGGATGGCGAGCCCGTTGAAAGCAAAGATGCCCCGTCCTACGAAATAAAACCTAAGATACCTAATTGCCAAGGCTCTATATATCTATATATTTACTGAAAATCATTCTTCTGTAAAATCTTCAAGCATTTTCTTAAAAATGATAAATTAAGAATATTTTGACACTTTTCTTAAGATAAATTAATGCCCCCAAAATGTATATTTTTTTCCAAGAAAAAAGGCTGTGAATATCATAGCACAAACAATACATGCACAAACAATATTAGTTAAAGATATTATTTGTGTAATTTCTCTAATTTAATTTAGTTATATAATATTATGAAATTAAAGTATTATTTAACATTCATATGTATTTCTTTATCTTCTTCTCTTTTATTTTCTAATCAAAGTATGTTAAATAATTAGCCTCATATATGTACGGTGAAAATTATTACAATTATTAATGTGATACGATAATTTTATTTACCTCAACCCACCCCATCCCCCATATATATATATATACATATATATGAATTTATTATAATTTAAAGAGTAAGTAAAGATAATATTTTCAATACAACATAAATATGTATATTTACAGAAATCATATAAAAATATTGCATAATAGATTTTATGATTGTGAAAATGCATTGGTTTGAAAAAAAAAAAAACTAAGTTTTGGTGGTCGCAGTAAAACTTACATATTTGACAATACACACACACACACACACACACACACACAGAGATATATATATATATATATATATATATATATATATATTCATATTCACATATCTTAGAATAGGTTTTAGTGGAATATCTCTAAAAGATTAGAATTTCTTTCAAAATTTTACTAATAAAAAAAATTGTTTCAACAAAACATGTATATGTTGAAACAATATATTAATGATAAAATATATGAATAAATATACATTAACATTATAATATTAAAAAAGAGCCTATATTGTCAAATAATAGAATTATAATCATACTCTTCAATTTCATTAAACACGCAAATCTCTATTTTTTAACAAAAAATATTAGTAAAGAACAAAAAAAATCACCACCGTAGGATATTATTTTTTATATTTTTTTATGTCTTTAGATAGACAAATATCAAAAGATATACATAATCTAATAAGATTGGTTTCTTCATTCGATATTTAGAGAATGATTTGTTCAATATTTACTTAGTTATTTTAGTTATATATAAAAATATATAACAATTAACTTAAGAAAAAGTATTTTATATTTAATAATTAAATTTTTATGTATATATATTTATATATACAATGTGGATGTCTACTTAAAGATTTTTGAAATAGAATTAATTACATATATTTTTCATAAAAAATATAGTTGAATTTTTTTATTAGCTTTTAAAATATTTAGTGAAAAATAAAATAATAATAATAATAATAAACGATAGCATAATAAATATATTTTGATAGATAATAATAATAATAATAATACAATATAATTTTAGTCTATCTTGAAAATAATAAGTGTAATTTCAACATTGAAAATTGGGACTCTATTAATCAAATTGTATTATTATATTTTACATACAAATAGATATTGAGATATTTAAAAAAATCAATACCGTAATTAGAAAGTAATTTATGTGAAAAAATCTAATGTTTTCTAGGCGATACATCTCTTTTTATATATATACATACAAATAGTGGTAGTGTATAGACTACTTAAAATTAATTATATCATTTATTCTACATTAGAAATAAAAACAACCAAATTTAGTAAGAAAGTTATGAAGGAAAAATGCTATAAAGTATACTTATAGAGGTACTGATATATATATATATATATATATATATATTTATATATATATTAGAATTAATAAAAAATAATAAATACAATTGTGTCAAAGAAATATATGAAGATCATTATTCAAAGAAAATTAAAATTTTTAATATAGAAAGATTATGATTCTATATATAAGTTTGGCGAAATTTTTGTATTGTAATCTTCATAATTTATTGTTTATGAAAATATTTATTTGGTTTAATGAATGTAAAAGGAATATTATTTATGACATTGCTGACTTTTTTTTTTCTTTTATGAAAATTATACATTTTTTTTATTTAGAAATCAATTTAGGCGGAAAAAAATAATTTGAAATATTACTAAATAAGGTTAAATTTGAAATGGGGTAGATGAGGTAAATGCATCAAATTTAATATTGAGTATGGTAAATTAAATCGTCAATAGTGCAACATAAAATTAGGTAAAAAATCATATGGAAAAAGTTTGTAAATTGATTCTATCTGCCATAATTATATTTTTGTATTATGTATAATTTCACAAATCTTCTGTTTTTTTATTCCTTCTCAAATTTAGATAAAATTTACACCCATAAATATTACGGACTCTGCACTAATTATATTAAAGATTAAAGACATCATGGTCATATAAGACAAAAAAAAAAAAAAAAAAAGAATAAATCATCTAAAAAAAATCCTCCTTGAAGGATTTTTTATTAAAATAATGCAAAAAAAAAAAATTATAAAATAGGTAAGTTTTGGAACAATTTTAAAAAATAGGGTAAAACGTCGCCCCACTGATGTTATTTGGATAAAACGTCACATGGGTTGACGTTTTAAATTTAAAATTAAAAATGTCAGCCCCCTGACGTTTTTAATTTCAAATATATATATATATATATATATATATATATATATATATATATATATATATATATATATATGCACCCTTACATCCATCCATTTTATATATATATATATACACACATACACCACATGCATCCATATATATATATATATATATATATATATATATATATATATAAGTGCACACACACATATATATAAGCAGTTATATATACAATATATATGTATATATATATTTGTTTCTACATTATAATTATTTATATTATTAGAAATTTTTTTTATTTACCTAACAGAAAAAATATAATATTATTAATATATATATATATATATATGAAGGAATTTATGTATATATATTTAAAAAAATATATAGATTAAATTATAATTAAAATGTAAAATATTATAATGTTATTTAAGATAATAAAAAAATATTTAAATTAAAGAATAATTTTTAATTATTATTATGTGTAATCTCATTTACTGAAAAAAATATATAATTTAATAATACATAAATATATATATATATATATATATATATATACACAAATAATAAAAAAACAGAAAAAAATTAAAAATCGTAAGCCACACTGACGTTTTAAAAAAACGTCAGTTGGGGCCACATTTGTTTAATTTTTTTAAATATATGTTAATATATATAATATATATTATATATATATATATAATTTCATATATATTCTAAATATATATATTTTATTAGTTAAGTAAATATGTATATATATATATATATATATATATATAGAAATTTATGTATATATATTTTATAAAAATATATATTAAATTATAATTTTAAAAAGTAAAATATTATAATGTTATTTAAGATAATAACAAAAAATTATTTAAATAAAAGAATAATTTTTAATTATTATTTTGTGTAATTTGATTTTTTGAAAAAAAAAATATATATTTTTTAATAAAGGAAAAGGTACATCCATGACCCTAAACAATTGCTCTCGGTACAACCAGGACCCTAAACTATTTTTTGGTTCAAATAGGCCCTCGAACTATTATTTAGAGAACATCTAAGCCCTCTTGTTAAAAAAGCTAACGGATTCATACGGAAGATAATTAAACAAATTTACTTGGGTTGACTAATTTGACTAATTCTAATTAAATGACCCTAATCCCTACTTTAATTCATAATTAGTGGAATTTTATTTTATAAATTAAGTAAATTAATTCATAATTAAATGAGAAGACTAAAATTAAGCAAATTAATTTATAATTAAAGAAACTTTATCTATTAAATTTCATAATTTAAGCAAATTAATATTTAAATAATATATTACAAGGAAATTTAAATATTACTTTGCTTAATTTATGAAATTTAATAGATAAAGTTTCTTTAATTATAAATTAATTTGCTTAATTTTAGTCTTCTCATTTAATTATGAATTAATTTACTTAATTTAAAAAATAAAATTCCACTAATTATGAATTAAAGTAGGAATTAGGGTCATTTAATTAAAATTAGTCAAATTAGTCAACCCAAGTAAATTTGTATTATTATCTTCCGTATGAATCCGTTAGCTTTTTTAACAGGAGGGCTTAGATGTTCTCTAAATAATAGTTCGAGGGCCTATTTGAACCAAAAAATAGTTTAGGGTCCTGGTTGTACCGAGAGCAATAGTTTAGGGTCATGGATGTACCTTTTCCCTTTTTAATAATACATAGATATAAATACATATACAAATAATAAAAAAGAAAATAAAAATAAAAATCGTCAGCAGCACTGACGTTTTAAAAAAAGTCAGTTAGGCTCACGTTTGTTTAGATTTTTTTTTAAATGTATGATAATATATATAATATATATTATAAATATATATATATTATTTCATATATAGAATATAAATATATATATATTATTTCATATATATTCTAAATATATATATATATATTATTAGTTAAGTAAATATATATATGTAGGAATTTATGTATATATTTTAAAAATATATTAAATTATAATTTTAAAATGTAAAATATTATATTGTTATTTAAGATAATAAAAAATTATTTAAATTAAAGAATAATTTTTAATTATTATTACGTGTAATTTTATTTACTGAAAAAAATAATATATACATATATATATTTTAATAATACATAAATATAAATATATATACAAATAATAAAAAAAATTAAAAAATCATCAACCGCAGTGACGTTTTAAAAAAACGTCAGTTGGGCTGACGTTTGTTTAATTTTTTAAAATATATGTTAATATATATAATATATATTATAAATATATATATATATATATTATTTCATATATATTCTGAATATATATATATTTATTATTAGTTAAGTAAATATATATATATATATATTTATATAGAATTTTATGTATATATATTTTATAAAAATATATATCAAATTATAATTTTAAAAAGTAAAATATTATAATGTTTTTTAAGATAATAAAAAAATTATTTAAATAAAATAATAATTTTTAATTATTATTTTGTGTAATTTGCTTTTCTGAAAAAAATAATATATATATATATATATATTTATTTTATAGTAATTAAATATAAATACTTATACAAATAATAAAAAAAGAAAAAAATCGTCAGCCGCACTGACGTTTTAAAAAAACGTTAGTTGGGCTGACGTTTTAATTTTTTTAAAAAATATATGTTATTATATATAATATATATTATATATATATATATATATTATTTCATATATATATTCTATTTTTTTATTTGTTAAGTAAATATATATGTATATATATATATATATAGAAATTTATGTATATATATTTTATAGAAATATATATTAAATTATATAATTATAAAAAGTAAAATAGTATAATGTTATTTAAGATAATAAAAAATTATTTATATTAAAGAATAATTTTTAATTATTATTATTATGTGTATTTTGATTTTCTGAAAAAAATAACATATATGTATATATATATATATATATATATATATATATATATATATATATTTTAATAATACATATATATATATATATACAAATAATGAAAAAAATACAAAAAAATTAAAAATCGTCAGGCCCACTGACGTTTGAAAGAAACGTAAGTGGGGGTGACGTTTCTTTGAAAATTGTTTTTCTTAATATCTCCTAATATGTTTATATAATTAAATATAAGTGTAGTTTATATTATTTTTGTTATATAACTGAATAAATTAAATGTAAGTGTGGTTTATATTTTTCTTCATGTAAATATATATATATATATATATATATGTGTATATCTAGAAATTTATGTATATATATTTTATGGAAATATATATTATATTATATAATTAGAAAAAATATAATATAATATTATTATTTAAGATAATAAAATAATTATCTAATTTAAGGCGAATATTTTTCAATAATTATTATTAAAAATATATCTATATATGTATTAAAATAAAGATTATTTATTAATAATTATAATCATTTTTCAAGTATAATTATAATATTTTATATATTATTATTTATATAATATATATATATATATATATATATATATATTTAATTAAAATAAACGGAAAAGGTACATCCATGACCCTAAATTATTGCTCTCGGTACAACCAGGACCCTAAACTATTTTTTGGTTCAAATAGGCCCTCGAACTATTATTTAGAGAACATCTAAGCCCTCCTGTTAAAAAAGCTAACGGATTCATACGGAAGATAATTAAACAAATTTACTTGGGTTGACTAATTTGACTAATTCTAATTAAATGACCCTAATCCCTACTTTAATTTATAATTAGTGGAATTTTATTTTTTAAATTAAGTAAATTAATTCATAATTAAATGAGAAGACTAAAATTAAGCAAATTAATTTATAATTAAAGAAACTTTATCTATTAAATTTCATAAATTAAGCAAATTAATATTTAAATAATATATTACAAGGAAATTTAAATATTAATTTGCTTAATTTATGAAATTTAATAGATAAAGTTTCTTTAATTATAAATTGATTTGCTTAGTTTTAGTCTTCTCGTTTAATTATGAATTAATTTACTTAATTTAAAAAATAAAATTCCACTAATTATGAATTAAAGTAGGGATTAGGGTCATTTAATTAGAATTAGTCAAATTAGTCAACCCAAGTAAATTTGTTTAATTATCTTCCGTATGAATCCGTTAGCTTTTTTAACAGGAGGGCTTAGATGTTCTCTAAATAATAGTTCGAGGGCCTATTTGAACAAAAAAATAGTTTAGGGTCCTGGTTGTACCGAGAGCAATAGTTTAGGGTCATGGATGTACCTTTTCCCTAAAATAAATAATAATTTCTGCAACGAATTGTCTTTCAATGTCAGGTGAAATTATCAATCACCAGTTTTGTTACAGAGTCTCGTGAATTGAGGTAAGTTTTTTTTGCGTGCACGTCGTCTCATATCCTAATGAAATCTTCACCGCATTGTGTAGTCAATTCAGTAATAATTCTATTGCTGAAGTAATATAAATAGGAATGTGTTAGGATAATACATAAATGCATAAAGAGAATGAGTAAGGGAAAAGGCCGTGCTTTCACGAGTGATGAAGTGTACACCGATCTCTCGCCAATTCTGGATAAGAATAAGCCTTATTTCGATATTACATTGTCGAAATCACATTTCGCCCCGCACTATCTACTGGTAAATTTTGTTTTATAAGAACTATAGTAATTTGTACATATTTTTTATTTAAAGGTTGATTTGTTTTTATTTTAAAATTTTCATGCAGTCAATGCCTAAGGAGATGATCAAACTCTTACCTAACATTGAAGTTTCAGTTATTTTATATTGTTTGGGAAAGTCATGGACAATACGATATCATGGAAACCACAAAAAAACCAAAATTTGATAATGCAAGCTGGGGGCGCTTTGTGGAGGACACCAAATTGAATTTGGGTGATTTATGTATTTTCTCATTGGTTGAAAATACTGAAACTAAAATCACTTAAATTCAGCGCTTCTTTATTATCTGGAGACGTATCCGGTACAAGTGGTGGTTCATGTGGTTAATTGTGTCCATGAAAAATTGCTAATAAGGATTTTATTTTGTTTGTTGTGTTTTTAGGAAAAGTTTATTCGGTGTAATAGTTTGTTGTTGTTATATATATATATATGTTATTGTATAATAATAAACTTTATTTATTATAATTTTCCATTATATTGTTATTTAAATATAATTATTTGCCTTGAATAAGATGAAGAAATAAATATTATACATAAAGCAAAGGCGAACTAATGGCGATTACAACAACTACTAACTTAACCTATACATATACTATAACACTCAATACAATAAATAATACTCTAATACTATTACAATACTCATGCATATATATAATTGAAATAGCAATCGTAGCTATACCAAATCATTTTATCTTTGCCTTGGATCTCTCCATACTTGAGGAAGATGGTCCACTGACGACATCATTATCTTCAAAATTGAAAAGCTTTTCTAGTCGGTCGAAGAATGACTCATCATCCATTAAGTATGCAATTGTATTTGTCATTTTGGGATCACGATCCTATAAATATAAGAATAATTAATTAATATAAGTGTAAATTAGATATTTACAATCAAGAAAATGAATACTTGTTTAAATTTTAGAGAAAATTACCCATAAACGCCAACAATCCGGTGTAGCGTTTATATACCGTCGTTCACCAACTATACGAACTTCAGCCGTCATTACCATTTTTTTGAACGTGTAGTGATGGAATTGTAGCAAATCAACGCAGCTTTTCACGTCAGTATAAGAGAACTTACGCTCCTTGAATTGGTTCTTCAAAATTTATTACGTTCAGTAAGCAGTTGCTATTACGGTTACCGATTTTCCAATCACCTGCTTCGACGTCCTTCACAAGAGTATTCACAAGCACAATCTCCATATCCTTTGTCCACTCGGTGTTGGAGTAGAACTTAGCTTCAAACAAGTTATAGCATTTTGATTGTGGAGGAAGATGAGAGAATTCCAGTGGTTGATCCATATTTATATGTAAGTAAAATGAGAGTCACCACGTATTTATAATGCTAACTTCTTCCTGGGTCCTTACAAATTTGATGCTTTTGGGCATAACTGTTTATAAAATAGTTGATGGGACGTTTCAATTCATATGATATTAACATATTAAAATATATATATATATATATATATATATATATATATATAGAAACCATAGCTAAATGAAAGTAGATAATTATTAAAACTAAATAAACATAGTCAAACACATTTGTCCATATTTTAACAAGAGTAATGAATATGAGTTTATAAGGAAAACAAGAAGAACACTTTGACTACCAACTTCTAGATAGAATAAATTCATGGTTGATACGGAGTGTTTGATGGGTTGAAAGGTTGCTATACAGGATATTCACGCTCTTCAAAATGTCCTTGCTGCACATGCCACTCGTACTGTTTTCTCTGCAAATCAAGTGCAACTTGAGAATTATATGCCTGACGATGCATATATTCTTCAATGTTGGCAACCCGTGTGTCTAAGGCATTTCTTCATTCTGACCACTCGTTCCAACTTGTATGATGTGTATGTGGAGGGTGGGGATACTGGGAAGTCCCGGCCTCTCCCATCATCTCATTTTCATTTTGTTCTTCGTTATCGACCTCCATAGGTTTTGTTCTTGTATCTATACTTCTTCTCCTCCTCTTCCTTCTAGTCTCTTCATTACTCAGTTCTCTTTTTCTCTCCTCGATGGCTTCAGTGTGGATTGAGCTATTAAGCAGAATATTTGTTACTTTTCCACCGGAGACATTTGTCAGACGAGAGTTGGGCAAAGCAAGTCTTTTCTTATCAGATAATTCTCGTGCCGGGGTGTAACATACACATCTTTATGTTAATTAGAAGTTAGAGGTTGATGGTTGTTTCACCTGAAGTTTCTTCCAACCCTTCCAAATTAATTTCGACATAACGAGCAATTGGAGTAATCAACCCTCCAATATGGTTGGATACTTACTGTTTTGTTCGAACGAACTGCCGAAAAACCATCGGTGCTACATTAAATTTTTTTCATTCAACAAACACCATAAAATGAACAACTCGTCTAATGTAACAACCCCCGATTCAGGTTTTGCCAAAATTATACTTGAGAGGAAGCGTTGGAAATATCGAATCACCGGGCTTCTTATACTTGATGCTTTTGATCGGCTTGGGTTGTAAACGGGTGGTTTGTCTGGGGAAGCCTCCGTTATTTCCTTCCAAAACAGGATTTGATTGAACTCAGGGAAGTGTATCTTCGTATCCGATAGATTGGATAATTTCTTTCTCGAAAATCCATAAATTTCATTTAATGTTTCCGGCTCAAGCTTATGAAACTGATTACCCAAGTGGAAGGTTAAGGATCTCGTCACTGTATCATTGTATCCCACGTGCATTGTCGAAAAGAATTCAAGGACCAACCGCTCATATGTCTTCTCTTGTAAGGCGAAAAACTTAGACCATCCCATATTTTTGCATTTTTTTAAATCATCGTAAATTCTCAGCTCTTTCATGTATTCTTCATCTGCAAAATGGGTGTCCCGTCTTTTCTTATTGTACACCTCGAACCATCGGTCACTCCGAATATCCCAACCTTGAAATTCTATGGCGTATGCATCCGGCATAGTTGCTAGAATTCTTTCATATTCTTGTTGTTGCTCTTCCACAGAGTGTTCATTCCAATTGAAATAGTACCAACAACTTCCATAGAATGAATTCGAGTTCTAAGTCTTTTCTCCTCTTCAAATCATCGTCTATCCTCTATTTGTCGACCCCATATTATCAGCGGCCCAACCACGAGCACCGAACGGATAATGATACATTTTCTCAAGGGTTCCTACAAAAACATCAATGTATATATGCAAGATTGTATTATTCACATTACTTCAAGCTTGCACATCTTTAATATTATTGTAACAAATTCAATAGCTTCAATGGTAAACACTATATTCATATGCAACTACACCTATTAATACACCTATGTTTCAATTCATTGTCTAATACTTGTATTTAATTCATAATAAACATGAAAGAATAGTAACAATATGCTAATTTTTGGGAAAATAACAACACATTATCAACATTCATCAAGAATATTTAATTTTCAACACAATTAATATGATGCACACCAAGTGTTCGATGAAATACGCCAAAGAATATAAACACCATTTCATAAACCGATTGAGGCCACAATACTCCAAATAATATGTATCACCAACCCATCACTCCAAATAAAAATACAATATCAATACTCTATGTCAATACCGTCAAATTCCCAATTACTATAATGCACACAAAGTGTTCGAAGAAATACTCCAATGAATATAACCAACATAACATAACCCAAATTAGTACAAAATACTCCAAATAATAGGAATCACCAACATATGACTCTAAGAAAATAGATGGTCATTGAAAACATACATTATTGATGTCAAATTATCACTCAATGTGTGAGAATGGCCAACCATCAAATCTTGACAAATGTATTCGTGAATGCAATTTCTTGGATTAATTGAAAGATATAATATATTGTACGATCTTTCTCCACAATTGTAGTTCAAAGTAGAAGAGATTTGAGAGGCTTTAAGAGAGATGGGTGAGAGTAGGGTTTTGAATATTGAGAGAAATGAGGGAAAGAGGGGTAAATTATGTATTTATAGGTAGGTTTTTCTGTCCGACTCGGTGGGTAAACTCGGTCCAACACATGACTGATTGGCCGATTTGACTTCCTAACTTGGGCACTCAACTCGGTCGGGACACCAACTCGGTCGGTCGAGTTGAAAAAAGTTTTTGGAATTGGTTGTTGAACGTGGGATATGTAACAACTCGGTCATGCCACTCGATCCAGCCCATGACTCGGTCAACCGAGTTCAACTTCTAACTCAGGCAGTGAACTCGGTCGGGCCCCCAACTCAGCCGAGCGAGTTGGAAAAAGTTTCTGGAATTGCAACTCGAAGGAGGGTTATCCGTCAACTCGGTCATACCACTCAGTCCAATACATGGCTCAGTTGGCCGAGTTGAACTCCTAACTCGGGCACTAAACTAGATTGCATCACCAATTCGGTTGGCTAAGTCCAAAAAAAAGTTTCTGGAATTGGTTGTTGAACGTGGGTTATGTGTGAACTCGATCGTTGAGTCAACTCGGTTGACCGAGTTGACTAGAATTTTTTTTAGTTTTCAATTCGTGTATTATTTTGTTTTGTTTTCTTCTAATTATTAATTCTTTTCCATGATACTTGATTTTATGATTTCGTTTAAATAGAAATTGAAGAAAACAAATGACAAATAATATGATAAAAAACGTCCTTTGTATCAGACGCACGAATTGTTTGGATGTAACACAATATTCATGCATATTAAACCCATATTACAAATGACCTCCTGTACCACAACCTCTAATTCTTCTAGTTCACCGACCTCTTCCTTGACTTTGCCCTTCATTTTCTGACGTTTCTTGTTGTCTTCTTCTAATTCCACCTCTTCCATCTCTTGTGTGAACAACGGGTGTTTGTGGCTATATATTTTCTTCGACGTCATCTTCCTCTAAAACTGGGGTTGAAGGAATTGTCATTCTGCTGGAGGATCAGGTTGACTGATTGGCTATATCCTTGAAATTAGCCACATCTGAGTACTGGAACTGAATAGGAGTAGGACAGAAATAGTCGTAGTTTGTCACATTCGTAGTTTCTCCTACTCCGAGATCAACGTTCGTATGATGAAATGGGAGGGAGTGGACAAAGATGGATAGTATGGTGTCGTAGTATAAGTTGGTGTACTCATTGAAGGCCTATATACATTCGACATCTTTCCTTCAGTTGGGCATCATGGTCGTGAAGAGGTTGATGCAAAGTTCCCAAGTGGTGGCATCCGATCTTCAGGGCTACTTTCATCATCACCCCTATGACACCTTCCACTTTTCAAAATTGTACCTGATTGACTTTGGGACTCATGTTGATGTGCAAGTTGGGTATACGTCATATATGGTGGCTCTGGAGACAAACTCTCAATTGTTCGCTCTATATTTTCGTACAAGGAGAGCTATTCATCTAACAAAGAATTCAGTTGCTCAATGTCCAACCTGTTTCTATTCTTTATGTTTCTCTTCATGGGTTCCAACTGTTCAATCTACAAATAATTTAACATATACACATTAAAACACCTACCATGTTGAATATATAGAAAAATTATTCTAGAATTAGATGTATGTTGCGTACCATGTAGTGCATCAATGACGCATCTCCAGTTTTGATTCCCATTATTTCATGCGTATCGATAGAGGATATAAAAAGACGTGTAATCGAGTTATACCAACCATAGTAATCTGGAGTCGTCGTTGGGTTCATAACAAATTGGGTTCCCCTGAGATATTCATGTCTTCGATTCCATTGATGAACATATTTCTTGTGTATGTCCATCCAGTTGGCATTTTTATGCCTTTTACGATCAATATGATGCACATTCGTTCTCCAGTCATCAAGAGGGTCGAACTGATTCGGTATGTCTTGCAACATTCGAAACTGACATAAGACTCTCTCTGGATGATAAAACTTCACAAATGAGAAAAAATGATAGGACATTGAGCTCGCACATTGTCCGAGAAGCAGCGGGAAGGTAAATAGAGTATTTTCGGTTGCGTCCAATCATATGGATCCCAAGTCAACTGGTGAAAAACAACAACAAAAAATCATATTTTTTGAATGATTACATATAAGAATTGATAAAATGAAGTAAGAAATCAAACCTGGTCATGGGTCAATTTATCCAAGATTTCTCGGAAAACCTTCACTTGTCGTCTCCCAGTGTGTACGAAACTGCTATCATTATTCCAACTGTTACTTATAGTTTACTAGTTCATTAGTAGATGTTTATTTAGATAACCGTAAAGATAAAATAACCAAAAAAATTGGGTGTGCATTGTAAATATTACAGTGCACCGAAAGGGGGGACATGGAGTGTACCACCACCCAAATGTTGAGGTCTTTCAATTTCTAGAAAATTTAATCTACTTGCCTCAGATACAGGCACAATGGACGAGATTTGCGACCATGCCCAAATCTATCAAATATTATAAAGATGTAAAACATTAGTAATTAATAAGATCACGTATGGTAAATTCATTAATAGTTCTTGTATGTAGTACATGTAACAGTTGAACTGGGCCACCGACATTCTAATCTTTCCATTTTTCGTGTGGGATATTTATAGCGTGTAACCAAACATCACCTGACAATAACCAACCCACTCATTGGAGACATCGTAGGATCAACTCCACATACCGAATTTCCTTCAACCGAAAAACCACAGATAAAGGCGACATTCAACAAAGTCACAGTTGCTTCACCTACAGGCAAGTGAAATGTGTGCGTTTCTGGTCACCACCTCTCCACCAAAGCGGTTATTAAGTGGTTATCTGGGTAAAACCTCCCGCACCTATATACACCGTAAAAACCTATTTCAAATAACAAATTCAATATACGTGTGTGGACCTCAGACCCTTCATCTTCAAATAATTCCCAAAAATCATTGTCACACCGCCTAAAGCAAAAGAAAGAGTTCAAGTTCGCGTCGGGATTCAGTAGGCCCTCGGAAATGTGCTGAGATTGAAGTGTGAGAACTGTCGGTTCCCTAGGGCCATAGTGGTTCCGTGAATTGATATCCATCGATCACTGCAAATGAAAAATAACATAAATTAATGTAAAATAATTAAATTGAAAAATTCTTGAGTCACTGGTAAAAAATTCTGAAAAATTAAATTACATCCAGATATCAATACATGAAACTCCATATAAAACATGTCTTTTTCCCTATGACAGAATTACGTACATTACACAAATTTCAAAAGGTTTCAAGATGATCTTGGAAATCTTCAGATTGTGAGCTTGCTTATTCAGTTTCATGTGTTTGCAAGGTTTGAGAATTTCTACGACCATCTTAACTGGTTCCTTCTCCTTGTTGACGAGCCTGTCGTCTCCTAGCATGTTGCCTAGCTCGTGCTTCAGGCCAATCCATCTCATTCGAAAATCGTAAGGTTCGATTGCTTCCTCGACGATACGTATTTCTTAAAGTGGTGTCATAATATAATTGAAATTTAGGCTCATCCCAATATTCCTCCCCTAAATATGGCTAGAATGCAGCAACATATGTTCGCTTGTAGTTTACCAAGCGATAATACGGTTGCACAAATGAAGTAGCATTAATCCGTAAATCAGCACATACACTCATCACGTGCGAACATGAAATACCATATAAGGTCCACTTGCCATAAGAACATACTCTCGCAGAAAGTCTAACAGCATGTATGTGACCCCCTTTGCCTGGTCGTGGTTTGTTGACCACCATAGCAGATTGCTCATGGTAATCGATATGGGTAACTACATGACCCACATAAATTTGCGACCAATACTGATATTTTGAATGAGCAAAATCAGTATATGATTATACATTACTCTGCATTCTTCTAACAGCTTTTTCTGTTTTCTAAAATATGCAACACATTGCTTGAACGTGATCTCCACTATAGCTGTTAAAAGGAGACGTCGAGCACCCTTTAAGATACCGTTAAACGATTCTGATGCATTGGTGGTTAGAATACCAAGTCGGCAACCACCATCATGCGCAAATGCCCATTGTTCTTTATTGATTTGATTGAGATACAAGTACGCAACCGGATTTAGGTTTCTTATTTCATTCATAACACTGTTATGCTTAATGATTTGGTGTTCAGATCGAGCCCGCCAACACAGATCTTTCAATTGCACATCTTTAAAATGTGAATTGAAGTTTGAACAAATATGTCTCAAACAAAAATGACTTACTCCATGTGGGGCATCAAATGTTGGTATAGTCTGGATTGCACTTAAAAGACTTGCATTTCTATCAGAAATAATGCACATCTGAGCCCTCCCACATATGACGTACTTGCAAATCAAATCCAAAATCCACTTCCAAGAATCAAAATTCTCCTCGTCTACAATAGCAAATGCTAGGGGAACTATCTGTTTGTTTCCGTCCGCTGCAATGGCTATCAGCATTTTATATTTATATTTTGTGTATAGATGTGTCCCATCATCACTGATAATCGGTGGACAGTACTTGAACCCAGTGTAACAAGGCTTGAACGCCCAAAAAACATATTTAATAATCTTTTTATGTGGGATGTCGGTGTTTTGGTGTTTCCATTCAACAATGGTGCCCAAGTTCTACTTTTGTAATGCACCCAAAAACTTAGGCAGCTTTCTTACGGAGCTCTTCCATGTCCCGTAAGTGTTCTCAATCGCCCGTCTAATGCTATATTATGCCTTCTTATATGAAATCGAGTATCCAGTTGCATTTATAACGTCTGTTTGTGCCTCAGAGACACTGATTGCAGGATTGACCTGAACATTTTCCTTAATCAAGAAAGCTACAAAATTTTTGTCCAGATTTCAATGGTCAGAAGATATATATCTCCACCATATTTTGTTATTTTGAACATCCCTAATTTTTGCTTAAATGTTGCCCTAACATACCAAGGACACTCTTGAAAAGGTGTACTGTGTTCACATTTGACAAACCAAATGAGTGGTTTGCTTTCGGTAACTCAAAACTGACGTCTTGGATGTCATATCGAGAAATCCTTCATCGTTACAATCAAAGTGTTCTTTTCCCTGAATAACATGTCCTTCTCAATTATCTCTCGGCTAGGATCGTAAAACTTTCCCCATGAAGATGAAAGATTATGCATCGAGTCAGCAACAACTTCGGGGCCACTCATTGTGTAAAATGGGATATTTGTGTCCGAGTCAATATTAATTGTTGCTTTGACACTGTCGGAATTCACATTGGCTGCATCAACATCTTCTTCGTCTACTATTGCTTCATTGTCATCCAAATTTTCAATTTCTGTTTTAGATGGGGAAATTGTACCTAAAGAATCTGTACAAGGGTCCGTGTCTTCTGTATTGTCCGTATTACTAGGACCGGCTATATCTTCAGGTTCATTCCTAGTATTACTGGGACCAATTATATTTTGGACACTACATTCTCCACTTAATAAATTGTTTGTGAAAGCAAGGATCTCTAATCCCTGAGTGATTTAATCACAAGGGTTACTTAAATCTTGGAATGATGTAATGGGCACATCTTGTTGGGACAGCAACGACATATAATATCCCCACTCTTGGCTCATAAGCATACATTTATGTTCGCTAAGATTTTGACATGGTTTTTTCTCAACGAAAATGTCCATAGAGTTTAATCCATCATTAGGATTTAGGAAGAACCTAAGATTATTGTCAGTCTCAATCTGAACTTCAGACTCTATAATATTATTCTGACCGTAAACTTTCCCCCATTTTGTGAAAAGTTTAAGATGAAACTGGTCTTTAGGCACACCAAGAAATTGATAAATTTGATCTTTCAATGCAGATAAGTTTGTATTTCGATCAATTCGTGTGTCACCATTGGGCGCATAACTATACAATACTTTTTCGTTTTCCTATATAATTTCGCCTCCGCTATAAAGTCTAATTGCAGTTCGTCGGTGACTTGCCATTGATTGAAAGTGATATATATAATTTTTTTCACTATGAAATATATAAATTTCATACAAATATGAAGAACAAATAAATTAGAATTAGTAAGTGTAGATCACATAGTATGTATGAAAAGTATGATAAATAATGCATTACATTTCACAACCAAGATACATATGAAAAGCATGATAAATAATGCATTACATTTCATAACCAAGATACAATTACATGGAATATACATCACTCTGTGAATGATTATTATTGGGTAAATTTTCTATAACATTATTATCATCCACGACTTCTATATCAATATTTTCGTTCTCTACTGGATCCTGCCACATATTTAAGCCAGGAGTGACATATTTAAGATCTAGTATGCGTGATCGCATCATATTCACATGATGAAAGTTAGTCATACTCTCTTGTTGGATAATTTCATTTTGGTGTCTTTCATTATCCAATTGAGCACGTAACTCATTCACCTCGTTTTCTAGGGCGTTTATATGTCCGTCTCTAGCCCCAAGCTGCTCTATCATATTATTCTTTTTTGTTGTCATGGTACTTAAAGTACCACGTAGGAAGTTTATTTCATGCCCTAAGACATCTTCTTGTTGTCGAACGCAACCTTCTAAAACAGAGACACGGTTAGATGACCATTCCAATTCAACTTGGCACATCTTTACACGCCGCAGTAATTTTCGTATTTCTTGTTCTTGCATGTTGGATATCACATTTGCAGCAATATCCTTTCTCCTCAATCCCTCTATTTCTTCTTTTAGTTGTTGATTACGTATTCTTAATTGCACAAAATTTGTAGACTTTTTTACGATAGACTGATAACCTTTGTATATGAAATATTTATTGGGTTGTGTCGAAGTTGATGCTGATGACTTTGATGTTGAAGTCATACCTATCAAATATAATCTATAACGGTCATTAAAGTTATTAAATTTAATTTTTTTAAAGTTTCCTATAATAATATATTAAGTACACTAAACAAGTTTTAATTAGTCAACATAAAAAATCGTTATGTAAAACAAGTTACACATAAAATACATGCAACACTAAAAATATATTCATCATAATAAACAAATAAAATTTAAATATCATCACACTAAAAAATACAACAAATAATTAAATAACTCATAAAACAATACACACATATAATTAAAATTTAGAAATCTTATCAGATAAATGTATATACGAAACCAAATAAAACATTCACTTACAGTAATAAATTATGTTAAAAATAAATGATTTATACGTATACTAACCTTAGTTTAGTTTACGGAAATGTTTGTGGAAGTTGAAGTTATCTTCTTCAACACAATCTACACGCATAAAAAAATTGATGATTAGTGTTTTAAGAGAAAAATTAAAAACAAAAACAAATTAATACATGTGAAAGAAAATATAAATGAAATAATGATATATTATAACCATAATTATAATTAAATTAAATAATACATACCTGAGAGAAGAATGAATGATGAAGACACAGCACCAATCAACAACTTTCTTCAAAGAACAAGAAGGAGAAAGAGGGAGAAACCAAGAAATTGAAAATGAAGAGAATGTGGATCCGTGAGTGTGAATGAAGAGAAAGAGAGAGTGAGTGAAGTGAAGAAGGAGACACTGAGTGAAGTTCTTCACTCTTTCAATTTTAAAACATACGCTCTGCCATCTGCCGATTCACATGCTGCATGAAGGACAAATGTAAAGCTGGTGTGTGCATGCATGACATGATAGATTGAAATGAAGCATCAGTAAATTTTGTAGGTATGACAGAATGATAAATGATAAATACGAGTGTAGTTTTTTATCAGGTTTTATTTTTTTAAAGTAGTGTATTTATTTTCATAGGGTGTCATATAAAAATATTTAGTATTTGATATTTATTTATTATAAAAATATATAAAATGATTTTATAGTGTTGTAAAATTATATAAAATAATAATATTTTTTTACAAATATATATATATAAGATAATATCATAACTTTAATTAGTTTTTTTAGAATTATTTTAATTTAATAAATTATTTCTGAACTATGTAAATAATTTTTGTTAATTTTTATTATTTATAATTAATTTAATAATAAAAATATATCATGGAATATTATTACACATAAACGTATATATTTGTAAAAATTTATTCAAATAATAATCAAAATATAATTTTTAAATAATACCAATTAAAAATGCATTATTTAAAATTATATAATTTAATATATATTTCTATAAAATATATATATTATAGTATATTTTTTCAGAAAATCAAATTATATATAATAATAATTAAAAAATATTTTTAAATTATATATTTTTTATTATCTTAAATAATAATATAATATTTTACTTTTTAAAATTATATAATTTAATATATATTTCTATAATATATATATATGTACATAAATTTCTATATATATATATTTAATTAACAAAAATTTTTTAAACGATACATTTTAGAATATAAAATAATATATATATATATATTTATAATGTATATTATTTATATATATAAACATATTATAAAATAAAAAATATTTTTAAAGAAACGTCAGCCGCACTGACGTTTCTTTAAAACGTCAGTGGGGTTGACGATTTTTTATTTTTTTCTTTTTTTTATTATTTGTATATATATATATATATATTTATGTATTATTATTAATATATATATATATATACTTTAGATAATCAAATTATACATAATAATAATAATTAAAAATTATTCTTTAATTTAAATAATTTTTTTAATTATCTTAAATAACATTATAATATTTTACTTTTTACAATTTTAATTTAATATATATTTTTATAAAATATATATACATAAATTTCTAAAAATATATATTTACTTAACTAATAAAATATATATATATATATATATATTCAGAACATATATGAAATAATATATATACATATATATATATATTTATAATATATATTATATATATTAACATATATTTAATAAAAATTAAACAAATGTCTGCCCAACTGACATTTTTTTTAAAACGTCAGTGCGGTTGATGTTTTTTTTTTCCTTTTTTTTATTATTTGTATATGTATTTATATTTATGTATTATTAAAAAAAAATATATATATATATATATATATTATTTTTTCAGAAAATCATATTACACAAAATAATAATTAAAAATTATTCTTTAATTTAAATAAGTTTTTTTATTATCTTAAATAACATTATAATATTTTACTTTTTAAAATTATAATTTAATATATATTTTTATAAAATATATATATCAAAATTTCAATATATATATATATATATATTTACTTAACTAATAATATACATATATATTTAGAATATATATGAAATAATATATATATATATATATATATATTTATAATATATATTATATATATTAACATATATTTAAAAAAAACAAACGTCAGCCCAACTGACGATTTTTTAAAACGTCAGTGCGACTGACGATTTTTATTTATTTTTCTTTTTTATTATTTGTATATGTATTTATATTTATGTATTATTAAAAAATATATATATATATATGTATATATAAATATTATTTTTTTGAAAAATCAAATTACACAAAATAATAACTAAAATTATTCTTTAATTTAAATATTTTTATATTATCTTAAATAACATTATAATATTTTACATTTTAAAATTATAATTTAATATATATTTTTTAAAATATATATAAATAAATTCCTACATATATATATATATATATTAATAATATTATATTTTTTCTGTTAGGTAAATATAAAAAAGAATTTCTAATAATATAAATAATTATAATGTAAAAACAAATATATATATATACATATATATTGTATATATAACTGCTTATACATACATATATATATATATATATATATATATATGAATGCATGTGGTGTATGTGTGTATATAAATATTATGGATGGATGTAATACAGCAGGGTGCATATATATATATATATATATATATATATATATATATATATATATATATATTTGAAATTAAAAACGTTAAGGGGCTGAAGTTTTTAATTTCAAATTTAAAACGTCAGCCCCGTGATGTTTTATACAAAAAACGTCAGCGGAGCTAACGTTTTACCCTATTTTTTAAACTTGTTCCAAAACTTTCCTATTTTATAATATATATATATGCATTAGTTTAATAAAAAAAACCCTCCTTAAAGGCCACAAAATCTCAAACACAACAGAGGACAAAAAAATAAATATTCACACGTCTCTTGTAACTATGATGGATAATGATTGATAAACCCACGTTAATTTGTTAGATTTTCCTACATAATTCATCAATTTGGAATAAAAGTTAGAATTATTAATTCTACCCTCCCTAAGAGATTAATAATCAAAATTTACTATTCAAATTGCAATTGCCTTATTTACCCTAAGCTACTTTTGAAAATATATATAAATTCATAAATATAGTTATATATATAATACTTATATCTAAATATAGTTAAATAAAATTAAAAATTATACGTATTTGTTTTATAAATATATAAAAAATAATTGCATCACAAAAATATACTTATTATAGTTATATAACTTCAAATATACATTTATACATAAACGAATGGTAATATAGAAACATTAATATATATATATATATATATATATAAGATATTTATAAAGCATATATTTATTTATATGAAAACAAATATACTTAATAATAATAAAAATTATAAATATTTTGAATTATTATATTCTTCATGAAATATAGTAAAATATATTTATGTTTATATAAATATAAATATTTATATCTAAATATATAATTCAATATATTTTTGAAAAATATTAATATTCGATTTATAAATATAAAAAAATATCTCTAACTTTAACATACTTGTAAATACTTATATATTTTCATATAAATATTTACTATTTTTTTATTTATATACAAATGCATATTTACATAAAACAAATGTACATTTAATAAAAATAATAATTATAAATATACCATATATAGTTATATTCATATATTTATATATAATAATAAATAATTATACATAAATGAATAGTATATATAAACATTAATATATAGAAGATACTTATATGTAATTATATATAGAGATACTGAACATATTTATATAACATATATTTATTTATTTGAAAATAAATTTATTTAATAATAATACACATTATAAATATTTCTAATCAATATATTTTTGTATGAAATATAGTAAAATATACTTATGCAGACATGGCACAGTTCTGGTTCGAAACCGCCGGTTAATGGTTCGGTTTAACCATTGACCCAATTTTGGTTCGGAACTGGAGCCGAAAACTAGTTGGTTCGGTTCCGATTTCAGGATATTTAGTTCCTGGAACCAACAGTTTCGGTTCCAAAACCACCGCTTTTAGTTAAAAATCGATGGTTCCAAGTGTAAATTTGTTAAAAAAAATAATTCGGGAACTGAAATCGAAACGTGGAACCGGAACCGACTATATGCTGGTTCGATTTCGGTTCCACCCCTTCCAATTTCAAAAACCGCCAGTTGAGGAACCGAAATCGGAACCGTGCCCATATCTTATGCTTATATAAATATTAAAATTTATATCTAAATATATACTTCAAATATATTTTTAGTTTTTGAAAATGTATATAAAGTATATTTATAAATATTAATATTATATTTGAATTTATATAATTCTTATTTGTCAAAATAACTGATTATATATATTTGTATTTATAAATAAATAATATATTATAATTAAAAATGTCCAAATTATATACATTGATATGATTAATGTGGAATTGTTTTCATGAAGAAGTCTTTTTGTAACCAAACACACCTTTAACTCTTTCATTTCAATAAAAAAAAAAAGGACAAAATAGTAATCCTCAATCAATATCTTTTAAAATAAGCAAAAGATAGAGATATGAAATGATTCTTACCACTCCGCAATATTCTAAAGTAAACACGGTATAAATTATTCAAAATTATCCCTCAACATATTCCATCAGAATTTATTCAAATTTATCGCTAAAGATATTCCATCGGAATTGTTACACGACTCACTCAAATAATCCAACTGATGTAGTAGGAAAAAATCATTATTATTTAATTTTCTAATAGAGGAATAAAAAAGTGAAAGGTCCAATGAGATTCTAATTCATTAAAATTTCCTTTAAAAATGTCCCATGGGAAACCCTAGACACTATCCCCTCAGTTCCAAAGGCAATATCCGCCGCTAATGCTCCCTCCAGCTTCAATGAAGATGGAGGGCTTTCGCTCAGAGTCGCTTCCAATTTCCTTGAATCCTTATGCATCTGGTAAGCTCTATACTTCGCCTCTCAGCCCACATCATTTTTTCTCCATCTTCCGTTGTTTTGGTACACAATCTGTTGCGAATTGCAATTTACTTGAGAGAGAGCGGATTGATAAAATGAATGATGCGCTTGGTTTGTCTGAGAGAATTATCAGGGTGAGGTTCTTGCCATCCTTCAAGGTATTTAATATATTGGTTTTGCGTATGGTCAATCTGAAAGTTTTGCCTCGAGAAAACAGAATTTCTGAGAGGTATAAATTATAATCTGTTTAGACTAGGTCTTATGATTCAAGGAGACTGTGAGCAACAAATAAATAAACTGTAGACATGAACGACTCATATATAACATGTTTATTGATGGATTATGCAAGGATATTAATGATAAACATTATTTTTAAATTTATTAATAAATCAAAAAAATATCACATACAAAAATAGAAATTGAAATATTATTAAAGAAAAATATTATTTAGTTTTTGATAATGGATATAAGTTGTGCTGTCTAAAAAATTGTGGTGGATAAAGTGGAAGACTTCTCAAAATATAATAGCATCATAGTGCTCACGGAATAGGTTTCTATTGGTAATATGTTTGAGAAAGCTAGAGATCTTTCTTGAAGACCTAACTCTTTGAATTTGTTGCATTGTTGTTGTTTAAGCCTACACAGTTGTACTTTTTGTATCACAAGTGAACAATGTACTGGTTCAAATAGGAAAGTATTAAGTGTTTTTGTGGTTAATTATTCCAAATGTTCGGCGAGAATATTTACATTTTTTCATAATGACAATGGTACTTGGTTTTATGTTTGTATGTTACACAGTACTATAGCAGTATGACTCGCCCAGTATTCAATTAAAAATTTGGATTTACAAAAAAGAAAAGAAAAAAAGGGTAAAAAAGAAAGAATATTTGAACCCATGAAACCCAATGCATTACATTGTCCGAAAACATGTGAAGATCGGACTTGCAAGAGCTGCTGAATCTTTGAGACATAATCTTGAATGTACCAATGAAGAAGGGAACATTATATAACAGAGTATACAGAATACAGAAATTATAACCTAAGATTTGACTTGACACGAAACAGCATTGTACGCAATATCAGTTTAAAGCAGTTTGATTTTGAAAATCTGCTTAAATTGATTTTGACCATCACTTACTTAGAATTTACTGACATTTTAAAATTCCATTTGCATAAACTAGATATGATTTTAAGCCTAAATAAAAGTTTACGAACACCCGCCCAGATTCAAAATACATTGCAAAAGTACCAAATTCACAGAATTCTTGGATTGATTTTCAAAATTAATTTAAAATTGATTTTGACCATCATTTTTCAGAATTTACAATTTTTTTAAAATCACTTTTATTTAAAAGAAAATTGATTTTAGGCCCAAATAAAAGTTTACAAAAACCCTAGGAGATTCAGAACACAAACCGTGCTCTAGCAAATTCAATAAGACATTACCTTATTAAAAAAGAAGAATGGTTGGTGATGTAGTAACACGTGCTCTCGCAAAATCCTTCTACTATATGAAAGTAGAATCACACGTATTTTATTTTTTTTTACAATTTGTTACTTTAAGGGTTTTTCTAGTTTCTATAAATTGTATTTAAATATAATATACAATTATTTTTCTCCATTCTTTAACATGTGTTTCACTAATCTGTAACATGTGCTGGAGGGACAGCAGGAAACGAGCCTGGCAGAGCTAGATTTGCTAGAGATGGGCTTGGTCAAGTTGCTTCGGAAGAACTTGTGAGATGGGAGAAGATGGGCCGCTGGCTATGCTAGCCCGATAAGAATTCTAGGCAGGTGATGGGGTTGGGTTTTGTTTGGAGCTGGATCAGTAGAGAGCAATTGTGTTCGGGCTTCATAAGATGGATTTGGGATTGTAATGTGATGGATTACATATGGGGAAGGCCTTTATCCAGAAAATTAGAATAATTAGGGGAAGGAAAGTGCACAAATGGTAACATTGATTCATCAAACAAAACGTGATGAATTATTATTTTCCTAGATGATAAGTCAAAACATTTATATCCACATTGATTTGAAGGAAAGCCTAAGAATATACAAGGCGGTGATTGGTGTTGAAGTCTTCTATTGTGGTGGATGGGATAAGAGGGAAACATAAACAAGACACATGTAGTTTAGAGTAGGTTTGGTCTTTTTGGTATAGAACTTTGAGAGGTGAGTCATTGGCGAGTAACTTGCTTGGTAAAATGTTAAGAAGATGTGTGGTCATTTCCAAAGCATGGTGCCAAACTGAGGCTGGTAATGATGCATGAGCTAATAGGGTTCATGAAATATAGGGGGAAAGAAAATAAAAAAGAGATCCTGTTAGCTTTACAAAAATTCAATTATGGACCATTGTCATATTCTCTATTGTAAGAACTCGATTTTGAATTCTTTTAAATTGGTATTGGACAAATATCGGACATAATTTGGGATGTTGCTAGATTTAACGCAATCTTGTGTCCATGTACATATTTCCTAAAGATTAGATACTTGGAAGATTTACAAAGATTCATATATTTGTACACAAGGAAATCATGGAAGGAAATTAATGTAGATATCATGGAAATCCAAGACAAATCGAAGGAAGATTTTCTAAAACATTAGGGAAGGAATATCTATCAAGAAATCCATCGAACCAGGACGCCAAAGGACAATCGGATGCACATCAGCCAAGATTAACACAAAAGATATGGAAGATATGGTAGAGCTACAAAGAAGAAAATAAATCTTGAAGATATGTAAACATTGATTATAGAAGATTTTTTATATAGAAACTTGAATTTAGGGTTGTCCATGACTTGTATATAAAGGGGACAACAAACAACCATTAGAGCAGTTCGTTTAGTTTTTATTTTGAGAGAGATCGTGGGAGAGAGATTGTACATTTTATTTTGTTTGGTTTCACCGATTTGAGTTCTACACCCAGTTGGACTCAAACTGTTTGACAATTTTAGATCAACACTGTAGGGATATATGTGGTGAAATCCATTCAGGGGACTGAGTGGTCAGGCTAGTTGTTAGGGGGAGTGTACGTAATATAAGTAGTGGTATTTAGTGAAGAGGAGGCCTACACTATTGTAAATTCATACTTTCGCCTTATTGGGAAATAAGACACTACTATAATATATTTGCTCATAGAGGAAGAAGGGAGCTCTTCCTCGAAACAGACTAAGTCATGTTTCATTTATTTAAGCTTCTGCAAATTTTACTACTGAGTACCAAGTTGAGTATGAACTCAACTGGTGCGCTAATATTCTGATATTTCAATTGGCACCAGAGTAGGCTCCAGTTTATCTACAGGTAGATTCAGGGACCATAGGCACTCAAGAGACGCACTTGCTACGCCTCCCATATCTGGATGGAAGCAACTACATGTATTGGAAATCCGTGATGTTTATTCATCTCCGATCCAAACTGTGTGGTGATGCCATCACAAACGGCTAGATATGGCCCAAAATGAGAAGCAAAGATAAGGAAGATACAATAGTAGATAAGAAGCACAACTTATGGGATGGTGATCAAAAGGTTGCTGAAGATACAAAATTTACAGCCACGTATGCCATTCTGTCATCCATTGATTCAACAAGACACAAACTGATAGTCAAGTGCAATACAACAAAAAAAAAATGTGAAATACGCTCCAAAGTCAGTTTGAAGGTAATGAGTCTGTACGAGCATCAAAACTCCAATAACTGGCATCCCAATTTGACAATATTCGATTGGAGGAAGATGAGAACACCAATCTCTGTTTCATGAGGTTCAATTATATAGTTAACCAATGTTATATTCTTAATGAATCAATATCCGAAGCAAGTCAGATTAAGAAAATTATGAGAACACCCTGATAGGTTGTCAATCCACCAAATATAATATACCTACTTTCTAAACATGAGTATAATGGCGAGCATAGTCGAATCCACAGGGAATGGGAATTAAATTCTTTTGAACAAAATTAAACAAAATGGTGGGTTTTTTATCTAATCAACTAAATACTAAATTAACTATCGAGCAATCACACTCTTACGACCAACCAATACGCATGAAACAGTATGACAAGAAAAATGATTAAAATAAGAAAAATAATAAGAAGAGAAAGATTTGATTCAAGGTTCAATATTCAATTATACTATTGATCATAGGCCAATAAATAAATTCTTGCAATTCAAGAAATTAACCTTAGATTCATTAGGATAACCGTATAAATCTTTTGTTTTCCTAATTAATTGACCAAAACCTAGCATCCGGTCAAATCTTATCATTAATCGACTGGGCACGATAGCATTCCATATCAATTAATAATAACATTAATCTCAAGTGAAAACAGGTTACTAAGTCAATAATTAGGATAACTATAATTATCAATATTAGCCCTATAGGTTCAATTAGATTAAGTAAATTATGATATCATAATTTACCCACTATAATGCTACACATCTTCACTCATTTAAACTTCTAGGAGTATAAATTCATGAATAGTTATAGGAGAATAAATAATAATTTAATTTGTCAAGTCGAATTAATATAAAATCTCCATAAAAATCATTTGAACCTACTAGTGCTTGAATATAGAGCAAGAAAATCAATAAATCACATAGGCCTCACAACAGTATAATCGAAATACGAAACTCTTAAATCAAAACAAGATATTAACCATTCATAATATAATAAATCCTAAACATAAACAGCATCATTTAATACAAAAAATAAAATGAAGATGAAAAAGAAAAAATAAAATAAAAGAAAGAAATAAGGGAACATAAATTCTTACATGGTTTCCCAAAAGTGGGAAGAGAGAGAGAGAAGGGATGAAGGGAAATCACACTCTTCCACCAATCCCCAAAACAGCCGTGAGTTATCTCTCCAGTGTCTGGAAAAAAAAATTGTTTTTTTCTTTTTACAAGACAAAAGGGTTGGTTTGGATCTTAATGGGCCAAATGAAGAAAAAAAAAATTTTATTTACTATTTATCTAAATAGGCTAGCCCATTATAAAAACAAAATGATATAATATTTTCTATAGACTTCTTCTTCCTATGCTTGGCCCGATGCATTGCCGAATAACCGTAAAATTTGTTTTTTGGCTCAATTTTCTCTAAATCAAATTAATTAATTTTCTGAAATAAATAATGATTAATTAGATCAATTAATTGCATTTTGGAAACAAAAATAAGGAGGATATCGATATAAAATATAGAATATTACAAACATATCACTCTCTCATCAAGGTTTCCTGAGAAAATCACAGTGCAGTAATCATTCATGAAAATCAAGCCGATGTCATTAGATGACCTTCTTGGAGAACTCAGAACGTTTGAGATGAACATTGATTTAGACACGGTAAAACCAAAAGGCATCGCACCAAATGCTGACGAAAAGCACTCAGGAAAAAGATGAAGATGAACTTATAGACATTAAGGAGCTGATGGCATACTTCACAAAAAAACTCGGAAAAATAGTGAAAGATTTAAAAAAATAAAGACAACTCGACGATGAGTTCTTCATTGAGTAAGAATAGATCTGGAGACAAGCAAAGTTCTTGAAACACAAACAAAGAGAAAAGAAAATGAGCAATGCAAGGAGTGTAAAGGTTACAGACACCTTCAAGCCGAATGCCCGAACTTTCTCAGAAAAAACAAAGCGTTCAAAGCCACATGGAGCAACTCGGATTCTGAGGAAGAGGATGATGAAACATCTCTAAACACTTGTAACCTTAATATTTTTCCTTTAATGAAAAATTTACATGTCTAACTTCTTATGTTCCTTCTAAATCAGGTACTAAGACCATGGAAGAACTGTGTAGTTATGATAAACTAACATTCGGAGATGTTGAGAGAATATATGGACATGTCATATTCCAATGCTTCAAAGTTGTCAACGTAATTCCAAAACTTGAAGCATAAGTAAGGGAACTCAAGAGGAAGAAAGAATCAACTTTGAATGATGCAAGCGAAACTGAACAAAAAAAGGGTGAAATTCGAAAACTGAATGACGTGAATGAGATCATCAATGAAAGATTAGCCGACACTTAACCAACCATGGAAGATCAAGTTTGAACAATACAAGAACTGAAAACCAAGATAGACTTACTCCAACACAAGTGTGTTCTGACACAAAAATTTGGTAGAAGAAAAGGATCATGTAATAATTTTCTTAAAGAATAATCTAATGAGAGTTGAGTAAGAATTGCAGGAGAAAAAAGTAAGAATTGGAACACATGAGCGCCGAACTCCTGGAGACGAAGTTGCAATTCACAAATTGAATTTTGGAAAAGGCAAGGTTGATGAAATTATGTCTTACTGTCAAACACCGAGGACAAAACTTGGACTAGGTACAATGAAGGAATGCAACAATGTGACCAAAGGCTTGACCAATCCTTAGGTATATTCGAACTCGCTAAAAACCCTACTAATGTTCACTCTACTCTAGAACACCCGTCTCAGAGATTTGTTCCAGTTTGTCACTATTGTGATGTAAGAGGTCATATTCATCCTAAATGCTATATGATGAAGCATGATCTCTACACTCGGAACATAAAAGAGTGGAATACTAGAGGGATTCCTTTGAATTCTCGAGCCATTAGAACTAATATTAGTACTAGTAATACCAATCATCCTCAATGAAAAATATGGGTAAAGAAATCGGTCAACAAGTGTTTTTACTCAGTTATTTCTGTACATGTGAGAAATGAAGGATAATAGTATTTTGACAATGGATGCTCATGTCATACGACGGTAGATGCGTCTAACCTAATCAATATTGTTGAGGTTGAGGATAGGTTGTCAAGTTCGAAGACAATGCAAGAAACAAAGTCATAGGAAAAGGAGCATTGAACGTGAAAGGACATCTAGTTCTTACTGATGTACTACAAGTTGACAATTTGAAATCTAAATCTTTTGAGTATATTTGTGATCAAGGACACTCTGTGAATTTCACACACGACAAGTGCGAGTGTTTGATAAAAATCATGCACCAGTTCTTACTAGCATATGATCTGACGACCACTATTACTTACTTGAGAAAAAATTGTTGTGTCATAGTGCTGTTACCAACAATTTCAATATTTGGCTTAAAAAACTAGGGCACATAATTTTCAGTATCTAATTAATTTGTCTAAATCTCAGGTTGTTTGAGGGTTACCAAAACTATCCAAGAAGAACATTGATATATACGGTCCATGCCAATTGGGAAAACACAAAAATGAGACACACAAACCACTTAAGTAGGCTACCCCAAAGCAAATAATGGAATTGATTCATATGGATCTCATGGGACCTATACAGGATGAAAGCTTTGGCGGCAAAAAATATATTTTTGTGTGTGTTGATGACTTTTCTCGTTTTACTTGGGTACACTTCTGAAACCTTTGACTATTTCAGTTCTTTGGTCAAAAGAATTGAAAATGAAAAGAAAGTAAGTGTTAGTACGAATTAAAAGTGATCATGGAAAAGAATTCAAAAACATATTGTTTGCAAACTTATGTTCTTCACATGGTATATTTCATGAGTTTTCAGCATCCAGAACTCTGGCACAGAATAGAGTGGCAGAAAGAAAAAATCAAACATTGCAGGAAATGGCCAGATCTATGCTGATGAGCAAGAACTTACCTTAGAAGTGATGGGCAGAAGTTATCAACATAACCTGTTATGTCATAAACAGAGTCTATAATCGGAAAGGAGTGGGTATGACAACGTATCAGATTTGGAAGAGGAGAACTCCAAATCTGAGCTATCTATATGTCTTCGGATGTAAGTGTTATATCTACAACGATCAAGAATAGCTAGGTAAGTTCGAAGCTAGAAGTGACGAAGTTATGTTTCTTGGATACTCAACTATGAGCAGGGCATATACAATTCATATTAAACGAACTGACAATATTGTTAAAAGTTCTACTATGGTGTTTGATGATGAAGTCAGTACTAATGATGTTCCAACTGACGATTCCATTAGAAATCATTTTAGTTAAAACTGACAAAGCACAGGAGAATGTACATGATGAACAGGTTGAAAATCCAACCCAAAGATGTTGAACCTCTAGTCTAGATCCAGAAAAATCACCCCAAAGAACTGATCCTGGGCGAAATTACTGAAGGAGTATGAACACGAGGAGTACAGGTATCCAACTGTCGGAAGATGCAAGGACTATCATATCTTGCTTGCTACGTATCAATGATTGAACCAAATAATGCAAAGGAGACTCTCTAAGACAGCTCTTGGATTCTAGCAATGCTAGAGGATTTCGAGCAATTCACAAGGAATGATGTATGCACACTTGTTCCAAGACCTGAAAATGTAAATGTGGTTGGTACCAAGTGGATATTCAAGATCAAAACTGACGAACATGTGAATATCATAAGGAACAAGGCCCGTCTAGTAGCACAATGATACACACAAGTTGAAGGGATAGACTTTGAGGAAGCATTCGATCGGGTCATTCGATTAGAGTCAGTAAGAATTATTCTCTCCTTTGCTTGTTTAAAAAAAATCACTGTGTATCAAATGGATGTGAAAAATGCCTTCTTGAATGGTTTCTTGAAAGAAGAAGCATATCTTAAACAACCTAATGGCTTTGAGGGCCCTCATTTTCCTAACCATGTTTACATGGTTGAAAAAAATATTGTACGGTCTCAAGCAAGCACCAAGGGCCTGGTACGAAAGACTCACTCAGTTCTTACTGAAGAAAGAATTCAGTCACGGAGGAGTAGACAAGACTATGTTCGTACAACATTGGAACTCACATATTATAATAGCTAATCACAATACTTACCAATCTTCCGATATAGCAAGTTCAGGCCATGCATTCCTAATCCGTTAATCAATTACTCCCTCCCGAAAAATGATGGATTAACTACACGTATGCAATTATTCGCCACATAATTTCATACGACATTCAAATCAAGGAAACATAAACAAATATAGGAACGAAAATAATATCATTAAAGAAAAACATATAAATCTATAATCATGCAATCCCTAGAATAACTAAATGTTTAGCCACTCATATTCAATACATAATCCATGAGAAACATATTGATACTCATAGCTGACATATAAGAACAAAGAAAAGAAGACTAATTGAAGCTAAACGATCTTCGTTTCTCCCCTCTCTCTCTCTCTCTCTATGATAACTTGGCTGGTTGATTCTCCTTTGTATCATCGTTTCTAACTCTCAAATCTGATGTCAAATTTGATATAAAATTTGATGATCTTATGTAGTTCCTCAAGCTCCTCATTTTATAGACAATCACTAAGGTTTTGATACCCGTCATATCTCTGTTTTGGAATGAGAAGATATGCACGAATCATGCCAAATCGCGACGGCTAGGAGGCATACCGAGAGGATAAGCACGGTCCGTGCCATAAGACTCCAAAATTGAGGCTCTTTGCTCTGGAGCCGGGCTGTGCGTCGGGTCGTGTCTCTGGGAGTCCGTCCTCGGTTTGCACGCACGGTTCGTGTGACTTGAGATGTGGTCCATACACCCTTCTCAATTGTCTGTTTTTCTGTCAAAACATTAACAAACACATGACATAACAAAATATAACAAAATAATCATGAACTCGTCATTTAGGTACGTGCAATTGCCTAAAATTTATATATAATAACTCTGAATTGTACGTATATTCTATGTTTATTACTAACAATAAAATTAACGATAAAAAGAAATAATAAATGGAAAAAAAAAAAAAAGAAATCTTCGAAGTAAAATCTATTAATTTCCACAACCTACCTACCCATTTTTCCTCAATAATTTGTTCTTCTCGCTGACATAGATATTTTTAAGAAATATCATAATATTCTTGCTCAATCTTAAATGCTTCTTAAACACCAAAGGTATTTATTATTTATCTAAAATGTAATTTTATAGTTTTTATATAAAAAAACATTTTTTCATATTGTGTGATGTTTTGAATTTTGACAATTTTATATTAGTAAAAATTTTCTTACACCTATCAAATGAATAAAAAAAACTGCAAGTTTATAAAATGTGATTTTTTTAACAAAGAAAAAAAAATAATTTAGAAAATAAGTAGTTAGGATTTGATTCATATTTTAAATTAATTTATCATAATGGTTGACATTTGAAATTTTGAGAGAAGGTTAGATGAAAGAACATTTTTTAATACCTATCAACAAAATGGATTAAAATTTACAAACTTATAAATATATGAGATTTGTTTAATTTAAGCATTTTTTATATGTGCTATCATGTAATATAATTTCTTACAAAATTATAAAATTATACATTGTCTAAATGGTGAAGGAAGGATTTACTCTTAGAGGTTATGAGTTCAAATTCTACTCTTATTATTATTATTAATTTTTTTTTTTTGAAGCCAACTTAAAGTAAAAGATATTAAATGTTATAATTTTTAGATTTTAGTAAAAACTATTCTAGACGAGTGGTCAGGTTTTAGACTAACAACCATGAGGATGGAGGTTTGAATCCTACCCTCTAAATCAGCCCAACGAATTTTTTTTTCCTTTTTAGTTTTTGTTTCTCTCTAGATATGACCTGATCACTAAATTAACTATTTTTATGACTGATTAAATGATACATTTACATGCATTATAAACAAATGAACAATCTAATACCTAAATAGCATACATAATAGAGTTAATCATTATAATCACTACTTAAAATGGATGGGGTTATAATTAAGTGTTGTATATTTAATTTAAAGGCAGGATAGGTTTTAACATATTTAATAAAATAAAAATGAAAGATGCATGAGGGGTTGATGATGGATGAAGCAATTTCCGAAGCTAAGACAAAGAAGATAAACCATGTGGCCCAGGCAGCCCCTCGTTTGGGACAACGACAGTATCTAGGGTCTTAGAACATAGTCAACCTTAGATTGGTCCCCACCCCTCAAGTACCTTAACTACCAGCTACACGTAACTTTTTGGACTTGGTGGGGTCGCTCCCATTCAATAAAAACCACCCAAAGCATAGTGTGTTCAGACTTCAATAACAATAACATAGTCTTTATAATATAGCTTAGTCGGAAATCCGAGAAATTTCAGAGGAACATTGTTTTAAAATATCCATGATTTTTAATATTACCATTCAACTTGTTATAATATTATTTCCTAAACTTTCGGGGTATGTTTTCAAAATTTCAACCATGTTTTCATTTGTTACAATCTCCAATGACAGTTTTTGTATAATCTAGATACCACCATTTATAAAATGTATTATTAGTTAGTATATTTCAATTAATTTGGTATTATTAGTTAGTATATTTCAATTAATTTGTAATTTTCACACAATAAAGTGACAATTTCATCTCAAAGTTAGGCTTTTACAATTCTCATACAACAACAAATATAGATAAAATTTCAAAAGCCCGTAATATTCATCATCTTGTAAAATACTTCGATATCAGAAATTATATAAATTTGTGCACCATCATTCCTTCACCACCACAATCAACAGAAATGAACTTTGGAAGTAGTGAAAAAATAAGTTACGTCTTCACTTTATTCCACTACACAACCAATCTTAATTTATTTGTCAAATCAAAGCTAATATCAAATACTACAAGAACCCCAAATTATTTTATCAAAACATACTTCCACGGCCTTCTAATATTTGCATAATTAAGTAACAACGTAAGAATTGCAAAAATGATTTACAAAAAATTATGAAAACTATAAACACTATGTGAAAATTGCAAAATTGATTAAAGTTGGCCGATTTGGCAGAACTAATATTTTGTATTCATCAAAATCCAAGTAAGTAATACAGCAAAGAAATCAACTTATTCATCATCCACATGACTAAACCGAGCCATGCAAAAAATTGACACTACAAAAATGTATGTTATCAATACAAGAAATTAGTGGGTGCAAGATTATGATGCAAGAGCTTGTGAGCAATCTGTTCTCTAGCATGCATCGCATTAGCCGACCCCACACTCTTCTCCGCCATCATTGTATCATCATAAAGCTCAAACCTCAGTTCTGCATTCAATCCCTCATTCCTCATCTCACATATATTATGCAACACACAGCAAGCTCCAAGCACCACTGGCAAATCTTGAAGCTTCATCTCTGTTCTCTTCTGCAAACAGCTCCATCTTGCCTTCAACCTCATGAACGCCTCCTTACCAACATTCTGAACCTCCTCCATCTTCTCGTTGAAAGCGTGTTGTGTCCATGTAAGATTTTGATGTGTGTATGGAACCAACACCCAGTCCATTAGTGGAAAACCCGAGTTTCCCACGATCCAAGAACCGGTTAAAGCACCCTGGTTTGCCCTCTGGAAAAGGGCAGAATTTTCCAGGACTTGTTCGTCAGTCATAGAACCAGGCCATCCAACACAAATGTCTGTAAAAACTCCGTTTGGATCGACCACGCCTTGCAGCGTAATCGAGTACGTTGTCTTCTGGTTCCTCTCTGTGTGCCTCTTGTTGAAGTATGCTGCAACGCTCACCTTTGGTGCTATGATTGGAATATGAGTAGTGTACAATGATCCAATAACGTTTGGGATACCCGAAAACATTTCAAATTCGGCCTTAATATCGGCCGTCCTGTTCTCATCAGGCCACTGCAGGAACTTGGGCATTAGCACACTCTTTATAGCAGTGCAGACCTCAAGAACCAGCTTATGGCAAGTCGAAATGCCAAGCCCGAATCGCTTCGATACCTCGCGGAGAGCCTCGCCGGTGGCGAGCCTCCATACGCAGACGGCGACGCGCTGCCGAACGGGGATAGCCAAACGCAACATTGTGTCTTTCTTGGTGACGACTAACTCGAGCTCTTCGCAGATCATATCGAATGTGGCTCTGCTCATCCGAAAGGCTTTTTTGAACTCTTGCTCTGGAAAATCAGGGCTGCTGACGTGCTCCCACCATGCCTTGGACCGGGTTTTCACCCACAGCCTGCGCTGGCCCACCCCACCTCCGGCGCTTGTGGATTCATCGGAGGCCGTGATGAAAACATTTTCGTACTCCGACCGCCCCCTCTTTGCCGGCGATGTATCGCCAGAATCGGCTAAATAGTATTCAGCCTCATCCATTTCACGGCTGGTTTTTTTATATTTCGCGTGACCTAGAATTGGAGAAGGTAAAGATGGAATTAGATTCTGGGTTTGTTCTTCTTCGGACGGGTTATTGAATGCGCGCAAATTGTTCAGTAATTCTTGAACTGAGAAATCATTCTGGTTCTCAAAATTGAGGCGTTTCAGTGAAGTAGGGAGAGATACGGGGTCGAAATCATGGAAGAAAGAAGAGAAGAAATCATCTGGAAATGGGAAGGACTGGATACCCATGAAGAATTAATAATGGGTTGAAAGTGTGTGAAGAAATGATAAAGAAGTCTGAACGAGAATGTGAACACGAGAAGTGAGTTGAGGATGTATGAATATATAGAGAATGGACCGGGTGGGGGACGCGTGGGGAACGGGCAACGGGGGAGTTTGGACGGTGCGGTAATGGGGTTTCGATTCGGGACGATGAATATTTAAGGTTGGCAGACGCGGAACGGGAGGGAATTGGGAAAGGAGGAGGAACCAGGAAACCAAGGGTAAATGTGTAAATGCATGGCTCATAATAATTAATATGATCTGATTAAGGCTGCTTTATTTAATCGCCGCGTAACACTGACACTATAAATAGTATATGTTATGTGATAGCTGAAGATAGATTAAGTGTGGTGCATCAATGTTGAACTATGCATTTATAATAAATTAACTTATGGTGTTCAAATAACTGCAATCCCAACCACATGAATGCAAAATGCTTTTATTTAATATAACTACATATTCATTAATGCATGTAAAAATATAATATATTTATTATATTAATAATTTATAATAAAATTATATTAATATTATTATTATTATTATTATAAAACTGTACATAACTTATTATTTATATTTATTTAAAATTATTCAATTTGAAATATTGTTTGTTAAATAATTAATAAAAATAGAAATAAGCAGATAATAAGAGATGTAACTATTTACCTTAAAATATATTTATATGATTCTATACATAATGAGATATAGAAAACTATGAATGATTTGTTTTGAAAAATAATGATAACATTAAAATATACCCAAAACAATTAGAAAAATAGAAATTTTAAATTGTCGTTGATTTATAACCATTATTAGATCTAATTTAAAGCATTAAGTTGTAATGTCGGAACTTGTAATTGTAATGTGTGTTCAAGCATTAAATTGTAATGTTTAAAAAAATGTGATTAAATTGAAAAACGTGGTTAAAGTCATGCTTTTTTTTTTTTTTTTTTAAACCCAAAGTAATAATTTTATTGTGAAATTTTTTTTTAACAATCTAAAAAATTATTAATTTTTTAAGTTTTACTTTTTATAAAAGAAATATCAAATTCTACGAGTTTGGAATATATCTATTAGAGGACAATATATTAGATCAAATTCACATAATTTTAAATTTTTTTGAATCAAACCAGTCAAATTGTATTTAATGATATCCATATTTGATGTAATGACAGACAACTCTCTCTATAGAAGCAAAATCCATTTTTAATCCCTTGAAGAATTATATTTTGTTTCATCAAGGCCTTTTATATTTTATTATGTTATTATTAAGTCCTATTTTAACACTTTAAGAAAGATCATAGATAGTAGAAATAATTTTAATTATTATTTTTATTATGTATTTTGTATGATTTATGACCTAAATATATCAACAGTAGTAACATATTCTACTTGCATTCTGTATAAGGGTGGATTATTTGTTTAGTTTTGATATTTAGATGCATGTTTTAATTTATTTATTTGAATAAATTAAATTCTTGGAAATTCTTGAATATTTGAATTAATGTTGTCGTACAATCTACTGAATGAATATTTTCTTTTGCTACGCGATATTTGATATTTACATAATACAGTAACAGATATGTATGTAACATCCCGTATTTTCAGAACTACATAACATACTATTTTTCATTCTAATATTTTCTAAAAATGATTATTCCTCAAGAAATTCTAAATTATGTGTTGTTTAAGTGATAATAACTTTGGTCTACAAATTGAAAACACTAATGTATTCTTTAGAAAGATGCTTTTGTGGAAACCGACACTCAAGTGGCTCTCTCGATATGTAAATAAGATATAAAATGAGTTAGCAAAATACTTTATTATGAATACATGAAATTGGTGGAAGTAAATGAGTAGGAATTAATAGATTGTTATTTCTCGATCTTACATGGAATTTTATATACTCTTTTGATCATATTTAAAAAACCCTAATGAATTAGAACACTAAAATTCAAACCTTATGTAAAATACGACACTATATTTTATGTTTATCATGTTAATTGTGTCATGTGTATTCATAACTATATTAATTACATTCATGAAATTTTTATTACATTATTAACTAATACATGATTTATAAATGATGCACTAATAAACCTCAAAACATAATTATCACACATGATTTTATAAATAATGTACTAATACACCTTAAAACATAATTATCACAAGGTGATGGAGATTAAGTCCCCACCCCAAGAAAACCTCCCCCCTAGTCATCCTCCCTCCCACCATGCACCAAAGTCTCATCAATTGTTGCATGCTCCAAAACCATAGGTTAATTACATTTTTCTATTGCATTTTAGTCCTTCAAATCCCTCTATAAATAGACATAAATGTCAGCCCTCAAACCACACTTCACTCTCACAAAATGCTTGGAGAAACTCTATCATATCCTCCATATTTCCAAAAAAGAGAAGAAGGAGAAGGAAGAGAAAATTTTGTAGCTTCAATTTACCATTTTCAAGGTAATTGGCTACAAAACTTGACTTTTCTTTAATTATGAGCCTGTTTATGATGTAATTTATCATTGCATGTATGATTGAGGATGTTCTTCTTAAGCCTAGGCTTGGGAATATTATTTGCCATAGAAATCATGTTTAGGAAACCATTTGTATGAATTATGTGGTTGATCGTCACTTAATCATCAAATTTGCCCTAATCTGCTATGTGATTAATTTTAATATTTGTATGGTGTCTTTTTTCCTAATTTGATTTTTTATGAAGTCTAAACTGGATTGAGATGTTGTATTTCAAATTACACAATTTTTGGACTATATTTACTATTTTTACTAAATCCCTCTTTGTGAGTTCCTAAAAAGTAGAAATCATACATTACATGTCAGTTTTGAGAATTTGTATAAAATCGTGTACTTGGAATTTGAGATTCACTTTGACTATGTATTGAAAAGGATTTTATAAGTCTATTGTTAAAATATAAGATTATTTGGAACATTATAGAATATGTGATGAGTTTTGGAAGGAAGCCTATCCAAGGTGAACCCTTACTAAACAATACCTTTGTTTTTTATTTTTATAAAATTATAAAGTGATCAATTTTGTAATCTATTTTAGTATGATATTAGTAAGAGTGTGAAGAACTTATGATTAGAATTTGATAATTTTTGGCATTATATACAAATTTTGATGAATTTTAAAAGTTAGACCAACCTGGTGACCGATTTTGTAAAACTGAAGCTTGTAACATATTTGTTTAAAATCGTATAATTGTTATTTTAAGAAACTATTTCAATGTATTTTTATATGGTGAATTATCAACATGCATGTTTAGTTTCATAATCAATTAAGGCTTCTAGAAATTCTAATAAATTATTACTATAATGTATCAATGTGACTATATGATATGTAATAATTTAGTATGTGATTGAATTATTGTGTAATGGACTTAGCTATTTTATAAGAGTAATGATTGAGTAGATAAAATCATATGCAATCAATTGAAGTGTTATAGTTCTCAAATTAGATCGTTAATAATTTTGTGAGTGAATTAAAATATGTCGAGTGCGGTACAAGCAAGTCCGCATTGTTCTGTAGCTATCCCTGCACACCAACCAGAGGAAGTGGGTAATTCTTAATATCACACATTAGTTTTATATGTTAGTAATTTAATTCTAGAGTATTTTGAATTTACAGTTGATGCCTTCAGGGTATCTGTTGTACTTTGAATATAGAGTTGATGCCTTTGGGCCGAATCATAACTCTGGAGATGTTATGAGGTTACAGGCTCATACCATCCATAATGTGAGGTTACATGCTCGCATCAGTGAAAGTTAGTGAGGTTACTGATAAACATATGATTTACTTGCAATTCGAGGTTATTATGTATAGTTTTTAGGTAATTGCATGTGCCTAAGCGACGAGTTTATAATATTTGGCTGTATTTTATCACGTCATGACTTTGTTGATAGAAAAATAACATTTAAGGTTGCACAGACCGCGCCACAAATTGCATGAATTGTGCACGTGAGCTAAGGAATGGGCCCACGAAGCATGGGTCGTGCTCTAGTCCAGAACGCTCCATTTTTGGAGCCTTGATGCACTGACTGTGTTCCTGTGATGTACGGATCGTGCCTGCTCATTTCCTTGTGCGCATCCTACATCGTTCACCCTTAGCTGTCGCGATTCATGTTTATCCTCTCATTCCAAAATAGATTTTCGATGACTCTGAAACCCTAATCAGTGGCTACAATAAAGGACGTCATATTTGAGAGCTAGAAATAAGGATACAAAGGAGAATCAACTAACCGAGTCATCAGAGAGAGAAAGAGAGAAATGTATATCGCTTGGCTTCAGTCAATAGTCCTCTTTTCTTTTATTCAGATATGTTAGCTATGATTATCAATCTATTTCCTATGTATTATGTATTGATCATGAGTATTTAAACAGCTAGTGATTCTAGGGCTTGCACAATTATGGATTCATATGTTTTTCTTTAATGATATTATTTCATTTCTTATATATGTTGATGTTTTCTTGATTTGAATGTCGTATGAAATTATGTGGCAAATAATTGCATATATGTTATAACCCGAGATGAAGTAATTGATCAGCAGATTTGGAATGCATAACATAAACTTGCTAGATCGAGAGATTGGTTTGTCGTATGATGAGAATAAATCGTATAAACAATTGGGAGTTAGATAATATTGTGATATCGAGAGATGATTCATGGAGTCTAATCTACTTTTGGATCTAACTCGAGAGAGATGATACAATTATATTAGTGATTCTCTTACGAATACAGGAATTAAAGATGGCTGGATACATTAAAGGAACACATATGAACCATATAAATGCACGTCCCTAGAATCCATTTAATCTATGAATTTCCTTAGTTTTTATATTGATATGTGAAATTGATTTATACTCTTCATTTGTTTTATTTTAGTTTATAAAACCAATCACAAATAGTCGAATCTTTAGATAGAGTAAAATACGATAGACGATTAATTATTTGAATTTACTTTAGATAGACCATGTGGATACGATACCTATTCTGACCACAATTTTACTATAAATTGCTTAGTGCACTTGCGAGTCATTTTAGGTGAAATAAATGAGCGAACAGTTACAGACTCACTAATGAGCTCTCTTGATGTTACAATCTTATAGCGGCGATTGTGAGGCCACATGCTCATGAGCTAACACCATACCAGTATGTACGGGTGGACCACTTTCATTTATTAACTGATTTAACTAATGTAGGGTGTTTATTAGTTATCACACTGGGCTACTCTCTAAGAGTTGTCTCATGTTGCTGCTTTTAAATTTCAGGTTCGACGACTGACGGAGATGAAAGTTGTTGACAGGGCTCCCTTCCATTGTCTTATTATTTTGTACTACTTAAGTAGACCTATGAACTTATGTTTTGTTAAAGTACTACTGATGTTGTATGATACGTTTTTTAGTAATTCTTTTGAGCCGTATATTATAAAATGCTTGTTCGATTTAGAAATTGTGGGTAACTTCAAGTCGAGTCTTTTAAAAACTATTTCTATTGTAAAACTCTCTTTTCAAAAACTAAATCTTTTAAAACTCGTATTTCCTTTAAGTCTTCTGCTAACTTTTAAATGTGTTTTATAAATAGGTTTTTTCATGTATAATCTAAGTCACATAGTGGCGGCTCGAGACCTTCTTGCGAGACTGCGTGTTTCAATGTATATACTATCGGTAATTTGGCGATGGATGCATGATCACACATCTTATATGTGATGCTCATATATGCATCGGACGTGAAATGAGCAATGTATGCACGTTTAAAACACGAGAAAATAAAAGATTGTTGGTTGCGTGAGACTTGTAATCGAAACCATCAATCGATGAACCATGCGATCGAGTGGCTCAAGATTGGTGTTCGCATGATTGAGCAGACTTGATCGGCACATTGTGTGAACGAGAGCTCAAGATTAGTGTTCGCATGATTGGGCGCTCAAATTCGGCATTTACCTGAGTGAGTGGTTAGGATCTATGATTTGTGCGATTGAGTGACTTGAGATGGTGTTTGCATGTCGACCGCTCATATGGTTTCTTGAAAAGGATTGTCGTCCAAGCACTTATCCAGATTTCCAAGAATCTTGGAGATATCAGGTTAGATAAAATAAGAAATGAAGAAAATAAGAAATGAAGATTATCCAAATATCTTTTTTCCATAATCATGTAAATAATATCCCTAAATGATATGACAAAGATATATAGTTTGACTTTTTAAAGATATGAAAAGATTACACAATCTCCATATTATGGCAATTGGATATGTTTTGGCTATTCAAAGATATGATCTTAATATTTGATATGACAATGTTGATATACTTTGATTTTCAAAAATATGATCTCCTTACTTGCATATCTTTAAATCTATGGGAATACTTTCAAAAATAGACTTCTTTTAAAAGTAGAATGTTATATATATATATATATATATATATATATATATATATATATATTTGATTAATATAATGATTTAATTTTTTTAAAATAGTTTAAATAAGTATTATAAATAATTATTTCATCTTTTAACAAACATCTAATTTCAAGTTCAATTAATGATTTTCAATTTAACTTATTTTAAAGTTTTTCCAGATACTATAATTTATTTAATAAAATGACTTTCAGATTACTTCAAGTAAATGTTTCTATTTTGAGGTTTTTTTTTGTACTTTTTCCAAAAGTTTTTAGATCATTAAATAATGTTTTAATATTCTATATAATGATACAACAGACTTTATTTTTTGAGAAAAATCCTTTGGCAGCGGTACACGATATTCCGTAAAAATTTGCAAAAATTGGGTCACAAACACATTTCTTGTGAATATTTTATCATGATTTGGTTCACACATAATTTCAAATCAATGATATGAAAAGTTTATGAATGATACAACAAACTTTATTTTTTGAAAAAAATCCATAGCTAGCGGTATATGAGATTTCGTAAAAATTTACAAACTGAAAATTGGGTCACAAACACATTTCTTGTGAATATTTTATTATGATTTGCATCACACATAATTTAAAATTAAAGATGTCAAGCTTTTATGAATGATACTACAAACTTCATTTTTTGGGAAAAATCCCTAGGCAGCCGTACACGAGTTTTTGTAAAACATTGCGGAAATTGGGTAAAAAACACATTTCTTGTGAATATTTTATCATGATTTGCATCACACATAATTTAAAATCAATGATATCTAGCTTTTATGAGTGATACAATAGACTTCATTTTTTAGAAAAAATCCCCAGGGAGCGGTACACGAGATTTCATAAAAATTTGCAAAACTGAAATTTACGAAAATAGGGTCACTAACACATTTCTTGTGAATATTTTATCATGATTTTCATCACACATAATTTAAAATGAATGATATCAAGCTTTTATGAGTGATACAACAGAGTTTCATTTTTTGGAATTTGCAAAACTGAAATTTGCGTAAATTGGGTCACAAATACATTTCTTGTCAAAATTTTATCATGATTTTCATCAGACAATTTAAAATCAAATATATCAATCTTTTACAAGTGATACATTAGACTTCTTTTAAAAGTAAAATTGGGAGTGCCCAATTTCTCAAACAATTTTAGTTTTTTTTAGCATTTTAGCGAGCGTTCAATTTCTGACATAGTTCTAGTATATTGAACTTCTGGTTCTCAAACAATTTTAGTTTTTTTTAGCATTTTAGCGAGCGTTCAATTTCTGACATAGTTCTAGTATATTGAACTTCTGGTTCAGTAGTACTACTATCTAAAAGATAAAAATTGTTTCATCTTCAAAAAAAGATATGTCAAACCGTGAGCACTAATTCGTACGTATTTGTTTTACAGATAGACGTCTTCCTTGACTTAATTTCAACCATTCTAGTTTTTCGTTCCAGTTTCCTTTTCTCTAAACTATCTCCACTCTGGTTTTTCGTTCTAGTTTCCTTCTCTCTAAACTGTCTCCAGAGTCCATAATTAAAAAAATCATCATTCTACATTTCTTTCAGAGATCGAGAGAAAAAGGAGTAACAGTTCTGTTCATTAAATTTTATTTTTACGCTTTATAAGCTATTGTTAAGTATTATAACCAACGATTTTGGTCGAGTTCTAACATTCCACGTGCACAAAAAGTAAACTTGCTCAAAAAAATCATCGTCTACTTTAGCATATTTGCAAATTGACCGCAAAACATAAATACGTGGTGTTCGACGACCCAAACTCCTCAGCCGTGCACTAGTTTTTGGCGTCGGGTGGTCATTAAAGCACTGTTACAAATGAATGTAAATCTCACCAAAAATATAAAGAAGACTTGTTAATTATTTTCGGTGTTTGAGCTCCATCCATGGCTTCTTTGCTGAGCCCTCCTCTAAACTTACCCCTGAACAAGGTAACGAAAGCTACTTCTCTAACCATATGCAGGTTTATGAATATATACATGTAATTTTCTGGGTTCTCTATGCTTTAACTGTATAATCTATCCTTGATTGTTTTCTTTCTGAAAATGAATAAGGGCTTTTGTATAATTCATGGTTTTGATAAGTTAATAGGTATAGTGTTGAATCCATAATTCATCCCCCTTTTCTTTGTCTTTTTCCTCAACTCAGAATTGAAGGTTATTCCTGATATTCGTCCGACATCTTATGACTGATTTCGTGTTTCTTTTTTCTTATCTGACTTTTTGAGATGCTTCTTTGATTATATATAAACATACGAGTCAAAATAAGAAAGCCATATAATTGAAATCAGTTAAATAGTAAGAATTCGATTTTGAAGTTTCCTTAACTAAATAAATGAATAATGATGTACTTGTTTTTCATATGCTTTCTGGTTCCACTTTAATATCGACAGTGATGAAGTTAATGAAGACATTATAGATGGAGATTTCAGCAATGAACTCAAGATTAAAATAGTGCCTACTAGACTATTATTCTGTAGCTGCATTCTATTTCATCAGACAACTAGCAAAGGGATATTTGGTAACTGAATAAAGAGAATGATGACTAATCTACTTGTTGAAGTAAAGTAATCAATTATGCTCTATCAAATTAAGTCCCTTAGATTCCTCTGGTTGAGAAATAAGAACAGGTGTACTTCTCCAAAACCACTCTCCTTAATATGTGCATTGAAATCTATAAAAGTTCGACTCAAGGTTGAATATCATCATATCAAATCATTTGAGTTAGCTAAATGGTTCTTCATTCCATGCTATTATATCAATGATAGAGCACAAAATAGTTGAACTGGTTATGAAAAAATAAAGGCTTCGTAATTAATGTGAGCTGGATAAAGGCTCATCATTTATACATTGTTTCCTTCAGAGGTAAGGTAATTATGTTGATACCATTACCAGAGTAGCTGTAAAGACCATTCATTATTTATGTATCATTATGTTTGTTTCTGACTACCTTACCTATGATCTATCTGTAACTGGATGACTTATTGCAACCTTTATTTCCTAGGTGAATGAGGGAAATGTAAGAGCTCTTTGTTCGAAAACAATGTCAAAGAGGGATTATATGTTTTTCAGAAGAAATTATGGGAAGAATGCACAATTTCCAGCAGTAAAAGCCAAAGCATCTATGGAGGCAGATGTGCTTGATAAGGATTCTGTTGAGGCAGTTGACAACAAAGAAGGTAATCATTACTTAATTTTTCATTTTTAAATTACCAATATTGGACTTGCAACTTCCGGTGTTAACATTTCCTGATGGCTACATGTAAGAGTTAAGTCAGCCCAGTTCTATGATAATGGTTTAAGATTATTAACTAGAATGAAATTTGAACATAACAAAGCTGTCAAGTGCATCTATGATGTCAAGAGTAATGCAGCCTATCTTTTCAATGAATTAGTTTGAAATCCTAAATTCTTTATTTTCTGACTGGATTGTACCATAGATTTCCTATTTAGAAGTTTTAAGTTTTAATTTCATGTTGTATTGAGCCCAGCAATTGTTAGGTTTGTATGAAAGCAACCTGGTATTCAATTTGATTGTTCTGGTGGTTAGCCTGCATATATCATTTATTACTGTCAAAGGAAATGCGATCATTTTCAAGCCATATATTTCTGAGTCAATGAGTTGGTTAAGTGCATCTAATTATTTCCTACCATTTAGTTCTTGTTTGTTTAAAAGGTGTATGCAACCCATTTATACCTGTTTGAATATTTTTTTCTTTCAAATAATACATAATTGATACATTCGTATCAGTTAGTGATAATTACATAGTACATTTAGGTAAGGTCCAGCCCTATTCTCGGTATTCTCAATTCCCCACAACATTAACCCTCAACCTCATATGGAAATGGATCCTCTACAGTTTAAGTCTTTTAACCTCAAATTCTCGGTGTGGCTAATGTGAAAGCTTAGGTTGGCACGTTTGAGAAATTTGCCAAGTTAGTCTTTTGAACCTCATTATAGCTCGTTTTTATATCGCCATTGACATACTTTGACCAAAAATGGTTGTGTTGTTGAAGATTATGGAGTTGTTGATGTTCACCATGTTGGGATCTTGTGTGAGAATCTTGAGAGGTCGCTGCAGTTTTACCAAAATACTCTCGGTAATGCCCCCCCCCTTCAATTATGATAAATTTATTATTTTTCTTCAATGAGAATCTTCATACTTATGGGATAAAAAAGGTCTTACAATAAATGAGGCGAGGCCACATGACAAGCTCCCCTATAGAGGTGCTTGGTTATGGGTTGGATCTGAGATGATACATTTGATGGAGCTTCCAAATCCTGATCCATTAACTGGAAGGCCAGAATACGGGGATCAGGATCGACACGTTTGCATTGCAATTCGGGATCTGTCCAAACTAAAAGATATCCTTGATAAAGCTGGTAATGTTTCTGGAATGCTATCTAATACATCAATATAAATAGATATGGCTTTTCATTCCTTTCGATTTATACTGCATTAGTTTACTTTCAGGCATCTCCTATACCCTTGGTCGCTTTGGGAGGCCTGCAATTTTCACACGGGATCCAGACGCCAATGCGCTTAAATTTACACAGGTCGACTGATGCCATAGACTTGGTCTTGTAAAGATACATAGGTAGAATTTGTTCTGTGGACATCTAAAGAGTTGATTATGCAATCATGGAAGGTGAGAAAATTCTATAATCATGCTATCCTGTGTAGTGTAGTCATGCATGCCGTGCCTGTACATACAGGAAATATTGCAGTTTATAAATTACACATAATGAAGCAATAGAAGCATTCCTCGGATGCCTATTTTGTTATTCTCTTACACAGCAGCAGCTCAGTGTCATATAGGGGCTTTTATCAGTAGTGAATCGACTTGTTCCCGAATCAAAATTAGTAATATGTGATTGTATAAATTTAATTTTTCAGTTTATATTTACCTTTATTAAATTTATATATATGTAGATATATATCAAAATATTTTTAGACTTGAGTAAAACTTTGGTGCCTAAATATTATATAACGTTGAAAGTATTTAATTATGTTCAAAGAACTATCTTTTTATTTATCAATTTTCTTAAATTCTTTTGTTTTTCTTTTCTTTTTTGGATAAGTCACCCCCCAAATCATATTGCACAATTAATAAGCATTTCGATAACTTCATGTATTTTCCCATTACTATGCTGCTATTACACCCCATAAGCCGATGCCCCTCTCATTCCAAAACTTTCGAATCTCTGAGAGGGAAAAGTGAAATTAATCATCGAATTCTACCTCCGCCGTCACCACTTCATCAGCGCCACCAACATCTTGCAACTTTTTGTTTTCATTTGAAACAAAAATTTACGAGAAGAGGCAACAAATAAATTAGGTGTTAATAATGGGTAGGTTTGGTGCATGAACACCTCGATTCCCTCTATAGCTTAATCTTTTTCTCCATTTTTTTCTACGCATGATTACTAATTTGTGAGGTAACAATGGTCCATTTCGCACCAACGCCCTAGTAATGTGTAACATATTACTATTGGTTTGGGTTATACAAGAACATCTAGCATTGAATTTATTATTATTATTATTACTATTTTTTTTATCATAATTGTATACACACACACATATATATAGTAGTAAAAGACACGTGCTATAATTTTCTATGATATATAGTGTATAGTAATTTAATCACGTTTGTAACACCACTGTTCTTATTTGCAAAGATAACAAACAAGAATAACACACAAATTGAATTATTAGATCAAATAAACATTTGTGGATTATTAAACTCTAATGTGCATCATCTAATTCCTCTTTTGAAGCTGACTTGTTGACTTTTGGATTTGATGGTGGACTTGATAATTCGATATTCTCTCCACTCGAATTTGATTTCTTCAACGTTAATATAAAGATTTCATAGTTTGATTTTAAATTGAACATTATCAAGAACACATTTCAGTGTTGGAAAGAACACCACAAAGTTTGACTTTGACAATACAAATATAGGTTTAGTACTTTGTTCTAAAATTGAATTCTTGTTGGAACTCTACGAAGAACACTTTGAAAGCCTTCGAAGAACTCCTTAAGAGAATTTTGCCTTTTGTTTTAGAATTATTCAACTTCTATTGTGATGTCCTTAGAATTGTGAATAATACCCTTTTTATATGTGTGAGATTGAAACTCTTGCCATAAATATGAAAAAGAATGGTGCCATTTAAGAGAACATTCGTGATTTAATGACATTTCTTACCTTCAATTAGAAGATGTGATTTGATTTTGTTAAAAAATATTGATAATTCACTTCTACATTGGCAAGATTTTGGTCCCATTGCTAAGAAAATAAAAAGATTTGGAGACTTTTAATCCACAATATATATGTACACATATATATGTGTGTATGTAGGAATATTTAATCTATAGATCATACAAAATATGCAACAGAAGTATATAATAAAACTATTCCTACGATTTATGCCTAATCTTGCATACCCCTGTATATATCATTAAAAACAAGTTTAGGAATATACCAATTGTGATTTCATGTTCTTAGCGAGAATACATGGATAATCGGATCGCACGTTGATCAAGAACGTTTAAAACCTGCTCTCTGAGTTTATCCACACCCAACATTGATGCGTAAACACACAGTGTATCTTGATTTTTGTATATCTTTTTTAGAACAAGATGAATAATCTAGATCAAAAAATATAATAGGAAAATTCTCAACATATGAGAAGAGAGAGAAGAGAGCACACAAGAAGAAGAAAATATAATTCCTCTTGTATGTGTGAATAGTGGCCGACTTTCACATTTGAGGATCAATTTATATTGATCCCCTAAGGTCTCTTCATGGGATTACGTGTCTTTATCTCCATGTGTTGGGCTTATCGACTAGGTCTTTAAGTGTCTTCTTGGACTCTAATTAATTCTTAAAATTAATTCGTAAGCCCAAAACACTGCTCTCAATTAATTATTTAATTTTCTAGCATTAGTCGTGCCTAATTTGACTATTTGTCCAACAAATAAAATTACCCCATAATTAATTATCTTCATGATCATTTAATTAATTAGGTTCAAACAATAATTTGTCCAACAAATATAATTTAGCCTAATAAGTAATTCATCCATGATTAATTAATTAATTATTTCCATTTCAACACACCAAAATCTAGTTACGCGTGTAACCCTTTAGGTTCATCAGTTCAACTAGTCCCAAGAGCAAGAAATCAAATCATAAGTTTTTTTCATCTAATTAATTAACCACCTTTGGATTTCTTAATCCACAGGTATTCAAGACATCCATAGTTAGTGTCCAACAAACATTACTAGGGAGACTTATAGACAAAAGATGAATTCAACGTCTGAACCTTTCATTTATAGTTATCGAGCATATAAAATTCCTTCTCGATTTTACGATTAATGTCTAAGGCTTGGTCATTTGATACAGACCCATAATTGACATTAATAACTATAGTAATCCTTATAAACTCTGTCGATCTGTTGGTTCATACGAGATCTCATCTCTTATGTTTTGGTTGGTGCCTTGCACAAGGTCTTCGTTGAATACGATGAGGATATAAAATAGAGAGTAACAATCCCAATAGATCACTTTGCAGACTAGTAAATTTTGTTTGGCCAATACACCGATCTTAAACATAGTTCCACAATAACTAACGGGCCCAATTTGGCTTCTCAAGAGAGGTTTAAGGAACCAGTCAAATATACGACTTCCCTCATGCAGGATCACATGCGTGCGTACAATTAAAAGATTAATTAAAGCACCTACAGAAATCAGAATCTCTATTTTCTGTTTGCCACTACGGCTACCAAATATTTTGAGTTATTATGCGGGATCAGTTTAATGTGATTGTTTGAGACAAACATCACATCTACTTACGTGGTGTCTCAGGACTGATATTTAGGGAATGAGGTATCCACTTCTCGAGTGACATACTGCTCAATGTAAGTCTATCTGAATCCTACGATATCCCTTCTTATAGATTCTACGACTTGAAATATTTATAATATCAACCATCGAGACTTACTTTATGACCACCAACCCATGCGTGCCCAAGTCTCCTAGTTACTAAGATCATGTAATTTTAATATCATATAACAAATAAAATATAAATGAATACGATAAAGAAGAAATGCCTTAAAATTTTATTTATATTAATAAAAATTGTACTTAAAATATATTTTTTAGGTCAGCCTAATAGTTAACTGCCAGGACAAATATTCCTACAATATATATATATATATATATATATATATATATATATATTTATATATATATATATATTACAATATCAATTATTTAACTATTGACTTTAGGAATTAAACTAAAATATCAATTATTTCTATTCTCCAAATATTTGAATCTTCTTACATGCAACGTATTGAATTATACCTTAAAAATTGATCCAACATCTATTTTGTGCAAACCCTTTTCATGGAAAGTAATATTGAATTTAAAAATTAATAAGTTAGATATCAAAAATGAAATTATCAAGATTTCAGGGACAATTCAGTAAAAATGAAGGAATTTACGTATTTTTTAAATTATCTACATACATTAAAATATAATTTTTTTAGCCCCCACCAGGCATCCCTTTCCTTCGTCTTTGGTAGAAGGTGATGAGTTTCGGGTGCCACATCTTCCCAATTGTATATAAAAGGTTATAACCATGCATAATAAGAAGTTTACACAATAAATTGTATTGTTTAAATATATGTGATTAAATTGCAATAATTGGTGAAAGTCATGCAATTTTACTTATTTATTTTATAATTAAACTTAAAAATAATAATTTTATTGTGAGTAAGTAATATTTGTTTCAACAGCGTAACAAAAATTATATTTTTTCAAATATAAGTTTTTTTATTAAAAAAAATATCATATTTGATCAACGTGGGACATGTTCGTCAGAGAACAGCAACTCAGACTAAATTCACAAGTTTTTAAATATTTTTGCAGGCCAACCAATTTGTATGTAATCATATACATATATTTGGTGTAATGATGACAACTCTCTTTATAGGCAAAATTGTTCCTGAGCTATTACATTTCAATTGTTTCATCAGACCCTCCAACAAATTTTTTTTTTTTCATCAAGCTTTTCTTTTTGTTATTATTAAATTATATTTTAACACTTTAAAAAAGATTGATATGCAGTCTCTAATAGTGAATGAATTTCAAAGTAAATAGTATTGTGTGCCTTTTAACTTTAATATTAGTTTCATTAAGCACCTGCAATTTATAATTTATTTTATTAAATCTCTAAAATATTATGTTTTGTTTTTTGAAGCCACTATATTTTCAAAAGTTATTTGATAATAACTTATATATATTTCATTAAATTATTCTATAATACTATTATTATTAATTTTGTTTTCACTACTTCTATGCGAATTTGCTGAATCCCCTTTTTACCAATTTATTGTTATATGAATGTTACTCAATTTTTGTTTGAGTGTTTCTATTCACACCACAAATATTACTTTGTACATCATTTTTACTATATACTTCACATAAAAAATATTTAAAAACTTAAAACCCATCTCAAAAAAAGAAAAAAAAAAAAGAAAAAGAAAAACCTCAAACACCGAAACCCTAACTTCAGCAGAGTTAATCTTCTTCTTTCCTTCTCTCCCCATCCATCACGTTCGGCACACATACACCTCATTCTCCTCCTCTTCTTCTCAACAACGAGTAATAGATGTAGAAGGTGACAATGTCTCGAGTCTTCCAGGTAATATTTCCATTCTGTATAGCGTAAATGACAAAAAAATAAGTTTAGGATCCTGCGACGAGTTCGGAGCTAGTTGGTCGAACATCCTTCTACGCATTCGGCGTGTACTAATTGAACACACATCTACGCGTTCGGCATGTACCGATCGAATGTTCTTCCCTCCGTTCGGCGTGCGCTGGCCGAACTCCCTTCCACGTGTTTGGCGTGCCCTGGCCGAACGCCCTTCTACACGTTCGGCATGCCCTATATGTGAGATTTGTCCGTCCTTGTTCTTCACTTATCGGAATTGTAGTGTATCAAATGAGATGAATACATACTCCTGACTTACTAAATCTTAGTACTTAATCGTGCAAACTTTTTGGAAAGACTTTGTGTTAGATGCTTGAAAACTCATGATTGTTGTCTTAGCCTACATTTTGTCTGGAAAGTTGTTGAAGTTTGCAATTCGATGAGGTTCCAATGTCTTTCTAGTGTACAATCTAAGCATTGATACAATTACAATTCTAAACTAGATCTTTTTTTAATTTATACCATTAAAATTTCACCTTTGCTTTTAATCTTTTTCTTTCACTAAATAAATGTTTTTTGGAATGATATGTGAATAATTATATCATAAATAGTGAGCCACGTGACTTATTGCGTTCTTATTATCTTTTCCTTTTCTTTTAGAGAATCAAACCAACCTCAAACCATGGTTTACTTTTTATATTATATTTGTTTTCAATTTATACACTCTAAATTTGGAAATGAGTCATATAGGACCTTAGTAACGGACAAGTCTACTATATTTTTAGTCGAACATGTTTTGTTAACATTTTTTTATTTTCTTGTGTTACAGTTTTTGAAAGAAGAAGGACATGACCAATAGCATCTAAGAAAAGATTAAGAGCTGCACAACAATCTGAATTTATGGCAGGTCCTTCTACAGAAGATGATATTGGTGGGCCTCAAGAATTCGAGGCGTATGCTGATATGTCTCAAGAACAAGAGGGAGAACATGATGAGATCCTAATGGGTCCATTTTCTTGTGGTTCTTATGATCCATCATTGTTACAAAGTTTTAAAACCCATGTAGCTGCCGACGTTTGGAACGGTATTGAGAGAGGCATTTTAAAATGCCTTTGTCACACTTCTAAGCTTCTAAAATGGGTGTATCCTAAAGATGAGTCAACATGAGTTTAGCGGTCGTATGTTAAACGATTTGTTCTTCACATTTTGAGCAAAATTTCATATAAAGTTCCCAACAGAAACTTGATTTCTACATTTGTAGAACGTTGGCAGCCGGAGACCAACACTTTTCATTTACCATTTGGTGAGATCACGATCAAATTAGATGATGTATCGTGTCTATTTGGTCTACCAGTGATAGGGCAACCAGTGCATGTGGACGATGAGACTTTAGAATTCTCTCCTGCGTTGATTCATCGATTGTTAGGCATGTTAGTTGAGGATGCTATATCAGTACTTAATGATGAGAAGGGTCAATCGGTGAAGTTAGAGGGGCTACATAATACCTTCTTGGACAAATGTCAAATTTTGGATAGAGAAATTGCAGAAAAGATAACAAGAGCATATATACTATATATTCTTGGATGTACATTTTCTGACAAAAGTGGTACTCGAATTGCGGCTAGCTATTTGAAGCTACTAGAAATACAAGTATTGTTTGGGAATATGCATGGGGTGTTGTAGCTCTTGCCTATCTATACAGGCAACTAGGATCAGTATCAAGATCGGTTGTGAAGCAAATAGCTGGGTATCTTACATTATTGGAGATAAGTCGTTGTTTGAAAATAATTTTATTTTAACTTTATGTTACAGTTTCTAATATGTTGAACAATTGTATTTCTATATGTAAGTATGGATTTACAAGCACTTTCCGACCAGCCCACGACCTCAACTCAATGTTGAGTATGATCCACTTGCTATGAGATGGTCACAACATGGTAAAGGTGGAACCAATACTTTAGGCTTGTAGGGAGTGGTTAGATTCACTTCAACCTCACGAAGTAAGTGTGCCTTTTTAATTTACATTGATTAATTTTATACTAGCTATATTTGTCTTTCAAATATATAACTTGAACAATTCATTACGTAGGTAAATTGGGATCCTTACGAGCAGGTGCGTGATCGACTTCAATGTCATGAAGTGATGTTTTATCATGGTTGCATAAGGGCGTTTGACATTGTAAAACCATACCATCCTAATCGTACGTTGAGGTAGTTTGGCCACGTCCAACATATACCATTGCCTCCATTGGATCTAGATATGCAAGAAGAGGAAAAAATCTCGGGCATTATGAAATTGCGTGGGGTGTGCTGGGATCCATGTTTCTATCCAGGGATAGCCATATATTATCCATGCGATGATGAGGGAGACTTGCTAACCTAGCATGGGAGATTGTACTTGAGTATATGGATTGGTATCGTATATTTTCCCATCCACAGGTACAAAATCCCGATCGTACATCTGCATCATGATACTTTCCTGTTGGTGCGAGCCCCAGTCAATTGTGGGATCAAACCATTGAGGCACGAAACATTCTCAACCCTCTAGTTCACATGTGGACAGCTCATGATCCGCAATTGTCTATTGATTATATTATGCCAAGAGTTGAGCAAGCTGCAAGAGTACTCCACGGTCTAACATTGGATGATGGACATGACACAGATGAGTAGTCATTAGACGACTTATATATTTTGTATTTTCTTTTATGAATTTTGTAGATAGCTTATATATCTTGTACTGTTTTATGAACTATGTTTTATGAACTATGTAAATGACTTATTTATTTTTACTCTGTTTTGTGAACTATGTAGACAACTTATATATTTTGTACTGTTTTATGAAGTTTAAAAAAAATTGCCAATGACTATTGAAGTAGATGGGCAATTCAAATAGAACAAAAAATAAAATGTCAAATGTATAAGTAAATATCATGTATTTCCTAATCACAACGCATTATATATTTGAAATTGTGTTTTGTAGAATATCTCTCATCCAGCTGCACAAGCACTATGATGTTTATGCCATACCTCAAGAATAAGAGGCAACGGGCATCCAGAAATCAATGAGACTTACCACAATAAACATACAGTTACTAATTGGCAAAGATTAATATGAAAAAAATAATGATAATAACACACCCCGCAAAAATGTCTACTTTGGTCCACCAATGCTATGCAAATAAGTTTCAGATCTTGTGGATTTGCAGTCCTCAGGGGAAAGAAAGTATAGTTTGCAATTGGTGTTAGCACGACAAATGCTATGTTGTAGAAAATTGCAATCATGTGTCCCATATCAGGCATATCTAGCCACGTCGTCTATAACCTCTCTCCTCAAAATAATGTAATGCATCTTTAACTTCCCCAACACGTCCATGTTCTTTGAATATTGGTGCATGCATTTCCACGAATGTTTGTAATTCATTAATGAGGTCACAACGAACTCTAGACCACGATTCTTCCCTGAAGTTCATTAACTCGGCAATTGCACGGAATTTGCAATGTCCATTTCCTCTAATATTCTTAGTCCCATAAATATATGGCCGAAAGATAGGTGGAATATCTTCAAAAAATTCAATGTCCTTGTTTGTGGTAACAACGTTAGATGCACGACGAACCACCTGTAAACCATACAATTATCGTAAATTAAATGGAAAAGAAAAGAAAAACACAACACAAGTTGTTTCATCAATGAAAATTACCTTTTGCTTTTCTCTACGAGTCACACTAAACATAGCACCAGTCACATTTTCTCCACTCATGATAAATGTTTCCTTCACTGGCAAACAACTGTCATTGATGGACTGGACATACTCAAATGCACTCGGATCTCTTTTGATTGAGGTGGTTTTTTTTCTTTTGATTTGGTAGGTTGTCCACGCATACGTGGTTGGACTTGTGGTTCAATAAGGGATGATGTAGTTGGGTTTGCAAACTCTCTTAACCTCTTCAACATTAACAACCTCTCAGATTCATTGTGCGCACCTTCAAATTGATTGACAATTTCACCAAATGTTTGCTTGAAACCATTATTTATGTCATCTCCTATATTTTTATTTACCTCATCCATAGGTTCCATATCAAGCTTTCTCTGGAACTTATCAACTCTATCTAGAGGGATGGGTATGTTTCCCCGAACATGTTCAGCTAGCTCATGAGCACATGGAAGACCGCAAGTCTTTCGCAAAATACACCCACACAATAAAGGATCCATGTCATTTTCTCCGACACCAACCATTTCATCCAAAATCATATCGAAACAGAAATAGAACCCATACCCCGTAACATTTTGAATACATGAGATGAGTATCGATGCTCTTCTAGAACGAACTTTTGATTGCATTATGCGATGTTTCAAGAAGAATAATTTTGTTTCCCAGCACATTTGAAAATTACATGTACTCAATTGAAGTTGTTTTTTCAACTTGGCATGCTGGCCCTCGGCCCTCTATTACAAAAAACATTAAATCAATTCATCAATGAGCATATAACATAGACTATATACAAAATAAAAAAAATGATATAGCACATAAATGGCACATATTTTTTTTACCTATTTGTTGTGGTATTTTCAAACTGCATCAAGTTGTTTACCCAACAAGAAACAAATCGTTCCTTATATCCATTGATCCAATTGTCCAAAACATACTTTACAACATCTTTTTTAAAGGAAAAATCATTCTCAAATCTCTTCATCAACTCTTTGAACATGTGCTCGGACTCAGGAAAGATCAATGAATTCCAATTACAATAAAAAGAATTCCAATTACAATAAAAAGAATTCCACTGTTCTTTCATACTAAAGTACTTCTTGCATTTGGCGATTACATTTTTGTTGATGTGCCACCGACATAGCAAATGACGAGAACTAGGAAAAGTGGTCTCAATTGCATTAATCAATACAAGTTTTCAGTCGGTTACAAATATTTTTGGTAGGTTGGGTCGGTCCATCAAATCTTTAAGGACACTGCATGCCCATAAGTAATTGTCCTCTTTTACACATTCTAGATAGGCACATGCAACTGAAAAAGTCATGTTTGTGGAAGCCACACCGACAATTTCTAACAACGGTAGTTTGTAGCGGTTTGTTTTGTATGTATAGTCCATTAACAAGACATTTGAGAATGCACGTAACAACTTCAAACTTGTCAGATGGGCCCAAAACATATCTTTGACAGCATCTGTTTGCTCACACCGCCTAGTATGGAAAAAAAACCATTCTCTTTAAGTTTACCCATCAGATATTGCATTTGTGACTGGCCATAGTGTTCGACTTGTTTATTCTTCTGTTGAATATTGTAGATAGACTTTATCTTGGACTTATTTTCTGTATACCTCTTCTGCAGAGTAAACAATATGTCCCTAGGACGGCTATTACCCGTAGACAGATCAGACACCAATTTCAACTCATCTGAAGTTAAACGACTGGCATAAGAATGACCCTCTAAATATTTTACCAACTTATGATTATGCGAACCACAAATAACCACCAACGCCCATGCATCAGTCTCTTTGTAATATGTTTATTTCAGACAAAATGGACAATCGCATTTCATGGTTTCGGAATGATGATTCTCAATTGTTTTTTCTTTCCTTGACATATCCTCTACCTCTTCCTCTTCTCTTCCACATTCTTCCTTTTCTTTATTTTCATTTTTCTCTGTGAAATGTTTTTTTTTCGTGGACGATATTTACCTCCTCGTTCTCAACCTAACCACAAATGAGGTCGCCTCCATTCATCTCCAATTTTTGACCTCATCAAAACCACCATCATGCCTAATGGGATAAGCCATTTCACGTACCCAAGAAATCAAATTTTCATGTGATTCAAACAATTTCAATGTATTAAAGACATCTTGGTAATAAACAACTAGCTCATTATTACTTGAAATAAAAGTATTTGTTCTTGATGACTCCTGCAAATAATATAATAAAAGTACTATTTAGCAACATAAACTGAATATAAAATGACCAAAAGAAGTTGAAAAAATCTGACAATGTTCAGTCAAATACAACCGAAAAATCTGTAAACGTTCGGTGTACAAATGTTGAACATTGTTGAATGTGTTCGGCCTGCGTGCGCCAAACATCTTATAATGCGTTTGGCCTGTACTTGCCGAACATTTAAAACATGTTCGGCCTAACTTTGCCGAACGTCACCTCTTATGTTTGGCTGATGCAAGCCGAATGTTGCTGTTTGTGTTCAGTTTGTCTAGGCCGAACGCTTTCGAAATCAGAGTTCGCATATTTACAGTTTCTGCTATGTTTTTTGAATGTATAAAAGGAAGAAACTTCTAATAAAATATATGAAAAATGTACCGAGTTTACAGATAAATGTCGATTGTCCATTTTGAAAAACTCTTGTTTATTTCAATGCTTCAAATTAGGGATTTTTTTTTTTTTTTTTTGTATTCTTCAAAGAGGATTCAAAGAGAATATTTTGGTTTCTTAAGAAAGTATCTGAAATTTTTTGAATGATTTTAGGTTATATGTTGATCTATTTTAATTTATAATTTAAAATAAGGGTATATATGTCATTTACACCATGTCTATTTTTGTCTAAAATGTTAATATTATGTGTAAAATAATATTTTTGGTGTGAATAGAAACACCTTTTTTTTTTCTTTTCTGTTTTTCTCGTCTAATATGCGTACTTGCTAAAAAATCATTCTAATATATTGGGAAGGATGATTTTAAAAAATAAGCATAGAAGTATGAAAAAAAAAAAAACAAAACTTCAGTAGATTGAAATATTAATAATATTATAATAATCTAATAAAATACATTGAATATATAAGGTTTAATAAAATTAAAATATAAGAGTTTCACAAAATAAAACATTAAATTTTAGGGACTTAAAAATATATTTTGCACATATATGTATATTATATGGGTGTGGCTATTCGCACCTCCAAATTCTCTAAATATACTTCACTTAAAATTGTTCTTAATTTTTTTTACTAAATATAATTCATTTGCGATAATTATATCCTTTTAATTAACAAAACAATAAAACAAAACAGACAAGACGAAGAAGAAGAAGAAGAAGAAGAAGAAGAAGAAGAAGAAGAAGAAGAAGAAGAAGAAGAAGAAGAAGAAGAAGAAGAAGAAGAATAGAACAAAGTTTTCGTCCAAATCAATCCAAGATCTTCGAAAATTCGTATTTTTCAATCTAACATTATGTTTTATAAGTGTTTTAGATGAAAATATACTTGAGGAATGATTTGGTTTAGAACCTTCGTGTTTGGTTTGTTTTTCCGACGTTTTGTTTTGAACTTGTCGCATAACTGCTCGTATGCGTTCGAACTTGATTTGTCGAGCACATATGTTCGTGGTTGACATCATTGGTTGAACACATCTATTCATGTTCGAACCTTAGCTATCAAACAAAGACGAGTATGTTGGCCTAAGACTCGTTCGGAATATCTTGCCAAATAGCTGAAGTAGTGTATGACAAAACATATCGAACGCTACTTCCTCTATTCAGCTAAATGTTTCGCACGAGTTTCGAACAAATTGAATAATTATTTTTTGTTTCACACATATGTCGAACATAAATTAGAACAGTTATATATATATATATTTATATTTATACATAGAATATTTTATTCATTTTAATTATGTTTAAATCTATCCAAATTATTTAAAAGATGTATTTAAAAGATTTAAGGTGTTAATAACCGCGCCATATTGTGTGTATACATATATAGATTGAGATAGAGAGATTCACCGTACACAAAAGTACCTTTACTAAAAAATCATCGTACTTTAGCATATTTGCAGATTGACCCCGAAACATAAATACGTGGTGCTCTGTGACCAAAACTTCTCAACCGTGAACTAAGTTTTTGGCGTTGGGTGGTCATTAAACCACTGTTTCAAATTCCAATCCAGCAAATACATGTGAATCTCACTAAATATAAAGAAAGCTTGTTAATTATTGTCAGTGTTAGAGCTCCATCCATGGCTTCTTTGCTGAGCCCCTCTCTCAACTTACCCCTGAACACGGTAACGAAAGCTATTTCTCTAACCATATGCATGATTAACCTGCATACGTGTATGCCTATATGCATGTAATTTTCTGGGTTCTCTATGCTTTAACTGTATAATCTATCCTTGATTGTTTTGGTTCTGAAAATGAATAAGGGCTTTTGTATAATTCATGTTTTTGATAAGTTAATCGGCATAGTGTTGAATCCATAATTCATCCCCCTTTTCTTTGTCTTTTTCCTCTAACTCAGAATTCAAGGTTATTCCTGATATTCGTCCGACATATTATGACTGATTTTGTGTTTCTTTTTTCTTATCTGACTTTTTAATATGCTTCTTTGATTATATATAAACATACGAGAACAAAATAAGAAAGCCATATAATTGAAATCAGTTATATAGTAAGAATTCGATTTTGAAGTTTCCTTAACTAATGAAATCAATTAAATGAGATTTCTGCTATGAACTCAATAATAAAAGAGTGCCTACAAGGCTGTCATTCTGTAGCTGCATTCTACTTTATGAGAACTAGCAATGAGATATTTGGTAACTGAATAAAGAGAATGATTTCTGATCTACTTGTTGAATATAATTTGTGGAAGCGAAGTTGTGACCACTTGACTGTGACTACTAGACTACGACCAGGCAGTTGGATGATTCAGCCAAAAATCTATTTTAGGAACTGGTTTATTGCCCATGTTACGATTTCTAGACCGACCTATGGTGACTAGAATTAGCTAAGCTCGTCGAAAGGAGCTTTGACCTTTGAACTCATTTAGAGAGAGACAAAATCTCTTAGAACAATATAATTTTCTGCTTGCTTTATTTATTGCTCATGGCTTGCTTAAATATAGATTACATGGAAAACAAAATATGGAAAACTAGAATTAGGACAGCAAGGATCAAAGAAAACTGCCCTATCTTGTTCTAATCTAAGATATACAGAAAGCAATAAACTTCCTAAGATAAGAATATCAAAAACTTCCCAAAGTCAAGATTTAATTTCCTGTAATTAAGCTCCAAGAATCAAGCTACAAGCTTGATTGTGCCTGTCATATTTCTTGTCCAATATCGATCCCTAACAGAAGTAATTTTTCGTGTATACTTCAAATCGATTTGTAAGATTCTATTTATTCTATCAAAGAAATGCTGATCATGTGTGTTTTATCTTAGAAGTTTAGTGCTTTCCTTACATTTTGATTGTGAGAACATCTTAGAGTAGGCATATGAAATACTTCCCCTAGATACCTCATGTTGAGAAATAATAACAGGTCAACCGCTTCTCCAAAAACACTCTCAAAGTTTATTATGGTTGATGTCAACTACTATAGGGTGTTCTGCTGAATACGGGAATTGAAATCTATAACTTCATTTAGGTGCTTATCTTCTATATAAAAGTTCGACTCAAGGTTGAATAGCATTATATTGATTTAATTGACTTAGCTAAATGGTTCTTCACTGCACTCTATTCTGTTAATGTTAGAACACAAAAGAGTTGAACTGGTTATTAAAAAATAAAGGCTTCCTAATTAAGGTAAGCAGGATAAAGGCTGGTTAATTGATACATTGTTTTCTTCAGAGGTAAGGTTGTAATGTTATTGTAGAAAAGGTTATGGTGATACCATTACCACCCTTGGCTCTTTCAATGTACCAGAGTAGCTGCAAAGACCATTCATTATTTATGTATAAATATGTTTGTTTCTGACTTCCTTGCCTATGATCTATCTGTAACTGGATGCCTTATTTCAACTTTTATTTCCTAGGTAAATGATGGAAATGTAAGAGCCCTTTCTACAAAAACTCTGTTAAAGAGGGATTATATGCTTTTCAGAAGGAATAATGGGCAGAATGCGCAATTTTCCACATTAAAAGCCAAAGCATCCATGGAGGCAGATGTGCTTGATTTGGGTTCTGTTGAGGCAGTTGACAACAACAAAGGTAACTGTTACTTCATTTTTCCTTTTTGAATTACCAATATTGGACTTGAAACTTGCAGTGTTTACATTTTCTCATGGCTACATATAAGAGTTTAAATTAGCCCAGTTCTATTACAACGGTTTAATATTATTAACTAGAATGAAATTTGAGCAATTCAAGGATGTCAAGTGCATCTATGATGTTGAGATTAATGCAGCCTATCCTTTTCAGGAATTAGTTTGAAATTTTAAATCCTTTGTTTGCTGACTGGATAGTAGCATACATTTACTATTCAGAAGTTTTAAGGTTTAATTTCTTGTTGTATTGATACCTAGCAGTTGTTGGGTTTATATGAAAGAAACCTGGTATCATTTGCTACTCTGTCAGAGGATATGCGATCATTTTCGAGCCATATTTTTCTGAGTCAATGAGTTGGTTAAGTGCATCTAATTTTTTTCTACCATTTAGTTCTTGTTTCTTTTAAAGGTGTATGCATGCCAGCTCAACTGGAGTCAACCCACTTCAGCTCATTTATAACTGTTTGGAAGCTCATGAGTTTTTACTAGCTTTGAATATTTTGTATCTTTCAATGATACATAATTGATATATTTATCAGTTAGGGATAATTACACAGTACATTTACGTAACGTTCAGCATTATTTTCAGTATTCTCAGTTCTACCCAACATTTACCCTCAACCTCATATGGAAATGGATCCTCTACATTTCCATTCTGTAAATTTCCTGTAAATTTCGGAGAGTGACACATAATTATAAAAAAAGTGTAGTACACAATTTTACTATTTTATTATATATCCTCTCAAGTCTATCTCTCCAAAATTTATAAAAGAGAAATGTAGAGGATCCGTCCAACCTCGTACACACATGCCGCCACACCCCTCTCCAGTTATATGTACATCCTTGGTCTTTCTTTTGTAGTGGTTGACCGTTACTTTCTCCATCCATGGCATGCAAGTAGGTTGTAAGCATTAACTGTATTGCTGGTATAATCTTGTTCTCATGCAAGTCAATTTATGTGAAAGAAGTAAACCGAAATCAACATCTCTTCTCTCCTTTTCTGTTAAATTGATGGTATAATCTGATTAAATTTAATAATGCACACATGGAAGAGAAGTGGAGAGGGGATCCTAAGTCTGATATTTTATTTTCCCTGTGCTATGAATAAAAAAATAAAAACTTTACAATGATTAGATGACTGCAAATTTTCATTTCTTGTTTATAATAAAGATTGTATGCAGAGTCAGTTGCCGTAAACTCTGGACACTATCAAAGAGGATAGAACAAATTTTCAGGAAAACACACTTTTTAATCCACATCAAGCTAGAATTCGTCAATCATAAATGAGCTAAGCTCTAGCTCTAGCTTGAGCCTTAAACTATAGTCGTGCGTCCAAGTTTAATTGAGTTTGACTTGTGTCGGCTGCTCTTTTATAAATTGTTGGGGTTGCTGGTATATCTGATATCTAGCACACCTCTGCACTCAGCCGGTGCACTTGTACAAAGATTAAACTATTATTATTTTTTCTGTAAATATTAAAGAGACACTCATTAGATTAAGTTTGTTAATTTATTTTCTCTGTGTTCTTTTGAGCTAGTTATGATAAATAATAATTTGCAGCCGTGAATGATAGTGCACTTGGTAACTGGGCTATTTCCACCTTAGTTATACTTTCTTTGAGTTCTAGTAGCTATCATAAACTATATGATGTGACAGTTTAAAACCAAACAACTGATGATGATAGATTTTGTAACCGGCCTTTTGGGGGGGGGGGGGGGGGGGGGTGGGGGGAGGGGTGGAGCTAATGTGAAAGCTTAGGTTGGCACGTTTGAGAAATTTGCCAAGTGAGTCTTTTTAACCTTTTTATAGCTTTTATGGATATCGCTAATTGACATACTTTGACAAAAATGGTTTTGTTCTTGAAGATTATGGAGTTGTTGGTGTTCAACATGTTGGGATCTTGTGTGAGAATCTTGAGAGGTCACTGCATTTTTACCAAAATACTCTCGGTAATGTCCCCCCCCCCCCCCCCCCCTTCAATTATGATAAATTTATTATTTTTCTTCAATGAGAAATCTTGTTTATGGGATATAAAAAGGTCTCGCAATAAATGAGGCAAGGCCACATGACACGCTCCCCAATAGAGGTGCTTGGTTACGGGTTGGGTCTAAGATGATACATTTGATGGAGCTTCCAAGTCCTGATCCATTAACTGGAAGGCCAGAGCACGGTGGTCGGGATCGTCACACTTGCATTGCAATTCGAGATGTGTCTAAACTAAAAGATATCCTCGATAAAGCTGGTAATGTTTATGTAATGCTATTTAACCCATCAATTGGGCTTTTTATTCCTCTAAACTTATACTGCAGAATGAATTTATTTTCAGGCATCCCATATACCCTTAGTCGCTCGGGGAGGCCTGCAATTTTCACACGAGATCCAGATGCCAATGCACTTGAATTTACACAGGTCGATTGATGCCATATACTTGGTGATGCATAGGTAGAATTTGTTGTGTGGACATCTAAAGAGTTGATTTTGAAATCATGGATAGGTGTGAAATTTTTGCCATCATGCAATTGTGTGTGGTGTAATCATGCATGCCGAGCCTCTAATACAGGAAATAATGCAGTTCATAGATTTACAAATCTATAACTATATAATAGTTGGAAAATGTATAGAAAATGATTTTTTTTTCGCCAAACTCACCTTTTTATTTTTAAAAAGTATGATATCCAATCAGATTTTTTCTTTTTCTTTGTTTTTTCACTTGAATTTTTAAAGAATTATAACTTTTTCATTTAAACTCCGTTTTTTATGAAAAACATACAAAATTAATCATCTATTGGTGATCTTCAATTTGATATTCAGATTGCATATATAAAAATAAGATTAATTTTTAAATATAAATATTTTTTATAGATTAATTGTGGTATATTTTTGTATTGTGAGATATTTTTATTTTAAATAATAATTATTAAATATATATTGTATATAATTATGAATTTTATTTAAAAAAGTTCTATTACTATTTTTATAATAACATATTATATTATTATATCGTAATTTGTACAAGCACAAGGAAGAAATGCTAGTTACGTATAATGAAGCAATAAAAGCATTTTGTAGATGCCTATATTGCTATTATCTTACACAACAATAGCTTTATATTGAGCGGACATTTATGTTTGGTTTTTTCTTACTTATAAACGAGTTTTGATTTTATAAATTATAATATTATTCTTATATCGAAAAATTAGGTTTTGATGTCAAATCTTGGTGGTTCTGGTGCGTGTTGGTAAACATGTATGACATGCAAGTGTATAAGCTTGTTTTTGGATATATTCGATGTTGACGTAAGTAATACAACTTAGAAAACCTATGGTTCAGTTCTTTCTGTATTACATAAATGATGTTGAATTATAGATTAATTTTCAGCCAACAGCCAGATTCAATAGCTACTCAATCAATTTCATACACACAATTATATTCCAAAACTCTAAGTCACATGAGGGAATATAAAAGAAGAAGACATGAATTACTTTATCTTGGGTTGGAAAGTGACAGTAGGGGAGGGTTACATATATAGGAGAATAAGTGTAGTCAAAGGCTTAGGACTACCATAGGTCGGTCTAGTTGAGGAAATGGGTATTAGGCCACACCCAAATAGGTCACAGAAATAACAATTTCTACCTTGGCATACTTCACATCACTAATCACAAGAGAGAACTGCAGAAATTATCATTGCCAAGCTTCCTCTTGTCCCGCACAAAGTTGGTATAGAAAGCCATATGTGGACACATAGTTCAAGAAAATATAAGGATACAAAGTCTAGATTTGGACACAAAGTTCTAGACATGACGTTTGTCACAAAGGGAACACATGTACTAATAAATCAATCAGTTGTATCAATTTTAGAGTTTGCATGGAAAAACTAAATTTCTTAATAGATAAACATTTTGTATCCATATTAGTAGGATTACATTTAACATGCCATCTTTTTCAAAACAATAATGTCTTTCTCAACAATGTAAGTATGAAATGGAACATAACATCTATATGCTTAGTCTTATGGTGGAATAGTAGATTCTAACACAATTGTATGTTTGACTAACTATCTAAATATAAAACCATATTTTCTTCCAAAAAATCAATTTTAAAAAGGATCTCATTCAACCAAATAGTCTCCTTTAAGGCCTCAGTTGCAACAACATATTCACATTCGTGTAGTTGAGAGTCCTACTACAATTGCTTGATGGTGGGATTTCCAACTTTTGCAGAAACCACACAAGGTAAATGCATAAGAAATGGTGGACTTTCTACTATCCCTATCATTTGTATAATTTGAATCCACATAGTTAATTAATTTCACCCATTGAGCACATTTTTAAAATTCTAAGTACATATTTTTAGAACCCTTCAAATACATACGTAACCATTTCAAAGATTTCCAATGATATAGACCCAAATTTTACATGTACCTACTTAAACACTAACCGAATATGTAATATTTGATCTAGTGCTTATCATGAGGTGCATGACTGAACCAATTGCGTTTGAATACGATACTTTTTGCATATCAATAATTCCAAAATCTATATTTTGGGACTAATCTCTTACTTAGTACAAAGTGAGTAACTATGGGCACATTAACAAATTTTGCAAACTACATAGAAAATTTACTCAAAACTTTATCCACATACGAAATATGGTTCAACCATAAAACATGAATTTTCCTATCTCTTACTATATTCATGCTGAAGATTCTTTTAGCATTCGCCAAGTTTTCCATATCAAAATTATCACAAAGGCATTTTGGCATATGCTTAATAGACTCCAAACAAGGACTCACCAATAACATGTTATGTACATATAGGAGCAAGAAAATGAAACCATATACATTCTTTTGAAATACAAACAATGATTATTTTCAGTTCTTTCAAATTTCGATGGCAACATACATTATTCAATTTTACAATTCCATTACCTTGGTGATTGCTTTAAACCAAACAAAAATTCATTTAACAATCACACATAGTCGGAATTTTTAGGATCCTCAAAACCATCAGGTTGACTTATGTAAATCCTTTTGTCAATATCACCATGCAAAAAAAAACTGTTTTCACATCCATTTGTTTTAGTTCTCAATTTTTACGAGCAACTCAAATACAATGCACATAGTGGTAAATTTGACAACATAAGCAAAGACTTGGTATCATTTATCACCTCTTTTTTAGTGTATTAGCCACTAATATAGCTTATTCCTAATCCCACCTATTTCATTCTTAACCTTATAGAGCCATCTAAAGTCCTACTTGGGAATATATTTGTTATATTTTTTGAGAGCTTTTTGGTGTATTTCTTATGTTAATATATCCCCTTGATTATATTCTTGAGATAATTTCATTTTGTGATTAATTGTAGGTGAAGGTTGTAAATTTGGAGAAACAAACAACATTTTGGAAGATTGTGAAGTGAAGGATGTGTCTGATGGATGGTCAGTATGCCCATACTAACTGGACATATCTATGGTGATGAGTAAGAACTTACCTCAGAAGTGATGTGCAGAAGCTGTCAACACAACTTATTATGTCATAAACAAGGTCTATATCCACAAAAAGAACTGAGAATGACAACATATCGTATTTGGAAGGGAAGAACTCCAAATCTAAGCCACCTAGATGTCTTCGGATGTAATTGTTATGTCTACAATGATCGAGAATAGCTAGGTAAGTTCCACGCTAGAGGGACGAAAGCATGTTTCTGGGATACTCAAGTATAAGCAAAGCCTATATAATTCTTATTAAACGAATTAGTAATATTTTTGAAAGTTCTAATGTGGTTTTTGATGATGAAGTCGGTACCACTAAAATTCCAAGTGATGATTTCACTGATAAAATCATTTCAGTTGAAACTGACACAGTACATTAGGATGAACAAGTTGAGAATCTTGAAGTTTCTTCACCCAAAGATGTCAAACCTTCAGTAAAGGTCCAAAAAAATCATCCCAAAGAACTAATAATGGGCGAAATTACAGAAGCGGTACGAACTCGAAGAGTGCAGAAATCTAACTATCTTAAGATGTAGGAACCATCATACCTAGCATACCACGTATCAATGATTAAACCAAAGAATGCAAATGAGGCACTCAAGTATAGTTCCTGGATTCTAGTGATGCATGAGGAACTCGAACAATTCACAAGGCGTGATGTATGGACATTGTTCATAGACCTCAAGTTATGAACGTGATTGGTACCAAGTGGATCTTCAAGAAAAAAATCGATGAGTACGAGAATATCACAAGAAAACACGCAAGTCGAAGGAATCTCTCCGGTTGCTCGGCTGGAGTCAGTAAAAATTCTTCTCTCATTTGCTTGTTTAAAAAAATCATCATATATCAAATGGATGTGAAAAGTGCCTTTTTGAATGGATTCTTGAAAGAAGAAGCATATGTTGAAAAACATAATGGTTTTGAGGACCCCCATTTCCCTAACCATGTTCACAGGTGAAAAATGCATTATACGGTCTTAAGCAAGCACCTAGGGCCTGGTACAAAAGACTCAATCAATTCTTACTGAATAAAGGATTCAGACACGGAGGAGTAGACATGACTCTGTTCATATAGTATTGTAACTCACATATTATCATAACACAAGTCGATGTGGATGAATTTTTTTTTTTTTGGGTCTTCCTCCAAAGAAAAAGTTGTTGAACTCATACAGATGAAGTCAAAAGAATTCGAAATAAGTATAGTTGGTGAACTAACTTATTTGTATGGGTTTGCAGGTGAAACAAGTCAAGTCTGGAATCTTCATCCATCAAGAAAAATATGCAAACAACTTGGTGAAAAAGTTTGGTTTGAAAGGAAGTAAGTATCTGGAAACTCCTATGGGAAGGACAGTTAAACTTTCAAGAGATGAGTCTAGAAAACCAGTTGATCCCACGCTATATCGATGCATGATAAACAGCCTATTGTACATGATGGCAAGCTGGCCTGATATTTATTACAATGTTGGGATGTGTGCTCGATATCAAGCTAATGCAAAAGAATTACACCTAACAGCTGTAAAAAGGATCATTAAATACGTAAGAGGTACAAACAATTATGGGATAAAGTACTCTGTTAATACTAATCCAACTCTTGCAGGGTAATGTGACCCAGATTGGGCTGGGGACTTGCATGATCAAAATAGCACTTCAGGCGACTGGTTCATCAATGGTACAAATCTAGTATCCTGGCTAAGTAAAAAATAAAATAATATTTCTTTATCTACAGCGGAGGCAGAATACATAGCAGTAGGCAGTGCATGTTGACAATTGGAGTGGTTGATGAACATGCTATGAGACTATGAACTTGAGTTAGAATCGAGCAATATAATCTGTCACAATACAAATGCGATCAACATATCCAAAAATCCCATACAAAATTCCAGAACCAAACATATTGACATCATGTACCATTTTATTTGAAAGTTGGTAGAAGATAGAATTGTAGTTCAAGATCATGTTCCTACTGAGGGACAATTTGCTAACATCTTTACCAAAGCTCTCGATCCACAGCGATTCCTGACTCTTAGAAATTCATTAGAAATTTGAAACACTACTTAAAAAAAAACAGTCTATCGGTGATTAGGATTCAATATGCTTTCTATTATAATCTTTGACGTACAATGTGATTATTGTATAATGTGGAAAGAGATACAGTGTTGAAATGATGCAATGATAAATTGAAAGATACCTCAATGAGGAAGATGGATACTGAAATCTATGCATTTTCTCTTTCATGAATAATGTCCATTTAATTTGGTTAACTAGCAATTTAGTTTTAATTAATATGTAATGTGGGTGATACTTGATTCCTTTAGGTATTGTTTTGAATTGTTGTTCTATGTTGGTTATATAACTTAGCTGCTCTTGTTGATTGTGTTACTTGGTTGTGCTATGTTGATGTGTTGAGTGGTGGATTGACATGTCAATGAGTTCGAGTAATCAATTATCTCATTAGTTCGAAATCGTCAGGTTCGGATTATGTAATAACCCGAATTGTTATTACATTGCTTCAATGAAAGTACTAATGATCATGATTTCATTTTTCATAATATGAAAGTTTTCTAAGATGTCATGTGAGAATTCTATGACTTCATAATAAAATATTCTAATTGATATTGTTATGATTTTAGGTGTGGAATTGAAGTTGGAGCATAAAAAAATGATTCAATAGAAATTTTTACGATTTTATGTGCACTTATAAGATCTTAATTTTCATGGTTTATGTATGACTAATTGAATTAAATTAAAAGAATGATAATTGAGATTATATATTAAATTTTATAATTTCATGATTTTATAAAATCATACCATGATTTAATTTGTAGTTTATGAGAATATTGCAATTAGGTTATTTTTTATGATTGTATCATTTTTATGTGGAATAAAATTGAGAAAAACATGATTAAGTTATTTGATTAACATTGAGTTATGATTTGAATTGATTAAGCTATAATTGGGTTTAATAAAATTATATTTAATATCAAAAGTCCAAGTTCCAAGGCCTGGAGCCCAATAAAATCCCAAGACCGGATATATATATATATATATATATATATATATATATATATATATATATATATATATATATTGAATAGGAGGATTAATACGCATTTACTTATATCTTAAATTAAAGAAAATGAAGTTAGATCATCCTGAGCCTCCATCATCAACTCATTCTCATTCTTCCTTCTTTTCAATCTTCAGTTACTCTTATTGTTTAAAAATTCAAAAGCCATATTTCTGCATCTTCGAATTTTATGAAATTTTAATGTTGTTCCTTGTTGTGATTTTGTGGCACGGTTAAAATTTCAATCTGATTGGATATCTATTTTATTTTATATGAATATTCTATCACTCGATATCCAAATTTTCAAATTCCTACGTTTTTTTTTTTAAATTTAGAATATATGGTTATAGGTATCAAATCCCTTAAATTTTAAATATGATGTTCATTCATATGATATCAAGTCACGTTTAAATTTGATTTAGGCCAATTGGATGTTGATTTTTTATATGAATTTTTTATTACTCCAGATTTCGATTTATAAAGTGTTACATTTTTTATTTGAAATTCAGAGTATAGGGTTATAGTCATCCAAATCCCTTCAATTTTGAATATGTAGTTCATTCTTAGTATTTAGAGTCATGTTTAAAATTTCATCCCAATCAGATAACTATTTTATTTTATATAAATTATCTACCATTCCATGTCCAGATTTACAAAATCCCCTATTTCTAATTTGAAAATTTAGAATCTATGGTTATAGTTATCCAAATCAATTGAATTTTGAATACGTCATTTTATACGTGTTATTTATCGTCCATAAAATTTCAAGTCAATACCATTATTATGTTATGAGTTATGATATTCTTCTTACGGCTGTGCAGAATTTACAACTTCAGTTATTTCAATTTCAAGAATCCAAAATATATAACAATTCTTCTCAGAAAGATTCTAAATTTTTATATGATACTTTCATATGAGTCTAGTTCATATAGCTCAAAATTCATCATTTTCCTCCATGCAATGAATAAACGCATCGAACATCATAAAATATTCATTTTAAGTCTAATTGGGCTTAAGTTAGTGGCAAAATGTCACAAATTTTATCATCTATAGTTTGATATTGAGAAAATGAAAGTCTCTTATTTGTGTATTGTACACAAACTTTGAGAACATAATGTGTCTAAGTTCAATAAGAATCTCGTTTTCACAACTTTTATAAAAGTTAGTCCTTGTTTTCACTTCCTAAAATCTTCTAAATTAGTTTATAAGATTGTAAAATTTTCTTGTTTCTCTTAATGGTTGAGTAAACCTCTTCGCAATTTCAAAGACTCTAATAAAAAGAATTTTCCTATTGTATGAGCTCCGGAGGCCTAAGGAACTATAGGACAAACTTTATTAAAAGCAACAAAAAGTAGTGCCCGTGTACAAGGTGGGTGATACTCTCACACTAATCGTGTGTTGTGGTTTGTTAGATTACCCTATAGAGAAATATGCATGATTATATGGCAATTATCCATGATATGCGTTGATATTGTGAATGTTAAATGTGACTGATGTTGGTTTTGATGACATGATTCTATGAAAAAAATGTTTGATATATATATATATATATATATATATATATATATATATATATATATATATATATATATATGTGATTTCTTATTTGCAAGATTCGCGGTAAAGTCGTACAATGTGTAAGGTATACAAATAATATTGTACATAGATATGACTAAGATTTGTGGGTATGACTCATACAAGATTCTGATCGAAAGATCACTTTGGGTAGTTCCCAAACTCATGATGCTCGAGTGGTACAAAGCGCGTCCCAAGCAAGATTGATGTGCTCTTATGTGTACTATAATAAGTAAATAGTATACATATTACAGGATTTCATGATTTATGGTAATGTGTAAGTGCTTTAATGTATAATGTGCTTATATGCGATGTGCACTGTTATGTTTTCATGTGTATATGCTCTTGTGGGTGAAAAAGTTAGCCCACAGAGTGTTTTCCAACACTTACCCCCTCACTTTTTCAAGTAAAGAGATCAGGAAGGATGAGCTTGGTTGTGGTTTCGACTCCGACTGTGTAGGCTTCTTCAATTAATCAAGTATTTAAAAATTTTAATTATTTTATCAAAACTGTTTATGTTGTGTGATGAAAATTTTGTACGAGCTATATTATGTTTATTTCTGTCATATGATTTCTCAATTAAACTTCTTTTTTTTAAAGTAACATCTTTTGGAACATTGAAAAATATTTAAATTAAGTGTCAGTTAGTAATATTCCAAATGTGAATTTGGGACATTACAATGTGGTATTAGAGCGGGTCAACTTTTCTAGAACTAGCTCACTATCGTTTTCAAGATAGAATTTTTTTTTTTTTTTACAATGTAAAGTTATAAAAATGCTTTGAAAATAATTATGTTTCTTGGAGAAGCATAGTTGAGATGAGAATCATAGCCAAATCATCTTACCTCATCAACTCAGTATGACTATTTGAGTTGATTTAATTGGTTGATGTTTTGTTTAGTATCAATAAGATTTTCTTTTTAGAATGCTCTGATAAGTTTGAGCAAGCTCATATTTTTGAGTCTCAAAGTTATATTGAAGGCATAATTTGTAGGTTATGATCATGAATTTAGACACCTTAGCTGAAAACTTTAAGGTAGACCACTACTAAGGATAAATGTTTAGATAACTTGTAGTAAGCATATTCAAGGAGACTATGAATAGGTTGTTTCCACCAATCAAACTTTTTCCCTAAAAGAGATCCATATATTCTTGTAATTCATGTCCACAGTCAATTTCCATCGAGTCAGTGACATGAATTTGAAATTTTAATTTCATCAAGTCTTTTGAAAATCAAAATTTCATCTCTTCCTCCTATCCATTAAAATTTCAAATTCATCTCCAAATTCCTTGTTAAAATGATTCCAAGAAAAGATTTCCACATTCTCAATTTAGAGCATATTTCCAATCTCCTATTGAGAAAATTACTTTTAGACTCCACGAGCTCTTTAATTGCATGTTTTTTTCAAAGGACAAAAGTTAAACTACTATTTATATTTCTAATATTCATCCACTAACGAATTTCAATAACTCATATAATTTTCAAAAACATTGTTATAGTATTATGCAAGGACTATTCTAAAGTAAGATTTTATCAAATTATTTAAATCTGTATTCAATGTTTCAAATTTGTATTTATGATGTCACGTGAAAGCTAATTTCATGTAAATCTAAGAATTTTTCTTTTGTACTATGTTGTTATGTCTAGGAGTTTGATAAAAGCAAAATTTTCTATAAATTGTAAGATTTCAAATAAATGTTTTGAAAATTCGAGTTCATAACAAAAATGAGGTTTCTTCAATATCAGGAGGATATTATATATATAAATCAACATTTCAAATAAAGTTATAAAGTTGCTCTTCTTTTGTGAAAAATAAATATATATTTGAGGAAAAATCATTTTTTGATTTCATAATTAAAAGAGTGGATTTATAAAGTACTTGTTTTGTGAAAACTTAAATTATGTTTAGAAAAACAACAAATGAGGTAACAAAGGACCCAGTTCCACAAAGACACCCCCAAATGTCTAATTATGGTAGAAACAAATGTATGTTCGGGTCTACTTGGTTACCCGATGCAGGAAGTCATGTCATAATTCTCAAAAGTGTCCTTGTTCAAACTTTAAGAGGATATGATATTTTAAACTAAGGAAAGTATTTTAGGCTTTCGAGTTATATGAGTTCATCAGTTTTGACATTTTCATAAAATAGTGAAATAAACATATAAGATATTATTATTATTATTACTACTACTACTACTACTACTACTACTACTACTATTATTACTACTACTACTACTACTACTACTACTACTACTACTACTACTACTACTACTACTACTACTACTATTAAACAGAGTAGAGTACGAAAATGTAGAGTTTAATAAAGACCAATAACCCATGGTAATTATGACTCATTCAAAAATTTCAATTTCATCGTTGAATTTTTCCAATGATTATGAGAATTTCAAATATATTTCGAGTTGATTTCAATTGATTATAAAAGAACTCACCTTTCTTATTCCACTATTCGAAGATAAAATCAAGGCAACACTGTTTTATCATTTTCAAGTAAGCATATCTGACAAAATTTCAATTTGCTTTAGAACTTCATCTCGAATTATTTAAGGTTTTGAAGGATCTCAAAGTATTTCTTCCTCTTTAAAGTGTACCATCATCATAGTCCAACATATTTCTTCCATTTTGAGTTAATTTAATTTCGAAAAACTTATTTTGAATCAATTTTATTTTGAAAAACTTCATTCCCATATTCTTATCATTTTAAGTACGGTCAAACCCAAACATTTCTTTTATTATTGATATTTAAAGAAAACAAGTCAGCAAATTGTGATTAAATCACTATTCATCGTAGGATGTCATTTTCACTTATTCAAAATTCTCAATGAGTTAGAAACATGTATTCATCTCATAACATACCCTTGAGATGATTTTCTTTCAAAGTCCAACAATAGGAGGAGAAACAAGTCTTCTGAGTATTTATTAAGCAACACATATGGTTAAAGATCTATCAGTGAGTTAGTCCTTGAGGTTTAAATGAACTATAGATGTGTAAAGTGTAAGGTGTATTCATACAAGCTATGTAATTCTATAAGATGCTCTATAACATGCTCAACGGTTCAATGAATAATCATGATATGGTTGTAATCTATTCATGAATGATATGATTTTGATTGGTGCGTGCACCACATGATTTAAAAGGATGCATTGAATTACGATGCTATCAATGAACGATTGTATATGTGATTCTACAAGATGGTCTAAGACATTCATAACTATTTTATGAGTATGATATGATTACAATTTATGCATGAACTATGTGATTCATGAGAATATGTGCTTGCATCACATATCTGTAAAGATGTATGTTATTATGATGATTCCATAGAGCTAGAGTTTATGTAATTATTTGTTCAGATATGTATATTGGGTTTCGATAATGCTACTAGCAACTGTTCGCATCAATTTTCTAGTGTGTTTATCTTACCTACATAATGTGTTATAGTGGACTCAAAATAATTATAGGCCTTTGTCTACGGCAATGTGTTTCAGCGTACTTGGTTTGACCCACAAGACACTTTTCTTAAATATATTTGAATCATAAATATAATTTACTAGGCATTACATGCTTGATATTTCACTGCTACACGATGTCACAACGTTCAATACAATATACCTGACGACCATTACGGGACTATTGACTGCAGCAATGTGTACTCGTGTACGTGTATGGAATGTATATTTGTCTTTGAGAGTGGTGCTCATGTCAAAAATCAAAATTTATAAGCACTCATGCATATATTTAAAGATCATTGTAACATTCTTTATAAAAGGGTATCTCTTACATTTGATAGCATAAGTATTTATTTATTATCAATTTTAAATTAAACAAAGTTACCTCGCGAAGAATTCTCATCCTCCACATACACAATTATGTTTGCGATCACTGGTGTTATAACTGTACAATTTTCAATATGTGACTTTGTATCAATTACTACGCCAATCTCAACCACTCATTATTCAAAGACATTTCACTTTCACAAAATTCAATCTTTCAAATTTCACTCATATGATCTAAGTTTATTTCAAAATAGTCGATATCCTGAAGGTTCAGTTGTCAAAACTTAACCTTCAAACTTTAAGGTTTTGAAAAATGTTCTTTAGAATTTGTTTATAAACTAAACACATTTCTTTTTTTATCCAAAATTCACAATAAATTTACAAAATTTCAATAGTACTCAATGAAGTGCAAAAGATTTCTGATTCTAAAATTTATTTCCAAAATTTTATCAAATTATGGTTTTGCTTTCAAAGTCTGGTCAATTCAAAATTTTATACTCCTCTTAACAAAACTCATAATTTCCAAATGTTTTAAAAATATTATTAAGTTTCATTTGTATCAAATTAGACAAAATTTCATCCTCCTATTGACAAAACTCATAATTTCCAAATTTATTAAAAAAAATTATTAAGTTTCATTTGTATCAAATTAGACACAGTGTTTTGGTTTAAGGTCCATTTTCAAATTTTTGACAATTTCAAATTCTATCCAATTTCTTTTTTTCATCTTTTCAAAATCTTATTTAATTCCAAGTTTCTTCTATATTTTATAAAATCATAATTAATTCTTGAGTATGTTCAAGGTATTCCAATAAGGTGTTTATTATTGATATCGATTCTTAAAGTCCTTATTTACTTTCAAAGTTGCTCAAAATTTAAGTATCCATCCTTTACTTTTTGGTGCAATACCAACTCAAAATCTAGTCAATAATAAGACTCACTTTCACTCAGTAAGATATGCAATTTCGAGGATGGAATTTTTCGTAGTGGGGAGGGTGTAATAACCCGAATTTTTATTGCATTGTTAAAATTGCTTCTGTGAAAGTACTAATGATCATGATTTCATGATTCACAATATGAAAGTTTTCTAAGATTTCATGTGAGAATTCTATGACTTCATAATGAAATATTCTAATTGGTATTGTTATAATTTTAGGTGTGGAATTGAAGTTAAAGCATGATTAAATGATTCAATAGAAATTTTCATGATTTTATGTGCACTTATAAGATCTTGATTTTCTTGGTTTATGAATGACTAATTGAATTAAATTAATAGAATGATAATTGTAAAACTCTATTGTAAAATTAATCTATTATAACCGACAACAATATAAACCACTTGGGAAGACATTTATAGTTCTATAATACACACACACATATAGAGGGGGTTGCCTCAATTCTTTATGTTGGTCCTAAGTGTAAGAGGTTTAGAGGGGGAGATAAATAATCTTTTGTCTATTTTCTTCCTTTGAATTTCTTAGAACGAGTAGGCATTGTTTAGTTAACTGTAGAAACAAATTCTTATATTTAAAACTATAATAGTTGTAGCTCATAGTATCTTTGTGTGTGGCGGTTTCCTACAATAATTGCATATAGCAAATGCTTGTAGAATCTGTTAAACTTAAAAAGCCTAGGAGTCTTTTTTATAATTTTTGTACAGTGGAATATAACAAAATTGTTTTCTTGATGGTAAAACAAAAAGTTTATGTTTGTAGAAGAATAAGACAAATGTAAAATGCACAAACACAATTTATAATGGTTCAAAGGTAGGGTAATCCTTCTACATATATTGTACTTCGTCACTTGGAGGTAATCCATTACAATTTCATCAAGATTTACTCATATAACCAGTTATCACAATTCTATGAATACACCAACATACAAGTCTTGGCTTGCTGCTCCTATCACTAGAGCAAATATTTTCTCAGGAGTCTTTTCTAGCTTGCACACTTACTCTTGTTGAATCCTCATATCCACCCTAGAGACACCACAATCCTCTATTGCAATTTGGAAGAAATTAGTTAGGTTGTTTATCAACTGAGAAATAATTACTAAACTTGAACATCTAGAGCTTCTCGATGTGAGCTTCTTTTTGGTTGAAGGAAGGACTTAACTTCTTACTTTGGATGGTGAGCTTCTTGCTTTCAAGATCTTTAAGCTTAGTTGATTAAATAGTTTTTAGACTTAATGTTCTTTTGAATTTGAATGGCTAAGAGTTCAATTGTAAGAATGTTGTCTTTTGAATCATATACTCGCTTTAGTTCTTTCATTGCATGTATCTCATTGTAGTTCTTTCATTGCATGTATCTAATTGTTTCTTTCCTATGTTTTTAAGTTGAGTTCTTCATCGTTTTATAGGTAACACATTGTCTGTTGATGATTTGGCTGATTCTTTAACATTTAATGCTTGATGCAACCTAGGCGATTAACCGCAACACATGCTGTCAAAAGACGTGTTTGTATCCCATACTTTGACAAGTATGATTTTGTTTTGTCTACTAGCTAGGTTGTACTGTCGAGATTTTCCTTGTTTCTTGGCTAGCTTTGCTATAGATTAGTCTTCTTGCGACAACAAACTCTGTCCGTTTGATAACTGTAAGTCTTTGTAGCTTCATGTTGTAAAAGCCTTCCTCCTTATAACAACATATTGCAGCTACCCCCCAAACTTGCTCTAGTCTCCTTTCTTATAGGGCTCACCATTATGCTTTTAGCTAACTGTACATTTTTTTTGGTTGAGTGTTGTAATTTATGCTAATTGTTGGGTTTCGGTATGACATACTTTTCTTACAACAAATATACTTTGTTTTAAACTTTTTCACAGAGAATACAAAAGTGCTTCTAAATTATTACATTTGTTGTTTGACATCATCAAAACTATATATAAAATTTTCTAACATCGTTTTTTACGACATTACTAAATCTTCACCCAATCACTCAAGCTGCACTTATGTTGTTCACTTGAATCACGACTCACTTAAACTCTCTCATCATTGCCGTCACACTTAAGTTCTCAGCCCTCTATTTTTCCTTAAATTTTGATAAATAATACCTAATTATCTCAAGACAATAGACCCTTTATAAATTAGAGCATCAAATAACCAAACACACACACACACACAAAATATATATATATATATATATATATATATATATATATATATATATTAAAAGAATTTTTTAAAATTAGAGTTGAAATTTGAAAAGAAAACACATATATGTGGAAATTCGTTTCCTCCAATGGAGAACTCCACCCCTTACCAATTCTTGAGATCAAAATGGTATTTAAAATAGTATTTAGTGTGGTTTTCTCATATAGAGATGATATTCCTAATACTTCTCTAAGTATGGTTTGACCTCATCTTCAAAGATAACTAATTTGCATAATTTATTCAGTGAAGTAGTACGAAACATGTTCATTGTGAACATCTCCTAAAATTAGGGGAAATATACTAAATATCCTAAAAATTACGAATAGTATCTCAACTATAAATATTGCACTCCCTCAATATATATTCCGGCATGAAACCACAACAGTTCTCACCATTCACATATTTCCATGACGGCCCGGCCCATATGAAGATTCCTTACTGCCCCTGCAACTATCCCAATTAACAAACCCAACTCTTCCCGGTTCAACTATCACAAGGACTCATCTGGTTTGGTCGAAAATCATTGGAGAGGGCAAAGATTTTCCCTAAATTGAGAGATGGGAAATCCGAAGCAGAAGTGGACCTCAGAAGAGGAAGAAGCGCTCCGGGCCGGTGTCGCTAAACACGGCGCCGGAAAGTGGAAGCTTATTCAGAGGGACCCTGAATTCAACCACCTCCTCTTCGCTCGCTCCAATATTGATCTCAAGGTATCTAACTTTTTTCCTATGCAGATTTTGATGTAAATTGATCTGGGTATATTTTGACGGTTTAATTTTTTAGCTCAGTAGGCAAAGTTAGAGATAAGTAGACGAACTAAACTCTATTACTGTTATTATAGTTCTTATGCCACATTTGTACTGAGTTCAACGATTTTTTTTCTTGATGCGTTTACTTTGTTAGCCTTTCAAGGCTTGAAGCATTTTGCTTGATTGAGAATAAAAGGAAAACTGACGACCATTTTATGCGTTGGTTTTTTCATGTTATTTTAGTTGCTTATGCAACTGTATTGACTCCATTATTAGACGAAAACTAGTATGCTCTGTTTTGTACTCATTCACCATCTATTTGCAACCCTTTTATCCATTTGTGTTTATCAGAAGCAGTAATACAAGTTTATTGACCTCATAAATTGGTTCCTATGGTAATTTTCTTTTACAGGATAAGTGGCGGAATTTGAATGTTGCAAGTGGTCAAGGCCCAAGAGATAAATCAAAGGCAACGAAAGCGAAAACCAATACTGCTGACGCACCTGCTACGCCGCTGCCTGCTGCACAGACCTCAGCTTCCGTTGTTCCATCATCCCAAGATGCATCAGCAGATGTAGTGATGCTAGATTCTTCAAGGCCCTTGCCTGATGGAATTAATGCTGCCAAGTATGTTATTGTTCCTTTATGTTTGGTTTTTTCCATTTGTGTTTTAGTTTTCTTACTGGGTCATTCTCTTAAAATTTAGGAGACTATGATTAATGCTGATTTGCTTTACCTCAAATTTGTACCCCTTCATTGAAGATTTTTACGGTCACATATTTGTGGGTGCCTTCAAAATATTTATTGATTCAGTTTTTATATTTGTGTTTAATAGTCCACTTAATAATTTTTCGTCTTGTTGTCTCTGTTACGTATGCATTGGTTTGTTAATGCATTAGATAGTTCACTAGCTCATTGAAGTAATTTACTGACTTTGTTTAGTATAAGAGCCATGTCACAACTCAGATATGCTTAGGTAGACACTCGAGAAAAAGATTTCTAACAGTGATATATTTTTTGGTTGATCCTTATTGAGGTTAGATGGTTATGGAATACGAACATACTGTAAAAATCTTCACCGCAAATTCTGGTTAATGTGCAGTCAATGTTCAAAAAATTAAATGAAAACAATAATGAGTGCCATTTAGTTTTACACTTTTACTTGGATGTTTAATATATGTAATTGTATATTCTGTTTGGTTATTGAACTACATTATGAAATTTGTTAAGTTACACTTTTGATAGTGGCAGCTTTAGAATAAGGCTTTTAAACAAGATAATGATTTTAGATGATCTCTGTTGTTTTAGATAATCTCTTAAGCATTGATAGATTTTACTAGCGCAAATTAGTCTGTGGATTTTAGGCCTCAACAGACAGGTTCGAATTATCCAGATCTACTTAGTAGAATGGGCAACAGAAAAATCATTGTTACATCAATATTCAATAATTCCATGACATATCTTCTGTACATCAGAGTGTTTCTGGCCGCACAATGAAGGTTGGAGACTTTGTAAACAAGGTTGTCTCACAATTTGACCTGAAAAATGTTGTAATAGAACACTTGCTGAACTTAGTGCAACTTTAAGGTACTGAAAAGATATTCATCTTTCATCTTTCTAGAACTGTTTCCCGCCAACCATGATTCATAGAAGACTAGTTCATTCCAATTTCCAGAGGGTATTCATAACTTCTGTAAGTCAGTGTTTCTGGCTGTACATCTGATGGTTAGAGCCTGTGTAAATAATGTAGTCTCAACAATTTGATGGAAAATGCTGTAATGGAACACTTGCTGAACTTTATAAAGCAAAAATTTTAAGGTACTGCAAAGATATTCATCCTTCTCTGTTTCCCTTCAACCATGATTTCTGGAATACTAGTCCATTCCATTTCCAGAGGAATTTATGCCAAGGTGGATGCATGTATTTATGTTCATGCGTATCTGGATTTTATTTCAGAATCGTGGGTACAGATACTCAATATGTCTCTAGGGACTCGTACATGACATTGAATTGGATGGACAATTCTTTTGTGCAGAATAATATTCGGCTGATTGTAATAAATATATTGAATGGTATGGAACATTGTGACCATAATGGTGGCTGAATAGCTGTAGCCTTTATAATGGTTTAATTTTCATATTACCGTGTGCTACAGGTTACGTAGCTTTTAGCGGATTTTGGTTGGCTTATGGCATTGATTTAGTGAAGTGAAGTGATGAGAGCTAGTGGAGATAATGGAAAGTAATCAATGTTGATTTAGTTCTGTTCGTGACTGCTAGAAGTTCTTGAAAGAAAGAAAGAAATAGTTAGAAAAAAAACCCTCACATTATTGTAATTCCTGGATATCTCTGTAGTCCTGTGTGCCACATTCTGTCTGCCTTCAACCTTAGCCTTACATTCATTTCTCAACCCCCCTCTCTTTGCTTCTAATGCATGTCATTATTGTTTCCTTTCAGGTACAATGCAATGATATTTGAGGCATTGTCAACTCTTAAAGAGCCAAATGGATCAGATTCTAGTGCAATTGCAAATTTTATTGAGGTTTAGTAATTATTATTATTATTATTATTATTATTATTATTATTATTATTATTATTATTGTTGTTGTTGTTGTTGTTGTTGTGGATGATGATGATGATGATGATGATTACAGCACTTTGTTTTGACAAATCTAGTTGGTGAGAATACATATTAATTTTAAATGAAATTTTTGAAGACCATCATCTTCAGGTGGATCAATAATTGAGTCCTAAACATAATGTAATCTTCCAGAGATTGATATGTAATGTTTCATTTGATTTAAAATGCACTTGCCATTTCAAAGTGTATATTGTCACCCAATATTATTTTAAAAAATGGATGCGTTTTTTTTTTTTCTGCATGTGGTGATGATTACCACCTCATGAGGTCTTCGTTAAAGCGTATCTTCTTCTTGCTTTAGAGAGCATTAAAGTATGGGTATATCCAAACTCTGGTTCATTTACATGTTAAGTGTTACTAATTTTATTTCAAATAGCTCAACATATAAGATATGACCAATTGCCAGCCCTTTTAAACCGCTCTTTTATGCAGGAGTTGATCTAGTTTCCTTTTCTCAGCTAATATGTTAGATCTGTTCCTTATTTATAATTACCAAATTCTGAATGCCTTTCAAATATATTTTAGAAGGCCACTTATGATTGCCACAATTGTTTGCGACTTTAACCTATTCCTTTGAATCCTATCTAGTTTCAAGTCCAACTTTTGATGAACGCTTCTGATAATGTTTTCCGTCTTCTTATTTATTCAATTTAATTCATTAATATATTTGTCTCTATTTGAGCACGAACATTAAAACTTCAATTTGCTTTATTCTTCTTTTGTAAATTGGAGTAAGAATGCTCTTTAGATCGGATTTAGACATTGAAAAAAAAATTGTGCTGAATATCATGATTTCACTTTTAGTTTGTGCTTGTAGCTCTCAATTTTTAAATAAAGAGTTTATATTTCTCTTATTTATGCAGGAAAAACATAGTGTGCCACAAAATTTCAAAAGGGCGTTGAGTTCTAGACTGAGGATGCTTGTGCAGCAAGATAAGCTTGACAAGGTGAATTATCTTCTGTGCATGTTGGAGAAAGATAGCCATCTTTTTTGCAGTTCTTTTTGCTCCTAGTGAGTTACTGTGTTTTTTTTTTTTTTTTTTTGGTTTTTTAAAGCTCCTGATTGGTTTACAATATCCGTGTTTTTTGCTGATTTTTCTAATAAATACATTGTAGAAGAAACTGTTGTTGAAGCTATTAAGTTAAATTGAAGATGCTTGATGCACAGTTGATTACACCCTACAATTGGTGTAATGGTGTAGTATCCATCCTAGTTTCACACTCACCAACATGGGTATGAGTGTGAGAGAATGCGAGCAAATCAAGGGTGGATACGACACCTATTGTAACACCTGGTGTAGGGTCTAGAGGATTTTGATGCACACACAAAACCTTTATTTTCCTGGTGTACCATTTGTTGAATCACTCTCGATGCAAAGTTACTATTTTCACTTCGAAATTGTTAAATCAATCTCCAATGTATATGTACCAAAGGGTCATGTTCTAATTGTCAAGTGCAGGGTCAGAATTGCTACAAGATCAAGGGTGGATGCTACACCAATTGTAATACTGGGTGTAGGGTCTAGAGGATTTTGATGCACACACAAAACCATTGTTTTCCTACTGTACCATTTGTTGCATCACTCTCGATGCAATGTTACTTTTTCCATTTTGAAATTGCTATATCATTCTCCAATGTATATATACCAAAGGGTCATTTTCTAATTGTTAAGTACAGGTTCAGAATTGCTACAAAATCAAGAATGGTGCACCAGTAGACACAAAAAGCCCTGTCCCAAGACCAAAAGACCCACAGCCCAGACCAGTGCAGAGCATTGGGTATGTTGGGGAAACAGTGGAAGAAGCTGCAGAGTCTGCTGCCTACAAAATGGCAGAAGCTGAAAATAAATCATTTGTGGCTGCCGAATCCATGAAAGAGGCTGAAAGAGTGTCTAGAATGGCTGAAGACATGGAATCTCTTCTACAGTTTGCTATGAATTGTTATGATCAATGTACGCTGAAAACACTAAAGGTTGCATTTGGAGTGAAGGATTTTGGGATGGATTTGAGATCTATATTAGCAAATTTATCATTGTTGTTTGGATGGAAGGATGTGTATAATGGATTTGACGGCCATCACCCTTACTGCAAATTAGTTTTTGAGTGATTCGGGTACTCTCATTTCAATCCTTCAATCCAAACGTAAAAGTGGGATTTGAAATGTGATGGCTTTTAAATCCGCCCTAATTAGAGTGGATTTGGAATCGACACAAATTCCTCAAAAACTAGTTGAAAATAAGAGTGATAGATTTTCAAATCCGTATCAATCCAAACAAGTATTGTTAGATTTGCTAGTATGAATTTCAGATTCATTTAAATGCTTCAATCCAAATGCAACCTTTGTGATTGGTTTAGGATTTGTATTCATCTAAAGGAGCATTGATTTGTCTGAATTTTCTTATGATTGGCAGGTGCAGGTGGTGACATATTGCTAATGGCGTAAGAATAAATTTGAATGAGGTGTCCTCAAGGTTCACTTTGTGCAGTTTTGTAACTTGGAATTTCCCAAGTCCGTCCAGTATCGTCCATTTTTAGTACAGGTGCTACAGTTTTTCTGTGCTCTAAATCTTAGAATTTTTAGTCGGCTTCACTTTATTATTCAGTAGGACGAAAATGTGATTGGCAGCTAGATCAGAAACAGTTTGCACATAGATGCATGGATGTTCTGTGTGTGTTTATAATTAACTAGAATTTTCCCTGCCCCGCTATATGTTTATTAAGAAATAATAATTATATAATTAAATAAAATAAATTGAATGAGTATAGATATATATTTAATTTAAATATAAAGAACCGTAAATTATAAAATAAATTTATATTTCATATGTAAAAGCTGAATGAAACTGAAAAAGTTATTTAAAAAAAAGAAAAAGAAAAAGAAAAAAGAAAATGCTAGAAAAGTTCATCATGTATCTAGATTTTTTAGCTATTACTCACCTGTGTTTAGAATACGTATATTTTGCAGGTGTGTGTTGTTTACATGCTAATATTTTTTATTGAAAATTGTGGATACTATTATCGAATTTTGAAATTGAATGAAATTAACTGTTTTTATATTTATTATTATCATCTTTATTTTTCTTTCCACAAATAGAAAGGCGGATTTTTAATATATGTTGTTATATTGCTAACCGATAAGTCAGAAAGATTGAGAAATAGAACAATCTAATTTAATTCGTTCTCAATAGCCATGAAATGATCATCTTAGGGTGATCTTTTTGTCGACGAATGCTCCTATTACACTTGTAGTCTCTGAAGGGTGAGAACCAACTATGTAGCATCTACATCAAGAATTCAAGTATTGTATACGTCATTAGTCCGATCCTTCATAGGAACTACTTGTAATAACGAACTTGCAAAATGGATCTGTTTATCATAAAGAGATTTGTCGTTCCTAGCCCCGCTTCACCTTAATTGTTATTTGAACAAGTAAAAGTTCTGTTTTAGTCCGAGTAGGGATAGCATTTCTCTTCTGCATGTCCATGGAGTTTTGAAAAATCCAAACGTCTCAGAGATAGAGATGTAGGAATTTCTCGAACGAAGATTTATATTTTCAGAATTTTTAGGAAATTTTGTTATATTTGATTTAGTAGTATTACAAGATTTGGAACATTGATTTTAACTTATAAATTCCCACAATAATCTATTCATATAACATATCTTTTTTTTTTTTTTTTTTTCCACAAATGGAAAACCAATTTTTAGGAAATATTGTTATATTCCTAATCAATAAGCAGTTCAGAAAATTTTTGTTTGTCCCCTCAAAAGTCTAAGGCAGTTGCAAGCTTTATGGTGCAGCAGAAGGTATTAAATTGACGGGCTGTAAACTCACTGTTGATTTATACACAGGAATGCCGGTAAATTTAGGAAGATGAAGAACTCATGTCTCCAAAGTTTTACAAAATATCAAAGTTCAATCTACCTTAAAAATCCAACAAAAAAACAAATATATAGCTGTCCCAAAAAGATGCAAATGACAAAACGACCCCAACAAAAGTAATAAAATGCATAAACAAACTGAAATATATAAACAAAAATAAACAGCTCAAAAACCACCGCACAAGCCAACTCAACGAGCCTTTCCGTTCTTACTACAATCCAAGCGATCCAAGTAACCTAAGACGAAGTGATCTCATCATCTCCCTCGGGATTAGAGAGATTCGTTCGCGAATCAGAAGGAATGATTCCACCAACCTGCTCATCATCTAAACTATCACCATGGAAAGGGACCAAGTGCTTCACATTCAATACGTCTGATGTGCAAATATGACTAAGAAGAGCCAACCGGTAGGCATTTGGATTAATACGCTCGACAACCTCCACCGGCCCGATCTTGCGTGCCCGTAATTTATTATATTCATGCGCCAGGAAGTGGTCTTTAGTCAAGAACGCCCACACGTAATCACCAATAGCAAACTCAAGTGGTCGACGTCCCTTGTCAGCATGCTACTTATACCGAGCAGATGAGCCCACCAAATTAATATGTGTTAGCTGATGTACATTCTACAATTCAATTCAGCAATAAAGTTTGAAGCGGTCTCATGAAGGTGGGACGGAGTAGGGAGATCAATCAAATAAAGTGGGCCACGCGGTAAATAGCCATAAACCACCTGAAACGGATTAAATCCCATACTACGGTTAATAACACAATTACGAGCAAACTTTGCAGGAGCAAATTTCAAATCCCACGCCTTTAAATTGTCACCCACAAGGCCACAAAGAAGATTACCAAGAGAGCGGTTAATGACCTCTGCCTGACCGTCGGTCTGGGGATGGTACGCAGAACTGAACCGGAGTGATGTATTGACCATGCACCACAAATTGCGCCAAAAATGACTAAGGAACTGAGTGTCCCTATTGGAAACAATGGATTGAGGCAATCCGTGGAGGCGATACACATGCTGAAAGTAGATTTGTGCCACGCTGACAGCGTCTATTGTCCGCTTACAAGCTAGAAAGTGTACCAATTTTGAAAACCGGTCCACCACCACGAAGATTGAATCATGGCCACGCTGAGTTCGTGGGAGTCTGAGGACAAAATCCATGCTCACATCCGCCCACAGCTGAGTAGGGACGGGCAAAGGCAAATACAAACAAGCGTTAGTTGCCTGCCCTTTAGATAGTTGACAAACACGACAATGTTCTACAAACTGTGAGACTTCCTTGTGCAAAGACGGCTAGAAGCAAGGATTGGCGATCAAATGAAAAGTGCGATCATGGCCCATATGACTCTCGTTATGAGCCTCCTGAATGATTTTTAGATGGAGATTGGAATTAGGGATACACCATTGCACACCACGAAATAGAAAACCGTTCTCTAAAAAGAAATCTGAGCGCATACCCGACTGAATTTGGGACAGAATCTTCGAGAAGAACAAATCAAAAATGTAAAGATCCACAAAATTACAGAACCCAAGGACCTCGAATTGCATACGACTAAGCAGGGAGTGACGGCGGCTGAGGGCATCCGTGACACGATTAGATACACTGGCCTTGTGTTTGAGCACAAATGTAAACTATTGTAGATAGGCATGCCAAGATGCGTGGCGAGCTAAGATTTTATCATGCCACCAATATGTCGAACATATTAATGATCAGAGTAGAGAATGTATTCACGATGAAATAAAGAATGACGCCAATGCTTGACCGCTTGAATGATGACAAAGAGCTCAACATCATAGGCATTGAAACAAGTTTTTGAACCCTTCAACTATCACTAAAATAAGCAATGGGGCGACCAGATTGGCTGAGGACCACTCCAACCCCAACCTTGGAAGCATCACAATGTAACTCAAACGTTTAGGAGAAATCTTGAAGGACGAGCACAAAAGTTGAAGATAAAAGAGCTTTAATATCTCGAAATGCAGCGTCCGCGGTGGCTGACCAAGAAAATGTCTTACCCTGCATGCAATCAGTAATCGGAGCCATAACATTACTTAAATGTTTGTAGAAAGATGCTAAGCCACGGAAACTACGAATATTGGAGACAGAACGAGGTTATGGCCAAGTTTGTATGCCCTCGACCTTCGAGGGGTCGTCAGACAACCCATCAGCAGATATAATATATGCTAAAAATTGGACACAATCAGTCAAAAAGACACTTATTAGTAACCACATAAAATGAATCACGTTGTAGCACAGTTAAAATATCATCTCCCTCGGGATTAGAGAGATTCGTTCGCGAATCAGAAGGAATGATTCCACCAACCTGCTCATCATCTAAACTATCACCATGGAAAGGGACCAAGTGCTTCACATTCAATACGTCTGATGTGCAAATATGACTAAGAAGAGCCAACCGGTAGGCATTTGGATTAATACGCTCGACAACCTCCACCGGCCCGATCTTGCGTGCCCGTAATTTATTATATTCATGCGCCAGGAAGTGGTCTTTAGTCAAGAACGCCCACACGTAATCACCAATAGCAAACTCAAGTGGTCGACGTCCCTTGTCAGCATGCTACTTATACCGAGCAGATGAGCCCACCAAATTAATATGTGTTAGCTGATGTACATTCTACAATTCAATTCAGCAATAAAGTTTGAAGCGGTCTCATGAAGGTGGGACGGAGTAGGGAGATCAATCAAATAAAGTGGGCCACGCGGTAAATAGCCATAAACCACCTGAAACGGATTAAATCCCATACTACGGTTAATAACACAATTACGAGCAAACTTTGCAGGAGCAAATTTCAAATCCCACGCCTTTAAATTGTCACCCACAAGGCCACAAAGAAGATTACCAAGAGAGCGGTTAATGACCTCTGCCTGACCGTCGGTCTGGGGATGGTACGCAGAACTGAACCGGAGTGATGTATTGACCATGCACCACAAATTGCGCCAAAAATGACTAAGGAACTGAGTGTCCCTATTGGAAACAATGGATTGAGGCAATCCGTGGAGGCGATACACATGCTGAAAGTAGATTTGTGCCACGCTGACAGCGTCTATTGTCCGCTTACAAGCTAGAAAGTGTACCAATTTTGAAAACCGGTCCACCACCACGAAGATTGAATCATGGCCACGCTGAGTTCGTGGGAGTCTGAGGACAAAATCCATGCTCACATCCGCCCACAGCTGAGTAGGGACGGGCAAAGGCAAATACAAACAAGCGTTAGTTGCCTGCCCTTTAGATAGTTGACAAACACGACAATGTTCTACAAACTGTGAGACTTCCTTGTGCAAAGACGGCTAGAAGCAAGGATTGGCGATCAAATGAAAAGTGCGATCATGGCCCATATGACTCTCGTTATGAGCCTCCTGAATGATTTTTAGATGGAGATTGGAATTAGGGATACACCATTGCACACCACGAAATAGAAAACCGTTCTCTAAAAAGAAATCTGAGCGCATACCCGACTGAATTTGGGACAGAATCTTCGAGAAGAACAAATCAAAAATGTAAAGATCCACAAAATTACAGAACCCAAGGACCTCGAATTGCATACGACTAAGCAGGGAGTGACGGCGGCTGAGGGCATCCGTGACACGATTAGATACACTGGCCTTGTGTTTGAGCACAAATGTAAACTATTGTAGATAGGCATGCCAAGATGCGTGGCGAGCTAAGATTTTATCATGCCACCAATATGTCGAACATATTAATGATCAGAGTAGAGAATGTATTCACGATGAAATAAAGAATGACGCCAATGCTTGACCGCTTGAATGATGACAAAGAGCTCAACATCATAGGCATTGAAACAAGTTTTTGAACCCTTCAACTATCACTAAAATAAGCAATGGGGCGACCAGATTGGCTGAGGACCACTCCAACCCCAACCTTGGAAGCATCACAATGTAACTCAAACGTTTAGGAGAAATCTTGAAGGACGAGCACAAAAGTTGAAGATAAAAGAGCTTTAATATCTCGAAATGCAGCGTCCGCGGTGGCTGACCAAGAAAATGTCTTACCCTGCATGCAATCAGTAATCGGAGCCATAACATTACTTAAATGTTTGTAGAAAGATGCTAAGCCACGGAAACTACGAATATTGGAGACAGAACGAGGTTATGGCCAAGTTTGTATGCCCTCGACCTTCGAGGGGTCGTCAGACAACCCATCAGCAGATATAATATATGCTAAAAATTGGACACAATCAGTCAAAAAGACACTTATTAGTAACCACATAAAATGAATCACGTTGTAGCACAGTTAAAATATCATCTCCCTCGGGATTAGAGAGATTCGTTCGCGAATCAGAAGGAATGATTCCACCAACCTGCTCATCATCTAAACTATCACCATGGAAAGGGACCAAGTGCTTCACATTCAATACGTCTGATGTGCAAATATGACTAAGAAGAGCCAACCGGTAGGCATTTGGATTAATACGCTCGACAACCTCCACCGGCCCGATCTTGCGTGCCCGTAATTTATTATATTCATGCGCCAGGAAGTGGTCTTTAGTCAAGAACGCCCACACGTAATCACCAATAGCAAACTCAAGTGGTCGACGTCCCTTGTCAGCATGCTACTTATACCGAGCAGATGAGCCCACCAAATTAATATGTGTTAGCTGATGTACATTCTACAATTCAATTCAGCAATAAAGTTTGAAGCGGTCTCATGAAGGTGGGACGGAGTAGGGAGATCAATCAAATAAAGTGGGCCACGCGGTAAATAGCCATAAACCACCTGAAACGGATTAAATCCCATACTACGGTTAATAACACAATTACGAGCAAACTTTGCAGGAGCAAATTTCAAATCCCACGCCTTTAAATTGTCACCCACAAGGCCACAAAGAAGATTACCAAGAGAGCGGTTAATGACCTCTGCCTGACCGTCGGTCTGGGGATGGTACGCAGAACTGAACCGGAGTGATGTATTGACCATGCACCACAAATTGCGCCAAAAATGACTAAGGAACTGAGTGTCCCTATTGGAAACAATGGATTGAGGCAATCCGTGGAGGCGATACACATGCTGAAAGTAGATTTGTGCCACGCTGACAGCGTCTATTGTCCGCTTACAAGCTAGAAAGTGTACCAATTTTGAAAACCGGTCCACCACCACGAAGATTGAATCATGGCCACGCTGAGTTCGTGGGAGTCTGAGGACAAAATCCATGCTCACATCCGCCCACAGCTGAGTAGGGACGGGCAAAGGCAAATACAAACAAGCGTTAGTTGCCTGCCCTTTAGATAGTTGACAAACACGACAATGTTCTACAAACTGTGAGACTTCCTTGTGCAAAGACGGCTAGAAGCAAGGATTGGCGATCAAATGAAAAGTGCGATCATGGCCCATATGACTCTCGTTATGAGCCTCCTGAATGATTTTTAGATGGAGATTGGAATTAGGGATACACCATTGCACACCACGAAATAGAAAACCGTTCTCTAAAAAGAAATCTGAGCGCATACCCGACTGAATTTGGGACAGAATCTTCGAGAAGAACAAATCAAAAATGTAAAGATCCACAAAATTACAGAACCCAAGGACCTCGAATTGCATACGACTAAGCAGGGAGTGACGGCGGCTGAGGGCATCCGTGACACGATTAGATACACTGGCCTTGTGTTTGAGCACAAATGTAAACTATTGTAGATAGGCATGCCAAGATGCGTGGCGAGCTAAGATTTTATCATGCCACCAATATGTCGAACATATTAATGATCAGAGTAGAGAATGTATTCACGATGAAATAAAGAATGACGCCAATGCTTGACCGCTTGAATGATGACAAAGAGCTCAACATCATAGGCATTGAAACAAGTTTTTGAACCCTTCAACTATCACTAAAATAAGCAATGGGGCGACCAGATTGGCTGAGGACCACTCCAACCCCAACCTTGGAAGCATCACAATGTAACTCAAACGTTTAGGAGAAATCTTGAAGGACGAGCACAAAAGTTGAAGATAAAAGAGCTTTAATATCTCGAAATGCAGCGTCCGCGGTGGCTGACCAAGAAAATGTCTTACCCTGCATGCAATCAGTAATCGGAGCCATAACATTACTTAAATGTTTGTAGAAAGATGCTAAGCCACGGAAACTACGAATATTGGAGACAGAACGAGGTTATGGCCAAGTTTGTATGCCCTCGACCTTCGAGGGGTCGTCAGACAACCCATCAGCAGATATAATATATGCTAAAAATTGGACACAATCAGTCAAAAAGACACTTATTAGTAACCACATAAAATGAATCACGTTGTAGCACAGTTAAAATATCATCTCCCTCGGGATTAGAGAGATTCGTTCGCGAATCAGAAGGAATGATTCCACCAACCTGCTCATCATCTAAACTATCACCATGGAAAGGGACCAAGTGCTTCACATTCAATACGTCTGATGTGCAAATATGACTAAGAAGAGCCAACCGGTAGGCATTTGGATTAATACGCTCGACAACCTCCACCGGCCCGATCTTGCGTGCCCGTAATTTATTATATTCATGCGCCAGGAAGTGGTCTTTAGTCAAGAACGCCCACACGTAATCACCAATAGCAAACTCAAGTGGTCGACGTCCCTTGTCAGCATGCTACTTATACCGAGCAGATGAGCCCACCAAATTAATATGTGTTAGCTGATGTACATTCTACAATTCAATTCAGCAATAAAGTTTGAAGCGGTCTCATGAAGGTGGGACGGAGTAGGGAGATCAATCAAATAAAGTGGGCCACGCGGTAAATAGCCATAAACCACCTGAAACGGATTAAATCCCATACTACGGTTAATAACACAATTACGAGCAAACTTTGCAGGAGCAAATTTCAAATCCCACGCCTTTAAATTGTCACCCACAAGGCCACAAAGAAGATTACCAAGAGAGCGGTTAATGACCTCTGCCTGACCGTCGGTCTGGGGATGGTACGCAGAACTGAACCGGAGTGATGTATTGACCATGCACCACAAATTGCGCCAAAAATGACTAAGGAACTGAGTGTCCCTATTGGAAACAATGGATTGAGGCAATCCGTGGAGGCGATACACATGCTGAAAGTAGATTTGTGCCACGCTGACAGCGTCTATTGTCCGCTTACAAGCTAGAAAGTGTACCAATTTTGAAAACCGGTCCACCACCACGAAGATTGAATCATGGCCACGCTGAGTTCGTGGGAGTCTGAGGACAAAATCCATGCTCACATCCGCCCACAGCTGAGTAGGGACGGGCAAAGGCAAATACAAACAAGCGTTAGTTGCCTGCCCTTTAGATAGTTGACAAACACGACAATGTTCTACAAACTGTGAGACTTCCTTGTGCAAAGACGGCTAGAAGCAAGGATTGGCGATCAAATGAAAAGTGCGATCATGGCCCATATGACTCTCGTTATGAGCCTCCTGAATGATTTTTAGATGGAGATTGGAATTAGGGATACACCATTGCACACCACGAAATAGAAAACCGTTCTCTAAAAAGAAATCTGAGCGCATACCCGACTGAATTTGGGACAGAATCTTCGAGAAGAACAAATCAAAAATGTAAAGATCCACAAAATTACAGAACCCAAGGACCTCGAATTGCATACGACTAAGCAGGGAGTGACGGCGGCTGAGGGCATCCGTGACACGATTAGATACACTGGCCTTGTGTTTGAGCACAAATGTAAACTATTGTAGATAGGCATGCCAAGATGCGTGGCGAGCTAAGATTTTATCATGCCACCAATATGTCGAACATATTAATGATCAGAGTAGAGAATGTATTCACGATGAAATAAAGAATGACGCCAATGCTTGACCGCTTGAATGATGACAAAGAGCTCAACATCATAGGCATTGAAACAAGTTTTTGAACCCTTCAACTATCACTAAAATAAGCAATGGGGCGACCAGATTGGCTGAGGACCACTCCAACCCCAACCTTGGAAGCATCACAATGTAACTCAAACGTTTAGGAGAAATCTTGAAGGACGAACACAAAAGTTGAAGATAAAAGAGCTTTAATATCTCGAAATGCAGCGTCCGCGGTGGCTGACCAAGAAAATGTCTTACCCTGCATGCAATCAGTAATCGGAGCCATAACATTACTTAAATGTTTGTAGAAAGATGCTAAGCCACGGAAACTACGAATATTGGAGACAGAACGAGGTTATGGCCAAGTTTGTATGCCCTCGACCTTTGAGGGGTCGTCAGACAACCCATCAGCAGATATAATATATGCTAAAAATTGGACACAATCAGTCAAAAAGACACTTATTAGTAACCACATAAAATGAATCACGTTGTAGCACAGTTAAAATATCACGCAAGTGGTCCAAGTGCAGCACTAAAGTAGCACTAAAAACAAGTATATCATCAAAGTAAACGACTACGAATTTACCAATAAAAGGTCGTAGTGTCTGATTCATGACTGCATGAATGTGCTCGGAGCTCCAGATGACATAACCAACCATTTGTAGAGGCCTTCCCTTGTCTTGAAAGCCTTCTTCCACTCATCACCTGGGCGAACCTGAATCTGGTGATACCCATTTTTTAAATCCAGTTTTGAGAATATAGAGGCCCCATGTAACTAATCCAACAAATCATCGTGTTGTGGAATGGGAAATTGATAGCGAATCATGATTTTATTTATGGCTCTACTATCCTCGCACATTCTCCAAGTACCATTTTTTTTCAGAGTGAGCAATGCAGGGACCGCGCAGGGGCTAAGACTTTCCCAAATATGGCCCCTAGCTAATAATTCTTCCATTTTTCAATGAAGCTCCTCATGGTCCCTAGGGCTCAAGCGATAATGTGGCCGATTTGGTAGAGATGCACTAGGCACAAGATCGGTGTGGTGTTGTACATCACGAAGTGGGGGAAGGCCAGAAGGTAGAGCTGAAGGAAATACTACTTGAAATTCAAGCAAAAGATGTTGTAACTCCGAAGGAATGTCAACCTCAGGCAGAGATGGTTTGCCGAGGAGCACATAAACCATATTGGTGTCGCACATAGCTTCTTCAAACATAGCATGAGACAACAATAATGGTGATGTAGAGGTGGCTGGTTGTGGTTTGTCAAATGCCGAAACAAGGACCATTTTTTTTCCATGGAAGAAGAAAGAATAAGTATTGGAACAACCATCATGATCATATTGCCAAGGCCGTCCCAAGAGCAAGTGGTACACATCCATGGTGACAATTTCATGCATAACATCGTCAATATAAGTTCGGCCAATGGACAAAGAAATAAGGGCACGATGTAATACTGAAACATCTGATGATTGGCTTAGCCAGGCCAATTTGTATGGCTGTGGAGTGATTATGTTGGAATTCCGAGTTTGGAAGACGCTGTCTCTAAAAGGACATTCTCAAAACTTCCAAAATCTATAATGAACTTGCAAACCTTACTTCCAAAATCTATAATGAACTTGCAAACCTTACCCAAGATAGTGCAAGTCGACTAATAAATAACATGTCTTTGTTTTGCATCTGGCGCAGCATGAGGTGTTAGGCAAACACGACGGAGGACAAGGTTTATGCCCACATCCCAGCAAGATACTCTTCATCAGAACCAAGCTCCTCGCACTCCGGATGAGAAACTGGAGAATAATTCTCAAGCCCATTAGTAACCAAATTGCGTGCAGGTGCTCTTTGGCATTCCGACTAACGATGACCTGGGTCCCCGTAATTGAAGCATCTAAAACCAGATTATGCGCGATTAGGGAATGGGGCTGGAGTTCGGGTTGAAGATTATTGCCCAGGGGATGGGGATGCCAAGACGTTAGGATCGAGAGCTAGACGATCAAAAGTAGGAGAATTTTGTAAAATTTGTTTCTTCGCTTGTAATGCACACTAGTGTGCCTCGACCACCGTATATGGATCAAACATGTTGAGAAAATCTTACATAGGTGCACGGAGGCCACCTATATATCGAGAAACCAGTTGAATGGACGATTCAATTGAATCAACTCGTGTCTGTAATCTATAAAAGTCTCTTGTATACTCATCTACAATATGTTGTCCTTGACGTAGATTCTGGAATTGCTGATAGAGATCTCTCTTGTAGTTTTATGGTAGGAAAGCTGCACGCAGGTGCTTAGTAAATTTGGCCGATGTTGTGATTTTTTATTTGCTAAATCATTCATGCGTATGCTTTCATATTGCCATCATGCTTGGGCTCGACCACGCAAAAGCATTATGAGAAGGGATACACATATGTGATCTAGCACCTCCTTGAATTCAAGGATTTCCTCTATAGTATGCAGCCAATCGAGAAATTCCTTGGCCAAAAGGTCTTTAGAAAATTCTAAAATATCCACTCGAAACCCAGATTCTCAACAGAGTTCATCTGGGACGCGGGCCTGCTGTCGTATAGGTATAGCAAAAGGATTGACATCCTCATCGTCGTCCCAAACTTTAGAGTCATCGATCGGTGATGTTTGCTGGCGAGCTTGGAGATTAGCCAACTGAGTGGTAAGGGTTTCCACCTGCTATCGAAGGTGAGCCAATTCCTCACGGCGATTAAGCTCATCCAACGGGATGGTGTTGCAAGCACGGGGATGGGGGCATCATTCAGGATCGGCTAAAAACTGATACCAAATGGTTCAGTGGAAGGTATTAAATTGACGGGCTGTAAACTCATCGTTGATTCATACACAGAAATGCCGGTAAATTTAGGAAGATGAAGAACTCACGTCTCCAAAGTTTTATAAAATATCAAGGTTCCATATACCCTAAAAACCCAACAGCAAACCAAATATATAGTTGTCCCAAGAAGCTGCAAATGACAAAACGACCCCAACAAAAATAATAAAAAGCATAAACAAACTGAAATAAATAAACAAAAATAAACAGCTCAAAAACCACCGCACAAGCCAACTCAACGAGCAGTTTCGTTCTTATTGCAATCCAAGCAATCCAAGTAACCTAAAGTGAAGTGATCTACATCACTTTAGCTTCCAATTGACTAGATGGTGGAATTGCCTCCTTTTCTTCAACCATTAATATATCGATCACCTATGAATTCCTTGCTATGAATCACTTTTGTTATATTTGATTTAGTAATATAACAAGATTTATAACATTGATTTTAACTTATCAATTCCCTTAATAATCTATTCATATTTGAAAGATATCCCATATCTACGATATCTACTGATCTATTAAACTGATTCTTAGATTCTTTCGCAATACCTATCTATTAAACTGAATGTCGTATATATATTTAATTCATTAATTTTGCAAGGTGATACTATTTGTGTCAAGCAAGAAGTTCACACACCAATAGCTTTAAAAAACTAATATTTGAGAAAAAACTATATATTATCTCTGATGTAATGGTATCAACTGGCGAATTTAAATTCAAAACAACAGGCCATGGATATAAGCTCAATTTTTATGGCAAAACAAAGCTTCACAAGTTTAGAGACTCATTGTTTCCTATGAACAGATTCAATTTAAAATAATTCGATTGGATATATGCTTTAAAGAAAGATAAAACCCTTTTATTTGGTACTATATTTTTTATTTATTATAGTTTTAATTATTTATAATTGTTCTATGTTATTGGCCGAGTTTATGGGATGCAGCCACCTAGATCCATGCCGAAAAAGGATGGCCCGAAGAGGCTAATGGAGATAACTCTTGAAGATCGCATGTATTTAAAATTTTCTAGATTATATAATATAATATATAATTTATTAATTTTTTCAATTTAAATTTAAATGTAAGATTCAAAATTATTGTTAAAAAATTGGTATATTTTCTATTGTGTTGAAGGAATAATAAACTGACAGTGACCTTCTAGGGTGAGTTTATTGAGAAACTGATTCCTTATTTGAGTTTATTATCTATATATATAAAGATAATATATATTATCTATATATATTTTAATTTTTCATAATTTAATTTGTTAATATTGATAATGTTACTAATTTTATCAAAACTAATAAAAAAAATTCCTTTATCTTCATAATTACTTGATTTTAACAAATCATTTATGAATTTGTGGCATATTCGATGCTATATATAATAATAAAAAATGTTCAAATTGATATACTAGCTTTTATTCAAATTTCTTGATTTAAAAAAGAAAATACTATATATTTGGTAATTTGATGATTGTAATTTATGAATAAAATTAATTAATGGTCACATATTACTTTATATATACTGTTTATATCATTATTATAATCATGGTACATATATAAATTATTGAACATAATTATATATATATAGTTTTAAATATTAATTTTATATATTTTTTAAATTTAATAATATTATACTATAATAATATGTATTTTCATCACATAGGAGAACATACTAGTTATATTAGTAAGATAAATATATTGATTTATTTATATAATAATATTAAATTTAAATAATTTTTATATACAAGTTAAATTTAAAAATATATTTTATGTTTTTATAAATAATATTTATTTCCTGATCAAATTCAATATGAATAATCCACATAATATAATTAATCAAAAAATAATTGTTGACGAAAACTGCACAACTGATGAAACCTAATCGGTGAAGATGACAAATTTAGTTGACGAAACCTGCACAAGAGCTGAGTCACCTTCTGCATCAATTCCTCTAACGAGGTGTAAAACTTGAGAACTTTTGATGTTGAGGTATGCGATATGATGATTTTGCATTAGATTGGTTGATCTTGCGATTCTGCATCTGATTTTTGGTTTACACAAAATGGTGAATTTGAGAAATAGACATACACAGGCAAAATAGTGCTTACACAAACTTACACGATTATATGTTTTATTACACGATTTGGGCCTCACTCGATTACACTACTTGAATATTAATGAGTTTACTCAATTGGATGGATAGAATTTACACTATTAAATTAGTTAATTACTTTCATAATTAGATGATATCTTAAACGATTAGATGTTTTTTTTTCTTTTGACCTACTTACTCGAGTAGTATTGACCTTACATGATTGGATGGATATAACTTACATGATTCAATTAGTTTACATGATTAGTTCATAGTTTACACGATTAAATGGTTTATTTCTATTGACCTTACTTGATTACACCTACAATGAGTAGTATTGAGCTTACACAACTGGATGGGTAAAGCTTACATGATTAAATTAGCTTTTATTCGAATGTATTTACGTAACTCCTTTTTAATATTGATATTTACAGAGAATATAGTTTACTTGAAAATTGTTAAAAAAAGCTTACACAAATGGATTACTTCATCCAATCCTGTATGTTTTATGTTTTTTTTTAAGCATATTAAGTTTATATTCTAGACTTATATACCCCAACAGATATGTTACGTTATTAATATTGGAGGACATAAAAAATAATTCAATCAATAGGCGATGGCTGGTATGCAGGAAGTTACTTATTCGTGGGTTTGCTAAGAGACACTAGTCATTGAGCATGTTGAACAAGGAATAAGACATGCATATGAAATATGACTTCAATTCACACAGGGACGAGGAGAACGCTGGGTAGGAAATGAAGGGAAAAGATCACTTCAATTTTAGAGTCAAAGTGCCTGGACAAGGACAGGAACAAAAAGATTCAAGTAAGCGTTTGAGAACTAATACGAGTAAAGCATCAGGACCATGACCTATCTGCCTTAGGTGGGAAATATATGGGTAAGTGTCTCAATCAAAATCGGACTCATCAAATTGTTTAGTCTTTACAAATCACTTTCGAATCATGACTAACGAGCACAACTAGATTCTTCCTTTCTCAAAATCTTTTCGATATTTAATCACTTCTGAATTTCTCTGCCAATGCTTTTATTAGCTTATGGGAAGTCACTTTCAAAGTTCACCCCCTTTTTGTTTTTTTTTTTTTTTTTGAGCAACGAATTGACTTCTATTTCACATTATGCATCCCAATTCATAACCACACCTCTATAACTTTTTTTTTTTTTATTTCTTTCCTCCTTCTTCACCAAGGCCTTTCAACATTCATTATTCTTTTCTATTTGATAAGTCCTATTTATATCAACTTCATATAATGACCCATGTGACTTGGTTATCAAAGAAAGACTTAAAGCTACCAAAGATATTTTTAAGTAAATGGTCAAAATTTTAAAGGATAACAAGACTACCAAAGATGGCCTAAAATAATTTTTAAAATCCACATTATCCTGTCAAACTTGAGTGAATCATGGGTAAGTTCTAGACATTATAACAATTATTTAATTAAACACACAAGAAAAGAATCAATAGACTGAAGATCTCACGTGCTAATCATGATTCAAGATATTTAAGCCATTCATAGCATACACAATTATCCTGCTTCACATCATGCTCAATTTATGAATAACCATTATAACAAATAAAGTAGCATCATCATTAGCATTAGTCAATACCCACAATCATCGAAATAAAAAGACGAATAAATCTTTAGGCACATACTATATATTATTCTACCATCAAAACCAAAAAGAGAAAATAGAAAATATGTACTAAATATTCAAAGTAAGAACAAGGATTCATGGTAAAACATCCATCCACGCCTCCAAACTTATTCTCGGGGAAGAATAAGTTTGAAAAGATGGACAGGAAAGTCATGAATCACTAACCTCTATCGTATCACTGAAGAGACGGGTTCAGAGGGAATCGAAGATGACATTGCTACATTATGTTTAGCATTGTATTTGTAGGGGGGGCCATTGTTCAATTGCAACCACCTTGGCATGAACAACTTCTAAATTTGGATGATTTGGAAGCTTCCTTGATGGTGCAACTTTCCCTACCTTTGTACCTTTGTCTATACAAAGTATTAAAATTGTCAATTAAATTCACACTATTAACATTAATAATAGACTTGCAAGGAAAGATAGTGTGGGTTATGCAGGGCTGAAGGGACTCTGCCGGTAAACTCTTGGAATCCTTTTCATAAATGATTGTTTGAATCATCTCCAAGGCTTTATTCATCAACATCTCTTTGAAACTTCATTGCATCATACAAGGAATACACGACATTTCCCTTGCATACTCTTAAAGTGAAATTTTCTTTCTTCATATCAGTAAGGGCTCCCCGGTGGCTATAAATGGTCTACCCAAAATTAATGGTATCACGTAATCTTCCTCCATCTCTAACACGACAAAGTCCAAGAGAAATATGAACTTGTCTACTTTCACGAGCACATTATCAATAATACATTTTGAGTGTTTTACAGACCTATCATCAATTTGTAGTGTGATGGAGGATGGTTTCATCGTTCTCAATCCCAACTTCTTGAATATAGACAACGACATTAAATTGATGCTTGCCCCCAAATCAAACAACATTTTATTAAAGTGAATGTTCCCGATTTCACATGAAATTATATAGATTCTCGGATCTTTCAATTTTTATGGAAGCTTTTTTTGGAGAATTGCACTACATTCCTCTATTAAATTAACTGTCTCATAGTCTACAATTCTCTCATTCTTTTCCAAAATCTCCTAAAAAAACTTAGTATAATTGGGCATTTGCTCAATGGCCTCACCAAACGGAATAATGATAGACAATTTCTTGAATATCTCTAAGAACTTGGTAAAGTGTGTCTCCTTCGTTTGCTTCTTTAGCCTATGTAGAAATGGCAATGGTGGAACATATGCAGGAGGTATCACATATTTGGCTTCCTTTTCGTTTTCCCCTACTCTGTTCTCTCAATCTTTTCTTCTTTGTTAGGTAGCCTGCTCCTCACATGTATGGCATGATATTGCTCCTTCGAGTTGATTTCAGTAGTGCTTGGAAATTGCCCTTTTTGCTATATGCTTCCCACTATTTTAGCTATCTGACCAACTTTCATCTCCAAAGATTTTTTTTTTGTTTTGAACTCCAATTTCAGCCTTGAATTTGTTCAAGGTGAAAAGCTAAATTATCAACTTTGGTTACCTATACATCCATTCTTTGTTTCTTACTTCATGAAAGCACCAAGAATGTTCCCTAGGTTCAGTTTCTTTCCATCTTTGATAATATCAATTGTAGTAATGATATCGGGTGGTGGCAGTAAGAGAATAACTAAGTCTGTCTCTCTGTCCAAATGGATTTCCACCCTAATTATGTCAATAATTATTGTTGTAGTCTTGTCCTTGCATGTAATTCATATATTTTGATGTATCTTGGACTAGAACTACCTAATTTTGAACATTCTCAGGTGGTGGCATAACAATCTTTGTCAGCAACGTAATTGCTTGGGCCATGGTAGACATTTATGCATTCAATTCCTTCAAATCATCCAAGTTGCTTGAAATTTCATCTACTTTTCTCACTGAATTTCTTTGTGATGGCTACTGTGCACTTTTTGTAGCCATCTTCTCTAGTAATTCTGTAGCCTCTTCAACATTTAATTCCAATAGATCTCCTACAATAACTGCATAGATTTGATTATGAGTTAGCTCTAATAAATTGTTATAGAAATAATAGACCTGCTGATCAAATCCAAATCCATGTCTGGGGCATTTTCGGATGAAATCTTTGAATCTCTCCAAAGTTTCATACAAAGGCTCTTGATCAAACTGTCTAAATTAGGTGAGCTCATTCTTTAGTCTCAATATCATACCTTGTGGATAATACTTTTTGATGAATTTCTTGTATAGTTTTTACCATGTTCTGACTGAATCCTCATCCAATTATTGATACCACTACTTTGCCTTATCCCTCAAGGATAATGAGAATAATCAAAGCCTTATCGCGTTTGCCCCTACGCCATTCATCTTGATAGTGTTATTTATCTCCAAAAATATTGCTAGATGTGCATTAGGATCATCAAGTGCATCACCCTTAAACTGATTCTACTGAACCATAGATATCAATGTTGGTTTCAATTCATAATTGTTAGCACCTATGGCTATCAATCGTGCTCCTCCATAATTTCCGACCACTAGAGATTCTAAGGCCTCTCGAATTGGTTGATGAACGACAGGTGGAGGTGGGAGTTATTTTTGTCTCTGCACCAAAGCTCTTAACTTTTCTATCTCTCTATGCATTGGAGTCATCTCATCTTCTCTGTTATTCTTTGCCAATCTTTATAATCGAGTTCTCGAGATGCTTTAATGTCTGGCAGTTGCTTCAATCTCTAAATCAGTAGGTACTAGATTTCTTGCACCTTTAGACCTTGTGTTTATAGACTACCAGCCAGAAACCAAAAAATAGTGAAGAAAAAGAATAAAAGAAGATAATAATATACACTTTAGATTAAAGTCTAATAATTAAAATAAATACTAGCCGTAAATTACTCCAGTCCCCGGCAACGATGCTATAAACTTGTTTGCTATTTTATTTCACTAATAAATGACTTGCAAGTGCATGAGGTAAATTGTAGTAATCCTATGGTGAGAACAAGTATCATATCCACATAGACTTCAAATGTAAATTCAACTAAGTACTCATCTATATTGTTCTATTTTATCTAAAGATTCAAACTGTGATCATTGATGATTTAAAACAAAATAAAATAGAAGGTAGAAATTAATAAGAAAAATTAGAATCAATCAACGAAAAGACTTGAGAAGTTAAATAAATTCTAGGGACATACACTCATGTGGCTCATATGAATTCTTTTAATGTATCAAACCACATTTAATTCTTATATCTGTAAGAGAATCAATAATGTAATTAGACCCCTCTCTCGAGTTAGATCCAAAAGTGGATTAGACTCCACTGATAATTTCTCAATATCACAGTGTTATCTAACTCTCAATCGTTCCTAGTATTTATCCTCATCATAATACTTACCAATCTCTCTATCTAGCAAGTTCATGTTATGCATTCTTAATCTATTAATCAACTACTCCATATCAGGCGATAATGGATTAACTACAATATGCAATTATTCACCACATAATTTCATCCGACAATCAAATCAAGCAAACATAAATGAAAATAGGAAAGGAATAGTATCATAAAAGAATTATGAATCCACAATTGTACAATCTCTGGAATCACTGAGTGTTTAGCTACTCATTATCAACTCGTAATCCATAGAAAATGAATTCAAAACTATAGCTAACATCTATAGAAAAAGAGAAAATAATAAACTAAGACTTATGCCCAACGATCTTAGTTTCTCTCCTCTCCAATGACCGGTTGCTTGATTCTACTTTGTGTATTCCTTTCTAGCTCTAAAAAGTGATCCTTTACTTTGTTCCCACATTCCTTCTTTTATAGGGGTCAATTAGGGTTTCAAAAACTTAAAAAATCCCATTGGAACACAAGGATAACTATAAAACAAGACGAATAAGTATGAATCGCGATACGGTTCACGGTCCATGCAAGGGAGGCATGGTCTATACTTAATGAACAAGGATAGTCCATACAAGGAAAGCATGGTCCATGCCTCAAGGCTTGAAAATTAGGATGTTGTAAAAACATGCACAGTCTGTGCTTCTAGTGCATGATTCGTGCTTCAACTAGCCCAAAATTTGCTAGTTTTGTTTACGTGCACGGTTTGTGCTTCTCGTGGCATGGTCCGTGGGACTTCAAATGCTAATTTTCCTACCAAAACTTCAACAAACCCATGACGCAACAAAATATAGCAAAATAATTATGAACTCGTCAATTAGGTAAATGCAATTTCCCAAAAACTATGCATAATGACCCCAAATTGCACGTAAATCTTATGTTTATAATTTACCTTAACCAAAAAAGAAGTTGAGACAAACCCAGTGGTAGTAATAGGTAAACTTTCTATCTAAGATGGCAATTCTGGAGCTATGCATTCATTTTCATTCACTAAATACATGATGAGGTTGGGTAGGGAACCTGATATAGTAGAGAATATTTACAAAGTCGAAACAAACAAACCAAATTCTACGAGCATGCACTATCCATATTGAAGGTTGAGAACTTTATGTCGATCTGATCATACTTGACATCAATGACTATGATGTAATTTTTTAAATTATCGAAATAATGTGCTTCAATAGACTGCCAGAAAAAGATAATTACATTTTAGTTACCTAGGGAGGAACCTTTTATCTTTTCCAGAATAAAGAATTTCACATTCTCTAAATCTCATGAGTTTGAGCAAAATGGTTATTGGACTTGAATCTCATTCAGAAATAATAAATAGTGGAACTCCATGAAGTCTAACTATTTTCTGTATATCTAATTGAGCATAGCGATAGATGGAATAAACAGAACAAATAGGGAGAAAATAGGCTCATTTAGTAAGTCTGTCCACAATAACCTAGATAACATCATGACCCTGGGATTAGTAAGGCCTGTAAAGTCTCTGGTGGTCTTTAATGTTCAGTCTTTACCTATTGACATGTCAAACATCGTTCTACATATTGAGTAACATCCTTCTTCATAACCAATAATTCAATTTCAAGTATCTATACATTTCAGTAGCTCCCGGATGTACTGAATATGGGGTTGGATGTGCTCCTACCATGATATTTTCACTTATGTGATCCACATTAGGTACGCATAATTGATTTTTGAACCAAAGGACATCATTTTCTGACAACTGAAAATTGAATGTTACTCATGAAGTAACATCCTCCTTTGATTTAGCTAGCGTGTTGTCCTTGTTCAATTCTATCAAGTAAGGTGGGTTGAAGAATTAGAGCTGCTAGTTTTGCTTCCATTAGCCCATGCATATTAACTTCCACATTCATTCTCTACAAGTCCGACAACAATGATTTCTGAATTAAAGCCACCAGAGTGGTGTTATTGGTTGATTTTCATCTTAATGAATTTGATACAATAGTTGCTTTACAAGGATGATAGTTGATAACACAATCATAGTCTTTCACAAGTTATAACCATTTTATTGCCTCATGTTTAACTCTTTATGTATGAAGAACTTTAAACTCTTATGATCATTGTAGATAGCATATCGCTCTCGGTATAGATAATGTCTCCAAATTTTAATTCCAAACCATTATTGCAAGCTCTAAGTCATAAGTAGGGTAATTCTTCTCATATTCTTTCAACTACCTAGATGTATATGTTGTTACTTTTTTATTCTGTATTAATATGCAACTTAATACATTCTTCAAGGCATTACTATAAACCAAAAAACCTTCAATACCTGACTGAATTGAAAGGATATGTGCTAACGTCAAACTTTTCTTCATTTCTTGATAACTCTGCTTATAGTCCTCCATCCATCTAATGGTTATACTTTCTAATCAACTGTGTAAGTAGAAATGCAATTTTTTCGACTCTGTCTACATATTTATGATAGTACCCAACTAGATCAAGAAATCTATGTATTTCTTAAAGGTTTGTAAGTTGTGACCAATTGTTAATTGCTTCAACTTTACTTAGGTCCACTAAAATTCCTTCCCCTAACATAACATATCCCAAAAATACTACTGGTCAGATTTTTTAAATTTAGCACATGATTGTCTTTCTTTCAAAATTTCTAACTCTATTCTCAAATGTATAACATACTCTTCTTTGGTCATGGAATATATCAAGATATTGCCAATAAAGACAATGGAAAATTTATCCAAGAGCTCTATGAACAACAAATTCATGAAATCCTTGAAGGTGGCTGGATCATTCGTTAGAGTAAATGGCATTACTAAAAACTCATAATGTCATATCTGGTACTGTATGTTGTCTTGGAAATGTCTTCCTCTTTAATTTTCAGATGATGGTAATCAGATCACAAATAAATCTTGGAAAATATGATTGTACATTGAAGTTTGTCAAACAAACCATTTATTTTTGGCAAATCATATTTATTATTCATTGTAACATTTTTCAGTTTTCTGTAATCTATGCATATTCTCATAGTGTTTTCTTATGAACAAACAAAATCGGTTCACCCCATAGTGAAAAGTTAGGTATGATTAAACATTTGTCTAGTAAATCTTTCAACTTAACTGGTGTCATGCGATATGGAGATTTTGATATCGGGGTAGTCCTCGGGTATATATCAATTACTAACTAGAGTGTTTACTGTTCGCTATTTTATTTCACTAATAAATGACTCGCAAGTGCATTAGGCAAATTATAGTAAAACTATAGTGAGAATTGGTGTCGTACCCACATGGACTGTCTAATGTAAATTCAACTTAAGTATTCGTCTATATTATTCTACTTTCTCTAAAGATTCGGAATGTGATGATTGATGATTTAAAACAAAATAAAACAGAAAATAGAAATTAATAAGACAAATCAAAATCAAACAACGAAAAACTTCAGAGGTTAAATGGAATTTTAGGGACATACACTCTTATGGTTCATATAGACTACGACTTAAGCCCACCGATCTTCGATTCATAGTTGTCTTTCAACACTGTATATTATCCACAGAAAAATGGGCAGTCAGAGTGGATAATACAAACTTTGGGGAAAATGCTCATAGTTTTCGTGTTAGATTTTCAAGGACAACAAAGTAAGTTTTACCTTTGATAGAGTTCTCATATAATAATAGTTATCAATATAGTATTGGAATGGCTCCATATGAGGCACTTTATGGTAGAAAGTGTCCATCACTCATACATTAGGATGAAGTAGGTGACAGAAAGCTTTTAGGCTCAGATATGGTCCTAAACATGTTAAAAGTTGTGTCTCAAATTTGAGAAAGAATGAAAATTGTTCAAAACTGATAGAAAAAAACAATGCATATAACAAGAAGAGTGCTAGAGTTTGCAGTGGGAGATTAGGAGTTCTTGAAAGTTTCTCCATTGTAGGCAATAATATAATTCAGTAAGAAAGGAAAACTTAGTCCAAGGTACATTGGTCCATTTCCTATCATTGAGAGAATTGGTGATGTTTCCATAGAGTCGAGCTGTTTGCATCATTGACTCATATACATGATGTATTCCATATGTATGTTATGTTACAAATTCATCACATATCCTCAACAATAAACCAGGAGAGTTAAAAACAAATTTGAGTTATGAAGAAATGCATGTGGAGATTTTACTACAAGAGGTGAAAAACATAGGAATAAGAATATTCCATTAGTTAAAGTTTTATGGAGAAATCAGGCAAACGTATGGGGGGGGAGGGAAAGATGAAATGAGGTCTAATATCCAGAGCTCTTCAAGTAAGTAAATTTTAAGGATGAAATTATAAAGAGGAGAGGATGTAGTACATCAATCCTCTCACTACTCACTGACCAATATAAGCTCAGCAATAAGAATATTCGTTAAAGTTTTATGGAGAAATCAAGTAGATATGGGAGAGGGAAGATGAAATGAGGTCTAAACATCTAGAGCTTTCAGGTAAGTAAATTTTTAAGGACGAAATTTTTGTAAGGAGGATAGGATGTGGTATTCTAAGCTTTTCACTACGCACTGACCAATATAAACTCATACATTCCATTTATTTTATAAGTATGTGTTATTCAAATTGTATATCTTATTTGTGATTGTCATACTCGAGCTCAATTGCACCCTTAATATTAAAAATAAAAAATATTGAAAATTCTAGAATTTTAAAATAGTTAAATTTTAGAAATAAAGAATATACTCAAGTATATTTAAATCGGTATATATAGATATATAAAGTATATGTGTGCGTGAGTTAATATATATATATATATATATATATATATATATGTGTGTGTGGTTATACATAGTATGTGTATGTGTTAATATATAGGTATATATAGTGTGTGGCGTGTGTTTATGTGTGTATATATGATTATGGTGTGTGTACGTTTGTTTATGTGTGTGTATAGACTGTGTGTGCGTGAGTTTATATATATATATATATATATATATATATATATATATATATATATATAAATATATATATATATATATATATGTATGTATGGAGGGTACGTGTTTATATATATATATATATGTGTGTGTGTGTGTGTGTGTGTGTGTGTGTGTGTGTGGATGTTAATGAACATTTAGATAAATGAATAAAAAAGATAGAGATAAGTAAGCACTTTTTTAAAAAATTATAGGGTGACTTAATTGCTAAGATTTTTTCAAAATATGGTCTTTTAAAGAGGTAAAAGATAAGTAGTTGCTTCATTTTATTGAAACACAAAAAGGAGAGATACAAAAGAAGAGAAGGAGATAGAACATTGCTGATAGGTAATTGGAATTTTTACAATGATATTTATTTTATGTACTTGAATTATGGAAGGTTAATTATTTAATAATTATATTTAGTGCAGTTTTAAATTGCTATTAGCTATTCCATTTAATAATTGACTAATACGATGAATTTTCTTGTTTACTTCCAAATCTACTTTTATTTTAAGCAAATCCAAGAATATACCGTTTGCATAAGGAGTGATTATTAAAGCAATTTTATTAATTACATATTGTGACATAAATACAGGCATACAGTTAATCATGTAGTGTACCAAGGTCGGTGATTTGTGAGACATAGATAAGTCTTGATTCGTCAAGTCGGTGGTATGTGAGATATGGATATAGCTTTATGATATGTTAAGTTGGTGACATGTAAGACATAGATATAACTTGATGTGTCGAGCCAGTGGCATATGAAATATGTATATAGCTCTATAATTATGATTGTGTATTGAGCTAGCTCTTTTGATACACAGTTGATGGGCCAATGTGCCAAATCAGGATAAAAGATTATTAAGACATGTTAAGGTTTCATTGACATTCATTCAACATCTTTCTAAAAGCTCCTACAAATATTTGTATTACTTTGCATGCATGATTTTTGCTTATTGAGTTTTAGCTCACCTAGTTTGTGTGTTGTAGTTGAGCCTGATGATGATGTGTAAACTCGCAATTTACTGTGCTTGCTTGCAGTTCTTCTGCAAGCTTTTAGGAATTAGTGTACATGGATCACGACTTGAGGGGCTAAACTATGGGTTTGCTATGTTTCCGATATGTGTTTCATTGTTCTTTTTGGGCTAGTAAAATGGTACTGGATTTGACTGTGTAACTATGTGTAAATGTGGGTTTGAATGTGGTGGGGGAACTCTGCACCTAAAGTAAATTTGTTTATATGTGTAAGTGAGTCATTGTCTATACATATCTTATTGGATTAAAACAAATTTAGGTTGAAGTATATAATGGTGTGGTGTCACACATATAAACATTGATGAGATTGTTAAATTGAAAAATACCCTTGTTGACCCAATTCAAGTAAACTATTTGAGCATAAAATAATTAAAGATTAAATTGCGATAATCCCGCCCTCTTGAATTCACAATGCACACGCAAGATAATTTTTGAATGTTGCAACCTGGTTGTATGAACCACTTTTAATAGATTTTATATAGTTAAATGTGACTTGGCACACACATGTGGATGGGCATATCGTTAATGTAGGTCTATAGAAAGATGGGTATGCCCAAACGTTTAGTACCTTAGTGTCATATACACATGGGCATAATTGAAAAATAAGGCAAATTAACTTAAAGGTCATATTTTTAATATGATTGTCTAAACTAACTCAATGATTTTATTTTGATAACCACAGGAGGATTAAAATAAGAACGTATGGGTGGATCTTAAATCCACTTAAAATTGTAAATTGACAATTGTAAATTTATACATCTGAAACAAACCAAATGTCCATATGAAATCGTACATAACCGAACATAATAATTCGGTTCGGATCAGTCGGTTTCATACGGTCGATTTTTTTCATTTTTTTTTGTTTTGAATTAAAATTATAGAATTTGTGAGCATCTATGATATATGCCTACACGTATAAATAAATTTAAAAAAGAAATACATATTAAAACATAAAAACAATGTAATAATGTAAAAAACAACCCAAAAAGGTCCACATAAAACCTGCTAAGCAGCTACTACTACTACTAATACACTGATATGATAAAATGATTTCATAAAAGTTCCTTAAGCCTTGGTGAAGATTGATGATACATCGAGAAACTCGTCCAACAAGACATCAAAAATGTTAATCTACACTTACACAAAATCACAAAATGCGAAAGTTTGATAATACTTCATAAAATCAAAAAAGAATCAATGATTATATATTCAAGGTGTAAGAATTTAAAACTGCATTAAAAATGATATATCTCACCTCAACATATAAAGTTTCCATAGTATTTTCGGTGACATCGCTAATACCAACATTTGAAAAAACCTACATTTTTTTTGGAAAGAAAGACAAATAATTAAATATGTACAAGAGTATTGAACAATTACTTTTATTATTCAAACTAAAATACAAATTTGAATTCCTTCTTCAATCTTTTTAACATCTTCTATGGTTTCTTCAAGTGACTTGGTTCTTTTTTATTGTCTCAACAATTCTTGAGTGCATAATAGAGCTTCTACAATTTTAGACTTAAAGAACTCCTAAAAGGATCAAGAACTCTTCCTCCCATGCTATATGTGGACTCTGATGCTACTATAGAGATAAGAATTTCTAGGACAGCTCGAGCAAGAAGTGAAAGGATAGGAAACCTATTTTGATTGAGTTCTTCACTACAAGGACACTTTCAATATATCAAAATCATCCTTCTTCACTACAAGGACACATTCATTTAGGTAGACATCCAAATCACATTTACTTTCCACTTCTCCACTCTCTATTTTATGTTACTTAAATTTTTCTCTTTCTACGTTTGTTTTTTAAAAGTTCTTGTTGAGAACATTGACTTGAAGTTGATTATGCTCTTATGTTGACACACCAAATTGAGATTGTTGAGTTAACTTGTACACTTCAAACAACTCAAGCAAAACTTCCCGTATGGCCTTTGCCATCCTCGAACCCTCTCTTCTCTATACTCCACACATAATGCATAGTCAATGAACTATAATTTATATCGCAGATCAACAACAACTACAATAAAAATTAGTTTGTTCATCTTTCGGTGATCCCCCCAATATTTACATATTTTACCTTCTTTCTTTTACACATTACTTTCGCATTTCCATCCTCACTTTCTATCCACTCTTTTATTGAACAGATAATCATACTAATCTCATGATAGAATTCATTAGAGGTGACATAAAATGAACCTGAGATCCTCATTGTAAGTTCATAGCAACTATTCTCCTTACATTTTTCCAATCTAAAATTGTTGGCACCTATTAGCAAGTTCATTCTTAAAGTATGGATCTTTAATTTCAAACCTCTCAAAAGCCCTTTCAAATGTTTGTGCAACATCTAACATCAAATAGGTGGAGTTCCACTGTGTGGCAACATTTAAGCACAACAATCTCTTACTATCTATATTTTCTTCCTCGCACCATTCTCTAACCTTTGCCAACCTAGATGGAGCTGGCCTCACCCATCTCACTACTTCCCACACCTTCTGCACCGCTGGATTAATCTCCTTTAACCCATTCTGAACTACTAAGTTAATAATGTGGGCAATGCACTTGATATGAAGATATTTTCCCTATACCATAACACACTCTCGAACTATTAACTTCGATTTCAAATAAGTAATACAAGTGTCATTTGAACCCTTGCAATTCCCCAACCACGCAAACAACCATCTATTTTCCTTCCTAGTTAGTTCCTTGCCTCTACAACTAACAATAGAGCAAAGATAGAGAATTGTTTTATTCATCTTCCAATCTTTATCAAAGTAATGTGCAGTGATGCATATATAGTTGATCCTTCGCAATGAAGTCCAAATATTTGTCGTAATACATATACTTTGACTAGTTTTTTAAACTAATCTTGCAATTTTTTCTTCTCACCTAGAAACAATTGATAACAATCTTGTGAAATAGACCAACGAGATGGTATTTGAAACAAAGGTTGTATAGCAACCATAAAAGTAGTAAATCCATCTCCCTCCACAAGCTTGAACAGAAGTTCATCAACAATTATCATATAAATCAATTTTGATCTAACATATAATTCATCAAACTTTGTGTTTGTTTTGTGTCTATGCTTTGAGGATGCTTTTTGCAACTAGTCATTTGAGTTCTTAAGTTAGAAGTGTCCTTTTTTTTATTTTTTTTTTAAATCACAAAAGTAAATAGTACCACTATGGTTGCACTTTGCCTTCCTTCTGCTATCAATTTCATCTACGAAAGGGGCAAAGTGATCCCAAGCCACGAACCTCTTTCCCATAGCCTTTTTCTCTACAAGAAGTCGCTTGAACTTTGTCTTTGTGTTTGCTTTGGAAGCTGAACTTGTTGTTGTACTATTTTCCATTTTATCTCCTAATTCTGGAGGAAGAGGCATTGAGTGTGCAACTTCTTCCTCAATTAGACTCAATATGTAAGATAACTTGTAAATGTTTATAAATATCTTAAATCTAAAAAAACTGATATGTAAGTTCTTGAAGCAATTTATCTTTAAAAAAAAAAAAATTACTTTCATGTGGATTCATACTATTAACAAGTGTCTTTTTTCGGTTCATTTTATTGTGACTCAGACAAAGGAAAAAATTAAAATAAACATACGCATAATACGAACATGAGATATTAATACAGTAAAATTCAAACTATTTCTTTGTCCATACTTGTCTATCTAATTCTTGTCTTGTTTTACAATATATTAATAGTTTTTACCACCATTAAAAGGGAACTCAAAAACTCTTGTTTTGATAACACAAGAGTCCTAATTTGCTATTTGTCATTTTATAGTTAAATTAGTTGCCCATTTGCAACAAAGGCTAATAAAATATGTATATAATGTAGGCAAAAATTGTCAAGGACCATCCTTGTTTGCCTAATTGCCTCTATGGTTAGTTGTTACCAGAAATGGTGCTACCACCACCACAACAATACCACCTCCAATTTATTTGGGATTCACATTCATAGTTGATATATACTTTATACTTATAAAATTTAGGTCAATTAGAATCATTATAAAATTATCTAGACAAAAGTAGAATAACATAAATTAAAGTAAACCCAATAAAAAGACAACAGGGTCGAAGCCAAATTACTGTGAAGGCAGCCGAACTCAAGACTCGAAGGAGATTGGACAGCGGCGGCCGAATAACAGTTGAGAGGAAGTAGCGACGAAAGGGGCGTATTGAACGAGGCAACGAGCAGCGATTAGAGAGGAAAGAGAGCGCTGGCGGGAGGGCGTTGACAGCAGCAATATCAACATAAAATTTGGGAGTGAAACTAAGAAAGAGTGTGAATATCAGGAATAGCAGCAGCGAAGAAACTAAGAAAGGGTGTGAATCAGAACAGGGCAGAAATAATTTTCTAGAAATAAAAATAATATAAACTAAAATGAATATTTAAAAATATATATTCACGTATATTCGGTTCGGTTTGGTTCGGCCGATCGATTTTTTAACCAAATTTAATTCAATTACAATATTTGTAACTGACCAAACTGCTGAAACATATATAATCAATCGAAACAGAACGGAATCAATCGGTTCAGTTCAATTTCAATTCCGCACACCCCTAATTATGGGTATGTATAAAATGACCAAGCCCAAAACATTAATCGAAGAATCAAGCGGAGAAATTGTATATGTACGGTAATTACAAATAAAAGTTTTGCACACCAATTTTATTTTTTGCCTACGACTCCCTCTTGTAGTGTTAGCTGGACATGAATGAACATGTGTCTTGAGTACCTAAGGATTATGAAATTTCAAAGGTGATTAATTAATTGGATTAATTGATCTTGCAATTGAAATGTTTGCTCTTGGACTACGTGAAGTAATAAACTTAAGGAGTCACACACTTAACTAAAATTTGGTGCATTGGAACGGAGATAAATAATTAATTAATCATAGATAGATTAATTATTAGGCCAATAATATTTGTTGGACAAATTAATTATTTAGTCTAAGTAATTAAATGATCATATAGAGAATAAATTATTGGGCTAATTTTATGTGTTGGACAAATAATTGATTGAGAGTAGTCTTTTGAGCTTATGAATAATTTTATAAAATTAATTAAAGTTCAAGAACACACTTAAAAGCCTAGTCTTTGAGATGCGCACAACACATGGAGATAAGAAATTATAGGCCCATAGGAAGGCCGAAAGGGTACCTATATAAATGGATCCCCAAGGGAATTTCGAACTCCTCTCATCTTGTGTGCTTTCTTCTCTCTCCTCTCATATGTTTAGATTCTTAATTATATTTTTTTAGATCTAGATTATTCATCTGTTTCTAACAGATTATTTGGGAATCGGGCTATAGCGGGTATCTATGCATCAAAGTTGGGCATGGATGAACTTAGAGAGGGGATTTTAAACATCCTTGGTAGCATGCGATCTAGTCATCCGTGAATTATCACTCAGAACTTGGAATTGCGATTGGTATGTTGTTAAACTCTAACTTGAATTAGGTAAACGTAGACGTACAAGACTAGACATAAATTATAGAAATAATTTTTAATTATTATTTTTGTTCCGTCTTTTGTATGATCTATGACCTACATATATTCCAACATCCATATCTCTAGAGATGTTAAACGGGCTAGCACTATTGGTTTCGGGCTAGCCCTACCGAGTTTTGGGTTAATCGGATCTCGATTTAATCGGATCATTTTAAAAGGGCTCGTAACATGGTGAACCTCACCCTAAGCCTACCGATTTTCGAGCTAATCGGACCACTATCGGGCTATAAGTCGAAATAATCAAATTATATATTTGAATTTTAAATTTAATTAAATGCATATAATATTTTATTTAAAATAAAATTTTAGATAACATTAAAAAATTATATATTTTATAATATTTATATCACTATACAATATTTAAAGATTCAAACATTGAAGTGATATATACTATTTCATGCTCTTAATTATAGCTTTAAGTACATTCACATTATAAAATTTAAAATCATGTTTCACTTATGTTCCAAATTTAAATGATAACATATGGAATCTTCTCGTAATAAAACATAAATTTTAACATTTTCTACTAAAAATAATTATATTATATGAAAATTAATTTAAAATGATGTATGTTATGATTTCGATAATAGAAAATATATAAATATGAAGAAAAGTGCACGCTATCGGGCTAGCCCTAACTCCAAGTGGGCTACCCTTATAGGGCTTCGGACTAATTGGGCTTGGGCTAAACAGGTTGGATTTAAACAGGCTAATAAAATCAAGCCCTAACCCTAAATTTTTCGGACTAGACTGGTGGACCCATTGGGCCATTGGCCCTTTTAACTTCCCTACATATATCCATTACAAACTAATTTCGCACCAAACAAAATTCGTAAAAACCAAGATGCAAATGTGGATATCTATATATATACTTAGTATAGAAGTAGAACCCCGACAATTATGCTAAATTACACATTATTTTAAGAACTTGTTCTGTATTTTTTAATTTAAAAAATTATATTTAAAAAAGTAGTTTTTTTTAGCTAAAATTTTAAATTTCAAATAATTTTTCATTACAAATCAATTTTTGACATGTAAAATATCATACTAATCTTCCTTTTACAATCTTTAATTTGATTACTAATTTTGTATATATCACAATAAATATTATATTCAAAATACAAAATATTTTTATGAGTTGAATTATTTATTTTTATTTTGATATATGTGTAATATTTGAATAAAAAACAGATTAAATTATTATAAGAATTTGAGACAATATAAAAATATTAAATATTCTGTATAAAATAAAATATTTTATTATTTAAAGTATATAATTAATTGGTTTATTTTAATATTTTTTACTAGTTTTAAAAGTTTGTGTTAACTTTATGGAATTATAGCGGGTTAGATTGAGTTTTGATTCTTAAATTCAACAAATCATGCAATTTATTATTTATTAGAGAAAATCTTTGAGAGAATGATAATGTGGAGTATATACATAAATTATAGTTTAAATTGATTTGAGAAAAATCCTAAGTTTCTAACTTTATATATTGACTACATATTAAAAACCCTATTTGATATTTAATTTTATAAATAGAAAATAAAAAATAGACACAAAATCTATTTGAAAATGTGGCTTTTTTTATCATTTAGAAAAAATTGTCTGCTAAAAAATAAAAAAGAAAAAAAAAACCAATGTTTAATACTACAATGGTGTGTCAGTCACACTTATAAGTAATTAATTTTTTTTATATATTTTGTATTTTATAATTGATTTGTTTGCATTAGGACTCTTGCTTTGTTATATAATGATATTTCTTTTTCAATGTCATATCACTTGTACATATTATAATCTTGTAGAACAATATTATAATTTAATTAATATATTATTACCGTAATAAGATATAGTATATCCCATCGATGCATAGGAGAACATCTAGTTAATATAGATATTATTCATGGTTATACTACTTAGATGTTTGAATCAATACAGCCATTGCACTGCTTTCATCAATCAGTTCATAAAATATAATGCCTCAAGAATACCACAACAATACAAGTAATTAACTTTAAAGATTGCAGAATAGCAACCAATACAAAAACAAGGTCTTCACAAACCTAAAGCATGCTCGGCCAACAGATATGCATAATCTCTCAGAATATATGATCATTTTGCAACCATGTACAGTTTTTTTCAGATTGAAATTTGTTAATCGCAAGCTGCATCTAAACCTTTTTCATCGTGATCAAGTATATATCAAAGTTCAACCAAAACATAAACCACGCACCTGGACAAGCAACCAAAAGAGAGCCGAAGCAAAGAATGCATACCCATCATTCAACCAAGTGTATTTCTGACAATCCTTCAAAGGAAAGACAACGGGTCCTGCTGTTTGTCTTCAGAAGGAAGAGATAATGAATCAGTTTATAATAGCACAAGTCCCAGTTCCAATGGTTTCAGAGCCTCCCTGAGCCGATAGTTATAGAGATAATAATACAGATGCCCATCACCTCGCCCAAATTAAAAACATCAAAATCCTTCTGTTTTGCAATGATAAGAGCATCGTTCATCAGCTTAATCAATGGAGTCCTAGTGGAGACGTTATAGAACGAATACGCTGCTTTCAGAGTCAAGTAATTTGGGTTGTTAAGGATAGAGGACGGAAGGGTATAGAAGCTGAAGAAGTCCGTTATTTCATGAGTCTCTCCACTCTCAACCACATAACTGTCAACCACATTCTCCTGGCGAAGAAACCAATGATCCACTTCACCATCATCAAAGATAGGAGCAATAGCAAACTGCCTCAAGTAGTTTGCCAAAAGCCAAGTAACTGAAGGAACATCTCTAACCTCCATTTTCCGCAAGCCAGGGGTTGATGTTGAGCTTGGCAAGTAGAGTTTGATTGTTCGACTCATGGTCATCCTCTCCCCAAGCCTAGAGAAACCAATATCAATAAGTTTCTTAGGGTTCAACGTTCTATGCCAGTATCTGCTAGTGGTGATAGGTGTAGGGAGAAGCACCCCAGCAATATACGCAGCTTGCCAAATATTTTCCAAATGAATGCTTCTGGTGATTTCCTTGATCATTACCTGGGCGAGTCTCTTAGACCTGAGCTTCTTGTGTACGCAAAGAAAGTTTACCTCGGCCATTAACTACCTCATCACGCACCCTCATTTTCACGGGAATACCAGTGATGAAAGCGATGAGTTTCTTTGAGGCCTTTACTCGAACACCTATGTGCCAACTTCGAAAAATAACCAGGAGGGCGCAAACCCCACCGCAGAAACTCCTTTGAGTAGTTGAATCTGAATAAGTTGTCATCACCCTCAACGTAATTGTTTGTCAATAAAAGGTAAACCTCATTGCAGACCTCATCCGAATCCATATCACAGACTGACCATTCATACATATCAGGGAGATTGTAGGGCTCTTCTTTGACCTCAGATAATGGTGTAGGCTGCTCAATCGGTCCCTCTAGCAAGCTCGAGTTCCTAACATCCTTAAATTGTCCAACAGGCCTGGGTCTCCCAAAACTAATGCTGCTAGTTATATGAGTGGGATTCTAGAAACTGCTGGACAATGTTATCTAGGGCATTTTTGAAGTCGAAAGGTAAGCTTGCAGCAGAATCTTGATCCGGGTTTCCATGGTTGGATCCAGATGAAGAATCCTCAGCCATTTCCAAGAACTGTAAGATATAAGCGATTCAATTCAATATTCTCACTAAACAGGATGGAACTATTTTCTTTCTACATTACTTAAAATTCTTTTGCCAAAAATTACGCAGAACACCAGATGCAGACAATATTTAGATTGCGCAGGCGCAATTATTTTCTTCAACATCTTAAATTGTTTTCCAATTAAGATGGAGAAAGATTCAAACCAGCAGCAGAAAATTAAAGAGTCAAGGGTTGTCCTTCATAGAATCAATCACTGCTATATGTCGAGTAAATATATGACAGTGCAATCATAATCCATCTATAATAGATGTACTAGAAACTTACATGTTTACGGTAGCAACAGCGGAGTTTCAGCAAGAGTACAACTGGAGATTGTAAACGGGAGTAGAAATTAGGACTTATAGTGGGCAGTTGAATGGAGAAAGTAAATGGAGTGGTAGCAATTAAGAATGTGCGGCCATATAAAGAAGCTTTTGGACATGTTTGGTTCCCTCACTTGGACAGATTTTGGGCGTTTAAATATTTAATTTTGTTTGCGTTCAAGTGCAAAATTAAATTTCTCAATTCAATACAATAAATTCTTATTATATCTATCAGTTTATGTGCCAAATTATAGAAAACTAAATAATATCACTGACCTAACAATTTTTTCAAATTTATATTAGTAGTGCTAACAGTATTTTATAAAAAAACGTCAGATCCACTAATATTTTTTGATAAATCAAACCTTCAATAAAAACTTTAGATCCACCAATATTTTTATGTTTAGTTTATACATGTGTATGCACACTATACACAGCCTAATTTTTCTGACTTATTTTAAAAGCAATTAAAATACATACATCATCCCAATAAATTCACCCTACTTAATAAACAAAATTATTTGAGAATTGAAACATAAAATACTTCTTAATGCGCTAGAAACATAATAACTCATATAACAATTCAATCATTTATAATTGAAGCAGATAAAATAAATTCTAAGAGGTCAACCTTAAAGGGTAGTGGAGCACATAAATCATTTCTTATTTCCTTAGTGTGCTTATTTGACATCATTATCACTTCATTTTCTGAGATAATTTATGGGCACTATTCAATTTAATGTCTTTTTTCTTCACAATCTTGTATCAAACTAACACAGTTAGTAGTAAATATTAACATATGTTTTTGGTTATCCATTGTAAAAGTTTAAATATAATTAAGAAAATAGATAGGTGGCAATTTACCCTATACCAAGGGGTTCCAAATGCTCCTCAATCATATTTTTTGCTTCTTGTATTGAGTAACAATTTTATTTTTTGTGAACAATTCCTTCCAGCAATAATATGTTAAAGATTTCATAGCGTCACTTGAAAAAACATTAGCTTTTATTGTAGAGATCCCAAAACCTGAGTCAATGTAAGCTGCAAATATTCCATCTTATATTTGTCATTAATAATACGTATGTGTGTGTGTGTATATATATATATATATATATATATATATATATATTATTAATGAACTAGTTATTCAACCTTAATCAGATATTCAACCTTTACTTCCCCGTGATCAATATATTTCTGGTATTGTAACATAAAAAAATATGACATTTTTATATTTCATTTGCATAATATACTATAGTAAAATATAATGCAATTACATTTGATATATATGTTTTTAAATATGGATAATATAAATAAAATATTTATGTAATTTACATTTAAACTTCTTTCTCTTGTATGTATGATCTAGAAAAAGAAAAATATGATGAAGATCGGCCATTGTAAAACATTTTCAAGTTATTACACAAAAGTTGACTTATCTATCCTATATATATAGCCATCATTAACAATATAATAAGTTCTCTTAAAACATATAACATATTTAACACACTAATATGACTACACATAACAAATTAACTCACCGTGCTGTCAGGGTACGTTAAAATTAATTATATTTATTTTTCTCATTTTCCTCTACTATTTTGAAGTGAGAAGTAAGGATCGATCTCACAGAGAACGGAAGAATTATTTTTGTAATAAAAGGGGGTTGATTGATTTGTTTATTAAACTAATAAAATTCAATCTACGCTAATAAATAAAAATCAAGCAAACAAATAATAATATATAATAAGCAATTTCGGTTCGCGGTTCTGCTTTTCCTCTATTCTAAATTATATGATGATGTGACACTTTATCAATTTAATTATGGAATTCATACCCCTAAACTAACAACAAGCTCTGTTAATTTGTTTTATCCCTTAAGTATAATTAATTAGAATAAGCTCTCTAATTTAACCTATGTAATCGAACAGTCCAAAATACGCTCTTTGAATTTAATTCGTTAAACACATTATCAATTAGGATAATAGGGTAGGCATGTTTTCGAATTCATACGATCGATTTAATTAATCCTGAATTACGTTGATTTTAATAATAAATATTATTAGTCGCTACAAATGAATTCAACATTATAACAACTACGAATTACAATTTAAACCTTACCACTAAATATATAAATTATCAATTGAGTTGATCAATCACAATTAACAATATATATATATATATATATCATAAGTTCATTCAAACAATCAACATAATAAATTAGTAGCTATTAAATCAATATAGTCTCACAAAAATTAAATCGCATAATATTGAAATAGGATACAAACATCCACTAAATCGAAATATGAAATTTAGTTATACATATTTAAATTAAAATCCATGATCATCTTAATAAAAACATGGGAGAGAAATTGGATTATTTAACCACAAAATCGGCGACAAATCATTCTCTCTCCCTTCTTGCCCATTCTCTCTCCCCAGCAGCCTTTCTTGCGTGAAACTCCTCTTTTCTCCAAAGGGTGGCTGCTGCCTCTCCTTTTCTTTGGCTGCTGCTTTACGTGAATAACTTCCACCAAGTGGCTGCCCTAATTCCCTTTTTTATTATGAGTTAATTAGTTTTTGGGCTTAATTATAACTAATTAAGCTTATAATTCTTTTAGTCCATAAACTCCTCTTTACTACAACAGCGATGTCTTCCTTGTTCGAGTGGGTCAAGGAATGGCCCACTACTTATATGGATTATTGTATGAAACTGTCCATAAAACATGGCAAATAACCACAAAAACAGAAAGAAAGTAATTCTCGTCGAAAAATTAAATAAGTAGGAAATAAAGGGTGCACAAGAATTAATTGTATTAAAAATATAATTTTATCAATTAAAAATACGCACAATTTTCTACTTATCATTAACTCATCTCACAAAAGATCTTAACATATTTTCCAATGAAATGTATCATCTCAATAGTATGAATTTTTTTACCCTAAATATTGTTTATGCAGTTGTTTTCCATTTTGAAAACAAAATAAATATGTTAATAAAAAATATAATATAAACTTTCGATTAATGATTTCATTCTACTATATACTTCTTTGCACATTCATAATGTTAATATTCAATGCTTTCATTTTTTGTGTGATTTAGAAACATAAAAGTCATATCCTGCATAAAGATAATATTAGTAAGATTATCGCCAAAGAATCCAGTATATAGAATGATATTTTAAAATAAATATTGAATTGTCATTTGTAAGAAAAATAATTTTGGTGCAAACCACTGGACATGCTGATCATAACATGTGGTCCTTTGTCACTTCCTAGTGGCCCAATTACAAGACTTAAAGCCTAGCATTTTATGGAAAAACTAAATGGGCTATTCCAAGAGATTGGGCTGATTAAAAAAAGATCAATATGGACTCAAATAATAATCAAGGCTTACTCCATGTCATCAAAGCAAGTGAAGAGGCTAATTAACATCCATAAATGTAACCAGCATGGTTAGTCACAAGGGCATGAATTTGATGAGTTTCAAGGATATTAAATAGGAGAATGCCAATGGCCTTGGCTGATTAAGCTAATGCATTAGAATTAGTCATTTAAGTTATTTTTGGCAGCCTTTTGAAGTCCAAAATGCCTAAAAATGTGGGGAGTTATTATTTTTATGTTTATGATTATTTTGAGGCTGAATTATGACTGTTTTATTCCTGGAGGATTGTTCCAAGTATATATAGGGGTTTTATGAACATTGGGGATGATGTTTATTTTTTAAAAATATTATTATTATTGTGAGGTGTGTTCCTCTTCGTTCTTGAAAGAACTCTTAAACTTATCAAGTTAATCTTGTGGCATTCAAACAACCAAACTTATCACCTTGATCCTTGAGATATTCTTAGGTTCTTTGGTGTGACGTTTTCTATCCTTGGTAGTCTTAGTTTCATCTAATTAGGTGACGGGTCAAGGCTCAACAAATCTTGTCTACGCGATCTTGGGGATCTAAACCATCATTGTTATCGGGTTTCATCACAATTGTTGGTGAATTCGTATCAAATTTAAAATATAGAAATTTGGAAAAATAATTTTAACGGGGAAACTACTTCTATTTGTATTTTAAGCTTGAATTGTGACACTAATGTCTCTAAAATATATCTCTCATCAAGATGATTTCTTATACAAGAATTGTTGGAATGAAGAGATGGATGTTTGTTTTATTAACTGTCTTGTGGAGCAACGAAACCTGGGCAACTAGAATCCACTAGTAGATGGCAACTTCCACGCACTTCTCACTGCACGAGGTGTAATCAACGGAGAGCTTTGGAAATATATTTCTTGGGAAGAAATTGTTGAATGTCAAGCGATGTTAAAATTAAGGTATGAAACATTTCAAATGATTATCAGCGTGGGCAGAGTGTGGTGGGATTGTTCATTAAATAAGGTACATGCAACTCAATGGACCTAGAAGAAATTAATGAAGGTAATGCAACAGTTTTTTTTTTTTCCTAATAAAAGGTTATCCTTCATGTTTATAAGTGACTGAAATGACCTATTATCGTATAGAAAACAACATTTATTGGGGCATGTTTCCACCGGGGGGAACCACAATGCAAAAACCTAGATTTACTATTTAAGGAAAACATCGATAGTCAAAAACCATACATAATGAGATCATCAACATTAGCGACAGCGACATACCACAGGGCCGACTGCATGGCGCGACCACTGGACTAGTCATTATGGTTTCCGATGATGAGGAAGAGGTCATAACTCCGTTGGTTACTAGTTCACAACCTCTTTGGATGAAGAATTTTGATGATGTCCAAGGTCCATCAAACCTTGTGGAGGATCTATATACCAATAAATTGGAGCCTTGAAATGTTGACGCAGGAGGTAGTAGTCGAAGTTTTCCCTCTACAGAATTTTAATCCGCCTAGGCCGGTAGAAAAGGGCGCTTCATCCAAAGAACAAAAGTGGATAAAGTTTGTGTACTTCTTCAAGCCCCATGAAATGGTTTTCCTTTAAAGGTGACAATTGGTAATTTCAAATTTGGGGCTTGGAAAAGATCATGATACCCCTCATTTTCTTCCTTGACTAGAATGTTTTGCGGGTTGAAAGTAAAAATATGATGTGTTATCCATGATTAGTTTATTGTTTTGGGTAGACCAAAACAACATTTCATGGACTTCAGTGTTATAAAATTGTAGTGCTCCTCTCTGTATTGATATTGATGCCATAAGTTATGTAATTTGATATTAGTACAAATTTAGTAAGATATTGTGTCATCGGATTGAAATTGCAACTGAAATTGCTTGATCTTTTTCCACATCTACACATTGAAATCAGGAAAATAAACGAACCTACTTGGCATTTATAAAGCTTTAAATTCTGTGAATTTGGCCATGCATGCATGATGAATATAAAAAATAAGCAGAAGACCACATGCGTATGCTACACTAATAATATGAATAGACCTTTTCCACCATGAAAACCTTAAAAAGTTTAACCAAATGAAGTATAACCCAAACACAAAATTTTATAAGTTACTAGAAACGCTCATTAACTGAAATTCCAACATTGTGCAACACATTCAATGTTATACAGAAACCATAATCTAATAATGTATGTCATACTGTCAATTAACATAATACATAAATTAAATTTGTTTTGAACAATTCATTCAAATAGAGAAACATTAAAACTCAACTTCATGGTCGATGCCAAGTCGATAACACATTTGCTGCCCATCACGATGCCATTGTCATGTAGAAAACTAGGTAGATTATGCCTTATCGCAATACGAGAAGCATGCTGCTTCAGCCCAATAGACCAACTGCGTCCATTCATGCTCAGGTCCACCCGCTTATTGACAAGATGTTTTCCAACATTGTATGAAGTCCAAAATTCCATAGGAATGGGCTACACGTATCATAAGAAAAAATAAATACAAGATATATGCATGTCCATTAATAACATAATAACATATTGCTTGAATATGAAACATACATACTAAGCGTGGTGTATCAAAATATGACTTCTGAATAACCATTTCATATCTAGGACATTCCTTTCCTTCGTCCTCCGAAGACCCAACTATCTCGATCTTTACTTGGGAGAACTACACATCCTCACATCTATCCCGTCACAATCACTATTATCACTATCAACATGTATTTCCTTATTATGTTCAACCTCCATTCCCTTGGCATCCTCTGTCTCAATTGTTCCACTATCTTCAAAGACCCGTATAATGTCGTTCTCCTCAAAACAACTTACTTCAAAAATCTCAACCCATATACAACCATCCTCAAGTATATTGAAAAACATAAATTCACCAAGGCTTATATTATTATCATGAAAGAACCCTTACCACCCAGTGGTTAGTCGAACATTATGCATCAAGCTAATCTCCAACTTCACCTGCCACCGAATACCGTACTTGTGCACCAAAGTCAGGCACTCAGGGGGATTTTCATTGAAGTTATGGCTGAACTTAGGAGGAAGAGCATAAGATATGGAGTTGAAATCAGAACAAACATGCACTTTAAAGTTGTGTATCATAATAAGAGTACATGCTTATCAAGCTCATGGCAACCATATGTGTACGATAGCGCTAACCAAGAAAATATTATATATTCTAGAACAATATAACTGGAATTCCAAATTTCAAAAGTAAGTTATAATTAGACACTCCAGAATATTTTATTCTATTTAAATACTCTAGTATGTACACAACATTCAATAAGTCAATACCAAAATCCGTTTCACAATTGCTATCAGAATTGTAATATCTCTTGCATTCACTATGATTCAACAACTACATATATTATGTACAGACTCCAAAACATCTAGTGTTGGTGCAAAGATAATTTCATCCTAAAGAAAAAATATTTTTTTGTATGTACTTCTGAATTGATATATATATATATTTCACACACATTGTAATTAGATCATCTAAAACTCTTCAATAAATTATCATCCATAACTTCAACATTCAAAACACCATCATTTGTTCCTCTAATCATACCTTTTTCAATACTTGCAAACACCATCATTTGGTCCTCTAATCATACCTTTTTCAATACTTGCAATCTATTTTAAAAACTTCTTCAATTCATCAAACACCGAACTTGACGCAAATATGTGCAACCTCACTTTCTTGTTATTCTATTTGATTTTTCTGAATGTTTTAAACTAGTATATTTTTATTGAAACCTATATCTAGATTTGTAATTCTATATTATATTATTACAACAACAATTAGTTTGGAATATTATTATAGTTGAATGGACTATACAAAATATACAATTTACAATTAGTACAAAGTTGACATATTAATATTCTTTAATTTATTGTATAATCTAACCCTTCAATCTATTATTATAAAGTGTGCACTAATAATGTTTAAAGATTATAAATTTTTAGTCACTGTTTATTTTAAAAAGTCCCATTATCATTTTAAATACTAAACAAAACAATGCCTTCAATTTTTAATATATTTTTTAAGAAAATATAAAGTTATATGCTATTTTTTGATACAAAAGAAATACACGTTGAAACACACTTAAATGTCTTATAAACACACTTAAAAGTCATATAACATACCTGCCTACATTGGATTGGGGGCACTAGATATTTGTCCGAATGCAAAAATTTATGTGCATCGGGGTGCACGTGCAATATAATTTAAAGTATTACTTGTTTTACTATAAAGTATTACTTGTTACTTAAAATATATTACTTTTGATTATTTATCTTAAAAAAATAGTAATACTTTATAGTTAAATAAGTAATACTTTAAAGTTAAACAAATAATATTTTAAACCGCGTTGTGCCGCACCTGATGTACAGAAAACTCACTCTTATCCAAATAGATTGGGAGGGGTTTCCCACTGTCTTTTCCATTGGGGTGGGGGTAGGGGTGGGAAACATACCCCCAATCTGACGGATTCTCTCCCATCTCTCGAATTCATCTATTATTGGATTTTAAAATCAAATATTACAATATTTTTTTATATATAATAGATATGTGTATTATTTAAATATATATAATAATAAAATTGAGAATATTTTAGATGTTATTGTTTGCACAAATAATACCCTTCAAATTTTACTTAAATATTTATACATATATATCTTTGTATTCAAAATATATTATGTAATTGTACAATGCATGCGTTAAATACTAGTGATAACTAACAAGAAGAAAAATGGAGATTTGTGTAGTTCTAATATTTTAATTTAAATAAAATAGGATTAGTTGCATGCGTTAATCTAGTAATAAATGGAAAGCTTTGGCTGCGGTCAAAATTTTGACAAGTGTAGAGCAGACGCTGAAGAAAATTTTCTGAATTTCAGTTTCACAGCCTTAAGAGAGATGAAGAAACCAAGAATATTGCCTGCAGGTTCTGTGCTGTCACCATCTCTTTGATAACAACTCTCCAATCTCCAATTATATTTTCCTTCCCTAAAAATTCAGAATTCCTCATTTGCTTATTTGGTGTTATACCTAGTGTGCAAACTCATGCGTCGCAAAATCAGATATTCACATGAAAATATTTTTATTTGCATGAGTATCATGTGCACCTATTAATTAAAAATATTATTATTTTCTTAAGATAATAAATAAACAGCAGTGTTTTTCAAGTAAATAATAGCATCTTTTATTTTAATAATTAATACTTTTATCATATTGGACGCTGCATCTAGAGATGTTAAACGGGCTAGCTCTATCGGTTTTGGTCTAGCCCTAATGGGTTTCGGTTTAATCAGTCCTCGATTTAATCGGGTCAATTTAAAAGGGCTTGATTATGGTGAACCTAACCCTAACCCTAACCCTACCGATTTTCGGGCTAATCGGGCCACTATCGGGCTGTAAGTCGAAATAGTCAAATTATATATTTAAATTTAAAATTTTAATTAAATGCATATTATGCTTTATTTAAAATATAATTTTAGATAATATTAAAAGATTATATATTTTAGAACATTTATATCACTATACAATATTTAAAGATTCAAACAGTTAAGTCATATACACTATTTCATGCTCTCAATTCTAGCTTCAAGAGCATTCACTGTCATAAAATTTGAAATCATGTTACATTTAAGTTCTAAATTTAAATGACAGTATTTAGAATCTTCTAGTAATTAAATATAAATTTTAATATCTTCTACTAAAAATCAAATATAGTATATGAAAAATAATTCAAAATGGTGTATATTATTAATTCGATATTAAAAAATAGACAAATAAGAAGAAAAGTTTGGGCTATCGGGTTAGCCCTAACACTAAGCGAGCTAGCCCTATAGGGCTTCGGGCTAATAGGGCTTAAGCTAAACGGGCTGATTTTAAACGGGCTAATAAAACCAAGCCCTAACCCTATAATATTTTGAGCTAAAGGGACGGTCCGTCGGGCCATGGCCCTCTTAACATCCCTAGTTACATCCCGATGTTTAAAATTTTTTAAGTTTTTATTTATGGCTATAAGTATATGGATGTATGTTTGTAAATTGGTGATTACTGCACCCAATAGTACATTAAAAAACCCTCCGAATTTTTCGGGGCCCAACCCGAGCAAATAAGAAAAATTAAGTATTTATCCGAAATTAAGTTTGTTTAACTATCATATCGCGACATATAGCATATAGTCTTTCTTTACCGTTTTATCGTCTAATTACTATACTCATTTATATAAAACAAATACAAAAAATTAAAAAACAAATAATGCAACAAACACAAAAAAAAAAAAAAAAAAAAAGCAACCACGAATAAAGCCCTCTTATTTTTCAATGAAAAGTATTTAGAAATATTTGATTCTCTAAATAATTAGAATATAAAATAGGGTCCAAAAGATTATTATTAAAATATATAATTACCTCTAAAGAAAACTATATAAATATATAACAAACAAAATATATGTATATAGACAAACTAACAACATATTTACATTTAGGGATGTCAATTTCGACTTGTCTTGCGCGTACTCACTCTGACCCGAGGTATTTGGGGCAACCTTGAATCATACACGGGTCTCAGTCTACTGCTTGCCTACCCCGTTAAAATAATTATTAATACATACATATATATATATATATAAAGATTAGAGAGAACTTAAAAATTTTATTTTATTTTTAAACTTTTTTTTTTTACAATTTTGTTTGCATATATACACGAGCAATTTAAAAAATTTTAAAAAAATGAGGCAGTGTGGAGTAGACCTGCCACGCATAAGTCCGAGGCTGTGTCAATATTCTTTTATTCAAAACAGGGCACAGAGTGAAATGAGACGGAACAAAAATAAGTGCACAAAACGAGCCAGAATATTGTACTTATCCCAATGCCCGTCCCATTGACATTCCTATTTACATTAAACAAAAGAGTCACACACTAGATGAAGATCGCATGACCTGCACTTACAAAAAAGAATATGTAAATCCCAATCCACTAGGCCAAATACACATCATTTGTATTAAACAAATTTTATTTATCTAAAAATAAATGTAAGAATTCATAAATACATCATATAAAGAAATTGTGTATTCTGGGCCCCCTAACAATTATGGGCCCTGGCTGTCACCTTTGTTACCCAGACCTTGTGTTACGGGGCTCTTGTAGTTAGTAATAGTAATTAGCGTACTGTGCGGCTAGTAATCGACATCTTCGACTACTTCCGCCTTGCCAACACGAACTCGCTCGAGAGTTTGTGCTGTTGCGACGCAATCACAACCGGAGGTGCTTTAATGGCACAGCGAAACAAAAGAACCAATTGCAAAAAACTTGCTTTGTATTAAATGGTAGGCAACAATTATAATATGCAGATACAATTGATAGCAATGGTGGAGAGGGGGGCCTCCAGTCAATTGCTCAGCTCTCTTCGAATACCCTATCCCCCCTATAGTAGCAAAAAATAAAAAGAGGCTAGTGACACCACTAGACATTACAAAGCTGAAGAACGCGAGAAAATCCCAAGTAGGGATAAAGCTATTTACATGACAAAAGGCACTACACCTAAACACTTGGACTTCGAAAGAGTGCGAGCAGGCTGCGGTCGCTGGCGGCCTTCCTGCGAAGTCGGGCATCCGTTGGTGAAGGGTGTTGGGCGGCCTGTGGGGCGGCCCGAATTGCGTGGCTAATCACGGATGATAAGTTTATCCCAAGGGCCTAGGACATTCAAGGGTGGCATCCTGTGACAGCTCTCCCCCACCTGAGATGGCGACGTCCTCGGTGCCACTAAAGCATGATACGCATCTATGAGAGACTGGAACGCCTTAAGGGTCGTCGTCCGCTCCCAAGTGTTCTCCTCTACACTGCAACCATGACATTTCACCAAGTATTCTTTGTGTGGTTTCCTCTTACTTGCGTCTCGGTGATTGAGAATGGCTTCTGCTACCCTTTTGTCTGTTCTACGTGCAAGTTTCATTTCTGGGCGGTGTGGGAGGTTGCGGGTGGCATCTTCCCTATCGGCCTGGTATGGCTTTAGCTGGCTGACATGGAGAGCAGTGTGAATTCGCCACCAGGGAGGCAACGCTAGCCTGTAGGCTACCTTTCCAATTCTTTTAAGGATTTGAACAGGTCCAATATATTTTTGCATTAGGCGTAGATCTCTAGCTCAAGATGATTTGGAGAGCCTTTGATCCGGGACCTTAACCATCACCTTATCGCCAATGCGATATTCAATGAATCGACGTTTCAAATCAGCATACTTTTTCATCCGTTTTTTAGCTTTTTCTAGGTAACCGTGGGCAAGATCAAGATTTTGCTTCCACTTCAGAGTGAAATTTTGTGCAGGAGAAGTTCTTGCACCTCGTGGGGTATCAATCGTGCGTGGGAGGAGTGGTTGCTGCCTGGTACAAATCTCAAAAGGACTCCGATTTGTGGTAGAGCACTTTTGAGCATTGAAGCACAGCTAAGCAGCATCCAGTAACTTCACCCAGTTCTTTTGATTAGTGCTCACAAAGTGTCGAAGATATTCTTCCAGCATTGAGTTGAAGCGCTCAGTCTGCCCATCGGACTGTGGGTGGTAGCTAGAGCACAGATTCAATTTGGAGCCAAGTAGTTTGAAGAGCTCGGTCCAAAAGTTGCTAGTAAATCGGGAGTCCCGGTCACTGACGATATCCTTCGGCAATCCCCAATGTTTGACAATATTCTTGAAGAAAAATTGAATTGTCTCTTCTGCTGAAACGCTTTTAGGGGCTGCCATGAATGTTGCATATTTAGAGAATCGGTCTACCACAACGATAATAGCATCAAGTTCTCCAACTTTGGGTAGACCGGTGATGTAGTCCATCGAAACACACTGCCAGGGCCTATCAGGAATGGGCAATGGCTCAAGCAAACCCGCCTTCTTCTGCCGATCTACTTTGTCTTACTGACACACTAGGCAGGTTCGCACAAAAGTCTCAATGTCATCTCCCATCTGTGGCCAATAGTTAGCTCGCTGAACTAAGGCCACTGTCCGCTCTTCCCCTGGATGTCCCGCCCAAAGAGTGTCGTGGTACTCGGCAATAATTGATTTTCGTAGTTCCCCACCCTTGGGCACATAAAGGTGGTTTCCTTTGGTTCTCAAAATGTCATTTTCGACCCAAAACTGCTGTGTTTTGCCCTGCATGGCAAGATTCCACAGAGACTGGGCTGCCGGGTCTACTTTAGTTAACTCCCGTATCTACTCCTGCAAGTTGGTGGTAGCTTTGCTTGCAGTGAGGGCTGCTATCACCTGAGGTTCTGCCAAATCTGCCCTGCGGCTAAGGGCATCTGCAACGTGGTTACTGGAGCCGGCACGGTACTCCAGCATAAAACTGAACTTAGACAACATCTCTTGCCATCTTGCTTGCTTCCCAGTAAGCTTTGATTGTGTCAAGAAGTGGCTAACAGCCGTATTGTCTGTCTTGACTATGAAAGGTAAGCCCAATAAGTAGTGTCATCATTGTCTGAGGCAGTGGACAACAGCCAGCAACTCTTTCTCGTGCACTGTGTAACGCCTCTCAACATCCTTCAATTTTCAGCTCTCAAAAGCAACCGGATGTCCATCTTGTACCAAGACTCCCCCAAGTGCATAATCTGAAGCATCGGTCTCCACAACAAATGGCTTTGATAGATCTGGAAGCACAAGCACCGGGTTGGTCGTGATGACCTTCTTTAAGCTCTCAAAGGCGGCTTGGCATTGGGGTGACCAATTCCAAGCTTCCAAGTTATTTGTTAAGTCTGTCAAGGGGCGTGCTATCTCGGACCAGCCTTTCACAAATCTCTTGTAGTGGTTGGCCAACCCGAGAAACGATCTGACTTCATGTACATTGCTCGGAGGTTACCACTCCTCGATAGCCTGAATTTTCTTTGGATCCATGTGGATCCTGCCTCTCTCCACAATGTCGCCCAAGAATTTGATATTCTCTTGAGCAAATGAGCACATTGAAGGTTTGGATATAGCTCGTGCTCGTGCAGCCTTGCGAGGACCTTGCGGAGATGTTTTAAGTGATCCGCTAAGGTCTTGCTATAGACCACGATGTCATCAAGGTACACCACCACAAATTTGTCCAGAAAGCCATGAAGTACCTGATTCATGAGGGTACTGAAGGTGGCTGGGGCATTTGTTAAGCCAAAAGGCATCACCAGAAACTCGAATACCCTATACGGGGTGACAACTGTGGTTTTGTACTCGTCTCCCTCCTTGATTCAGACTTGCCAGTAGCCCGATCTCAAATCTATCTTCGTGAAGTATTTTGCCCGACTGAGATGGTCGAAGCAGTCTGCTACCAGTGGAATACGGTACTTATTCTTCACAATGATTTTGTTCAATGCCCGATAGTCGCAGCAAAATCGTAGAGAGCCATCCGAATTTTTCTGAAAAAGAACTGTGGCCCCAAATGATGACTTTGTGGGTCTAATAAGTCCGCACTCTAGCATCTCTTTCAACTGCTTCCTAAGCTCTTCAAGCTCAGGTTGGCTCATGCGATACGGTGCTCTGGCAGGAGGTTTTGTGCCAGCCACCAGCTCAATCTCATGATCGACTGCCCTCTTTAGCGGGAGTTTCTGAGATAGTTCATCTGACATCACATCCTCATATTCTTCCAGGAGCTTTCTCACCGCACTAGGAAGCGGCCCAAATTTCTCCTCAATCTCCTCAAAAAGAAGAGCATACAAGAAGGATGGTTCATTGTGCTTGCAACCCTTCTCGAACTGCATGGCCGACAGGCTTCTCTCGCCCATCTTGTTGGTCCACGTAGGGATAACACATGGCCTGTTCCCCATCATCATCAAGGAATCCAAATGCGGAAGGACCACCGTCCTAGTATCCCACAAGAACTCTAGCCCAAGAATAAGCTTGAAGTCATCCATCACCACAACGGATAGGTTGGTACTTCCTTCAAATGGGCCAAGTCTCAACAGCACAGACTTGGCAATATCGGCGATAGGCTGCACAGCGGAATTGATAGTCTTGACTTGCCCTACTCCTTTCTTTAGCACGAGCCCGAGTCTCTCTATTTCGGCGCTGGCTAGATAGTTGTGTGTGGAACCTGTGTCGATCATGGCTTGCACAGGCTTGCCATTAATTTTTACATCAACAAACATCAACCCTTTCTTCTTTCGGACTTTTGGTGGTTGATCTTCCTCAGTGTGGCTCGTTAGAACTGGCGGTCTTACCTCTTTTTGATTGCACCTTCTTTTGGGCGGCCACCTGGTGGGATAAAGTATTGCACCAATAAGCAATAGCCCCAAGATTTTCTTCCTCGGAGTCATCTCTATCAAAGTGGGACGGCTGGGGCTCGGCTTGTTTTGATTTTGGCCCAGGTCCTGTGAGACTAGTCAAAGCATTCAGCAACTGCTTCTTTGGGCAATCATTTATCCTATGGGGCCCATCACAGAGAAAACACCCGCCAATTTTCTGGGACGATGAACCCTGTTTATTCTCCTGTTGAGGCTTTCGGTTGGAGCTCCATTGCGAGCTTTCTTGGGAGTGGGATGGTTTTTCTCCCCGCCCCCTTCCGGAGTTCAGCTTGAAAGATTTGGCTTCGCCCCCTTTGTATGGCTACTACTGCGGCAATCGGCCTATTGTTGTTGTTGCTTCGGGGCTCGGCAGTGTAGTCTGTCAAGCATTTGGCCGCACTCATTGCAGCATTAGTGTCATTCACACGTTGGCTCTGTAGTTCAAGTCGCGCCCAGGGTTTCAGGCCTTCTATGAAGGTGAAAAGCTTGTCCTTCTCGGACATGTCACGGATGTCCAGCATGAGGGCCGAGAAGGCCTTCACGTAGTACCACCAGAACCACTGTGTTTAAGCTTTCTCAATGCTCAGCGGGCATTGTATTCAACATTCTCTGAGAAGAATTGTTGTCTGATGGCATCCTGCAGCTGAGCCCATGTCTGAAGCTCCACCCGGTGATCTTGGATCTCTTTATATTAGGTCCGCCACCAGAGCTTTGCATCCTCGGTCAAATACATGGTTGCGGTGGACACTCTTCGACCCTCATCTACGATATTGGCAGCCAAGAAATACTGCTCCATATTGAAGAAGAAGTTTTCTACCTCTTTGGCATCTCTAGCACCGCCATATGCCCTCGGCTCTGGCACCCGATGCCTGGGCATCGGATCAATTGCCACTAGGGCGTTGCTCACCGCCTGTTGCAGTAGGCCAATTTGGATTTTCATTTCCTCCAATTGCCGATGCGTGTTAATCGCATTATCTGCCCTCATGGCCTTAGTTAATGCATTGCACGCCTGCCGGGTCTCATCAATCTCGGCTTTTAGGTCGGCCACCACTGATTCGAGCTCCGCAATTCCCTCCTCGTGGAGGCACGATGTTTCCTCCAGGGCACCTAATCTTTGGTTTCCATTCGGGGGTCTCCCCGTAAACGACTCGACCTTGTGGATCCTGAGCCGAGGCTCTGATACCACCTGTCACAGGGCGCTTGTAGGAAGTAATAGTAATTAGCGCACCGTGCGGCTAGTAATCAACACCTTTGACTACTTCCGCCTTGCCAACATGAACTCGCTCGAGAGCTTGTGCTGTTGCGATGCAATCACACCGGAGGTGCTTTAGTGGCACAGCGAAACAAAAGAACCAATTGCAAAAAGCTTGATTTGTATTAAATGGTAGGCAACAATTACAATATGCAGATACAATTGATAGCAATGGTGGAGAGGGGGGGCCTTCAGTCAATTGCTCAGCTCTCTTTGAGTACCCTATCCCCTCTTTAGTAGCGAAAAATAAAAAAAGGCTAGTGACAGCACTAGACATTACAATGCTGAAGAACACGAGAAAATCCCAAGTAGGGATAAAGCTATTTACATGACAAAAGGCCCTACACCTAAAGACTTGGACTTCGAAAGAGTGCGAGCAAGTTGTGGTCGCTGGCGGCCTTCCTACAAAGTCGGGCATCCGTTGGTGAAGGGTGTTGGGTGGCCTGTGAGGCGGCCCGAATTGCGGGGCTAATCAAGGATGATAAGTTTATCCGGGGGCCCGGGACATTCAAGGGTGGCATCCTGTGACACCTTGGCTGGCCCTGATTACCACTTTATCTCATGAATTTCCTCCATTGGCTTTTGGAACTTCATCTCATATCAAAATTTAAGAAATATAGAATTATGAGTTAGTCGTTTGTGCACAAAATCCATAGATTTTATTATATGTAATTAGAGTGATTCATTCACAAAATTTTGAGATCTCACAAATTTAGGCTTAGTCGTAGACCTTACTGAAATTTTTCCACGCATGCAGAGCATCTGCATGATATTTTTTTTAAATGTAATACTTTTTTTTTTCATCAATTATTTTTTAGATAATTCAAATAATATTATTTTTCATAAGAAAAATATTAGTTTTTTTTACTAAAACAATTAGTTAAAATTATAATATATTTTTCAGCAAAATATTACTTTTATCATAAAAATAATAGTTTTTTAACAATTTCAAAAAGTATTTACCAAAAAGTATTATTATTATAAAAAAATATTAGATTCAAAATACATGCGTGGAAAAAAATATGTACAGTAAATGCCATATTCGCTATTTTGGAAAAATTGCAAAATTTGTCCTATATCTTTTGGGTAGTCCTATATCGTTTTACTTTATCAATTTTGCTATGTATGTTGTTTAATGCTCAATTTTAGTTCTATTTTTTATGAGAATTAATAATATTATCGAAAAAACATGTCTCACATGACCTCATATAAATTGGGGTTTATAATATTCGACTAGCTCGATTACATGACAATGCCTGCATGGAATATCACGTCACATCAGATCAGATTGGAGGAATAATGATGTGGTAAAATTGTAATTCTTCTATTATGCAAGGCTATTTCAAAAATAGCATTTCAAAAGTGAGAAACAAAGTCATTGTTCAAGCCAAACCTTGACAACCTTGCGAGCCCTCCCGTGTTCACTTGCAAGAAAGAACAGTTGGTGTTCAAACTCTTCCAATTAAGCTGAAGCGACATAAATCTTATGAAGGAGAAGGCAGCAGTCGAAGCAAATGCAAGAATCAGAAGTCTTGGTGTGCTAGTAGGGTTGATCTGGCTCTGCAAAGCCCTATCCAAAGATGACGAATACGATAAGGAACAAGTTTCAACTATCCTTAATGTCCTCGACCTAAGGCCGAGGCTGAATCCGCCATTATCAGCTTCGTACTGCGGCAACCCGCTGCTAGTTCTTATGCGGCTGCGAAATGTCATGATCTAGAGAAACTATCGTTATCGGAGGCGTTGAAGATGGTGACGGAAAGACCATCAAGAGTGACTGATGAGTACGTTAAATCTGTGACATTTCATGCTGGCGCTGCCACATAATCGAACTGACGGAAATATTATAAAGCCTCAGTTTATTTAAGATCACGCAAGAGGCACATGTTTTTTCCGACAACATTATTAAAAAATTTGATTGAAATCGAGCATTAAAAAGATTCAGAAGAAATTAATGAAGTAAAAAAGATAGAAGACTAATTTTGGAATTACCAAAAAAATATAGAACTAATTTTATAATTTTTGCCACAATTTTTTAATCAACATGAATCAAAACAATTATAATTGGTGCACTCTTATTATTTTTAAATTAGATTCAATTTGTTATATATATAAAAATTATATTATAGAATTAGAGAAGAAAATATGATGGTTATGTTTCCAGTTCTTTGATTTGGTTGATGAGAATTAATTTAGAAGTGGACCCCCAAATCTGCCAATAGTCACAGCCCATCGGAGAAGGAAATAAAGGAAAGCAAATTTGTTTGGACATGGTGTGTGCGAGACTGCTAAAAATTAGCTTTTTCAAGATTTGGGGAAAGCCCATTCCCGCATTTATAGCAAACTTTGACCTCTCCTTCCATCACGTCACTATCCTGCCTTAATTAACAACTTCTTTTCTCTACGAATTACTATTCCTTTTATGATCCGTCTCAAATGCGATAATAATGAATGCATTTCTTTATCACATGTTTGTATTTTTTCAAAGTTTAATTGAATCCTCATTCAACCGATTAAATCAAAAATTTATGCTTGGACCAATTCAGAACATCCCTATGAAGCAATGTTTTTAAATTGAGCCGAAAAAATTTGATCAAAATCGAGCAAACAGGTTAAAACCAGCTACCGATATCGTTTCCTTCTTTTTTTTTTTTAAATAATTAAAACATAACATTTTAAAGCTTCATTACTTTTGTGGTTAGTATTTAAATTTGAAATTTATGACGTATTAAGTTATGAATATGAAGGATCAACTATGATGTATTAAGTTATATACCAAAAACTTATTTTGTGTGTGATTAATATATAATATATATGGTAACACGAAAAAAATAACTAAAAATAGGCTATTATATATTGTTTTCTGGTTGAACTATCAATCCAATGAATCTGATCGATAGAATTAGCACCTGATAGCTCGATTAATTCGAACTTTGATCCAATTATAAAAACACCGATAGTCATCATGAACTCATAGAATGGGGTTATTGCAATTTAATTTATATTTCTGCTCAATTTTATTTTTTGAATTAAGTAAATTTATTCTTAAAATGGCTGAGACTTACTTTTTTTTTTCTTTTTCTTTTTTATTACCCAATTTCATTACAAATTTCAAGAACTATGTTATGATTGGTCAATAACCAAATCATTCAAAATTAACTTTTAACACTTATTCTTAATATTTTGATCACCATAATTTCAAATATATATATAATATGAATTCTACCCTATTATTTAAACTCACATAACCAAAAATATTTAACTAAAAATTTTTGCTATGCATCAAGTATAAATTAACGGTAAATATTTTGGAATCCATATATTGAGAAATCAAATATTTAGGTCAAGTATAAATACGTCATAACCGCGTACAAATTTATTTAGAATAAGGTGTGAGAACATTCTTCCTTTGTCCATGATTAACTAAAATTTTCCTTCGCTAATCACAAAAACAAAACAATTGTATAAGACATCCATAGTAATTACTTCACAAATATGTCAATCTATTTTCCCCAAAAGAATGCCTAGATACTTTTTTGTTATCTACATATTTTTTAATCCAATTTGTTTTTTTATGTGATGCACGATTTATAATAATATAATAATTATTTTAAAAATAACAATATAATTTTAAAAATAAAATACTTAGATATATAAATTATATTTTTAACAATATTTTTAAATAAAAAAAATCTCAATTTTTTATATAAAAGTAGTTTAAATATCAAAATTACTACAATTAATCAAAGAATAAATATTTTATATTTAAAATTTAAAACTTATTTTTGTATATATGACATATGGATATCAAATTGAAAATCATAAAAAAAATAATTTATTTGCTATGATTTTCATAAAAACAGAATTGAGATAACAAAAATTATAAATTTTTATAAAATTGAGTGCAAAGAAAAAAAATCTCAGACTTTATAAAAATAGCAAGTAATTTTTGACAAAAATATTTGAAGTTACTGTGTTTAGAGGGGCTTTCTGGTTACATATAGACTTTTCTTAGAAAAAAAAACAGATCTAGAGAGTGATAACAACTTTATAATTGATTCTTCAAAAACAATATCCTTAGAGTGATAATGAAACCAAATTAATATTACATTCTTACCCACACTTTCATTCCTTTCCAAAATATTATAAAGAACTCCTGATCAAAATTATACAAATATATGCATAGAGAAACAATCGGCTGACTATGAAACTACCGAAAGAATAAGGCATGACATTTTAGAAATTATTAATATGCTGAGTATAATAGAAACTATTTCCTTTTTCACTAAAATTATAGAGATATATATATACATATACATAATTTCATAAATAAATAAAAGTTCAGTTGTACAAATAAACAAAACAAAATACACATCATATAAAATTCCATATAATAAATTTTCTGACTTTTATTTTTCTCAAAGTTTTAGAAATCTCATAATGATAACCAAAAACAAAACGAAGAATCTAGAATTCCTTGAATGTATCTCCTTGCAAGGTCAAATTTTGAGCCATAGTCTCATAAGTTTCTCTTGAAAAAAAAGGAGATGAAGAAAACAAACTTTTCCTTTGTTTTAAGAGTAAGTCTCTTGTTTATTGGGTGCACAATTCATTCGATCAACAATATTGATTGTTTAACTAAAAAGTATACTTGTTTACTTGAAAAATATTAGTCTTTTATTTTAAGGTAACAAATCAATAGTAATATTTTTGAAGTAAACAAGTAATATATTTAAGTTAAATAAGTAATGCCCTACATTGAATCGCACGATGAAACCAATACATATAAATTTTTGAGTTCTTTTAATAGTAATAGGTGTTACCATAAAATATGATTTATTTTATTATTTACTTTTTGTTAAGAACAATAGAATACAATAAAATCCAAAAAGTGAGAACCTTTCTTTCTCAAAATAGAAGCATATACCGCTACCTATGCCTTATTTCAGCTTTTTGTGATTTAAAATAAATAAATAAAAAGCACAGTTGAGAATAGGTCAACTTTTTACGTATGGTACTAATGTTGTGTTAAGGAGCGTCGGTTTTCAGCCACAAATTGGGTGGGCATACATTTAATAGTATAGGATAGTGATAGTTTATGGGTAGCAACTACCGATGTCCTTCCAACTCCACATGATTGCTAACTTACGTCAAACCAATTCTGATTCATTAATTACTTGAAATTAGTTAATGTCGTTTAGTCTGGTGTTTAACATAAACCCGTCTCTTTCCTACTATTTGTGTGTACTTTATTTGTTTTGTTAAGTTCCTGGCTAAGAAAACAAGAAAAGAAAAGAAATAATAATAAATAAAGGCATGGTGATGCATATGCCCAAATTGGGCTCGTGCTTTATTATATTGTTCTTATAGACCCAAATCCCTAATTTCATTGTATAAAAGGCCATAGTTGGATTATGATAAGTATAATTAAGATGTTTTAGTGACAACATAATTCTTATTTAGTTTGAGGCCCTCAGTCGTAGCTGTAAATACTTCATTGTAATCATGAATTTCTATGTTGAATAAGCATTTATAAACTTTCTTTTAAATTTTATGATTAATTAACTTCATTCTTAATGATACTGTAAAAAATGGTTGTTTCGGTATCAATTTTTAGTTTAAAATATTATCGGTGTCGTTTACAATATTATATTTATTATGATTATGATTGAATGAATATGCTTAAAATTAAATAAGATGGACACACAGTTTATATATTGTGGTTAAATATATTATTTTATTAAAATAGTAAGTGATGCGTTTATTAAATGACGATGTTTTCAAAATTTATAATATTGTGTTAGATTAATTGATAGTGGTGGCATATATTTTGATTATTGGGGTTAAATATTGTTGGAAATTGGATAATAAGATTAGTGTTGGTTGAGCAATTTGACTTCTATATTCCATTTGATAAAAATAGAAACAAATTGAAAATCGAAACCCACGTTTTGAGTAGATGAGTGTAGAGTTTCGTCAAAATCAATTTTAGGTGTACAAGAAATTAATGCATAAAGTTAGTAACTTAAACAAGGTAAATAATTGAAGAATGGTGGGATATGGAAAACCACATCCCATATAGAAAAATTAAGGAAATATGGTTTACCTTATTAGTAAGAGCACTTTGATACATAATAATCAAGTATGCTCCTCCTGTTGTACAACCTAGTTGTATATTTGCATTAGCCTTGTGGCTATGAGGATGGTACACCATCCAAGCTCATATTGCACATCGGCGGCTTAATTCCCTAACATTTACATGTCTCATTAGTAAGGCTAACTGAGTGGCTATGAGGATGGTACACCATCTAAGCTCATATTGCACATCGTGCTGGCGGCTTAATTCCCTAGCATTTACATGTCTCATTAGGTACTTTTAAGGTGCATTTTACACTTCACATTGTATCAAAGAGCTTGAGGAGCCCTAGGATTTTGGTGGGTCAAACTAAGGCTTCTTGGGGTTTTGATGAAGCATGTAGTTTGGGACAGCTTTGTGCCCTAGTGATATGTGGATTAATGTGAACCAAGGATGGTACAAAACACCATTTGACCTCACATTCACACGTCATATTGGATGTTTTCGAGGTGCACTTTGCACTTCACATCGTCTCAAAGAGCTTAAGGAGCCCTAAAGTTTTGATAGGTCAAACCAGGGCTGAAGCATGCATTAATCATTGGTGTAGCATGTGATTTAGGTTGGCTCAGTGACCTGCTGACATGTAAATCCATATGAAATGTGTTGGATTAGGTAATCGTCATATCAGACCATGGATCATTGAATAGACACGATCAAGCCGCATGTTAATGCGTACACACCACATTATAACTATTACGAGTTAATTTTCTAATGTTATGAATGACATAATGGGGAGGGGGTAACCTCTAAGAGTTACTCCCCAGGCTTGAATGCTCACTAATACCATTCAATTTAGAATAATTAATCCCTGAATTGAACTTGATTCCTATAAATAGATAATTTAAGTTCTTGAAAAATTACTTGAAAATTTGCATAGCACTTTCGAAAACCATGCATAATGTTTTTGGGCATTTTAGTGAGTGCCAAGTTCTCACACCGTTCTACTTCGATGGAGCTTCCACTTTAGTTGTGCTACTATCCAGAAGACAAAAATTGTTTAATCTTTAGGAACAATACATCAAACAGTGAGCACTAGTCGGGATGTATTCATTCTGCGGAGAGAGGCTACCTCGACTAGATTTCATTTGTTATAGTTCCGATCTCTAACTCGAAGTTTATTCAAGTTGTTCTAGAGTCTAAAAATTAACAAAGCTATATTCCAAACACCTTCTAAAATATGAAAGGGAGTAACTTCTATGTTTCTTTTATTTGTACTACACATTGTAAATCATTGTTTGGTCTAACCAACAACCACAAAACAAATATTATTTCTGTTAAACTCACACTTACACACTCTCAATGGTGAATTCTTCAAGAATCGTTGCTCCTGCCTAACCAAGAAGTTTATGGAGACTTATATCAAGAGATGACAGCAAAAGATGTTTTATCTCACCTCGTTGAGGACCTACACTGTTGTGGCTGAAAATGAAACAGGCAAAGTGAAACATATTCCATTTGATACATGTAGCCAAGAAAATTTCCTGTGATGCAATTATGTTCTAAACGGACTTGGTGATACACTATAAAATGTGTATAGTGGGGTGAAATCCTCCAAAGAGTTGTGGAAATCTTTAAAGAAGAAATATGAAGCTCAAGATGTTGGCACAAATAAATTTGCTGTTGACAAATTTTTGGAGTTCCATATGGTGGATTCCAAAAGGTTAATAGAACAATTGCAACAATTCCAAATGATCCTACAAGATGTAGTTGTTGAGGGAATCTTTCCACCTGAAGCTTTCCAAGTTGTAACTGGTATTGAAAAGTTGCCTCCTAGTTGGAAGAACTTCGAAACTTATCTCAAACACAAACAAAAGGAGATAACTTTGGAGGATCTTGTTGTCAAGCTCAGAAGTGAAGAAGACGACAGAATGATCGACTCCAAGCCAACACATGTCGGTAGAGGCCAATGTCAACTTGATGGAATAATGCTTTTGAAGTAAGAGGAAAAGGTCAAATGATAAGGAAAAAAAGTTAAATGCATTAGTACCCATTGAAGTTCCAAGGAAATTGCTATAATTGTAGCAAACAACATCACATGGTGAAACATTGCTACCAACCCAAGAAAAAAGGGAAATAACTATCAATTGCCAACATAGTGGAGAACAAAAAGATCACCGACATGGACATGTTGGCGGTGGTGTTTGAAGCCAACATGTTTGATAATCCTAAAGAATGATTTGTGGACATCGGTGTCACTTGCCATGTTTATTCAGAAAAAGAGGTGTTCTCCTCCTACAACCCTACTACCAGAAGAAAGCTCCACATGGGAAACCATGCAACGTTTGGAATTGTAGGTGTCGGAAAGTAGTGATGAAGATGACTCTGGAAGGGAGTTGCAATTGAAGGATATGTGTTGCATATCCCAGACATTCACAAGAATTTGGTTTTGAGTTTTCTCCTAATTAACCATGGGTTAGGTTAGTGTTTGAGTCTGAAAATTTATACTTAACAAGTTTGGACAATTTCGTGGAAGGGTTATTTTGATTAGGGGTTATTCAAAATGATCGTAATTGTTGTAGGCCATTATGGAGAAAATAATATCAATATAATTTCTACTTCTATTTACATGCTTGAATATTCTAATTTATGGAATATTAAATTAGGATATGTTAATTTGAATGCTACAAAAATCTAGGTAAATTTAGATTTACTTACAGTACCTCAAATGAACCCACAAGTAAATTGTAAAGTTTGTGTAGAAGCCAAAAATGGTTTTAATTTACTTTAATATAATCATTGAATTGTATTAAACGTGCCCAAACACTATGATAAGGCTAGATAGACATAGTTGAATTAACAATCAAACAAATTATAATTCTAACTAGTCTAGTATAACACAAAAATAAAAAGGAGAAAGGAAACACTGAATCTTCACAAGAAAGTATTTTGTATGTCTCAGTGTCTTTTTCCTAGGTCTATAGGCAGACTATTTATAGAAATTTGGCCTAGGGTTCATCCTTACCTTCAAATCCATCAAAATCCAAAAGATATGCATGAATTTCTACAATTGGTGCTTGATTGAGTAGGAATCCACTCAGTCGAGTGCCCGATCACTTGACCTCATCTAGAAACTGATCTCTTTTACCCTGTTGCTCCCGCTCGGTCGAACGAAATCCAACCTGCACCAGTTGCAACTTCAAAGTAGTTTTTGAAGGCTTTCCAATCTAAATTTGACTTCATCTATTTCAGACAAAATTGATAGCCCTATGTGTTGTCTGTTGAATGCTACCAGTTTTACTAAATTAGATAGTCGTAGCTCATGTTATGATTAAAGTACCAAAGATGAATCAATGTGTAGTTTGCTCTTTGATTGAATTTTGGATTAAAGCCACCATTGGTAGATATTTTCATGATGAAAGTCATAGATCATTGCCTTATCTTTGCAACATAACAAAAACCAATAAATTTGAATGTCTACATTGAAAGCTACACTCATTATTTTGTAACTACACACTGAGGCTTCATGACTATGAGTGCTGATTGAGTTTTTAAGTTTCAAATCCATGAAAATCGCTACAAAAGGAGCACATATTTAACATATATATAACAAAGTTGGACAAAACGAGATGATTATACATGATTTTGCACATAAAATTTATCTCAATTCAACCAAAAGTTGCATGTATAAGCCCCGTTATCAAACCCCCAAACTTAAAGTAGCGTTTGTCACCGAACAATGAAAACAAAAAAATTGCATGTATAAGGTGATTTGATGACGACTTTGGCTTCAGATACAATCACTCGTTTCTCAAATATGAGCATAAATTGAACAGTCAATTTTTTTTATTTTTTTATTTTATTTTAGACATGATTAGATTACTTTTGAAATGTATGCATAAAATCTCAAAAACTCACATGGTAAGTCTCTCTCTCTCTCTCTCTCTCTCTAAGTGTATATATATAATAGTGGTTTTTCTCAAAGCTAGTTAATACATATACTCTACCATATTCATGCAGATTGTCCCATCTCTATATTGTTCATGTGTGCTCAATATATGAATTAAAAGTTTTTTTTAAGGTAATGTGAACTCTTTGTTTAATGTGATAAATATTTTTAGCTAAGTGACTCAATTTTAGACTGATTCAATAGTTTTAACTTTCTAGTCTAGAGACTACGATTATCAACCACAAATTTACTTTTTAATTATATCTTATTAACCTTCTTCACCATATTTCGGGACTCATCCCTAACTCCAATGCTCCACATAAATATCAAACTAGACACTTTTCCTCGATTGTCTTCACAGAGGATTGTTGGGTTGCCTCCCAACCCACATTAAGGTTATGTTGTTAGCTAGATGTTTATTTTCCAATTGACATTATGCTTCCAATAAACATTTCATATATATCTTTCTTTGAAACTTTTCATCCACCGTCATCATGAGAGGACATTAATTTCTGCCTACGTGTCTAGCTTGGTGTCTCTCCTTCATCTTCATTTATTCCTCCAAATTTGCTCTTTTCCATGGGAGTTTCTCTATACAATCACAAGCAAACCAAAAGTTAATAAATCCTCACTTCCAAAATCAAAAGAATTTTGGTATAAAGATATAGTAAAGTCCAGTTCCAAAGGATCCTTAAACTAATAAGCCAAATTAATGATGTTACATGTCTCAATGTCCTCCACAATTCGGCACATCTTTATGGATACTCATAATCTTATATATAGAAAACATAATATGCTCATCAATAAATTATAGAGTTAATTCTCACTTTTGAACGTTGATCAATGCCCTTCCGATTGCTAGGAATGGTTGATGAAATATGAGTAGGATATCTTAATATTCCTGTAGGAATATGTGCGAGCCAACTGTTAGGCTGGAAAAAAATACATATCCCAAGCACATCATTCTTTATGAATATAAATAAAAGTTTAAGATATTTCATCTTTATCATATTTATTTGTGTTTACATTTTATATGATATTGAAATCTCACAATCTCGGTAATTAGAAGACTTGGTCACGCATGGGTTGATGATCATGGAAAAAGTCTCGGTTGTTGAGATCATAAATGTTCCAAGTCATAGAATTTACGAGATTGAATATATTAGGATTCAGATACGCTTGCACTGAGTGGTACGTCACCCTGGGAGTAGATATTCCATTCCATAGATATCGGTATTGAGACACCCCATATGCTAATGGATTTCATGTTCATAATAAATGATTACACTTATCTAATTTCGCATTAGAATTCTAATCATTTGGTAGCTATAGCGGCAACGGGAAAATCGAGGTTCTGATTTTTGTAGGTGCTCTAATTAATATCTTTAAATTGTATGCATGCATGTGGTCCTGTATGAGGGAAGTCGTATATTTGACGAGTTCCCTAAATCTCTCTTGAGAGGCTAAACGAGGGCCCATTGGTTACAATGGAATTATGTTTAAAATCAGTGTATTTCCAAGACATAATTTGTTGGCCCACAAAGTAATATGTTGGGATTGTTTCTCTATATATCCTACACTCGTCATATATATTGAAGACCTTGTGTAAGACACCTAGCCATAACATAATATTTAAGATCCCGTTATGGGCCAACAAATCAAAAGAGTTCACCTTATCGAATTCATTTTTTAGTATGAGTCCTTCTAGTAGTGTTTGTTAAACATGAAAAATGGATATCTTCTGTATCTAAGGATTAAGAAATTCAAAGATGATTAATTAATTAGATTAATTAATCTTACAATCGGTTGCTTGCTCTTGGACTACATGAAGTGATAAACCTAAGGGGTCACATGCATGATCATATTCTGGTGTCTTGGAACGGAGATAAATAATTAATTAATCATAGATAAATAATTATAAGGCTAAATGATATTTGTTGGACAAATTAATTATTTGAGCCGAAGTAATTAATAGATCGTAGAGATAATTAATTATTGGACTAATTTTATTTGTTGGACAAATAATTTATTAGGCCCAAGTAATCAAAGAATTAAATAATTAATTAGAGAGTAGTTTTTGGGCTTAGGAATTAATTTTAAGAATTAATTAAGCGCAAGAAAACCACTTAAAATCTAGTTTTTGAGATAGCCCACATAAGATGTTGGACTCTTAAGCCCATGTGTAAGACTCCTAAGCGCATAAGGAGAGGAGAGATTAGGTGAGCAATATACATTGATACCTAAAAGAGAGAACAAGATGCAAGAACAATGCTAATCAAGAAGGATCGGCCGTGTTCTTCTTCTAGTTCTTTCTCTTCTCTCTCCTCTCATGTTTTGAGATTCCTGATTATATTTTAGTTGTAAATTGTACATCTTATTCTATACAAATATACAAAACTAAAGCTACATTGTGTATCTACACGTCAAGGGTGGGCATGGATAAACTTGAAGAGGAAGTCATGAACGTTCTTGATCAAATGTGCGATCCGGTCATCCGAAGGATTCCTACTAAGAACATTAATTGCTTGGTATTATTGCTAAACTCTCTTTTAATTATGTATACAGGGCTATGCAAGAATAGACATAAATCATAGAAATAATTTTAATTATTTAGTTTCGCTGTGTATTTTGTATCATATATGATCTAGATATTGTAACACTTCATCCATGTCGAGAACTATAAAATGTGCCATAAATTTGAACTTATCAACTTTCACAAGAACATCTTCCACAATGCCATATGACTATGTGAGAGATCGATCAGCCAAAAGTCGCTTTAATCTTTCCACTTTCAAGTTTCTTGAATATTGATAGAAACATTAAGTTAATGCTAGCACCAAGATCGAATAATGCCTTGAATTGTTCTCCTTCAATTTCACAAAGAATAGTAAAACTCTCCAAATCTTTGCGCGTTTTAGACATCTTCCTTTTAATTATAGTGCTGCATTCTTCAATGAAATTTGCAGTCTTCTGATCCACTATCTTTCACTTCTTTGACATAATATCCTTAAAAAATTTGGTATAGTTCGGTATTTGCTCCAATGCTTCTGCAAAAGGGATATTAATATGATTTTTTTTGAATATTTTCAAAATTTTTGAAACTTGAGTGTCTAATTTCTTATTCTGAAAATGTTAAGGAAGTGAATAAGAATAAAGTTAAAAGTAAATATAAGCTTCTTACCCCCCTTTTTCAACCTTGCTACCAACTTTTTCTTTTTAAACTTTCTTTTCTTCTTTTGTTTCTTGTCACCTCTTCATTCTCATCGGGCATCTTTGGGCCTTCATACTCAGTATCGCTTCTTAAACAAATGGTTTAACACTGTTCTTTTTAGGTTTACTTAGGTATTGTTTAAAAATTGGTCTTTCTTGTGTCGTCCTCCAATTATATTGGCCATTTGTCCTATATAAGAAGTTCTCATGAGAAAATGTTGGCCATTTGTCCTATATGAGAAGTTCTCATAATTTCTCATGTTGGGGTTATTTGATTGTTTAAATTTTTTTCCCTGGTGGTCAAAATTTATCCCATTAATATAATTTTCATCTTTTGTATTGAGATCAACTTCAATATTTGATGTTCCACTCTTCAATATGATAGCTACCATTAATAATCATCTCTAATAATATTATTGTGTAATATATTTGTATAAGATTGTTTTTTCTTAACAAGATAATATCCATGATTCAGTTTGATTTTTTTAGAGAAAATTAATAAATAAATTGTATAAGTCTGTCTCTTATACTTTATTTGTTGTTTTTTTTTTTCTTCTATCATGACATTTATTTTTCTTGATGTCTACCCTTGCACTTTATATTTAGGGCAGTCTTCTTTGACTTTTGCATTTTGTACTATTTTTAGCGGTCTTTAAGGAATTATGAAAGTTATGGTACAGACGTGCAGAAGATAAAATATAAGAGATCAAATAAAATAAAGTATAGGAGGATAAGAAAATTGTTAATACATGAGACAAAAAATCGAATTTTTCCTTCTTCTGACGGTGTAAAACAACACAATGATTTGATAATGCCGAATAAGAAAACTTCCCATTCCACAATCACAACCCCATCAAACTATGATTTGACTCACGCGCACGGCCGTGGAAAAAAAATATTTTTCAAATAGAAAAATATACATATTTAAAGCTAAATTAAAGTTAAGATTTTAAATATATTACTTTTTATATTAAAATAATATTTTTATTAACAAATTATTACGTTTTTTGAAGGTACGGAACAAAATTTATAAAAAGATTTGATAATCTGATTTTATAAATGCTAAGTGAAATAGGAAAATAACTATTGTACACATTATGTTACAATTAAGAATTAGAAATTTGACACGTGATCAACTTGCCACTTGTCATTTCAGTAATAATTCTTAATATTTATATGCAATTAGTGCATTGAAATTTTTTTTATTCTTTCTATTTCAAAAAAATATTTTTTTAATTTTAACTGACACTTTTTTCTTTTTTCTATTTTAATTTTTTACTAAAATTAAAAAATTAAAATTACTTTTTCGTTATAAGTCTGTTTTTATAATATGATATATCAAATTATTCTGCTTTTTGTGATCTTTAATTTGACACCAATATTGTATATATTAAAATAAATAATTATAATTAAAATAATAGAATATAATATATATATTCATATATATATATATATATATATATATATATATATATATAGAATTAGTAGAATAAGAATATTCAAATGAGGGAGGGTTAAGATAATAAAAATTGGAAGAAGTTGCAAAATAGAAATTTATATTTTCAGTATATTAATTTAATTTATTTATTGTAAAATATTTTTTATCTATCGATTCAGAAAAGACGATTCTAATCGTGGATCAACAGTTCATTTAACCATTGACTTGGTATTAAATTAAAATCGAAATATTAAATTGGTTGATTCATTTTCAATTTCAGGATATTAAGTTCCACAAAAAAAAAATGCATAGTATTTATATAAATATAATTGAAATAAATAGTTATTATGTAGATTTTATAAATAATAATGATATAATTTTATCATATATTATTAATACAAAGACATATATTATGTCCCGTGCATTGCACAGACGAAATTTATTCCTCCACCTTAATAGGTTTTAGTGACTTTGAAAATTTTGTATAAAGTTGGGAACACTCTAAAATTTTGTTTGAAAATTCGTGCAATTTATTACTTAATAAGAATACATTTTTAGAAAATAAAAACAGTAAAATTGCATAATATTTATATAAATATAATTCACATAAATAGTTATTATATAATTTTATTATATTATTAATATAAAAATATATATTATATTCCGTAAATTGCACGGGCGACCCTCTAGTATGATTAAGAGAAAGAACTAACTTATATGCTTGCAATGTTTATAATTTTACTTTTCAGAAAAATTGTGAATTGGTTAAAGTATTTTGCGGTTATTTGATTTTATTCGCATACTTTATTTATCTAATAAAGGTCATTTATAAAATAAATACTTTATCAATTAATAATATTAAGTAAATGAATTTTATATTACTGATTATACATCATTTTTGTTATCATAAAAATTTTTATATGCATCTGGTGTATCGTATTACTTATTTAATTAAAAAATATTATTTATTTTCTGGAACTGATTTGTTAATATTTTTTAAATTAACAAATAATGCTGTAGGTCGGATCTATGGTGCTACAAAAAATTTACTCTTTTGTTATATAACCAAACAAGTACTACTCTGAATCGGATGCATGATACACTCAATTCACAAAAGTTTCACTATTTTTTTTATATGAAATTTGTTTTCTCCATCAACTTTAAATTTATGTTGGATATTAGAGTTACATAAATATGTATTAAAGTATGATATTATATATTATTTTTCAGAATTGCATTTAATTTAGCTGGAGTTGAAACAAATCTGCCGGCCCCCCATCTTTGGAGTCACGGAACGAGTGGCCTGGATTCCTAGGTATAGAGATGTTAAACGGGCTAGCCCTGTCGGTTTCGGGCCAGTTCTAACGGGTTTCGGGTTAGTCGGGCCTCGATTTAATCGGGTCAATTTAAACGGGCTTGATTATGGTGAACCTAACCCTAGCCCTACCGATTTTCGGGCTAATCGGGCCACTATCAGGCTATGAGTCAAAATAGTCAAATTATATATTTAAATTTAAAATTTTAATTAAATGCATATTATGCTCTATTTAAAATATAATTTTAGATAAATTAAAAGATTATATATTTTAGAACTTTTATATCACCATACAAAATTTAAAGATTTAAACATTTAAGTCATATATACTATTTCATGCTCTCAATTATAGTTTTAAGAGCATTCACTGTCATAAAATTTGAAATCATGTTACATTTAAGTTCTTAATTTAAATGACAATATTTAGAATCTTCTAGTAATTAAATATAATTTTAATATCTTCAACTAAAAATCAAATATGGTATATGAAAAATAAAAAAAAATGGTGTATATTATTAATTCGATATTAAGAAATAGATAAATAAGAAGAAAAATTCGGGCTATCGGGCTAGCCCTAACCCTAAGCGAGCTAGCTCTATAGAACTTCGGGCTAATCGAGCTCGGACTAAACGGGTTGATTTTTAAACGAGCTAATAAAATCAAGCCCTAACCCTAAAAATTTTCGAATTAACGGGCCGGCCCTTTTAACATCCATACCTAGGTACCCTCTCCATTCTGTTTCAGTGCCAAAATAAAATAAAATTATGTATGAACTTAACCCTAACATCAACAGAAGTCGGCCATTTCGATTTAAATATTGCACATCATTACCACTTACACCGACTTTCAAAAGAAAATCGTTACCAAACAAACCGCCTAAATTTTAACCATTTTTAGTGTCATTTCATTATTTTCCATTTTCTATCTTCAGCCTTTGGACACATCTATTAATTAATATATATAAATATATACATACTATCGAGAGATATATATATATATATATATATACGGCTTACGGCTTACGGCTTACGGCTTACGGCTTACGGCTTACGGCTTACGGCTTACGGGTATACCGGTAATATATAAAATTTATTTAATCGTTTTTGTATTGCAAATCTGTATCTTCATCTCTCTAGAACGATTCTCTGTTCAGTCACCGTCTTCTGAAATCGTTCTGTACTTCTCTTTATTCTTTGTGTGATGGCAATAGTGGACTCTACGGAGAGCCTGGACACGACGTCGTCCAGCGCCGACAACGGCCACCACCCCACCCTTCGCCGCAGACCAAGCGTCCGCTCTGTGGACCCTTTGTTGGACTCCGATTCTAACTCTCTCGAGACCGACAGTGCAATCAATGACGCTGGAAATGATCAGAATGCCGCTAATTTGATCGGGAACCTCCGCGCAGGAGCCATGGAATCCGCAAATAAAAAGCAGGAAAGAGAATCTGCAAGTGAAGGATTTAGCTGCGGCAAGGAGGAGGAGGAAAAAGTAAAGGAGAACGGGAAAGTAGTAATGGGAGAGGAGTCGATGCAATGGCTATCAAATTCGCTTACAGGCCGTCAGCGCCCGCTCACCGCAAGATCAAGGAAAGTCCTCTCAGTTCCGACGCTATCTTTAAACAGGTAGGTTCCTCTTCGTACGTCTTTGAGGTTAATGCGCTTTTTTTTTTTTTAATTTGTAAGCATAATTAGATTTCATTGATAATGAGTGAAAGCCAACCCCCCCCCCCCCCCCCCCCCCCCCCAATATGGCGTTGAATTCCTGAATTCTCGTTATATAATCTAGTTCCGTTCGGTTCTGTCTATTATGATAAGTCTAGTTCACAATGCGCTTGTTATTTGCTTAGTTATTGTACTGAAACCATTAGTTGGTAAGAATATGAACAAGGGAAGAAAAACATGCCTGGTGATTAATATGTTCAATGGAAATAAACGTTATGTCTTATGAGAATAACTTCTAGAGTTAGCAAAGTCAATTGTATCTCTATTTCAAGTTGCAACTAAAACTGTGGTTCAATTTGTGCCTAATGTTTGCCCAATGAGAGGGCAACTTGAGATAAGTCATTATTAGATCTTTACAATATAGAAGGCCAGAAACTTATTGAATGTTTAAATAGTCTTTGTTGCAGCAGTTCATCTTTATTCTGGCTACTTGCTACTAACTGTTTTTTGACCTGGGGAACTTCGTGTTTCTCAGCGAATCAACTTTGTATTCGTAATTCTGGTATAACAAATCATTGAAAGAGGAGCCAGGGTATTTCAACATAGCATGTATTTTGATATTTGGATAGCATGTTCAGATATGTATACACATTTGAATAAAGTGCAGTTCGCATACTTGCAGCACATTTAAGAAGTAATAATTCTGAGCTCCGGTGGAATTAACATTGGTCTTTTTAGGTGAGAAGTTTCCAAAATTAAATTGAGTTAGTTATTAGAGTTTTGTCAATTTTTTTTAAAATTGCGTGTTACTTGATTGAAATAGAGAGACCTAATATTTTGGATTAGGTAAAGCAATCTGGAATCAATGATTGTGGTTTGGTATTTTTTCTACTCAATATTAGATCCTAGATTAGAAATGTTAAATTTCTGAAACATTTTGCTGGATGTTAGTTTTCCAGAGAAGTATTTGATGTTCAAAACTGACTATTATTGTCATGTTGCAGAGCCATGCAGGTCTATTCAACCTCTGTATAGTGGTGCTTGTAGCTGTAAATAGCAGACTTATAATTGAAAATTTGATGAAGGTGTGTCTTTTGTACCAGCATCATCCTTTTGTGCCTCACAAATGAAGTACCTGTTCCTCTTAATAATCCTTTGATTTATCACATATTATCTATCTACTAAAGCCTCTAGTTACACTTGATCAATGTTCATTAACATGATTATCATAATCATAATCATCATCATCATCATTATTATTATTATTATTATTATTTTTGTTGTTGTTTTGTTGTTATCATTATTATGATCATCATCATCATCAAAGGGTGGATGGATGTAATTTATTCTGTTTAACATGAAATCAGTATTTTGCTCCATTCGCACTGGATATCTAATCTTTTTTTTTTTTTTTTTTTTTTTTTTTTTTTTTTTTGTGGTTGTTGTTGTTGTGCAGTATGGCTGGCTGATCAAGTCAGGATTTTGGTTTAGTTCAACATCACTTAGGGATTGGCCACTGTTCATGTGCTGGTACTTACATCTTAAACTTGTTATTAAGTTTGGTGAGGATGACACTGACTTCCAATAAATATGATCTAAATGGTAAGTCTTTGCATTATTTTTCCAGTCTTAGCCTCCCAGTATTTGCACTTGCTGCGTTTCTTGTCGAGAAGTTGGTGAAACAGAAGTATATACCTGAATGGGTAAGTATAACTGAGCTCTCCCCCCGCCCCCCCTGGCATTCTTAAGTAGATGGGTCTGACATGATTCTGTACAATTGAACTTTGCATTTGGAGGAGTTCCTCATTTGAGTAGACATGGCATCTTCACCAAAATTACTACAGCACTGAAATTGGAGTAATGGAAAAATATATGACCTGAGACCCTGAAAGAGGAACTTTTCTACTACTATACTGCTCTATGTTATGAATAATGGTGAATGTTCTTTTCCATCTTTTGCTGATAATGGCATTGTTCTACCCTGCGGAAGTATGTGGAGGTTGGCTCTTTGGAAAAAGCAATCGTGTTAACTGAGTATATAGAGTAGTGCATGTCTTGTGGAATGATAATGTGAGTTGACTTAAAAAAATTTGAGTTCCAAAACCCTAGAGATTCAGGTAGCTAGATCTCTACCATACTTCAGGATAATAAATCTTACTTTTCTGTGCTGTAGCTATTGCTGTTGAGTTTTGGCTATTCTGTTGCATAACTTAATGTATTTCTGTAGTATTAGGAATTTACCCTTGTGATTCAGGTTGTTAGATCTCTACCATACTACAGGATAATAATTATTACTTTTTCTGTGCTGTAGCTCTTGCTGTTGAGTTTTGGCTATTCTGCTGCATAACTTAATGTATTTCTGTAGTATTAGGAATTTCCTGCTAGTCCTCTTCAAATAAGGGATATGCATTGATCTTGTTTTTATGTTATAATTAGCAATGTCAATATCAGCTAAGTTTATGACTGCTGACCACTGTTCTTAATGATCCACGTGCACAAAAATTTCATACATGGACTGCAATTTTAATTTACTTTTGCAGGTTGCGGTCTTTCTTCATGTTGTGATTACAACAACAGAAATCTTGTTTCCAGTTGTTGTCATTCTTAGGTATGTCTTGACTACTCTAAATAAGGTACCATTTTCCATGTCAATGAAGAACAGTTGTCAAAAGGAGTAACTTCATAGTAGTAATATTAAAAAAATTGCAATAATAACTATAAAATTATTATTATTATTATGAATATTATATTCATTCCGAAGACCAAGATGAAAGATTATGAATATATGCACATATGAACTTATTCCAGAATGCAGAAAGATGGTTTTATAATTTATCTTAACTTAGAATGCCGTTTGCTAAGCTTAGATAATGGTTTATGATTGACAAGGAATAACTATCATTATATATTTGATGAACCATGTAATAAAGTACATGAAAAAATCTACATAAAAAATCTTGCAATACAATCTGATGAATGAAGGTAGTGAGCTTTCGAAGTGCTCTTTATTATAGATAAAAATGGCAATTCCCAATCATTGGAGTGAGAATACTCACATGATTCATGCTTTTCTGTGTTATAAGATATCATGATTTACTGTCTTATTTAAAAAACAAATGTTAAGAAGATTTTGTTCATCGTTAATTCTGTAGTTTGTGATTCTTGCATCTGAATTATCATAAATTTTTTGGTTCTCAATTTTCTCTTAGATTTGCCAGAAGAAAAAGAATACGACATATGAACCAGTTGTGCAATTGATATGTTCAATTAAAGAAATAGATATGAATGAATAAATAAATAAATAAATAATATTTTGTGTTGATGACTAAATTACATGAGTTAAAATAGATTCATATTTCAGTTCACTGTTATACAATTGGTTGTTTAGAAACTCTTAAGGAAGACCCGGAATATGTTAGAAAGAGGAGGGATTTTTAAATTGTCAACTTTGATATTAAAAATTCTACCATTGATATCCATCATAAATATGCTTTGTGAAACTTGCTGTGAAGAGTTGATAAATGACAATTTGTTATGATGAAACTTAGATGAAGTGTTATATGTATGCTTCATTATTATTTGCACTTTACCACTCATATGTATTATGATATTTGATGCTTTATAACTTTGCAGCCATCTTTACTTGTAAGTAATTAGGAGTCAAGTTGAACTTAAGCTTGACAAGCCAGCATAGCATAGCTAGGGTAGAGGAATGTAAGAGTTATCAAAGATATTTTGTTTAATTGGTTCTATAAAGTTGATATTTTGGATTCCTAAAATGCAAAAGAGGCTGAAACTTTTACAAGGTAAAGGAAATCATGAAGAAGATAACTTAAACACTTAAGCTAGAAGGATGAATCTAATCTGAGCATTCTTGTTAAATACTTGATTTCATTTCCCTGATTTCGAAAATTGCACAGGTGTGATTCTGCTGTTCTATCGGGCGTCGCATTAATGCTGTTTACTTGCATTGTGTGGTTGAAGTTGGTTTCATACGCACATGCAAATTATGATTTGAGGGTACTTTCAAAATCACTTGATAAGGTAACAAGAAGTGACATCTTCATTACTTAAAACTTCTTTTCTTGGGATAAATTATTTACCCTCTTAACCTGGTTAGTACTATTATGGCAATAGCTGACCTTTTGGCTTTTATTGGATTGGGGGAGCTAATCACATAGGGACTGAGATGAGTTTGAGTTTATTTGATCATCTATCCAAATTTGTACCACCCCCTTCCCCCCAAAAAATAATAAAAAAAAAAAAGGGGAAGGAAAGGAAAAAAGAGGAGAGGAGGAAATGAATACTGACACATCAGGATAGATTCAATATTGTATGATTAATCATTTTTGTTTATAAGCTTCTTGCGGAGAGCTGAGTTCAAGTCAGGTATTTCTGATAAGCTTACTCTTTAATGCCAGTCGGAAGCTTTATCCAATTACTGGAACATGGACTATTCTTATGATGTTAGCTTCAAGAGTCTGGCATACTTCATGGTTGCTCCTACTTTGTGTTACCAGGTATACATGATCTTGCAATTCATCAATATAGACATCGCACACAGTTCACGAACGTATTCTGAACAAATATATGGATTCTTGAGCATGCTTGCATGTCTATGCTGCATATAAGGTTCCCAAGTTTGTTAATTGCATTGAGGAGCCATTGTCTATGAAGTACACAAACCTACTGTTTACCACTGAGATATTGTCAATCTTTCCAGGCTTTAGGAGCATAGACATAGTTTGCAATTTCTTGGTTCAGTTACATTTCTTGTGTATCTTTATCTTGTATGCTTTTGGGATGCTTTTCTCTAAACAAGTTGATCTCCAAGGGGGTTATTTAGCAAACATGTTGCTATTAAATAGTTACAATGGTGAAGCAGAAGAATCTAAGCGATCATTTGGCTTATGCTTTTGGCCACTTGGAAAGTTCAGATATTCTTTCAGCATCCATGTGCTATTGTGATAGTGGTGACTCATACAACATGATTATAAAAATGCCATATGGAGCAGTAAAGTTATAAGTGTTGTTTTAGTAAAGTGTGCGTGGTCAAGCTTCACCACTTCTATACGAAAAAGAATTCATTCTTGGTAACCTAACTGCAGTTTTTGTTTCTATCTGCTTTTGAGCTAGTGACTGATGTGGATGGTCTTAACTATTGCTCTGTTCTTTATACTGTAACATGGAACTTTTTTTGTACTTTTCTACATATTATACCTTGACCAACTTAAGTTCTGCTGTTTGTAGCCAAGCTATCCTCGGACAGCTTGCATTCGAAAGGGTTGGGTGGTACGTCAACTTATTAAGCTAGTGATATTTACTGGACTCATGGGCTTTATCGTAGAACAGGTGCTTTCCGAAATCTTCCTTATTGACAGGATTTCCTTTATTTTAGAACTTGGCTTGATATAGTTTTCTTTTTTTTTTGTTATGCAGTATATAAACCCAATTGTTCGGAATTCTCAACATCCTTTGAAAGGAGACCTTTTATATGCCATTGAGAGGGTCTTGAAGCTTTCAGTTCCTAATTTATATGTGTGGCTCTGCATGTTTTATTGTTTTTTCCACCTTTGGTATGTTCTCTCTTTCTTAAGATATCATTACTTCCGCACTTCCATCATCAATTCTATTGCATTATATTTGTTCTAGAAGCATTATGGGATTTTTGTGGCTCTGTCTATCCCGTTTCTGAAATTTGTTGACTTTCTTCTTATGGAAAATATGCTCGTGGATTTAGTTGGTGTATAGGTGGTTATTTCTGAACATATTCTGGCATGTTCTGGATTCAGGGTACTGCTATCGCACACAGATCCCCAGAAAATATAGGACTTGAACGTTCATGCACAGTTTAAGCCAAAATCTCCATATTCAATTAGAGAGCCCTAATCACATACAAGACTGGGAAGATATCCATTTGGGACATACTCTCTATCATCGTACATTATATGATTAGAATTGCCAAGCATACTCCATCAACATACAAATTAGATGTTCACTACTTGTTCGTTTACATTTCCTTTCTTCTTAGAGATAATATCAACCTTCAGTAATGCTGCATGCGAAGCTTTCTGTGGAGTCTGTCATGGTGGTGGTTTTCTGAACCTTTCAGGAGTGTTGCTTTTATGATTTATGAAAACTTACGTGTAAGTCAGCAATTCAATTCAGTGTATTATAAGATAGTACCAATAAATCTTGGAATAGTGAGATGATTGTGCAAACTAGTTTCCTGAGTGTTTGGTTTATAGAGGGCTCGATCAGAATAAGGTGTCATGAATTCACTAAATTACATGTTCTTATATGACCTGTACATATTAAATTTTTGCTTCTTCTATGATTTGAGACTCAATAGTGTTGAGAGTATTGTTATGGAGATGATTCATATATTCCATCATAAGTATGAGAAATTTAAGTGAAAGTTAGTTTAATTGTTCAATTCTCTGTGCCCTTGGTTAAATTCCTAAATCTACAATACCAGGCAATTCCATAGGGATTAAAATAATCTTAAGTTAATTTCATACTATATTATTCAATGCACATAAGATGAATTTTTGTTCAACCTCATTGATGCTTTAGTCAGAAAGAAGGATCAGTTAATATTTATTAATCTAACATGCTCCCTCATTTTCAAGCAAATTGCATTTTATTGAATGCCTGCATAGTTGCATGGAATTCTCTTGATGAACCGTGTGGATGAGATTTGAACAGTGACTCTTTTTGGGTTGGGTGTCTTTCCTATAATCTTGGACAAAGAATACAGGACAGACTATTTTGTATAAACTCCCTGTATGAAGTTGAAGAAAGAACGGAAAAACTTTTGATGTTCTCACATATATAAGCCAGATAACAAAACCCAAAAATAAGTTAGTATCTCCATTAGGTCTCTTCTTCTGATAGTATATAACGTGAGGCCTTTCTTTTTTAAATGAATCGAAGTCTTGCATGTCAAGATCATCGATAAGCAGGTGGCAGTGAGATTTTAATAAGATCTTTTGTTTGGTCTGTTGTCATGTTGAATAACCACCTTATCTGAAACAAGTGCACTAAAATTTCTGGGAGTAAAAACATGCATTCGGCTGATTAAGATAACACTGAGAAAGTATCTTCATTGGTAATTTAAATCCTAGAACCTTGGAGATTGGTTATATATGCAGCTGTGATTTTTGCTTCCCCCAATTGTTTTTTTCTGCAGCGTGTTGAGCTTCTCGTATTATTGACTGGAGAAAAGAAACATGCTGCTCCGTAAGCTCACCCACATCATTATGAAATTGTTCATGATTAATTTCGAGTAAAATAAGAAAACATGGTTTTCAAGACCTCAAAGATGGATGTCCCAGTACAAAAGGATGAAGTCAACAGTGCCTTTAGTTATTATTATCATTATAATTTCTTACAAGGAACATGTAAAACATAGAAATAGTAAGTAAATGTTAAGTACAATGGGACAAGGAATCCAGAAAAAGTAGCATGGTGGGTTTCAGCCCATAAAGAATTGAAAACTTTCTTTGTATCAAATACTGGTCGAGAGTGTTATTTATTAATTGACAAGAGAGATATATTTATTCCAATATATATTATTCTTATGCCCGTTTCAATTTGATTGCAGCCTTCACATAGCAAGTCCAATCTTCTACCCGGATTTTTGTCCTGAAATGCAGAGAGAGAGAGAGAGAGAGAGAGAGAGAGATTGTTATTTTGAGTATCTTGAGTGAGTTGTTGCATGGACAATAAAATAATAGACTATCATGGTACATGGAGGACATCTTTAAGTAGGATATGGGGGCAATATGAACCCTGACTGCACTTGCCACAATAGTGAGGAACCCATCATCTAGGGCTATTTCGAATTACCTGGTGGTTTACCATGTAATTTCCAATAAATCCTCCTGGTATGCTTTTGTTTTTCACAATGGTTATGCCACAAAATATCCTTGTTGTGCCACAAACTATTCTCTTTGTCGCCCATTATTTGATGAGAGGGACAAAAATGCTGGGGGTTGGGGTGGGGGGCTAAATTATGAGCAGGATAAAAAAACAACTTACAGCAGTGAAGGCCGCAATCAAATCAACTTACAGCATGAAGGCCACACAAGTAGGAACCTAGGAACTGATGATACCATGATGAATGACCACCTCATCTATAACTTTTAAGCTGGCAGAGGAGTATCATTAACATTTTCAATATTTTCAACAGCGAGCAGGCTTTTGGTTTTACTAAACAGCTCTATAGTAGGAAAATTAAATTGCAAACCTGATGTTCATCTTTTCATTGCCCTGCTATGTCGGGGCAGAGGTTCTTGAAATTGGTTTTCATCTCAGATCGAGATTGGGAGAAGGCCTCTTTGGTTTAAAAACCTATAATCTCAATAAAAGAATAACAAGCAAATCATCTTGGTTTTGCATTAATCTGGCAGACCTTCTCATAGTACCTCAATGAATAGGTTTGCTTATGGACAGCAGCTGGAAACAAAACACATGTATTTATTTATTTATCACTTTTTGCTTTTGATGGACAGCAGCAGGAAGAAAACTCTCTGATTTTTTTTACTTATAATTTTTTGCTTGTGAAACTGGTTTGATTTTTGAGGCTTCTTTATGATAAGAAAGTAGGTGTACCACTTGGACCTATTTTTTCATTACAATTGCATTTCTCTGATCTTACTTACATGCAGTGCTCTGATGTAGGCTAAATATACTTGCTGAACTTTTGTGCTTTGGGGATCGTGAATTCTACAAGGATTGGTGGAATGCAAGGACAGTTGAGGAGGTAGAGTACTATATACAGAGATTGTTTCTAAATTCATTTTATTAGAATGCGTATCATGGCTGACACACTTTTTTATCTTGTTGGTGTGACTATTCTTGTGCTGTCATCAGTACTGGAGAATGTGGAATATGGTGAGTTAAGCTATTCAGAGTTGAGTCATTGAATTTACATTAGAAATGAATCAATTTATGAACTCATTTCGTCTTTAGAGGTTTGAGCAACATGATTTATTCAACTTAGTTGTACTGGATACATCAATAATACTGATCCTTGTGATTATGTCCCAACATGGGCTCACTTAATATCTTGAGAGCATTCTTTTCCGTAAGTCATTTGATGACATGATTACTTGTGCTGAAACTGGCTGGAGTTGCCAACACTATAGAATTAAAAGGATGCCAAAGATAAAGAAAAAGTAATGCTAGAGTGAAACTGGTTTAATGTATAAATCATGCTAAGTAGAGCCCCCTCGCCCACCCACCCACACCATAAAAAGATAGAAAAAGGTATTCGCTGCATGTGTTTGTAGTCAAGTATTAAGTGTCAAGGGGGAAATGCATGGGGTATAATAGAGGTCATAATCTGAGAGTAGATGACACTCATGATTCCGAGCACATGGTAGATAAAAACTTGTTTTGCATCATTTCTGGGTTCTCTTCGTTTTCTGCGCTTGCTACCTTCCACTAATATTTCTAATGATTGCAGCCTGTCCATAAATGGGTGGTTCGCCACATATACTTTCCATGCTTACGTAATGGGATACCAAAGGTATTTTCTCATGATCGAACCTTACGCTGTTAGTGAGATAAACGTCTATGCATTGATACATGTGTTGCATCAGTCTTGGGCATATGATTTTCTACTTCAATCACAGTTACCTGCATTAAGTTCTTTTCACTTTTTCTATTTTCTAATGCATGTTCTTGCTTCCATTGATCTTGCCAACGATATATTTGCATGTCTCAATATATTCACTAGTTAATATCACGGGTGTGCTGACTGCCAGTGATTATTTCAAACTTCTCAAGTTGTTGCTGAGCTCCAACTCTGATTCTACCGGCTTAAATTGAAAGTGGGGGAACTTGTTTATATGGCTAAAAGCTAATATGCATGCACTACCTGTCGTTAGTGTTTACAATCATGTCTCTTACAAAGGTTTTTGTCAAGCTGCAGTCCTGAAAATCTTTTGGTGGTTCAGATCAAACAACCTTTATCCTATCCCCATCTTTTTCGATCCCCTTAATAAATTATCTTACAAGTTTTTATCTCTTTGGGAACGTTTGGATGGCATTTTTGTGCATATATAAATGCCACCCAAAATGAGATACCGAATAATGTTACTTCATATAGCTTCCTTTTCTGCAAATTTTTTAATTTATTGGAACTGACACTGGTTGAGTTCAAGGTTTAAATGAATCTTGAGAAACTAGCCACTCTTCTGAGGTCAGACCTTGGCAGCTCTTTCTCTAGTTACATAACAATGGATAGAAATTATGTTTCTGGTTGGAGCTAACAAGCTGCAAGCACTTGATGAGTCGCATGTGCATGCAGTTTACAGTTTGTATATGTTTCCTGTTGCAATTTATGGTTGTAAATTGAGCATGGTTTCTGCTGCAGGGAGTTGCAGTTCTGGTTGCCTTTCTCGTGTCTGCAATTTTCCATGAGGTATGATGCCCTCCTATTACCCCATTGCTGATGCATTCTGATTCATGCAACTTGGGAACTCTTAAACTTTGAACTTAGCTTCTCATTAGATGACTATTTTTTTCTGTTCGTCAAACAGCTGTGCATTGCAGTCCCTTGCCACATATTTAAGTTTTGGGCATTCTTTGGTATTATGCTTCAGGTATAACATTTTTATACAGTAATTTAGTTTCTGACATGTGGGTACACTGTTGTTTAAAGATAACTTGTTTGTTTTTCAGGCAATTGAATGTTTGTTTTCTTGTTGTGCTTCACTATAAGTAGCTTGTGAAGAAACTAATGAGAGCAGTCAGAACACAAACAAATGCATTATTTGGCATTATAGCTTACCTTCAGGGGCAAAATAACCAATAGGATTAGAACAGTAACAGCCATCAACTGCATGTCTGGTGTTACATTTATACTAATATTGTTGTGTATGATTAACAGAATCATTCATATTATTGAAACTTCACATTTAAAATGCAATCCATGAAAATAAAAAAGAAATATGAATTTTGTTCACTCCTACAAACTTTGCACTATACCAAAGGGAATGCATATATGGGAGAAAGAACAAAATAAATAAATAAATAAAAAGGAAAAAAAGAAAAAAACTATAACTCGAATATGCCGAAGGGATACGTGGAATGAACATTGTTCCATTAGGGACTAAATGTAATACCTATGCTGCATAACCAATGCACATTGGTACCATGTTTATTCTTTTTTTTTTTCCTGGAAGCCACATTGGTACCATGTTAATTATTGCAAATATGGAGGAGCGTGGAGGGATGCAGAAGCAGAAGAAATCACTATGCCTACCCCCATCAACATGTCACAACACCTGGAAGTGCCTGTGACTTGCTCTTCATCTCATTCTTTACATATAAATTCTTCACCAATAAGGACTCTTGTTTAGTACATTTTAATACTATCCTTGGCCATAATAATCACGTAACAATAAGTTTTACTTGGAAAAAAATCTCTAAAACTCTTAACTGCACATTGTGGCAATCTAATCAATAGAGTGAATACTTTGGGAGGGAAACAATCTCTTTTTTAAACTCTAATCTGAACACTGTGTCAATTTAATAAATAGAGTGAACATATTGTTTATTCAATCGTTCCTTGATATGTCAAGGATATATTTTAATTTGGTCCTCTATTTTTTGTTTGTGATCAGGTTCCGCTTGTAATTGTGACCAATTACTTGCAAGACAAATTCAAAAACTCAATGGTAGGCCCTCTCTTTCTTGTACTTCTATTTGGTTAATTAGCCTTTTGTTTTTACCTTGATTTTACATTTATTGTATGGCTGTTTTGCTCTGCTTGTTTTATCACTTAGACTGTCTGTCCTTTCAAAGTGGGAAGACACATAAAATATGCAAGCACATTAGAAATCAAGATAGTAACTTTGTTTGCCCTTTATTGCTGGGTTGAGATTCAAGCTAAAGTAAATGTGGATAATTGGTTTGTTGTAAGATGATCTTTTTGCTGAAAACATGTTTTAAGGTATTTCCTATTTTTATTCCCAAAGCTAATTGAAATTCACTTTATTACTTCAATATGGTTTCCTTCAGAACATTATTGGCTTTATGACAAATATTCAAAAACATATCAAGTCATTACTGTCTATTTTGAGAATAATACGGAACCTACTATTCCTTCTTTGTTATATTTTTCAGAGCACTTTTTTGAATTTTCTGAAAAATATTAAACTAGAAGTTACCTTCTGCATCATGTTTTCCGTTGTGCTTCTTACTCTGTTTAAAGGGTTTAGTGAACTCTTTCAATTTGTTGATGCAATATCTATTTTTCGGCCTCTATCAATAGCTTGTATGCATTAACATATCTGGATAGGTAGTTTTAAGCAACAATATAATGTTTGAGTCATGTTTACTGTTTTTTAATTAATAGTGTGATGTTGATTTTTGGTCATGTACTTATTGCTATTTCGTAAAAGATAAGAGTCAAGGAAATGGGATTTTATTTATTTTGCCAGGTGGGCAATATGATGTTCTGGTGTTCTTTTTGTATTTTGGGTCAACCTATGTGCCTGTTACTATACTACCATGATCTGATGAACCGGAAAGCTAGTGCGAGGTAGGCGATGTATGTCCTGCAAATTCTTCAGAATAGAAATCCTTGGCATAACCACCCCATCCATCCAAAACGGAAAAAAAAATGAAAATGCAAGGATCCTAACTGCGATCTGGAAATGAAATGCTGCATCTGTGGGAATGGATAGTTGTGAATAGTTCATTTGCCTGCACCCCTTCTGTTTCGGAATTCTAGCGAGTAGATTTTCTTGTAATGGGGTATGGGCATGCAAGTTTTGTCTCGAGTTCAAAAGATATAGAGTTGTTAAAAAAAAAAAAGAAAAGAAAAGAAAGTGGAGCTATGACGTGTATGATGGATTGAATATGTACAATTTACATTCGGGCTGTGACATTTTGTAAAATATCAACAATTAGTTTACTTCAGGTGGAGTAATATTTTTTATGTGCTAAAAATTTCTTGATTTAACTGTTGATATTATTTGTTCTGATGCGGCAGATTCTGGACTTCGTAATGGCTTTTTTTTTTTAAATAAATAAAACCAAAATATAGAAAATTAAATCAATAATTTTTGGTTTTAAAAAAAAAAAAATAAAACCAAAATATAGAAAATTAAATCAATAATTTTTGGTTCGTGGTGGATTGAAATAGGCTTCCTAATCTACCTCAAAATATCACGTTTGGTGATGATTTTCTGAAAAAATGTCGGCGGACGTAACATTATTTTGGCAAGTTGGGAATAAAAACATAATGTTCCTATGATATTTTTAGTCTAAGTTTATATATGTTTATATGTATAATATACATGCATACTTACGTACATTAATATAATTAAATATACATCTATAATTCTAATATATATTTATGTATCATATTTTATGTGTAAATATTATTATATTTAAATCGTTGTCTGGCCTAATTTTTTTCTTTTTTTAATTTTGCTTTTCTTAAAAAATGCAATTTTTTTTGCTTCTTATTATTTATTGTAGTAAATATAAATATAAAACTAAAAAAATAGAAAATGGACCTGAAAATGTGGCCTGCATTTTTAATTTATTAATTATATAAATATAAATAGTATTATAAACTATATAATATTATCCCCCACATTTAAAAAGAGAAAAAAATCCAAAATTGAAAAAAGATTAATATACAAAATAATTTTATAATTTTAATTTTTTGACTTTGTAATGGAATTTTTTGTTTAATAGTTTATGTAGAAAGTTTTATCTTTATTACACGGTTAAAAATATTTCATAATTTTGATTTTTGAACTTTGCGATGGAATTTTTTTATAATTATAAAATAAAATTTTAAATTTATTGATTAATAAAAAGTAGTCTTTTTATAATAAAAATAGAAAACTTAGAAAAGAGAATCTAAAATAATAGTACACTATATACATATCTATACATATATAATATATAAAATAATATATACAAAAATATGTATATATATATTTACATATAAAATATATAATGTAATATATATACATATAAATACAAAAATATGTCATATATATGTATAATCTGTATAACTATATATATATATAAATACTTATGTTTATACATTATATTAAATTACAAATATATATATAAGATATGTATTTATTATATATAAATATGTAAAATAATTACATCACCATATTTATATATACAAAAAAAGTTATACATATATTTACATTGTATTAATTTGAAACTATGTATAATACACACACACACACACACACACACATATTATAAATATATAATATTATTTCTACATTTAAAAATAGAAAAAATATTCAAAAACTGAAAAAATATAAATATACAAAATAATTTTACAATTTCATTTTTTTTGACTTTGTAATGGAATTTTTTATTTTATAGTTATAGATAAAATTTAAATTTATCAACATGGTTAAAAATATTTTATAATTTTGATTTGTTTACCTTGTTCATTTAAGCATTTTGGGTAAAAATGGGCTTGAGTGAACCCTTCGGTATGTGAACTTGAAAATCCTCAGCCTTCCTTATTGTGTGATTTTGTGATATATATTTGTGCTTTTGTGTGCATACATGTCTTCTATGGGATCCTATAACCTTGCACCATTTGATGGTCATATTGACTTTGGAATATGGCAATAGAAAATGAAGGGTATCTTAATACAACAGCGCGTATTCAAGAGCATCACCATTGCATTTTTTGATGCCACTTCTGATAAGAAAATATAAGAAATTGATGAGATTGAACTGTCATTCATTATCCTACATCTTTCACACTCTGTTATCTGAAAAGTCTGAGAACAAAAAAGTGCCAAAGGATTATGGGACAAACTGAAAGAACTATTCACTGAAACATCACTGCCTTGTAAAATATTCTTCCTTCAAAGATTTTCCGGTTTAAACTTGATATGTCTAAAGATATTAATGAAAATATGGATATTTTTCAAAAATTAGTTCAAGATATTAATAAAACTGGTGATAAATCAATTGATGAACATACTGTGTTATTGTGCTTTTAAATGATATACCTGATTCATTTGGTGATGTTAAATCTGCTGTTAAGTATGGTAGACATCAATTTAATCTTAACACTGTGATAAATGGTCTTAAGAGTAAAGAAATAGATTTAAAAGCAAACCTGACTATAAAACATCAAAATCATGTCTATGCTATGTTTGTTAAGGAAAAGATCTTTAGGAAAAAGAAAAAGAATCCTGAAAACAAAATTGGCCAAGAAAAACCTAAGGATAAAAATACATAAGTGAATAATTCTTCAAATAAAAATAAGAAATGTTTTAATTGTGGAGAACCTAGTCATTTTGCTAATGTTTTGTCCTCACCCAAAAAGACCTATGACTAATAATGTTTCTAAAAAGGAAATGCATGAAGATGTATTTATGGTAACTGATTTCTGTGAAACTTTTGTGGCTAATTCTCTGCATTCTTCTTTCTTTTGTGAAAATGAATGGCTTATTGAATCTGGTTGCACTTTTCACTTAACACCATTTAAAAATCTTTTTTGCTCTTTTAAAGAAACATCTGGAGGTTTTGTATCCATGACAAATGATAAAAAATGCCCTATCTTAGGCATAGGTAATATTTCACTTGTGTGTGAATCTGGGTATGCTCTTAACTTGAAAGATGTCAGATATTTGCCTGCTTTAAGTAGTAATCTCATATCTTGTGCTACATTAGAAGATGAGGGTTATGAAGGAAAATGGGGAAAGGGAGTTATATCCATCATGAATGAATCTTTTGTGGTTCTTAAAGCTGAAAACATAACAACCTTTATATATGCTTTACTAAACCTGTCTTGCATGCTAATATAATTAATGATGATAAAACTACTCTTTGGCATTGTAGACTAGGATACATGAGCAGTAAGGGCCTTGAGTTATTGCATAAAGTAGGATCATTTGTTAATGATAAACTTTCATGCATGTCTTTCTTTGTGTCTTGTGTTAAAAGAAACAACATATGATTAATTTCCCTATTTCCACTGCCCCTAATTTGTCTAAAAGCACTGGCATACTTGATTATCTGCATGCTGATGTGTGGGGACCTGCCAGTACCCCCACACATGGCAATAAAAAATGGTTTATGTCCATTATTGATGATTTTTCTTGAAAAGTTTAGGTTCTGTTATTAAAAGATAAATCTAATGTTTATGAAACTTTTAAGAATTATAAATCTTTAATTGAGAATCAAATTGACAAGAAAATCAAGAAATTAAGAACTGATAATGGACTAGAATTCTGTAATAATTTGCTTGATAATATGGGTGCTGAGTTTAACATCCAAAAGCATAAAACTGTTCTTTATACACCACATAAAAATGGTGTGATAGAATTGATGAATAGAATCTTACTTGAGAAAGTAAGAAGCATGTTGGCTGCTTCTGGACTCTTGGGTGAAATAGTTGTTAGTGCGGCTTATTTGATCAATAGGTCCCCATTTGTGCTTTTGAATGAGAACTATCCAGAACTTGTGTGGTATGGTAAAAGTGTTGATTTTTCAAACTTGAGAATCTTTGGTTATGCTACTTTTGTGCATAAAAATCTTGACAAATTAGAACCAAGGGCTAAAAAATGTGTTTTCCTTGATTACCCTGAAGGTGTAAAAGGTTATAAATTGTGGCTGAAGAGTGAACCCTGTTATATAGTAACTATTAGTAGAGATGTTATTTTTAATGAAATTGAATTTCCTTGCCTTCCTGTTTCTATGCCTATTCTTGCTACTAATACAACTCCAAGTGAGGTGAAGCATACACCTAACTTGCTTGTTTTACCTGACTCTGATTCTGAAAGCTTGTATGATGATACTGATAATTTAAGTGAAGCTGAGAATATTGAAAACGTTGATTATCAACTTGCTAGGGACAGACCTAGAAGAAATATTAGGCAACCATCTATATTTAATAATTATCAGATGAATATGCATGCTTTGAATGTATATGAAACCCCAACTGATCTTGAACCAAAGTCGCATAAGGAAGTTGTAAACTCTTGAAACTCTGTTGACTGGTTAAAAGCTATAAATGATGAAATGAATTCCCTGCATGTTAACCAAACCTGGACTCTAGTACCCAAGCCTAATACTAGTTCTGTTATTGCATGTAAATGGCTTTATAAGGTAAAAGAGGAAAATAACATCGTTAGGTTTACAGTCAGACTTATAGCGAAATGTTTTACTTAAAAAGAGGGGATAGATTATACATAAATCTTTGCTCTTGTTGTTAAGTTTGTCACTATGCACATAATGCTTGCATTAGTTGCTCATTTTCATTGGGAATTAAAACAACAAGATTTTAAAATGCATTCCTGCATGGTGACCTTGATAAACATATATATATGAGTCAACCTGATCATGTATGTTTGCTTAAAAAGTCCTTGTATGATTTAAAACAATCTCCTTGGCAATGGAACAAATAATTTGACTCTTGCATTAAAAATTCTTAAGTTTAAAATAAGCATGCATGATAACTATCTTTACTTTAAGAATGATATTGTTCCTACTTTTTTGCTTATGTATGTCGATGATATGCTACTTGTGAGTCTGTGCATGACATCTATCGAATATATGCAGAAATGCTTAAGTGAAAACTTTGATATGAAGTATCTAGGAGATGCTAAATGAATAATAGGCATGTACATTGTTAGAGATAGAAAAAATCACACCTTGCATTTGAATCGGTTTTTTATGTAAATAAGAGTTTGAGTAAATTTTCTATGTTTAACGCTAAACCTACGAGTGTCCCTCTTGCTGCTCACCATGTGCTACGTAAGGATAAGTCTCCCAAGACTGATTCTGGAATTGATGAAATGTTTAAGGTGTATTATGCTAATGTCATAGACTCAATTATGTATCTTATGGTAATCACCCGATCGGATATTGCATACACGGTAGGCTGCTTAAGTAGATATATGTCTAACCCTGGTATGCCTCATTGGGAAGCATTAAAATGGCTTTTAAGGTTTTTAAAAGGATCTGTGAATACTTTGCCTTAGATTTTCAAAATGTGCTCAAGGTGTGAACTTGATTGGATATACCGATTCTAATTATGCTAATGATAGAGATAATATGAAGTCTTCTACGTCATATATGTTCACTCTGTGTGGGTCGTGTATCAGTTGGAAATCCCAACTTCAGCATATTGTTGCTTTATCCGCTACTGAATCTGAATACATTGCTATACTGATGCTCTAAAAGAAGTTGTATGGTTAAAAAGGCTATTATCTGAAATTGGATATTTAGAAAGTGATGTAGTTGTTTATTTTGATGGTCAATCTAGAATTTAGCTTTGTAAAAGCATGTCTTTCATGATCGTACTAAGCATATAGATGTTAGGTATCACTTTATTCGGGATATCTTTGAAAAATGGACTGTTAAACTTGAGTTAATACCCTCACAATTTAACCCTGTTGATATGGGAACAAAATGCTTATCTGTCGAGAAAACTAAAGATTGCATGAATACTTGGAACTTTGATTCCTTGGATTAAGGTGTGTGTTGCTTGCTCTTAGATTCTGGACTTCCTTTGTCTCACTTATTGTTTCTTGTATATGTGTGCATGTGCGTATGGGCTCTGATGAACTGGCTGCGCCCCGGATAACTTGACAATCGATTTTGTGTGGGTTGGTCCAATAAGGTAGAGAACGTTATTAATTTGGGTATTGGCCCAATATTATTGTGGACTCTTTCTTTTCTTTTGACCGGGCTCAGACCGTAGGCCAATGGGCCCAGCCCGTTGCCTTCTCAATTAACCCTAGCCCACCTCCTGTGGTTCCCCACATTTGCTTTCCCCTTTTCCCTGTGTAGCTGTCTTCTCTTTATTTCTGTCCCTCCCGACATTTATCCTTCAGTGCATCCAGTCCTTTCCCTAGGCAATCTTCTCTCTTAATGGTAGAGTTGAAACCGTGTGTCCCTTCGGGGTTCTCCGGCAACTGGCTGCCTAAAAGAACGACCTCATTCGTTCTGATGAGAGGCATCACAGTTGTATGTTTCACTCTAACCTTTCTTTCCACTACCTTATTCTTCTATACTGAGTGTTTGATCTCTTCTGTGAGATTTACCATATATAGGGTTGTGATTCTTTGAGTGGGTAAGGAGTTGAGGGAGAAGTGTTACCGGGAAGGGTTTGGGTGCTTTGTAGAGAAGATAAGTCTTGTGCGACTTCCTTATCACTGCCGATTGTCTTGTGTGATCAAATCGGGACAAGCCCAGGAATCCCTGAGCTCTTGTCTCTTCGAGATGGCGACATTGATACCCAACAATATGTATAACTACATATATATATGTGTGTGTGTGTGTGTGTGTGTATTAATCTAAGAATAAAAACATAACTAGGTGTGATATTTTTATTTCTAGATTTTTTATAAAAAATAATGTCAGTGAGCATGATGTTTTTTGACAAAAAAATATCATTCTCGGTAATGTTTTACAATAATTTATGAAAAACTTTTAAACTCATGATAAATCATAAATTTTTATTTAAAATATAATATTATGTTAACCATGCCATTTACAAAAATTTGTTACTAACCATATCAATATTGCTCAAGTCTATTAATAGTCAAGATTCATCGGTACCAACAACATCTAACGCTCTCCAAATTTTCTTCAACATTAGTTCCTTCTGGTGTAACATTTGCCAAAAAATGGTTTACGAAAGAAAAAGAACTGAAAAATAGTTACAAAGAAGACAATATAACTACAAAAAGAATAAATTTACACTATGTTTCATATATTAAAAAAAAAAAAAAAGATGTTGGGCTGGGCTTTAATAACTTTATTTAAAATAATTGTCCAAGATGCAATTATTTGTATATATATATATATATATATCCAGTAAAATGAATCAAGTGATGAAATATCTCCCTTGGTTATAGTGTACAATCCAGAATGTGAGAGCCAAAGTTCCTTGGAAAAATGAAAAAATAAATTAACAATTTTTATGATAAAGTAAGACATTGATAAAATAAATGTCATATATTAATTTCACAAGTGAGTTGTTCCACATCAAAAAAATGAAAGAAGGAAGATTAGGTTATATGTCTAGTGAGCCATTCCTTAATTTTAGGATGTAATCTCGTTAGGAGTATGGCTAGTTTCACCTTCAACTATTGAGTACGCTTCAATGTGTGAGACCCTCACATGTGGGGGGAGGGGGAGTGCATGGTTTTAAGATGAAACCTCGTTAGGGTGCTATTGAATACGCTTCAATGTGTGGGACCCTCACATGTGGGGGGAGGGGGAGGGCGTGGTTTTCAGATGAAACCTCGTTAGGGTGTGACTATCTTCGACAATTATATACACTTCAATGTGTGAAACTGTACCAAGTCCTCCGAATTGAATACACTTATACACTAAAAGTAAGAGTTTTAACAAAGCCCAATTAATTTTATTAACTTAAGTCCACTAAAATATTAAAAATTTTTAATATGATTTGTTGTTTTGAATAAATTCATATTGCATCATGCCAATTATTTATTTAAGTTGTATTTAGGGCCCAAGTTAATTTAGGTAAAAAATTGTCAGCCATATTGGTTGACCCAAAAGCTTGGGCCCATGTATAAATTCGTTTCATTTTAGTGAAATGTGCATTGAAACAAACGTAAATGTGTTCGCCTAAAAATACAAAATAGATATCGAACATTCTACAAAAATATTTCGCAATTGGTTTATCAAAAAAATAACTTTAAATCTATTGGATTTAATTCAGATAATTTAATTAAGATATAAGGTTTGAATCTACAGCATAGTTCATATATTCGAGATAAATTGAGAATTTTATTGAATAGAGGTATCTAGGAAGAATTCGCTTTGAAGCAACTGTGCCCACACGTCGGATTATTTCACAATTAAATCAAATTAAAAAAGACCTAAAGTTAGGGATTTAGCAATAGGTTATGTTTACCCTAATTAGGGTAAAAAAGACCTAAAGTTGAGAATCCCAATCTGACTTGAAGTTGAAGTTTTTTACAACTATATAAACATGAAATCACTTAGCATGAAAGTTTACCCTAATTATTAGAGCCGTCAAGACGGGCTGGCGGGGCAGGGCAGGTCAAAACCCACCAAGCTCACCATTTGATGAGGCGGGGTGGGGCAGACTAGAAAAAAGGCGGGCTGCTAAAACTCCAACCCAGCCCAACCTACCAGCATGTTACGGGCTTGGCGGGCCAACCCACGGGCCGTCGGAATTGGGAGTGGGAAGACGGGGACGGGGAGGGTGGTTGTGGACTATGGCCGTGTCATGGTCGTGAGTCTCGTGAATAGAATTTGGGGGTGGGAGGGGGGGTTTGGGCGTCCGAGGGATTTGGGAATTGGAGGTAGACATGGGCACGGTTCCGGTTCCAAACCGGAACCGCCGGTTCGAACCGGCGGTCAACGGTTCGGTTCGAACCGTTGACCGGTTCCGGTTCCGGTTTGGAACCGAAACCGTATTACATACGGTTCGGTTCCGGTTCTCCTTTTTTTGGAACCGGAACCGGCGGTTCCGAACCGCCGGTTAGAACCACCGGTTCCGAACCGGCGGTTCCGGTTCCCGGTTCCCGGTTTCGGTTCCCGGTTCCGGTTCCGGTTCCCGGTTTCGGTTCCCGGTTCCGGTTCCGGTTCCCGGTTCCCGGTTCTGAGCTTTCAAAAATATAGATCAACGGCCCAGATCATGTGACCGTTGGGAACCGGCGGTTCCGAACCGGAACCGAACCGGAACCGGGAACCGGCGGTTCCCAACAAATCTTAAAAAAAAAAAAAAAAAGAAGAACCGGCGGAACCGGGAACCGGAACCGGAACCGGTGGAACCGGCGGTTCCGGAACCGGAACCGGAACCGTGTATATGGCGGTTCGGTTCCGGTTCCACCCTCCCCGGTTCCGAAAACCGGCGGTTCCGGAACCGAAACCGGAACCGCCGAACCGTGCCCATGTCTAATTGGAGGGAGGTAATAAATTATTACTGAATTGGGGGTTTAGACTTCTAGTCGTCACTTTTGTGACTTGTGAGATAGGGAGGGTAGGTGGGTTATGGAAAGGTGGGTGGGTCATGGGTGGCCCGGGTTGTTATGATTAATTATATTGTAAATAAAAAATAACTTAGGAACCCGTAGGTTGGCCCAACCCACCCCCAACTTGTTTAAACCTGCAACCCACGTGGACCAGCTCGTTGCGGGCCGCCAGTTGGCGGGCTGTTAAATTCCTAGCTCAACCTGCCTATTTTACGGGGCGGGACGGGCTAGCTCTGCGGGCCTGGCCCATTGTGATAGCTCTAATAATTACAATAATAACAATAAGTAAGGTATTACCCTAATTTCTGCTATTAATTTGATATGTTCTAGGTCTTGTAATGGCCACCGACCACCTCTCCAAAAACCATCTGCTTGTGGCTGCCAAACTCAATCCATCACCGCACGATCATCATATCTGTCATTGCTCTACGGCCAACCTGAATAATAAATCACAAATTCACCTTAAATCAATTATGACAAGGCCTTAAATAGTGATGAAGTCGTGTGTGGTGTAGCAAAAATGGGGGAGGGGTAGAAGTTGCTACCTAGACGAGCCTTAAATACGAGGCCTGAAAATCATCGTCTTGCACGCTCAGCGGCGGCGCCTATACGGAGAATCAGCTTAGTCGCCAAGCCTCGTCATAACTCAATCCAAAAATGAGAAAGGAAAAAAGTGCAGTATGTGTATGTTTCAGTCTAAGAGGGGGAGGGAAGAAATAGTGATGAAGTCGTGTGTGGTGTAGCAAAAGTAATTGGAGAAAAAGAAAATAAAAGACAGCAAAGGGGATGGACGCGTGAACCTGCAACAGAAATGAAAGAAAAAAAATTGAAGAGGAGAGAGAAAGAGGTACCAAATATAGAGTATTTTCTTTTGAAAGCAAGAAAATTGAATAAAATTTATTGTATTAATGTAAATATTTTTATTATTATATATAGTATCGAATCTGTCACAAATTTATAACTGATTTGTTAAAATCAAGTAATTATGAAGATATATTAATTTTTTTCATTAGTTTTGATAAAATTAGTAACATTACCAATATTAACAAATAAAAATATAAAAAATTTAAATAAATGTTAATTGGTTAGCAATATAACAACATTTCCTAAGCATTTGTTTTTTCATTTGTAAAAAGAAAGATGGGCGGAAAAAATGATAATATCGAAAATAGAAACAGTCACTTTATTATTATGGGTGTTGCCAAACACACCACAAAAATTACTTTTCACACCATTTTAATTTAGTGAATAAAATTAAATAGAATATAAATGACATATATGCCCTTATGTAATTTTTTTTTAAATAAACATTAATATTTTCATTGTTGATATTCTTCATTCCTTGCTCAAACACAATCACACCTTAACCCTATATTCAAACGAATAAAAATAAAAGTTGAAATATTTGTAAGTAATTGATAATGAAAAATAGAAATACAAATGATATAGAAAATATAGTTATTATAAAAATTACACAATTAAATACTGTATTTTTTGTCGAAAAACTAAACTGCGCGCACGTTCAGCCAACCAGGGCCAAACATACAATATGGCGTTCGGCCAACAATGGCGGAACACACAGCATTGTGTTCGGCAAATCGGGGTCGAACATAAAACAAGGCGTTTGACCATCATTGGCCGAATACTATGCTCTGTGTTTGGCCACAGTTGGCCGAATGCCATATTGTATGTTCGGCCCTGGTTGGCTGAACGTGTGCGCAGTTTTAGTCCTTTAACAGAAAATACATGATTTATTTGTCTAATATTTATATTAATTATATTTTCTATATCATTTATATTGTATGGTCTATTATTGATTTCTTATAAAATATTTTATATTTTATTTGTATTCCTTTGAATATAGGGTTAGTGTGTGCGTGTTTAGAATCAAGAATGAAGAACAACAGTAATAACAATATTATGATTCTGTTTAAAACATATATAAGGGTATATTTGTCATTTACATTATATTTAAATTTATTCAAAAAATCAAAGTGGTGTGAATAATAATTTTTGTGGTGTGTTTACAAACATCCTATTATTATATACTATAAGAAGCTTTGACAAGGCATTAGTTTTTCAATAAACTTATCCCATAAGGCTACTGTCAGTTTATTAATTTTTTCAACACAATAGAAAATATACCAATATTAACAATAATTTTGAATCTTACATTTAAATTTAAGTTGAAAAAATTAATATATTATATATTATATAAAATTTAAAATACATGTGATCTAAGAGTTATCTCCATTAGCCTCTTCGGGCCATCTTTCGTCGGCATCGATTTAGCTGGCTGCATCCCATAAACTCGATCAATCACATCTTATAATTCAATACAAAAATTTAATATATTTTATTAGAATAACAAATAGAAAAATTATAAATAATTAAACTATAATAAATAAAAAAGAGTGCCAAACAAAAGAGTTTCATCTTTCTTCTCTGGACCATATATCCAATCGAATGATTTGAAGTTGAATCTGTTCATAGGAAACAATGAGTCCCTAAACTCGTGAACCTTTGTTTTGCCATAAAAATTGAACTTATGTCTATGGCTTATTGTTTTGAATTTAAATTCTTCAGTTGACACTATGATATCATAGACACCCCTGCAAAAATAATGAAATTAAATATGTTAAATATTGCATGTGTCATGCTACCCATTTTATCACATTTATTATGAAATTTATTTTTTGATGATACCTGTTCATACTTAAAAACACACTCAAAATTGAAGATCTGATTTTTGTCCGCAAATTTAGGTACATTGTATGAAGTTTAAAAGTCCAAGCCCTTCTCTTCGACATTACAGATCAATAAAGTACGGAAAAAATATATGAATAGTGAGAGTGCACAATGTAGACGACACAAAATGTTGCACTATTTATAATAAACATTAAGTTCAATAGATAGTTAGGTATTGCTGAAAAATTTAGGAATCAGTTCAATAGATCAGTACATATCGGCATTCTATGGTGCAGATTAATTAGATATGAGATATATTTTTCAAAATCTTGTAATATTACTAAATCAAATATTGTTGTTAAGAACATTTAGTTTAATAGATAGCTTTTTTTTTGAAAAATTTAGGAATCAATTCAACAAATTGGTACATATGGTATTCTAAATATATTATAAATATATTAAAATGAATGCTTATTGGTTAGCACATTTCCTAAAAATTCGTCTTTCCATTTGTGGAAAAAAAAAAAGATATGCTACATATATGAATAAGTTATTGTGAGGATTGATAGGTTAAAATCAATATTCCAAATCTTGTAATATTAGTAAATCAAATATAACAAAATTTCCCGAAAATCCTGAAAATATAAATATATTATAAATATATTAAAATGAAAATAGATTATTTAGATATGAGATATATTACTGTTACAAACATTCAGTTTTATAGATACGTATTGCTGGAAATCTTGGAATCAGTTCAACAGATTAGTACGGTATTCTAAATATATTAAAATTAATGCTTATTGGTTAACAATATAACAACATTTTCTAAAAATGTCTTTTAGTTTGTGGAAACAAAAATAGGCGAGAAAAACTGAAAAATCTAGGAATCAATTCAAAAGATAAGAACATTTTCTAAAAATTCACCTTTTTATTTTTTTAAAAAATATGAATAGAAAAAATGATAATAACAGATATAGAAACCATGAGATTTACTATTATATATATAGATTAAGTGACAAGTTGTCCTATAAATTATAATATCTTGAAATTAAGCATATTAATATTTTTATCTTACCGTCTGAAATGAAATATATGCCTATTTGCTTCCCTTTTAAGAGCTTGATTTTAGAAAGGTTAGTTTTATACACACACGTATTATATGCCACGTGTTTATATGTTCAGTGTATTATTTAATTAAAGTTAGAAAAAATCAAGTTGTTGTAAAATCCTTCTAACACAGGCTTTCTCTTTGATTTAAGTGACACAATAGCTTCTTCAATCTCCAAATCATCAAAGCCCAATATATTCTAACATATGATCTAGAACTTCTTTGAATTCTTCATTTATATTGGGCTTAGGAGTCAGGAGCTCAAAAGAGGGCATTTCTTCAACGAGTCTCTTCATTATTTATGAAATTGTTTACGACATTGTCAACATATTTAAAAAAAAAAAAAAAAAAAAAAAAGATAATTATCATAAAAGAATTTGTGTGCCATAGTCAAGTTAGGAGTTTGAGATGATAATGCTTCATGCTATTGTTTTTTGTAATTTTTCCTTAATATTCAACAACTTCTTCAGGTGGAAACTAGATACAATAACAGTGTTCCCCTTTGATAATAAAAATGATTCAGGTACATCCTGAAAAAAGAAAAGAAAAGAAAAAAAGTTAAGGAAAGTAACAATTTTCTATATAAAAGTAACTCTTTTCATAAAAAAGTAACGGTTTCAACGTTAAAATAACTTACATCTTTAGCTAGTTTTTTTATTTGATCATCATCTGGTTTGAAATTGATGGAGTTGCAAGGAACATCATCAACCTTTACTCCTTTCTAAGATTCATTTTTCTCATATTTATCATGGCTTGATTTCCCCCTACTTTGACCATTGAAATTTTCTACTTCCAGTGGGAAGTGATGATACTAATAGTTTTAACAAACCTCCAAACCCATTCCTTTATCATCTTCTGTTTGTTTGGGTGAAAACTTCTGAACAAGCTCAAATACATCTTGTGGTCTACATTTGCGAACAAGTGATCTATCTTTCCTACAAAAGAAACATAACTATTACTTTTCAGGAAAAACTATGTTACTTTTTATTGATTTTTTTAACTTTTTTTACTTCAACTCTACTGAATATCTCTTCTTAACTTCTTCCATTTTTTTACTCTTCATTTGCACTTGACCTTCATTAGGACTTGACTTTCTCTTTTTCTCTTCTACTATTTTTTTTGTAAAGTTTTGAATTAGTCAAACTTTTTAAGAAGATATATTTTGCCGGTTTCTTCCTTGATAAAAGACCAGATAAGGTTCTCAAACTTGGGCATCAAGTATTATCCCACCAGAATAGGAAAACAGTTGAAGACCGAGTCAAAACTCTATCCTGAAAGAGAGACGGTTGAGGAAAGAAAGGAGAAGTGGAGATCATCATTCCATGAACGTGGCTAAGTGGAAAAGGAAGAGAACAAGAACTGGAAAACTCTATAAAGGAAACGGAAGAAGAAAGGAAGTGGAACGCACTGAAAACGATACAATATTCTGATATAGCAGATCGATGTTGCCAAGAAAGTTGTCGTCACTCTGACTCCAACATCCTGCACTGTTCATCGACGGATTTTCCTAATCTGTTGTTGTCAATTCATACACTGAGAGTTGGAGTGATACTTTGTTTCTCTTTGTTTACTTTCTTGGCTAGTTTAGTCGACTTGAAATCCATATTGGATTTCAAGCACTTAAGGATCGTAGGAAGCATTATTCGATCCCTTTTTGTAATTCACTTTTGTTAGTGGATAATTTTCGCCCTGTTGGCTTCACAAGTCATTCTTGACTTGTGAATATTTTATTTCGGGTTACTCTCGACTATTTCCATTCAGCACCGTACTTTCAATTGGTATCAGAGCAGTCACTTGATACACTAAGTGTGGTTCTGGAGTTTTGGTGCTACAATGGAAATGATGAGTCTTCCATGTTCTCCGGTTCTTTCTAAAGAAAATTCTGACAATGTTCAATGCCGAGCTTGCAGAGGATTCGGTCACTATGCAAATGAATGTGCTAACGTACTTTGGAGACATGGAAAGTCAATGTGGATATCTCTCAGTGAAGAAGAAATTGATGAAATGCATCCAATAGAAGAAGAAATCAAAACCGCTGCGCTGCTCACATCAATCCACGAATTTTCTGATGATGAGGAGATACTTAGTCCCTCAAGTTCGACTACATCCGACAGGTACAATTTTTTCTCTAATTCTGATTTTAACTATTTTAATGGGTGTATAAGTGATGCAGAATTATTAGAGGAAGAAGAAGATGATCGAATACTCAAAGAAATTCAAGCTGTTCAGGATGAACTTCTCAAAAATCTGGAATTAAGACAGCAAGAAGCAGAAAGTCTGTGCAAAGAAAATGAAGAACTCAAGAGGATGATTGCAAAGCTGGAAGTTTCTCTTACAAAGAAGGATGTTGAATTGAGTAAACTCAAGATTGAACTTCAAGTTACGAATGAAAAGTTCAAGAAATTGAATAAATGTACTTCTAAGCCCGATGAAATTTTGGCTGTAGGAAATATAGGCAATTCTGGAATAGGTTATCACAAAACTGCTGCTGCTTTGTCAACTAATTTATTTTGTGATCAAAATCCTATCATTTTTGTTAAAGAAAGTGGAAAAGAACTGTAAAAAACAGATACAGAAAAAATGACCAAAAGAAAAAGAAAATTTGTCTGTCATTACTGCTTCAAACCAGGGCATATACGACCCTACTGTCAAAAATTTAAAACTGATCTGTCGTTGAAACACATGTTGCCACGAATGTTGCACAACATTCGTCACAACATCGTGAAACAGAAAAATACAGCCGTCTGTCAGAATCTAAAATGGGTCCCTAAACCAAGTTTTTCATGTAATGTAGTTTTTACTGCTCTTAAGACTAACCATTCAGAGTCTTGGTATTTCGATAGTGGCTGCTCAAGACACATGACAGGTTCAAAAAGGTATCTTACCAACTATGAATCATTCCAAGGAGGAACATTAAGGTATGGTGGAGGAGCTCAAGGAAAAATCATAGGAAAAGGAACCCTCTTATAGATGGTTCCCTAACCTTCGAAATGTTCTACATGTGGACGGACTGATGGCCAATTTGATCAGTATAAGTCAATTATGTGATGATGATCTTCAGGTAAAATTCAACAAAGACAAATGTGAAGTATTTGACTCGGCAAATGCTTATGTAATGACAGGTAACATATCTTGTGATAACTGCTATTTGGCTGGAAGAAGCTCGACATGCAATGCCCAGACTGACGAAACAACCCTTTGGCATCAAAAGTTAGGGCACGCAAACCCTATAAACATCGAAAGATTGATCAGATTAGATGCTATAAAAGGTTTGACCAAACTTGATAAAGGTAAACAAATTGTGTGTGGAGAATGTAAAAAAGGTAAACATACTGGAGCCTCTCATGAACACATAAAGTTTATAGGTACTACTCGAAACTTTGAACTGATCCATATGGACCTCATGGGTCCAATGGAAATCGAAAGTTTAGGTGGTAAACGGTATTCATATGTTTTAGTTGATGATTTTTCCAGATATACTTGGATAAACTTTCTTAGAGAAAAATTTGAAACATTTGATGTGTTTAGAAAACTGCATGCTAGGTTCAAAAATGTAAATGGTTCTTGTATATCACGTATAAGGTCTGATCATGGTAGAGAATTCAAAAACTCATTATTTTCAAACTTTTGTGATAAACTAGGCATCATACATGAATTTTCTGCACCTAAGATGCCTCAACAGAACGGTATAGCTGAAAGGAAAAATAGAACCTTGCAAGAAATGGCTCGTGTGATGATTAGCTCAAAAAATCTGTCTAAAAGATTTTGGGCCGAAGCCCTTAATACTGCTTGTCACATCTCAAATTGCGTTTTTTTAAGACCCGACACACACATGACTCCATATGAAATTTTAAATGGGCGTAAGCCAAATTTGAAATATTTTCATGTTTTTGGATGTGTTTGTTATATTCTGAATGATCGAGATGCTCTTACAAATTTTGATTCAAAAAGTGAGAAAGGAATATTTCTTGGATATGGTTTAAAAAGTCAAACATATCGTGTGTTTAATCTCAAGACTAAGTGTATTCAAGAATCTGTAAATGTTATGTTTGATGATCTCACTGATCTGGCAGGAAAAACTGAAGAAGACAATGTTGAAGCATATATTGATATGCAGAATTACGGATATGTTGAACCAGCTGAACAGAAGTCGATTCTGGATGTTGAACAAAATGTTGAACCACACTCGGAATCAACATTACCTTCGGATCCAGAAACAGAAACCGAGCCACAAACATCAGAAGACTCAGTTATTTAACAGATTGAAAGAAGAGATCCACCAAAAAGGATAAGGAAGAATCACCCGATTACTCAAGTCATTGGTAATGTGCATGAAGGTATCACAACAAGACGTAAAGCACCGGTGAACTATAGAGATATGGTAAAATTTGTTTGCTTGTCCTCTATATTTAACGAAGTAAATTCGTCATGTTTCTTGTCTTTGACTGAACCAAAAATTATTTCTGAAGCCTTAGGAGATAAATTTTGGATAGATGCTATGCAAGAAGAGTTAAATCAATTCATCAGGAATGACATTTGGTATTTGGTTCCCCGACCTAAAGAAATTAATGTAATTGGAACAAAATGGATATTCAAGAATAAATCTGATGAATCTGGGAATATTGTAAGAAATAAAGCAAGATTAGTAGCTCAGGGGTATACACAAGTGGAAGGGATAAATTTTGATGAAACTTTTGCTCCTGTTGCTAGAATAGAATCGATCAGATTGCTTTTAGCCCTTGTCTGTTTCATGAAAATAACTCTTCATCAAATTGATGTCAGGGCTGCCTTTCTAAATGGAAATTTAAAAGAGGAAGTTTATGTCGAACAACCTAAAGGGTTCGAGGACCCTAATAAGCCTAATCATATGTATCGACTTAATCGAGCCCTCTATGGATTGAAACAAGCCCTTAGAGCATGGTATGGAAGATTAAATGAATTTCTTTTAAACTTTGGCTTTTCAAGAGGTGAAGTAGATCGTACACTATTTATAAAAAGATCAAATCATGATATATGTGTAGCTCAAATCTATGTTGATGACATAGTCTTCGGTTCTACATCCAAAACAATGCTTAATGAGTTTGTAGAAGCCATGTCATCAACATTTGAGATGAGTATGGTTGGAGAATTGTGCTACTTTTTAGGTTTGCAGGTGAAACAAAGCTCTGACGGCATTTTCATACCACAAAGCAAATATGCCCGCAACCTTGTTCAAAGATTTGATCTTGAAACACCAATGGGATTGACTCAGAAGCTCTGCACCGACGATGTTGGACAAAATGTTGATCCAACATTGTACAGATCGATGATAGGGAGTCTGCTATATTTGACAGCAAGCCGCCCAGACATTATGTACAGTACTTGTATCTGTGCTCGATATCAAGCATGTCCGAAAGAAAGCCATCTAAAAGCCGTTAAAAGAATAATCAGGTATGTTGCTGGAACTTCTAACTTAGGAATTTGGTATTCTAAGCACACAAACACGAACTTGATAGGATTTAGTGACTTTGACTGGGAAGGGGATATTGATGACCAAAAGAGTACTAGTGGGGGATGTTTCTTTCTAGGAAATAACCTAGTCTCCTAGCACAGCCAAAAACAGAACTGTGTCTCTCTCTTTACTGCTGAATCTGAATATGTAACAGTAGGAGAGTGTTGTACACAATTATTGTGGCTCAAACAAATGCTAGAAGACTACGGTTATCCTAGTGATACTCTTGTTGTTTTCTGTGACAACTCTAGTGCAATTAATATCTCAGAAAATCATGTTCAACACTCACGCACTAAACACATAGACATTCATCATCACTTTATTCGAGATTTGGTAGAAAAAGATCTTATTCGATCAGAATACGTTAATACTGAGAGTCAAATAGCAGATATATTTACCAAAGCTCTTGATTTTGAGAGATTTTCCATTCTTAGGAAGTCTCTTGGCCTATATGTTATGTGAAAAATACTCCATCCAATCTGTACATAAATCTGTAAATACATTCTACCTCTATGACTCCCTTGGCCAAAAAAAAAAAAAAAAAAAAAAGGGATCTTAGGCTAAGAATACTCATCAATGAGAGTAACTTGGGGGGCACGGCGCTCGCTACGACGATGCTACCTTGTAAAATACTGATGAGTTGAATAATTCATGAAATACTTGAGTAACTAGGGGCACGGCGTTCGCTGCGACGATGTTCTCTACGTCAAAAGAGTGTTTCCGAATTATTCTTCCAACTTCACATCATAAAGTACCTTGGGGGGCACGGCGTTCGCTGCGACGATGCTACCTTGAAAAATATGATGAGAACCTGGAATTCTTACCTACTATTCACAAAAAAAAAAAATTGCCAAAGTTGGGAGTCGTAACTCAAAGCCTGATATGATCCCATGAATAATATTCTCCCATTGCCAAAGTTGGGAGTCGTAACTCAAAGCCTGATCTGATCCCATGAATAATATTCTCCCAAATACACCATCTGAAAGAAATCCTATTCTGTTGTTTAAAATCGGTATAGGTGTATTTTTTTTGAAAAAGATTCTGCTTCTTTAAAATTTTTTGGATAAGTGCTCGTGTGCCTTTGTGTTAGTGGGTGTAAGTTGAATTGGTGACAGTTGAGATTTTCGCGCCTTGGATTATCACCAGGCATCCCCTACTTCACGTCTTCCTTAACTGTCACAACACTGCACAAGAAAAGAAAGGTCATGCCTCCTTTAAACACACAGTCACTGTGCACTAAATAAATGCTTCCTTCTTCATTTTTTACTTCATCACTTTCCTCACTAATCTCTGTTCTCTGTTCAACTTGGCTTCAATGGCGGACGAGGCTTCTCGAAGGTTCTCGCCCAAATTCTGGAGCTCCTCGCCCAGGTCGCCGCCGCTAGAGTATCTCCCGACAGATGGTCACGAAATGGAAAATTCCATTCCCTGCTTCTCGCCTGTCCTCCTTGTTCTCTGTTCTTCACAAGGATTTCAGCCCACCTCCACAGATGTGTTCTCCAAATTTCCCAGAATTTTGACAGTCCATCCAGGATTCCTCCAAGAAGATCGACGTCCGGGCTCTGGATGACAAGATTAAACACCTTCCTGCCATACGAGATGCCCTTTCTTCCCAATTAGGGGGAGAAGATGCTGCTACTGCTACTGCTACTGCTGCTGCTGCAGATGCTGATGCTGAGGCTACTGCTGCTACTGCTACTGCTGCTGCTGCAGATGCTGATGCTGATGCTGATGCTACTGCTACTGCTGCCGATGATGCTGATGCTGCTGCAAGTGACGATGATGGACGCAGTGGATGACTGTGTGATAGTATGGGTACATTTATTTTTGTTGGGTACATCGATGTTTGACTTTTGATTCTATTTATCCCGCTAAGCTTTGCGGCTGCTTTGAGGAACTTATGTTGATATATGATGCTTGATATTTGCTTGTTGCTGCCAATAATTATGCCTTCTTGATTGTGCTTATGGAAATAGTAATGTTGATATATGATGATTGATATTTGCTTGCTGCTGCCAATGAGCAAGCTGCTAATGCTTATGCCTCTTCAATTGTGCTTATGGAAATAATTATGCTAGATTGATTGATGCTTTGATGTTTATGATGTTTATGCGTGGCATGCTGATTTGAATTGAAAGACTAGCTTGACATTGAGGTAGACATGCTGAGATTTTTGCTTACAATGCTGATGCAAAATTATGCGTGGAATCTGAAGTAGATATGTCTTCTTGTGCATTTTTATGCTTATCCTATATTGGATACATGTTAAGGGGGAGTTTAAATTTAGGGGGAGAACATGTTGATGTATTTAGGAGAACATGTGACATGATTATCTGTACTACTTTGATTTGTCCAGAAAATTTATTTTGGAGATAATCTTGAGCTGGTTTTGTACTGATGAACTCGATCTTAATGTCTGGTGTAGCTTTGATTTTTATTGGATAATTCTGGATTACTACTATATGCTGCAATGGTATTAAATGTCAAGAAAGTAGGGGGAGTTTGCATTAAGGGGGAGTTTTGCAGGATTTGCAATGCTGATATATTTGTTGGGTAAACTTTCTGTGTATTGTTTCCCATGTTCTAATTTGCATTCTCAAGTATTGAGAAATTGTGATGAAAGCCAAAAGGTGGAGATGAAAAAGGTGGAGATGAAAATGATGCTTAAGGTAGAGATGATGCTGAAGGTAGAAATGATGCTGATTTATTGATGTTGGTACTATGTTGTGTTGCTGTTGCTGTTGCTGCTGCTATGCTGAATTTGCTATCGTGCTGCTATGTTGCTGCTGCTATGCTGAATTTGCTGCCGTGCTGTTATGTTACTGCTGCTGTGCTGAATTTGCTGCCGTGCTGCTATGTTGCTGCTGCTATGCTGAATTTGCTGCCGTGCTGCTATGTTACTGCTGCTGTGCTGAAGTTGCTGCCGTGCTGCTATGTTTCTGCTGCTGTGCTGAATTTGATGTCGTGCTGCTATGTTGCTGCTGTTGTGCTGAATTTGCTGCCGTGCTGCTATGTTGCTGCTGCTGTACTGATAAAGGGTATACCATTGAGGGGGAGCTTGCAGGAAAGGAGAGTCTTGAAGAAAGGGGAGATAACTACATGTGCAAAATCTGATCTTTTGAATAATTGCTGTCTTCAAGTTGAAATATTTGGGAATTGGGAAGAAAGGTAAAAAGGGGGAGATTGTAAAGTTTTGAATTAGTCAAACTTTTTAAGAAGATATGTTTTGCCGGTTTCTTCCTTGATAAAAGACCAGATAAGGTTCTCAAACTTGGGCATCAAGTATTATCCCACCAGAATAGGGAAACAGTTGAAGATCGAGTCAAAACTCTATCCTGAAAGATAGACGGTTGAGGAAAGAAAGGAGAAGTGGAGATCATCATTCCACGAACGTGGCTAAGTGGGAAAGGAAGAGAACAAGAACTGGAAAACTCTATAAAGGAAACAGAAGAAGAAAGGAAGTGGAACGCACTGAAAACGATACAATATTCTGATATAGCAGATCGATGTTGCCAAGAAAGTTGTCGTCACTCTGACTCCAACATCCTGCACTGTTCATCGACGGATTTTCCGAATCTGTTGTTGTCAATTCATACACTGAGAGTTGGAGTGATACTTTGTTTATCTTTGTTTACTTTCTTGGCTAGTTTAGTCGACTTGAAATCCATATTGGATTTCAAGCACTTAAGGATCGTAGGAAGCATTATTCGATCCCTTTTTGTAATTCACTTTTATTAGTGGATAATTTTCGCCTTGTTGGCTTCACAAGTCATTCTTGACTTGTGAATATTTTATTTCGGGTTACTCTCGACTATTTCCATTCAGCACCGTACTTTCATTTTTCATATTTAATTTTCCTCCTTTTGCACAGTTTCTTCCTTCTTTCCTTCTCTAGAAAAAAAACAGAAAAAAAGAAAAGAAAAAGAAGCACAACACATAGTATTTATGCATTATAAGCAACACTGACAACAAAAATAGAAAAATGATGTAACAAAAAAAGTTACTCACAAGGAACATTGTGTTACTTTTACTGATAAAACACTTACTTTTATTGAAAACAAAAATAATAACTCTTATTAACTTTTTCCATCTATGATTTTCCACATTCTGCAACAATTTTGACCTTCTTGCCTTTTCTATATTCGCATTATATGTAACACTAACAACAAAAATTATAATAATAAAGAAACACAAAATATTACTTGTAAGGAACATTGTGTTACTTTTAATGATAAAATTGTAACTTTTATTGAAAACAAAACTAATACCTCTTATCAACTTCCTCAATTTTTTTTCCTCATCTCTTGTACCCCTTTCATCTTTGATTTTAAACCTTCTGTAGTAATTTCATCCTTCTTATTATCTTTAAACGTATTCTTTCATGTAAAATTGATATTTTTGTAGGTTTTAAATACTCTTCTGTGCCTTCAGCTTAATGTAAAAATTTAATTTTTGTGATGAATAATGTCTAGTGGTGGAAAAAGAAGAATTTTATTTGTCCCTATTATAAAGGGGGACATGCTCTTCAGGAGCCATGGTGGGCAATAACCAGCCATTCCCGTACTGTCGAGTACTAAGTGTACAATTCCTCCGGGGTATGAGGGGGACCTCCAGGGCAGGCTCTAAGCATTAGTAGGGTGCGAAGAGTCCTCGGTCGATTTGGGAATCGATCAGGCGGCATGGGACGATGAGGTCCATGTTGGGCGTTTCCTTAGGCCGTGAGGTTTGGATGAGATCCAGAGGTGCCCCGCGGGCTTTGGAAATTATTGGGCACCAGTCTCTAGGCCAATAGAGTGATCGAGGCATACATCCCGAGGCCTCGTGAGTTGACTCATAACATATACTATATATTCTAGCCATATCATGAGGGACCGTTGGCTTGAGACATGCGGTTGCGTGGCAACACCGCAATGGTGGGTAATTATGGGCATGTGTTGGCATGCAAGGCAAACGTCCAGAGTATCGTGTTGGGTGAATATGAGATGGCACAATATCTAAGCCAAGGTTTACAATGTTGTCCGTTCGGGCAGGGCCCAAACGAAGGGCCTTAGGTACAGCACCTAGGACACCCCTAGTGCATGACAAGGACGAGGAGTTGCGCTGTGGGCGTGCGAGCGACCCTCAGTGCCGTGATGGAGCAAGAGTGCTCCAAGGCTATCACAAGCTGTGCCAAAAGGACTTGGGAGTGTCAGCAGGGCGTAGCAGGCATGCTAGCTAGTTGGGGGCTGATGTCATGACACGCAAGGCGTGTGACAGGGCGCCCTCAACGAACATGGTTATTGATAATAGGCGAGTGTTTGCGCAAGGCGCAGCACAGGAATGTGTTCGAATGAGTATGCTGGTAAGCTTGATGTACTATACCGAGCAATGAGTCATCATAGGACTCGATGAGGCAAGAAGGCCGGACATAGGCTGTAGAGTTTTTGTGGCCACACAGGTATTGTTCCGCTGCGTAAAACCTCAACGGCTCGAATAACAGAAGGCGACGACTCATGACATGTGGTATCAGAGCCTGAAACTTTCTTCCCTGAGAAAGGCTCATTCCAGGTACGAAGTGAGTGTGCATTATTGAGGATCATCCTTCATGGAACCAGATGCTACTTGAAAATTGAGCAAAATTTTCTTGATCGGTATATGCAGTGGATTTCAGCTGCAGAGTGGGTGCCTTATGTTCTACGGCTAGTTTTTGAGAGTCGCATGGGTAGTTTGACAGGGGCGAATAGTAGTACCCCTTGTTGGCTTTATGGTTGGGCGAATGGTAGTACCCTAACCACGAGTTTCTATTTGTGGCATTTTGAAGTGTTGTGCTTGAGTACAGTTATTGACAACTTGGGGTTGGTGAAGTGGAGTAATCGACTTGCAGTGGCCATTATGATTGGGTGCACAAGTAACCTGATTGTCTATGGTTGGGTGAATCAATTTTGATTGTTTTGTGCTTGTCAGTGGCAATAATTTGAGCTCTGTTGGCAGCACTGGTTGGCAGATGGTTTAAGTGAGCACATTGCTATCAGTTTCCATGAGGTAGACACGGTGGACATTGTAAGTCGCAAAAGCAAGAATTTGTCTGTTGGCAAAGTTTGGTGGGTGTTTTGGAATGGATACAATACAAATCTTTAGAATTCATCTTGACTTCCATGTGGGAACATGCCGATGAGTCAGGTGGATAAAATTACCACGTCTGCAAGGGAGCAACCATATTGCGACAAGTCGCAAGTTTGGAGGTGGGAGTACACCTACATTGATTGAGATTGAGAACCTCCAATCAAGGTAGGATGAGCAAACAGATTGAGAAGTGCAGAGCCACAATGTAGATTGAGAAGTGCAGAGATGAAATGCAGATTGAGGTACACCTTAACACAGCCACAATAAGGGTTGCAATAGTAGAGTGTTCAGTTCTACGTGTGCAAGATTGACGGGTGTTGGTGGAGTTGACCACATCTTATAGGCTTCAGCCTTATTAGGTTGACAGAAAGAGCCAACAAGTGATTTGGAGCTTCCATCGGAGGAGCATCATTGGGAAACAAAGGTTGAGGTGGAGATACTACTGAGCTGAGACAAGTAGCGACCATCAAAGCAACAAGTTCTTTAGAGTGGGCGAGTCTCTTGTGCTGAGATGGGGCGTACTTCTAGAAAATAGTTGCATGCCCCGGGGGTGGGAGCTTGGAATATTGTTCTCATTTGAAACTCGTTCCGACTTTAGTGGAGGAGAAGCCACCAAGCCAAAGTTGCACGTCCAGGGGGCGGAAGCTTTGAATATTGTTCTCATTTGAGACTCGTTCCGTCTTGAGTGGAGGAAAAGCCATCTAGCCAAAATTTGAGAGATCTATTCGTACATAGCAGACATTGAGCATAGTGTGTTTGTCTTTGACAGGATTCTGACCCACAATATGGAAAGTGCTAATTGTTGGGATTCCTTAAAGAAACGACCGAGTTTGAGTTGAGCGGAGCATAAGACTCCTTTGGCATGTAGAAATTGGCACTGCATAAGGCATGGTGACCAATGGTTGAGCGAAGGCCCTAGGATCTTTTGGTACGTCGGGTGAGATGAGGTGTCCATCGTGACAAAGCAAGTGTTGCCAGGTCTGCAACACCTTCAGTGGAGGAGGGTGTGTGCACCACACCCACTTTTCACCAAAATTGAGCTGAGTATTGTGCAGATTTGGTTGAATTGAGGGCCTGGTATTAGTGGTCTTTGAGAAGACAAGAGCGCTTCCTTTAAAGAATTTGCTAGAGGCATTTTCCAAAGGGAACCGAGTTGTGTAAAGAGGCACATTTCCAGGAGCAGCCTTGCAGGCCTTCCCTGAGTTTTGTAAGAGGGTGCCATTCAGTGGAGCAAATGCTTTGTGCAAAGGCAGATTTGGTGTTTTAAAGGAAACATAATATGTCTGGTGCTAAAAGTTCAGACTTGAGAAGGCACCGCATGCACTATGAAGTAAGAGGACGTGTGTATGTATCGACAAGGATGTCGACAAATCGAGTGGAGAATAAATGTCATGAGATAGAATCCTTGGGATTGTTTGGAATTAGGTAGGATTATTCGGGATTGGCTATCTGTGACGTGAGTGGCACGCGCTGCAGCACTATCGGCTTAACAAATGAGGCACTTATGAAGTGGGGACTTCAGACTTGCTTAAATGACAAATACTTTGAGTTATAAGGAAAATCTCCACCAAGTATGGTTGCAATTCGAGGCCCTTAAGCCTTGCGGATGCTGAAGTGAAGTGACTGCTGAGTGCCTGCACGAATGCCTGAAAGATGCGTTGAACAGATGGCTTAAATGAAGGATTTTTTAGAAATGTTCTAGTGGAAAGTTCGTTGAGGTGTTAGGAGTGTTTCCACCAAGTTTCACCCAAAGATGTATCCGTTTGAGTAGAATCCGTCCGTTTGAGTAGGATCCGTCATTGAGTTGTAAAGTGTGGAATTGCAGTGGTGCGAGGGAGAGTGCAACGCATTGCGTAGACCACCCCCCAGATGAGGGAGTATCGGATGGGGCTGAAACTTTACAGACATCATATTGACAGCAGAAGATATGCTACAGACTTTATGGAAGCGAATTCGGTGTTCGGACGAGGAAGATACGAAGAGTCGCGTTCCTTGGCCAAACAATGTCTAGTGGTGGGAAAAGTGAAAATTTATTTTTCGCTATTATAAGGGGAGCATGCTCTTCAGGAGCCATGGTGGGCAGCAGCCAGCCTTCCCCGTACTGTCGAGTACTAAGCGTACAATTCCCTAGGGGTATGAAGGGGACCTCTGAGGCCGACTCTAAGCATTAGAAGGGTGCAAAAAGTTCTCGCGATTTGGCGGCATGGGACGGCGAGCTCCATATTGGGCGCTCCCTTGGGCCGGGAGGTTTGGATGAGATCCAGAGGTGCCCCGCGGGCTACGAAAATTATTGGGCACCACCTCTAGGTAGAGAGAGCGATCGAGGCATACATCCCGAGGCCTCTTGACCTGACTCGTTGCATGTGCTATAAGTTCTAGCCATGTCACGAGGGACCGTTGGCTTGAGACATGCGGTTGCGTGGCAACACCGCAAATGTGGGTAATTATGGGCATGTGTCAAAATGCAAGGCAAACGTCCCGAGCATCGCGTAGGGCAAATATGAGATGGCACAATTTCTAAGCCAAGGTTTACAATGTTTCTCGTCTCGGGCGAGGCACAAACGAGGGACCATAGGTATAGCACCTAGGACACCCCGAGTGCGTGACAACCATGAGGAGTTGCGTTGTGGGCGTGCAAGCGACCCTCAGTGCTGTGATAGAGCAAGAGTTCTCCAAGGCCATCAAGAGCTGTGCCGAAAGGATTTGAGAGTGTCGGCAAGGTGTAGTAGGTGTACTAACTAGTTGGGGGCTGATGCCAAGCCATGCAAAGTGTACGACAGGGCGCCCTCGGCAAAAATAGTCATTGAGAATAAGCAAGTGCTTGCGTAAGGTGCAGCACAGGGATGCGTTCGAATGAGTATGCTGGTAAGCTTGGTATGCTATACCGAGCAATGAGTCATCATAGGACTTAATGAGGCGAGAAGGCCGGATTGAGGCTGCGAGAGTCTTTGTGGCAGCATGGGTATTGTTCCGCTGCGTGAAACCTCGACGGCCAAAATAAAGGAAGGCCGCGACCCGTGACACAACCTCAGCAAATGATAATTACTCACACCTCTCAAATCCAAACAATAAAGAACCATATATAATTTCAGTTAACATATTGCATCTATGATTAAATATGATTGAATATATACAATACCTAAAAGGGAAAAATAACAATATCTCCAACAGACAACAATATTAAGAAACTTCAAACAACTTATTTGTGGTCAGACAAGACAAATGTGATGAATCGAAGTAATCCATTTAAACAACACATACCATAATCTCCAACAGACAAAAAAAAATCATAATATCATGTGAGTAATCAACAATACATGATAAAGAGAATGTAAACCACTTTAACAATCTCATAGTCAAAGAAAAAGATTTCTCTAAATACACAACCATAATTTCATATATTTTCACTCCATTATCAAATAAAGAGAGAGCAAGAAAATACAAGGACAACATTAAGTATCAAATTAAACGTCAAGTGTGTGTGTTGAATTATCTACACTACAATATCAAATCAAGAAAAAAGAGAGAAAGAAAAATGCCTAGGGCAAAATTGATTTGCGATTGGTGACAGGGTGGTGGTGGTGGTGGTGGTAGCCGATGACAGGGGTAGCGGACACAGATAGGGTGGTGATTGTAGTGAACAATAAGAGAGATATAGACTGACGATAAAGAAGCAATGAGTAAGAAAAAGCGAAGCAATGAGTAAGAAAAAGTGACTGGTGACTGTAGCAAGTGGTGAGAGAGACAAAAATTGATGAAGAAGAAGAAAAGAGTGAGTAGGAATGAAAGATGATTAGAAACATAAGTGAGTTGGTGGTTTTTAGGTAAGGGTTTGGGGTTTGACCTATTTGGTATTGGGTGAGGGTATGGGGTCCGACCCATCTTCCAGGATTGAATCCGTAAGTTGGTCTTATTGGAATGTTTTTGAATGAAATGTAGGTATTTGGGTGTAAACACTACATTCTTGAATAGTGAACTTACTGCGAATTTACATGAGATAGCCTCTAGGTTTTTGAGCAAACATCAAACAATTATGTTCATTTAGTACGCAAACTTTCTAAATCATTTTAAGAATTTAAATAAGCCTCAAGGTCTTAGTACATCAAATTGAAAAGTGTGCTTTTCACCTTGATTTTAAAGATTCAAAGGTTGATAATTATCTTAGTCATATATTCGGTTATTCTATAGTGTCCCAATCACCGAAAATGGGGAAAGGTCTTCACTAAGTTCATCTAACTTTCATAATTAGATTTGATCAATAACATAAAACAGATGTGCGGAAGTCGTACTTAGAAAAGAACGGGTAATAATGTTTTTTTTTCAATATTACTTGATTCATAAAAATGGACTAAATTTTACATAATTTAAAGGCATTGTTTATACTTTATCTTTATACATAATCATATTTCCTAAAATGAGATTCGTGGCTGGCACTAATCTTCCTACACCTTTTCTTCAACCTCATTAAGGTTTCTGGGAAAATTTAACTTTTTGACTCACTATGTGGATAATACTCATTAATGCAATAAATATATATTCATCATGATCCAAATATAGAAGACACATTATAATTTGAAGATAAATCATTCATCATATGATCCTAGTCTCAAATAACATCATGACCCAAAGGTAAAGTAATTTCATCATTTTACTTGTCCCGCTTAGCCATGTCCGTAGCCCCTTCACACTATTTACACATTTTAGATGGAAGTGTTTAGTTGTTCTTAATTTGATAGATACTTGTTTATTTGCCCCATAGAACACATAAAGTGTTTAATCATACAAAAATATGTTGAGGTGTCTATTTGTATTTGGGCGCATAAATTTAGTGGTGTTAGTTGTAAACTATTACTTTTAGGTATTAGAGATTAATGTTTATAAACTAAATTAGAGATATCATTGATATGATTAACAAAGAGGATGTTTTGTTTTTTGTTTTTTTTTTTGATCGAAATCGCAGAAATTAAATAAAAGAAAAAAAAGTTTGTAGTACACCAATACTCGGGCATACCCGAAGAAATAAAAAACTAGTCCCGAAGCCCAGCACGGGAACGAGAACAAGCACCCTAAAAAACTATAAAAAAGTGGCATAAAAACCACCAACACAAAGGCTAACATAACAAACTAGAAAGCTCTAATGCAGGAGCAAACAACCTCGAAGTAGTAGTTATCAAGCCCCAACTGTGTCTTCAAAAAAAACTGATATCAGCATTCCAATGTGTAAGACAACACCAGCGAGCAACAATCTCAAACCAGCATAGAAACCGACAATCCATTTAGCACCAACAAGTGGCCATCAGGAGAAATCAGCAGGACCAACAAACGGACTGGCAGCAGCAAAAAGAGCACATGAATAGTAACCGGACAACATCAGCAATATTAACGGGGCTGTTGCTATAGTACTCAGTAGGCAGCAGCAACAGTAGAATTCATCAAGGTTGCAGGGAAAGAACAAGTGCCACTAATCAGGCATCAGCAGCAACGGCAGCCCCTACACCAACGCTACAGCAACAAGTCTGCAGCAGCACTCTCCTTCAGCAAGCAACAAAGCAGGTCACAACATCAGGAAATAAATATCAGCAGCCAGATAAATAGCAACAGGATAGCAACTATCAGCAAGCAGCAGCAATCAGCAGCAAGACAGCAGCAACCAGTAAGCAGCAGCAATCGGCAGCATGTACAACAAATAACAGCAGCAGGTACAGCAGGTTTCAGCAGCCATCAGCAGCAACCACACTCAGGTAATGGGCTGCCTGCAACACAGCTGAGCAGCACAACCACACAGCACAGCAGAAATGCCCAACAACAAACTAACCAGAGCAAAAGACAGCAAAAAAAGCAGCAGCTACAGGTAACCGTGAAGTCAGTAGGAATCATCCACAACAGGAAAGTAGGCTTCGGCAGCAGGAGACATATCAAGTTTTAGCAAATTGCAACTACCACAAAATTGTAGCAGCAGGGAAGGGTGGATATCAATAAATCCTCGCCTGGGACTGCCAGGCCGGACGATGTACCCCCAATGGGGGGACGATGCATACGATTTGACGCAGGTGGGCATAGGGCTGAGTCAGATTATGACTCAATTGGGACTCAGTGAAACCCTAGGCAAAATGGATCGCCGCACGAGTCAACTCACTCACAATCAAAATCACAATATGTCTGTGTCAGAAACCTTCTCGGTGACGAACACAACTCCCAGCATGAATGAGGTGGTCGATTCTTACATATAACATCCAAAACATATCACACAGTTGTGAAGGCCAAAGGAAGAGAAATTAAATATTGACCAACTAGAACATAATCCATAAATCAGATCTGTAAACACCCAGATCATAAACAGGAACATCTCCCAGAAGCTCAGGAACGTGATCTGTTGCACCCTAAGTGCGTGTGTTTTTATGTTTTTTTTATTTGATTTTTTTTAGATAAATCCCGAAAAGGGAATGATAATCCTAGCAAAATTGATAGAATCAATATGTTGTTCTTCCAAAAACTTCAAAAAATTGAAGCGTAGACAAAATGGATGAAGCCATGGAGGAGGAATGTGATAGGCGGATTCTAGAGAGAAGCAAGAGCTTCTCTCTAGAGAGAGAAAGTCTCTACCGCTTGCTCCCAGTTTCTTTAGAGGATGTTTTGTTTGTGTTGAGGAATGAGAATGAGAATTGTTCTGATAGTACTGAGGAATGATCATTAGCATGCTCAATTTGTAACGTTTGTGTTTATCTCAAATGGACTTCAAAATTGTAGTAAAGTTGTCTAACTCTTTTTTTTTTTTTTTTTTTCTTGTAAAGACTTCCCCTTGGTGAGAGTCATCTATCTTTCTTTGATGCACATGCCCTTAGATAAAAGAGGACTATAGGTGGCAAAGTGCAATTACCCATCTCATAAGAGAAGAAAGAGAGCTTTAGAAGCATCTTTTTGCCCATCCCACATATTTCTATATTATACTATAAGGTGATTGAAGAACAAGTGTTCCTTCTTTCTTTGGGGAGGAGAACAGTCAAAGAATTTAATGCACAAAAATAAGTATTTAATATGGATATTGTCACTTTTATTCTTTATTCCATTTCGTTTCCAGCTTTTGGATATGGGGCAACATTTTTATTGGAGCAAGCTGCAACGTTGGGGAGCCACTCCATTGGAGCTTCAAAGTCAAGAGGAGCTAAGGGTTACACAATGCTCTGTTTCTTGTTGAATTAGTTGGGAATCCTTAAGCATCAGAGACTAAAAAACAGTTAATCTTCACTATTTGAGGAAGAACACACAGCCTTATTGTTTCTGAAGTTTGCATCACGGCTTGTCTCAACTATATCTACCACATAGATGTAATGAAAATCATGTAAAGGACATTGGTTTGATTACTGATTCCGTATCAGAATTCAAACCATTTGATAGCCATCGTGGCAATGAGAAAAATGAGGTTCTAATTTCTGTAGGTGCTTTAATTAGTCCTTAGACTATATGCGTGTATGTGTTCCGGTATAAGAGAGTCATAAATTTGACTAGGCCTTTTAGATGTCTTCATGAAATTTTAATTAATTCCTAGAATTAATTTCTAAGCCCAAAAGACTTCTCCAAATTAATTATGTAATTCTCTAGTATAATTGGGGCCTAATTAATTATTTATCCAACAAATAAAATTTGCCAAATAATTAATTATCTCCATCATCATTTAATTACATATGATCAATTAATTAATTGGTCCAAGAAATATTATTTAGGCTAATAACTAATTCATCCATCATTAATTAATTATTTTTCTCTGTTTCAATGGACCAGAATCTAGTCATGTGTGTGACCCCTTAAGTTCATCACTTTAGCTAGTCCAAGAGCAAGCAATCCAATTGCAAGATTTATCAATCCAATCAATTCACCACCTTTATATTTTCCCAATCCATAGGTACTCAAGATGTAACACCCTGGTCTTGCAAACAAGTCCCGGACCACCACTGTGTGACTTAGACTATACTTGAATAAATCCATTTAATAAAATACATTTAAAAGTCACCAGAAGACTTAAAGGAAATATGATTTTATTAAAAAATTAAGTTTTGAAAAGATATTTGCACAATAGAAAGGTTTTTTAAAGACTCGACTCGCATTTACCCACAATTTCTAAACAACTATTTTATAATATACGGCCGAAACAAACTTACTACAAAACATATGAACAACATCAATAGTACTATAACAAAACATAAGTTCATAGGTCTACTTATATATTATAAAATGATAAGACATCGGAAGGGAGTCCTACCAGCAACTATTCATCTCCGTCAGCAATCAGATCTGAAATTTAAAGTAGCATCATGGGACAACTCTCGGAGAAGTAGCCCAGTGGGATAACTACTAAACATACTACATCAATTAAATCATTTAATAAATTAAAATTATTCACCCATCTAGACCCTTACATATAGCTATGGTGTTAGCTCATAAGCCTCTGACCTCACGAGTGCAACTATGAGATTGTAACCTCAATACCGCTTGTTAGTAAGTCTGTAACCTCCCTAACGTTTGTTGGTGCGAGCCAATGACCTCGCACTAGTGGATAGTATGAGCCTGTAACCTCATACCATAATTTGAGTTATGATTCGACTCAAAGGCATCATCTCTAGATTTTATGAGTAACAATTTGGCCAAAGGCATCAACTCTATATTTAAAGTACAAACAGATACTCCAAAGACATCAACTCCAGATTCAAGGTAGAACAGATAACCTGAAGGCATCAACTCAAGATTTAAAGTACTCCAGATTTAAAGTACTAACAGATAAGACTAATATATGACATTTAAGAGGTTGCCCACTTCATCTGGTAGGTGTGCAGGGATAGCTCGAGGACAACACCGACTTGCTTGTATTGGACTCAACACGTTTCAATTCAAACATTAAATTATTAATGGTCTAATTCGAGAACCACAACACTTCAACTGATGTCAAATGATTTTATATACTTAAGCATTACTCCTATAAAACATTTAAGTCCATTACACAATAATTCAACCATATTTATAACTATATAAAATTAAGACAATAGGACTAATTTACAGAAAATGATATTTTTCCACCCAAAATCGGCTTTCTATTTTTAGAAACTATGAGTCCAATCAGTTTTTCATTTTCTATGTTTTTCGCTCTAAAATTTTTGAAGTCTTATAATTTTTTAATCTCAATTCTGTTTTTTATGAAAAATATATCAAATTAATCATTTTTCATGATCTTCGATTTGATATCCATATTGCATATATAAAATAAAGTTTTAAAATATAAGATATTTTTCATAAATTAATTGTGATATATTTTAATATTTAATATATTTTTATATTGTTACATATTATTATTGGAAATAATTTTTATTAAAAATATATTTTATATAATTATATATTTTATTTAAAAAAATTATATTACTAAATTTATAATAATTTATTATATTATTATATTAGAAATCATGCACCACACAAGAGAAATACTAGTACTAATATATTACACAAATTATAGTCACATTGACATATTATAGTAAATTATTTATTAGAAATTCTACAAGGCTTAATTGATTATGAAATCAAACATGCATGTTGATAATTCATTATATAACAATACTTTAAAACATTTTCTCAAAATAACAATCATACAATTTACAAAAATATGTTTCTATCTTGAGCTTTACAAAAATTGGTCACCATGTTGGTGTAACTTGTAAAATTCATCAAAATTCGTATACAACTACAAATATTACGAAATTTTAAGCATAAGTTCTTAATATGCTCTATAATTGTCTAGTAAGGGTTCACGATTGACACGTTTCTTCCAAATATCACCAGATATTCTACAAGATTCCAAATAATCTTAAATTTTAAATATAGACTTCTAACATCCTATATCAACACATAGTAAAAGGGAATCATCAAATTACAAGTATATGATTTTATATAAATTTTCAAAACAACATTCAACGTGTGATTTCTATTATTCAAGAACTCACAAAGAGTGATTTTAGTCAAAATAGTAAATGTGGTCCAACAAATATGAAATTTGACACACAACATCGCAATCTAATGTAGACTTCATAAAAAATAAAATTTTTGAAAAAGACACCATACAAATATCAAAATTAATCACATAGCAGATTAGGCAAATTTGACGATTGAGTGACAATAAACCACATAGTTCATACAAATGGTTTCCTAAACATGATTTCTACATAAAATAACATTTCCAAGCCTAGGCTTAAGAACAACATCATCAATCATACTTGCAATGATAAATTACATCCTAAACATGCTCCGAATTAAAGAAAAGTCAAGTTTTGTAGCCAATTACCTTGAAATGGTAGATTGAAGCTCCAAAACTTTTCCTTCCTTTACCTCATTCTATTTTTCAAAAATATGGAGAAAATGGTAGAGTTTCTCATTGATTTTTGGGAACTTGAAGTGTGGTTTAAGGGCTGATTGAGAGGTATATTTCTAGGGGGATTTGAGGGACTAAAATGCAATAAAGAAATTTAATTAACCTAAGGTTTTGGGGCATGCAACAATTGATGATACTTTGTTGCATGGTGGGGGTGAGGTGGACGACTAGGAGGGTTTCTTGGGGTGGTGGATTTGATCTCCATCACCTTATGTGTGATAATTATGTTTTAAGGTGTATTAGTACATCATTTATAAAATTATGTTTTAGTTAATCAAGTAATAAAGATTCCATGTATGTAATTAACATAATTATGGATGCACATGACACAATTAATATGATACACATAAAATGCAGTGTTATATTTTATACAAGGTTTGAATTTTAGTGTTATAATGCATTACGGTTTTTGAAATTTGATCATAAAGAGTACGTAAATTTCTACGTAAAATTGACAAATAATAATCTATTAATTCCTACTCAGTTACTTCCACTAATTTCATGTATAAAATCCTACACATCAAAATAAAGTACTTTGCTAACCAGTTTCATATCTTCTTTATGTTTCGAGAGAGTCACTCGCATGTCAATTTTCACGAAAGCTTATCATGCAAAACTCAACTCATCTTTTAAAAATTACTAGTGTTTTCAATATGTAGACCAAAGTTATTATAACCTTAACAACTCTTAAAATTAGAATTTGATGAAGAATAATTATTTAAAGGATATTGGAACATGAAATAAATATGTTATGCAGTTTTTGTAATACGAGATGTTACACAAGACATCCATTTATTTATGTCTAACAAACATTACTAGATGTACTCATAGGCAAAAGATGAATTCAATGTGTGAACTGTGAAAATACACTCCATTTGTTGATTCTCCGATTAATGTCTAGAGTTTGGTCATACCCATTATTAACATTAATAACTATAATAATCCTTACAAACTTAATGGTCCATTCGCCCTTTATGAGATCCCATTTCTTATATTCTGGCGAGGTGCCTTGTGCAAGGGCTTAATTAGATACGACAAGTGTAGAAAATATAAAGAAATAATCCCAACAAATTACTCTGTGGGCCAGCTAATTTTGTCTTACCATTACACTGATCTTAAATATAATTTCACCATAACCCATATGTCGCCATTGGGCCTCTCAAGAGAGGTTGAAGGAACTAGTCAAATATATGAGTTCCCTCATAAAGGACCACATGCATGCGTACAATCTAAGGACTAATTAGAGAACTTATGGAAATAAGAACCTTAATTTTTTCGTTGCCACTACGACTACCAAATGATTTCAGTTCTGATGCATAATTAGTTTAATATGATCATTTGGGATGAATATCACATCCACTATCCAACATGCTGTCTCAGTACTAATATCCATAGAACAATATATCCACTCCTCGACTAATGTACTGCTAAGTGCAAACCTATCTGAATCCTATGATATCCAATCTTCTAGATTTCCATGACTTAGAACATTTATGATCTCAACCACCGAGACTTATTTCATGACTACCGACCCGTGCATGACCAAGTCTCCTAGTTATTGAGATCGTGGGATTTCAATATCATATAATATGTAAACATAAATAAATACCATAAAGAAGAAATGCCTTAAAATTTTATTTACATTCATAAAGATTGTATTTTGAATATGTCTTTTAGGCCAACTTAACAGTTGGCTACCAGAGCAATTATTCCTACATCTCTCACTTGCCCTAAATCCAACTACTAATATGCTTAAAACCCATTTTGAGGTAATACTTATCACTTCGAGGTAATGCTTTAGTTAGTGGGTATGCTATATTTTCGCTGAGGATACACATTCCGTATTCACGTCCCCTCTATCAAGGATTTCTCAAATTAAGTGAAAGTGCCTAAGTATGGGCTTAGATTGTGGATGAGATCTTAGCTTCTTGGCTTGTGCTATCACGTCGTTGTTATCACAGTTGACCTTAACAGGTTAAACACTGCTAGATACCACACCAAATTTCTGGATGAAGTTCTTCATCTAAACACCTTTCTTGGTTGAATCCGATGCATCTATATATTCCACTTCAGTGGTAGAGTAAGTGATGGTGGCCTGCTTGGCTGATCGCTAGTTTACCAACCCAACGTTATACTAAATTACATATTCTAATGCAAATTTGTAACAATCTACATCAGACTGGAGGCTTAAATTCGTAAATCTTTCGATGACTAACTCATTTGAAAAGATTGCAAGTTTTTCTCAAGTACTTGAGTATGGTCCTTGTAGCTTTCCAGTGGGCCGTCTTGCCCAATTACACTCCAAGTGTATCCACTACATCCGGCTTTGTACAAAGCATTGCATACATGATGCTTCCCATTGCCAAAGCATATAGGACATGCTCCATCTTCTTTCTCTCATTATCTATCTTAGAAGATATTTTCTTGGATAGAAACACGCCATGGCGTTCCAGAAGATCACCTCTATTGGAATTTTCCATCCAAAAGTGTTTGATAACCTTGTTAAATGTACTGGGTTCAGGAAAGTTCTACAATCCGAAAGATTTTAATGCCTATGACAAAATATACATCTCACAAATCTTTCATGGAAAACTAGCTGGATAGCCATTTCTTGCTTAGATTTATCTTTTTTTTATTAATTGTTTTCAATTAGAAGAATATCATCGTTGTAGAGTGTAAAGATTTGTACCAAGCACTCACTAGCCTTCGTGTACACACATAGTTTTTATATATTCTTGACAAATCCATAGTCTTTTTTTTTACTTCATCAAATCGTATGTTCTAACTCTGGGAGGCTTATTTAAGTCCATAGATGGATCTATTAAGCTTACAAACCTTGTTTGCACTCTGGATGTGAACTCATTGGCTGATCCATGTAGATCTCTTCCTTAATGTCTCCATTTATGAAAGTGGTCTTCACATCCACCTGTTATATATCGTAGTCATGATATGTAACATTAGCAAGTAGAATCCAAATAGACTTAGACATTGCTACAGGAGATAATGTTCCCTCAAAGTTGTTTCTCAACCACTAAGTATAACCATTCACTAATAGTCTTGCCTTATACATGGCTATGTTCTCATCCAAACTCAATTTACAACTGAATATCCATTTACATCCTATGGGCGTAGCCCTAGGAGGTAAATCGACTAGTGTTCAAACTTTGTTCGACTGCACAGAGTTCCATCTTGGCATTCACAGCTTCTTGTCATTTCTCGAAGTCGTTATCAAGGCTTTCTCATATGTCTTAGGATCACTATCTGCCTCTTTGGTCTCACCAGTGAAGCAATTGTATCTTTCCAAAGGGTGTGGAACCCTTTTGGATTTCCTTAGAAGTTGTGTACGTGATTGTGAAGGAAGTTTTGTTTCTTCTACAATTTTTTGTACTGGAATTTGATATTGAGCCCACTCAGGATCCATTAGTTATTTTGAACTATTTTCGTCCAATTGAATCTATTCCTCCATTTTTGCATTTTTAGAGACGAACACTCTTTGATCCTCTAGATTATAAAATAATAAGGGTATCCCACAAACTTACATAATCTAGATCTCGAGTCTAATTTGTTTCCAACCAACTGCTTGACATATGCATTGCATCCCCAAATCCTCAAGTAAGAGTAAATGGGAATCTTTTTATGCCACATATCATACGGGGTCTGAGAGACTCACTAGAAATATGTTATAGTTAGCAGTTTCATTATTTTCTTGAGGGCATAACCCCAAAAGAACTAAGGAAGATCGACTGAAGCCATAATCGAGCATACTATGTCCAATAGTGTGTGATTTTTCCTTTCACAAACATTGTTTAGTTGCGAGTGTATAAAGGCATCCACCCTCATAAGATTTCTTGATCTTTTAAGTAGTTTTAGAATTCACTGTTAAGGTACTTGCCACCTCGATCCGATTGAGTTGTTGTCACTTTGCGTTTCAATTGTTTCCCTATTCATTCTAAAACTCTTTGAATTTCTTAAGAGCTTCAACTTGTACCTTAGAAGGTACTCGTACCCATACCTACTTTGGTCATCATTAAATGTTATGAAGTAAAAAATATCCACCTCATGCTTCGATACTTAGTAGACCGCATATATCTATATAGACCAAGTCTAATATAGACCTTGTACACGTTCCATTCTCCTGCCAAATGGAACTTCAGTCATCTTCGCTTTAAGGCAAGATTCATAAGTTGACATCTCATTTAGTTTGGCTGAAAGCTTCCTTTATGAGACCAATTCTTGCAATCTCCCTTTAGAGATACCTAAACGTGTGTTCCACATGTATGCATTATTACTACTTAAGAAGCATCTTCTTGTTGTAATTTGTAATAAATTAGATTCACTATTCAGGTTGTACAAACAATTTGTGAATGCTCCAATTTGATAAAATAATCATTGTGTGAAATCGAGAAACATCCACCCTTAATAAAAAAGTGAATATCCTAAAATGTCCAAAGCAGATACAGACACAATATTCATAATTAAATTAGGAACAAAATAAACATCCTGCAATATAATCAGAAAACTACTTGAACATTCTACTACTACTTGTACAATCACGACTACTAGCGTTTTTTTTATCACTATCCATCTTGAGAGTCAAGTCTCCTCGAACAAGATCTCTACTTTGTTGTAATACCTATTGATCGTTGGCCACACATACAACACAACCAATGTCAAATACCTACGAAGTAGAACAAGAAGTATATTAAGAATTTGAACAAGAAAAGTGCCTGTTACAAGAGTAGCAAGGTACTCCTTGCAATCCTTCTTTCAATGCCAGGCTGGTTGCAATGGAAGCACATGTTCTTCTTTAGACTAACTTTGCTCAGGCCTTTCTTGACTATCTCTCCCTTAGCCTTAGTTATGTTTACTCCAACCTTCTTCTTCTTCTTCTTCTTCTTCTTCTTCTTTCCTTTAAGATCTTTCGATCCCTTGGGATGAGATGAGGAAGGTTAAGCAACCACAATTGGTATCCTCAAACTACTAATCGTGCTTTAGGCATTCTTTAGTAGGTTCAATAGTTCGCTCCAAGTGTGACTTTTATTGGCTAAGAGGTAATTGACAAAAAACTAGTTGATTGAGAAAGGTAAGGAATATAGGAGCAAGTCTTTATATTGTTTGGCGTCCATGATATAACCAAGGTTACCTAGATGCTCGATGCCCTCGATTATCTTAAGCCAATGCTCCAAATCATCTCCACCTTCTCTCAATTTCCTGCCATACAACTCACTAAAGATTTCATAGTGCAGTGATCGATCCAACACTTGGAACAACTCCATAAGGTGCAGATGGATCTCACCCGCATGTATTATTGTCTCATGCTGACACTGCATTTGTGGGACCACGCTTATGAGCATCAAACAATGTACTTGGAGGTCGTTGTCTTTCCATTTATGGAGATTCTCGATCTCCTCGCTACTACTTCCTACAAGCACAACACTGGGAGGGATTTCATCTAAGACATAGGTCTTGCACTAAGAATCTAAGATGATCTTCAGATTACTAAGTCAGTCTTGGTAATTCTTACCATCTAGCTTATTTTGTTCAAGTATGATGGAATATTGGTTCTTAGTTGACTTCGGTTCTTAAGCGAAAAGCATAGGAATGTTCTACAAAGGCAAGAGGATTATAACATAAGTGTCCTACGAATTATAAATAATAAAATATGAATAAGGTCCTTAAATTTATGAGTGCTCCCACTGATTTTACGAATTCTCCCATCCCTAAAGGAGACAAATGAAGACCCTTTCAGCATCTTAAATGGGCTTAAGGCCGACCAATGTGTTCTTAATTTAATCCTCATGTGAGTAACCAAACTAAAAACCATCAATGTAGTTTTCATAATCATATTGGAAATGACCCTTAAGATAATTTACCTCATTTTTGCTTATTTCCACGTGTGTGTAACATGAAGGTACTTAACATTTGAGCATAACCATTATTCTATAGACTTGTACTAGAGATACGCCTAAACATATGTGTGTCAGTCATGTATAACTACATACAATCTATTAAAAGCGGTTCATATAACCAAGTGGCAACAATCAAGAATTAATCCACGTATGCATGTTGTAGTTAAGAAAGACTCTCATGCTTCATATAATCCTTTGATGGAAGACAGGACTATTGCAATTCAATATTAATCCTTTTATACTCAAGTATTTTTACTTGGATTGGGGTCTAAGAGGGAATTGAATTTAAACAATCTCATTAACGTTTTTATGTTTGTTCTATGTTATCTATTATCCTAAGCATGCTTGAACATGCAAACATTGATAAAGTAATATAAACCAAAGCATACATTTCCTAACATGCTCCTAGACCTAGGTGACCATGAACCATTTACTATGCGATCCAATTCAAGAGCCCTTGTGATTTGGATCCATATATAATATATGTATGTATATTATTAATTTTCACATACATGCCATAAGAAAATATAAAACATTAATCAAAAGTCTAGAATCAACTCATGACACTCCAACCACATAAATTGCACATACAAATGATCACAATTAAATATGGTTATATTGAAATCGTAGACAATTGAATCATCCAAAAATAACTAATATTTATATTGTCGTATAAAATATGATGAGTTATGCAGTCTCCTTGATCATCTACAACTTCCTTAGATATAGATATATTCACTTTCAATAGTCATTACTGCCATAATTTTAGAGATTATGCAATCTTGGATAACTTTGAAAGTCAAAGCATATATTTCATCCATATCTTCTTAAGATATTATTTGCATAATTCTAGGTATAAGATATTTGGACATTCTTCATCCCCTAAATTATCACAAAATGATAACTCCAACATTTGGGGGTCCCAAATATGCGATTGGACGAACCAACAAATTTTAAGAAACTCATGAGCTTGATCATACGTTTATGCTGGTCTTGGCACTCGATCAAGCGCATCAAAACTGTCAAAACACTTTGTCCAACGTTCACTCTACTCGATTGAGGAATTGTTTTATTAGGTCAAGCGCCTAGTTGAGCATTTATGCTTGATCGAGTAGTCACACCAACGGGTTGAGCATACAATTGAGCGGTTGTGCTTGCACCGAGATTGATCGAGTGCACCATGTGCTCGATCAAGCATCCAATCAAGCACTTGATTGAGCATCCGATCGAGCACTTGGTCGAGCGTTTGCACCTAAGGTCAAGCATTTGATGCACCTGATCGAGCACATGATCGAGTGCTCACACCACTGGTTGAGAATTCACATCATTTGATGTGCTCGATCGAGCACCTAGTTTAGTGCTCATACCAAAGATCAAGGGCTCATACCAGAGGTCGAGCGTTCACTTTGTTTGTGCCATTTCTCCCGTTGAAACGTGCATACTTCACATTCTACTCATGATTTAGTATTGTATATACAACGTGTGATCATACTTCCCTTGTTTGATCATCATTCGTATATATCTACCAGTCTGTCGTGTTATGTAAACGTCAATATATCATTTATTTAAATAGAAAATTTTAATAAAAAAATTATACCAACAACATCAATTCAATTACTTAATAATTTCCAAATATTTAATTTATTCAACAATAAATTAAAAACATGCATCCTGATATAAGTATAAATAGATAATCACCTCATATACGACGTTTAAGCGGTCTCTGATAGCACTGTTGGAATATCTAGGACATAGATCATACAAAATACGCAACATAAGTAAACAGTTGAAAATATTTCGACAATCTATGCCTAAACTTGCATAGCCCCGTATAGTAACTCTAATTAGAGGTTTAGTAATTATATTGAGTAATTTCACATTTTTAGTGTTAATCCACAGATGATCGGATCGTTTGTGGATCAAGAATGTTTGACACCTCATCTCCAAGTCTATTCACGCCCAACTTTGATGCATAGACACACAGTGTAGCTTAAGTCCCGTTTATCCTGTTTAGAATAAGACGAATAATCTAGAACTAAATATATAATCAGAAATTTCAACACATGAGAGGAGAGAGAAGAGAGCATAAGAAGAAGAGAAAAAGTCAACTTCTCTCTTGCGTCTATGCATATGTTCTTGTTCCTCACCTTGGGGGGTCTACTTATAGAGATCCCCTAAGGTCTCCTCATAAGTTTCAAAGTCTTAATCTCCATGTGTTTTGTTTATTTTCAAGACTCGGTCTTTAACTTTAGTTACTTCATAAGCCCAAAAGACTTTTCCTAATTAATTATGTAATCCTCTAGCATTATTCAGGCTTAATTAATCATTTGTCTAGGAAACAAAACTAGTTAAATAATTAATTATCTCCATGATCATTTAATTACTTAGGCTCAAATAATTAATTTGTCCAACAAATATTATTTAGCCTAATAATTAATTTATTCATGATTAATTAATTATTTTTTTCTCATTCCAACGCACCATAATCTAGTTATGTGTGTGACCCTTTACGTTTATCACTTAACCTAGTACATGAGCAAGGAATTAAATTCCAAAATTAATTAGGTCAATCAATTAATCATCTTTAGGATTTCCTAATCTTGTACTTCAGACATCAATTCGTTAATGTCTAGCAAACACTCTAGATGGACTCATAGGAAAAATATGAATTCAGCATGTGCGGTTCTTCAATTAATATACAGGGCTCGATCATTTAATGCAGACCTATTATTAACATTGATAAACTATAATATCCACACAAACTCAGTCGATCTATTAGCCCATAACGAGATTCCATCTCTTATGTTATGACCGGATGCTTTGCGCAAGGTTTTCATTTGATACGATGAGTGTAGAAATATAGAGAAGCAATCCCAACTGATTACTCTTTGGGACAACAAATTATGTCTTGACACTACATTGATTTTAAACATAGTTTCATCGTAACCAATAGGCTCTTATTTGGCCTCTTAAGAGAGGTGTAAGAAACTACTCAAAGGTATGACTTCTCTCATGTAGGACTACATGCATACGTACAGTCTAAAGGAATAATTATAGTACCTACATAAATCAACACTTTAGTTTTTCTATTACCACCACGACTACCAAATGGTTTAAGTTCTAATGTGAGATTAGTTCAATGTGATTGTCCGAGATGAATATCAGATCAACTGACCTACTTGGTGTCTTAGCACCGATATCATGGAACAGAATATCCGTTCCCCGAGTGACGTACCGCTTAGTGCTAGTTTATTTGAATCCTATGATATCATTTCTCTTAGATTCTATAACTTGGATCATTAATGATCCAACCACCACGACTTATGTTATCACCACCAACACATGCGTGAGCAAGTCTCCTGATTACCGAGATCATGAGATTTCAATATCATATAATATATAAACAAAAATAAGTATGATAAAGAAGAATTGTCTTAAATTTTATTCACATTCATAAATATTGTACTTGAAATATGTCTTTTACGACAGTCTAACAATAGCTGTCATGTCACATTTTCTAACAAAAAGTAAGTAAATATTATATTTAACCTTTTCTCAATTTCAATAATATCCCAAATGAGCATTGCTAGGAATTTAATTTATTTTAGATAGAATGGTCTATAGAGCGATCACGTCTGATTTTGATTTCTATTTTCAAACAATTGTAATAATCACGTCGATTTGAATTCAAGCCATTATCATTATCAATTGTTTGAAAATAAATGTCGTTTTAAAGGTTCAGTTTTGTTACAAATAATGTTTCTTTAGAATTTCTTATCAATTTATTCCAATTTTATCTCTATTTATTTAAAGAGATAAAAACAAAATTATTGTAGTATGCCAATTATATGGGGAGAAACTCAGAGCGATATTCATTAAATATTTAATTAATGAAGAGCGTATTATTCAAACTTTTATTTTCCTTAATTCTTCATAAAAATTTTAAACGATCATTAATTTGAAATCGAGACGTACAATCTACACCGCATCATCTAATTTTTAGCATTTCATGGCCCATTGGGCTGATAAAGTCCAATTAACACTCTAAAGATTGGGCTATGTCCAAATCCATTAGTAGCTATTCTAGATTATTCCATGTTATTTGGAGATCACAAAAACCCTAAGTTCACCCTTGCAGTTATACTAAAGCACACATTTTGGGACAAATGGAATTTCAGAGGAATTGAGGGTCTCCTCCCCATTTTAATCTGCACTGCCCCAAAATTTCTCTCTTCTTTTTCCCTCCATTTCTTTCCCCCTCTTTATGCAGCAGATCGCCTGTCGAACACTATCTATCCTCACTTTCTACACATCTTCTGACGACTTCTTATCTCTACCTCCCTCCTCCCTCTCTAACTCTTATCTGTGGAGATATAAGGTACATACATATGTCTGCATGTTACTTTTCGTTTTCGTTCTTTCATATGACCATACATTTCGCTTTTGTGTGTGGAACTTAAGTTCTGAAATACTTGATTTTGTTTTATATTTCATGGCTATGGGATTTTGTCTGTTTTTATTGTTGGTGGTTTCTAGGGTTTCCCTCGATTTGCAGGTTTCTTGGTGATGTATGCCGTTATTTGAGTACTCGTCCGGATTATAATGCTATTTCTCTAATATTTCTTAGATTTGGAATATCCTCAACGGCGTTCGGTATTGTAGATGTTTTAAGTTGTTGGGTCGTTTCAGAAGCTCTCTTTGCTTATTGTGCCGCAAATCTAAGCTGCATTTCATTTCCTTTTCATAAGTCCTTTTTTTATTAAAAAAAAAAAAAATTAATTTACTCTCCTGTTCTGATTTCCCTCTGGAGGAAGACGGGAAATTTGTTTATCACAATTTGCCTTGTGTCATCAATTTTCATTAGTAGTTCGCCATTTGGAAAGGTTCACACTGTATAAGAAATAAAAGTGGAAGTTATATACTGACTGATGACAGTCTTGAAATGTGAAGTTAGAGAAATTCCATATGGGTGACAAAATCTGTCCTTTTGATGTTGTATTTATTAGTAGAGATGGAATTATTATGACCAAGCACAGATATGGTGCAGAAATATCATCTTTTCTATGACCGGAATAGCCTAGCATCTTCGAAGCGTTCCATGAATGTACTTAGTGGTATGAATTGTTTTTAAAATCAAACCATACGTACTTATGGTGTTAGTCTATGACAGAGAGTTTCCTCTGTCATCAGCTTTATCTGTTTACTGCTACAATTTGACCGCCACTTGTTCATCTTCATCTGATTGAATTTATTGAATCCCATTCTGATAAGCCTTAAGTGGAGAAGTTTTATTTTTTTCATTATTATTATTATTATTATTATTATTTTAACTTTTTATTTGAACATTAAAACGCGGTACACAATGCTTCTATACTTGAACCACCGAGACATGTCTAGATACAAGATGGGAAATGGTGGAGTACTTTAAGTTTTTCTCTCTATATTAATTACTATTTCTATGTCTTCATCAAATTGTTAACTGTGGTTGAAGCTCTGGTTTTTTATGATATTGTGATCTTATCTTTGCTGTAGGGCTGACAAAGTTCCTCGGAAGGCCGAGCGCTATGTGGTGCTTGGCCAATCCTATTTGAATCAGCTTCTTACACCACAAGGTTGTATTACTATTCATTTAACTAAGCCTGAATGTTTTTTCTCTCATTATTGGGCACAGGATGCACTGCTTGTGCCTACTGTCTGGCCTTAATTTTGAATGATTGGAATCAGTTTTTGAAAGTAGCTTGATGATGTTTGTATTGTTAGAAGGTTTTGAGTATGACATAATTGCCAATGTGGTTGCAGAAGTGGAGAATTGACAATAAACGTGTTTGATATACTTGGACAGCTTGACTTCGTGGAGTAGCCATACCTATAAATTTCCAATGGACTGCAACAAAGATGAAGCCATCCGGGCCAAGGAAATGGCTGAGAAAAAGATGGAAAAGAATGACTTCGATGGTGCTCGAAAGATTGCTCTGAAAGCACAAAATCTCTACCCCGAACTAGATAATATTACCCAGATTCTAAATATCTGTGATGTCCACTGTGCTGCTCAAAAACTTCTTGGGGGATCTGAAAAAGACTGGTACGGGATTCTTCAAGTTGAAAAGTCGGCTAATGAGCAAACAATAAGGAAACAATATCGACGACTAGCACTCATTCTCCATCCTGATAAGAATCGATTTCCTGGTGCTGAGGGTGCTTTTAAGTTAATTTGTGAAGCCAATGCATTGCTTTCAGACTCAGCAAAGAAATCTTCATACGACAATAAGATTAGAGTTCTATCTAGATCAGCTGCCCCAGTAAATCCACCAAATCATTACACAAACAGAAGCTTTAAACCTAAAAAGCAAGCTCAATGTAAAGGTTCTAATGGTTTTGGCAGCATGAATCAACATCAAACAGATTGGTCTGTCTCTTCTGCCAGGAAGGAAGTTTTCTGGACATGCTGTCCATATTGCAGAGTAAGATACCAGTACCTTAGGCAGCATATAAACAAATCTTTGCAGTGCCCTACATGCTCAAAGGTTTTCATCACACGTGAATTAAGTGCTCAGGGTATTCCTTCTGGATCTAAATTGGGTCAACAAGGTCCTCAAGGACCTCAACACATGCCTGCGGAACCTGTCCCAAGGCATCCTGCTGGTTTTCAAGAAAAGGTGGTCCCAGATCCAGCCAGCTTTAAAATGGGTGCGCAAAATGCCAAACGGCCTTCCGCATCACATACTGAATCACAACAGATGGCTGGCCAGAAAACTGTTCCTCCCGAACCAGTCATTCGGACAGGATGCGATTTCGGAGCTGCTGGGAGTTTGAAAACCGAAGAGAGAGATAACTGTAATGCCAGTTCTTTGCATGGTCGAAAGGAAGGCATGGAAGCGAGAAACAAAAGCTCGAAGCGGGGGAAGAAGCAAGTTGTGGAATCTAGTGACAGTTCTTATACTGATATAGAAGATCTGACCGTACAAGAGAATGATTTGAAATCTGAATCTTGTGATGCCAGCTTTAGACGAAGATCGTCACGGCAAAGGCATCATGTATCCTACGAGGAAACTGGTGAGGAAGATCACACTGGCTCTTTCAAGAGAGCACGCGCAACCACAGAGGATAAAGGAAAGGAGCCAAAGGATGCTGTTGACAGCAAAGATTCAGAACATGACAATCGAAGCAATTTTCCTACTGCTGCAGATTACTGTAATTCTGGAGACAAAGTGATGGGAAATGCTCATTCCAAAGAAAGATGGACTGGCAAGGATACGGACTGTGATAAAGAAGGCAAGACAAGATTTGCAACTGGTGGTAAGTCCGGTGTTGCTGCAGGTACCGTTGAAATTGAAAGTGATTCTGATGGAGACGTATCTTCCAGTACAAAATCAGATACAAACTTTCTCCATTGTCCTGATGCAGAATTCAGTGACTTTGATAAAGTGCGAGATGAAAGCCATTTTGAAGCTAACCAGTTCTGGGCTTGTTATGATACATTGGATAGCATGCCAAGATTCTACGCTAAGGTTAAGAAGGTATATACTTCCCCATTTGAATTGCACATCACATGGCTAGAAGCTCAGCCCTTGGACGAAACGTATGAGCAATGGGTAGATGAGGAGTTACCTGTTGGTTGTGGCAGTTTTAAGCTTGGTACTACTGAGAAAACATCATTACGTCTGTCATTCTCTCATCAAGTGCATTGTGAGAAAGGCAAGAGGAGAGGGTCTTTAACCATATACCCAAGAGAAGGGGAAGTTTGGGCTCTTTTCAGGGATTGGGATAGGAGCTGGAGTTCCGACCCAGATAATCATAAAGAATTCAAATATGAAATCGTACAGGTGCTCTCAAATTTTGTCCCAGGTATTGGCATTAACGTCGGTTACTTGGATAAAATTGCTGGTTTTGTGAGCCTTTTCCAGAGGGCTAGTCAAGGTCAGATGAATTCATTTGTGATAGGGCCTGATGAGCTGTACAGGTTCTCTCACAGTGTCCCCTATTTCAAAATGTCCGGCTCTGAAAGAGAAGGTGTCCCGATAGGTTCCTTTGAACTTGATCCTGCTAGCTTACCTCTGAATCCTGACGACTTATATTATCCTTGCAAAGCAGAAACTGAACACAGAAATTTGGATCCTGGAGTTAATTGTTCAGTGTCGATGAATGCTAAGAAAAAGGGTAAATCTATGGCATCAGATGGTACTAACACTCCGAAAAAGTATGTGGATTTGGAAGAGGGGATATGTAAAATCCGGAGATCTCCTCGAGGAGTTAACATTTCTACGCAGAACATGAAATAATGTGATCTTTTTAGTTCTGCAGGCCAAAACTCATCTTCCAAGGCGTAAAAGATTTGTAGCTGGGCAAGAAACCCTGAGTTCTTCCCAAAATTTTACAGTGAGAAGTTGCACAGCCTCCACTGTATGTAATGACTTTAGAGAACAGAACAATAGCTACATTAACCTATGGTCAGACATTCCTGCCTTGAAGTTCACAAGCCTGATGATATCTGTCTGAAATGTCTTCTATGGTCTGTTGGAGATGTTTTGTTTTGTGAACACTTCATATTTTTTGCACCATATTACTGGAATACATTACAGCTCGTCCGGTGAGAACATGGTCCTTTCAGGGGTCTTTCCGACAATATGTAACATCTATGGGAAAAAAGTTGGGAAGTTTGCATGAGTTTAGGAGGTTCTCAGTGATTTTGTTACCGAGAATTGTTCATTTTTTACTATAGATTGATTGACTGTTGCTAACCGTGGTAGTTCCAGCTGTTTCAGTACTGGTAACTGTGTCCAGTTTATTAGTTTTCATTGCCTTCAGGCCACCTTTTTCCCAGTTATGAGCTATAACTGATTTGAAACTAGACACTCAACTCCGCCGCCCTGGAATTGCCATTGTGTGTGTATGAGTTATTTTTCTCTTATATTTTTATTTATTTATTTAATTTTGGCTTTTACGTGGGCTGCAGTTCTAACCCTTATATTTTTTTTAATTGCAGAGTTGAAACTTCACCGTTCCTTGCGTCATTGTGATGAATTTTAATGTGCCAACAAAATAAGGGCAAATTTTTTGTTGATATACCTTGGTATAGATTGTTTAAATTTGAATCTTTGTAAAGCTTGGGCATTGTGTCCCTTCTATTTTCTATCTAAAAAAACAAAAACAAAGAAGAAGAAGAAAAAAAAAAAACTAATAAAGAAGAAGAAAAGAAAAATAAAAGGTGAGGAATACAAGCTTTTGTATATATTTCTAAATTAAGTGTTGAAGGCAATCTCGAGTTGTTAGTTTGATTGAGCTAAGTGTGAAAAGAAATTATGATCTTTGACTCTGTTAACCAATATATCATTTTTGTTGCATCGTACTCTGGTCGTCTACATATTCTCCATTACACAACTTCTGGTGATCTTTACATTCAATTTCATTCATTGGTAATAGAGATGATATATTTGCAAGCCTATGGTAAAAGTCTTCTTTGCATTGACATGAAGTTCACTTATATATGTCTACACCTTATACATTTTTGAGTAACATAAGCGAACCATTTGTGAGGGTGTATGATCTTATGCATTTGAATTCAAATTCAATTCAATTTTTGATTTGATTAACTAAGTGTTGTATAAGTGATTTTACTCCTTAAAAAAAACGGAGGAGCAAATGAAGGAGTGCAAGTTTGAATACATGAGATCATAAATTTGAGCTTAGATATATGCTTGAGGACAAACATATGGGGAATTTGATAAGATATATTTTATAAATAGTTAGAGAAAGATCGCATAAGGCGTGGGCATGTCTTAACCCAAAATATCTAGCAATGGGAATAAACATAACCGCTCATTCTTATTCCCCCACTAAGTGATGCCGGTTACTTTTGATTTATTATGATAATTATTGATAAAATTAGTGGGGATTAAGGGAGACTTCATATATTTGAGAGTAATAGGTACAAAGGAGAGCTAGAATTTGACACTACTCTCATTCTATTTTTCAATTTCTTTGCAATTCTCTATGGAAGGTTAAACTTCATCTTTTCAACCAAGGAGAATTACAAAAGTCTATGTTCGTTAGAATTATGAGATCAATTAGTCTTTATTTGTTCTTTCATTCTTCGTTATTCATATATCTTTTATGCTCGATAAATCTTACTGTTTTGATGATTGAATGAGGTGGCCAATCTTTCAACTATTGAAACAATATGTTGTCAATTAGAATGTTAAATCCGTAATTGTTTAACCATTCTAATATTTGGGGTACAATAACATGATTATTTGAACCAATTTTTATAGAGATGTATGATCTAGCTTAAAAACAAACCTACATGTGTGTCTGTTGGCTAGAATTCGTGGACTCTATCAACATAATGCTATTAGTAACTACGATCGTAAGGTAAATAATTAGATGTTGTACCCTATTTATTGAACAACTAAGGAAAGATAGGATATTTTTGTTGTACCTGCAACCATAACCAATTTAATGATTAAATGAAAGAACCATTTTTGCATCCATGATCGATTCTACGATCCAATTCTAAAGTTACCCCTCGATTGAATTTTACTTAAACTGATCTACCTACATATTTATTTTTGTATTGTGTCTGTAAATTGAATATTGTCATTCACCAAATCTCAAAACCCCCTCTGATTTTAGTTACATACTAGTCATTGTGGATACAATTCTTGTTCACCACTATCACAAATCTTTAGAATAAGTGTTTTATTATTTGATGGTTTCGAGGCACAACAACCAATAAGGTTTGAGATGACTTTAAAGATTTACACATGTGTTTTATGATACGATACAACAAATGAAAACTCTAAGAAGAATGGCCCTTCCAAATGGATCAATGTAGATTAGAATGACTTTAGGAGTTATATCTGTAATTTTCTTTGTTAAGAAGTGTTTATGTTAAATATTGGTCATCATTGACATATTTTGCATTAATATCACATTGATTGAGAGCATTAATGCCTTAAAATAGGTTCTGAAAGCTATATAGGTGTTTCTATAAGGCAAGTAACGTGTTTACCCTTATTGGCCACGAGTTCAACTAGTAACTCACTTTTATTTGGACTAATAACGTTTGAAATGATTTTAAGGAGATACAGTTGTTGTTTTATTATATGATACACTATAATTCAAGACTCCAAGAAGAGTAGCCCTTTCAAATGGATCTATGAAGGTTAGAATAACTTTTAAGAGTTATATATGCAATTTTCGTTGTTAAACAAGTGTTTATGTTAGATATTGGTCATCATTGGCATATTTTGCAATATAACACATTGATTGAGAGCTTTAATGCTTCGAAATGTGTTGTAAAAGCTATATAGGTGCTTCAATGAGACAATCAAAGCGTTTACCATTATTGGAATTATGTTCAACTAGTAACAAGCTTTTATTTGGACCAATAAGGTTTGAAATGACTTTAAAGAGCTACACTTGTGTTTTATAATACGATACAACATAAATGAAGACTCCAAGAAGAACAGACCTTTTAAATGTACCTATGTAGGTTAGAATGATTTATCGGAGTTATATATGCTATATCCTTTGTTAAAAAAATGTTTATGATAGATATTCGTCAACACTAACATATTTTTCATTGGTAACACATTGATTGAGAGCATTAATTCTTTGAATGGGTTCTAAAAGCTATATAGATGTTTCTATGAGACAAATAATGGGTTCACCATTATTGGCCTTGAGTTCAACTAGTAACACACTTATATTTGGACCAATAAGGTTTCAAATTACTTTAAAGAGCTACACTTATTTTTTATGATACGACACAACATAAATGATGATTCCAAGAAGAATAGCCCTTCCAAATGGATCAATGTTAGTCATAATGACTTTAGGAGTTATATCTGCAATTTTCTGTGCTTAACAAGTGTTTCTGTTACATATTGGTCATTATTGCCGTATTTCGCACTGATAAAACATTTACTATGAGCTTTAATGCTTCGAAATGGGTTCTAAAAGCTATATAAGTGTTTCTTTTAGATATGCAAAGCGTTTAGCCTTATTAGCCTTATGTTCAACTAGTAACACACTTTTATTTGGACCTATAAAGTTTGGAATGACTTAAAGAGATAAACTTAATGTTTTATTATAAGATATAACATAGTTAAAGACACCAGAAGAATAGGCCTTTCAAAGGGATCTATGTAGGTTAGAATAACTTTTGGTAGTTCTATATGCAATTATATTTGTTAACCAAGGGTTTATGTTAGATATTGGTCATCACTGGCATATTCTGTATTGATAACATTTGGATTGAGAGCTTTAATGCGTCTTAATGTGCTCTAAAAGCTATATAGGCGTTTCTATGAGACAAACAAAGTGTTTAACCTTATTTGCCATGTGTTCGATAGTAAAATACTTTTAGTTAGAACAATAAGAGTTTAAATGATTTTAAAGACCTACACTTGTGTCCTATGATACAATACTAGATAAATGATGACTCCAAGAAGAATAGGCTTTTCAAATGGATCTATGTAGGTTAAAAAGACTTTTAGGAGTTATATATGCAATTTTCTTTGTTAATCATGTGTTTATGTTAGATATTAGTTATCATTGGCATATTATGCATTGATAACACACTGATTGAGAGTTTTAATGATTTAAAATGGGTTCTAAAAGCTTTATAGGTGTTTCTATGAGACACGCAAAGTGTTTACCCATATTGCCCATGAGTTCGACCAATAAGGTTTGAAGAGAATTTAAAGACCTATGCTTGTGTTTTATGATAGGATACAACATAAATGAAAGCTCTAGGAAGAATAGACCTTTGAAATGGATCTATGTAGGTTTAAATGACTTTAGGAGTTATATGTGCAGTTTTCTATGATAAACAAGTGGTTTTGGTTACATATTGGTTATCATTGGCTTATTTTGCATTGATAACACATTGATTGAGAACTTTAATACTTCGAAGTGAATTCTAAAAGCTATATAACTAGTAACACACTATTATTTAGAAAATAAGGTTTGCAATGACTTTAATGAGATACATAGATGATTTTATTATAGGATACTATATAAATGAAGACCCCAAGAAAAATAGGCCTTCCAAATGGATCTATGTAGGCCAAAATGACTTTAGGAGTGTTATATACTATTTTGATTGTTAAACAAGTGTTATGTTAGATATTGGTCATCATTAACATATTTTCCATTAATATCATATTGATTGAGGGCTTTAACATTTCAAATTCTACAAGCTATATAGGTGTTTCTATAAGGCAAGTAAAACATTTACCCTTATTAGCCATGAGTTTCAGGAGTAACACACTTTTATTTGGACCAATAAGATTTGAAATGAATTTAAAGAGCTACATTTGTCTTTATTATACGATACAACATAATTGAAGACGCCAAGATGAATAGCCCTTCAAAATGGATCTATGGAGTAAGGTTAAAATTGGTTGCATGTGGATGCATTTTGTTTCATTCGTAAAAATTCAATTTTCTATTTCTTTTTGCACCAATTTGGTCTCTGTACTTCATAGATTCTAATGTTATCCATAGCACATATCATTTTCCAGGTAACAGGAGCTTTCATTTTCAGCATATCCTAATATACTCGCATATTTTCACGGGACAAAAGCAGGCTAAAATAGGTTTTGGCTTAATTGTTTAGTGGCTGTTATTAATCAATAAAGAACGGATAAGGCACAACAGGCTCACTAGTGGACATGCAAGGTTCGGATAATATATGTTCAGGCCAAAACGTTGGTTAATCCTAAATGCCTTAATCATTTTCATGCAAGAACCTCAAAGGGTTTCAGTTATGGCAGCTGGGCAAACCAGAAATGCTGCATACAAGTTCGATACACTCATTAAGAAACAAATTGAGTGATTTTCAAATGTTAAATCATGCTCATGAAGCTCAATTCTCACAATATAGAAAGCTTCAATCATGTGATCAACTATGCAATTTTTGTCATCCTAGAACACATACGAGCATAGACATAATTTCACCACAAAAGAACAACAATCAACCAAGCCACAAACCATCTTTTCATATCGACCATTTCAATGTTGCTAACGAATCATCCAAAGTATTTTTTTTATAGACAAAATACGTAATACTCCCCTCCCCCCGTCCCACACTTGGATAACACAGTGTTCTCACTGTGGAAAGGGAAAATATACAACAAAAACTCAAAAGCAAGAATTAACAAAAGGAAAGAGCAACAAAATATCCCCTGGATTGGTGGAATTCGAGGGTGGGGCTTGGTCGAATTCGTGCTCCTCAGTTATTGAAGGCGACGAGCTTCCCGTCAGCGGGGTTTGGGCAGTTTCTGATGGCGGCGGTGCGTGGTGATGGGTTCTATGGTTGGGGGCCATCAAAGTTGATAATGTTTGGGAAAAAGTGAGTGGAGTGGGTGCAACAAATAGGATTCCAGGCGAGCGAAAGGTGGAGCAGTGCGAGAGGGGGCTGAAAGGCAGGAAGTAAAATGGGGAAGTTAGGGCTGGACTTGAATCCCTAAATTCAAAATATTTACTTCTTTCAATTGTGTCCATGGATTTCCCACTTCACAATTTTGGCACCTTCTTCGCTTTTAATCATAAAAACTGGTCCCCCATACCTGTTAAGAATAAAATCTGCCAAAAAAAAAAAAAAATGAAATCAACACTATAGACATATATATATATATATGTGTGCACATCTTTTTTTAGTTTAAATATAAAAAAATAAAATAAAAATAAAAATAAAGAGATAAGAGTCAAAATGCTTGGGTTGCCTCCCAAGAAGCGCCCTTGTTTAGCGTCTCAGGCTCGACATATCAAGTGGTTGATCATGAAAGGATCTCGGGGGCAGCCAAGGTCACTCCATCAACGGTAGCTATTTCTATTCCCCCGTAGTAAGGTTTCAACAATTGGCCATTCACCTTCAAAACCTTGAAAGTACTCAAACTTTGAATCTCAACGGCTCCATGAGAACTTAAATTACTTCGAATGGTCCCATCCAACGGGATTTCAGTTTACCCGACATGATTCGGGAGTTGAACAAGAGAACTTTATGTCCAACCTCAAAGGATTTCCTTCGAATATATTTATCGTGGAGAAACTTGGTACGTTCCTTGTAGAGGCTAGCACTATCGTAGTCTTCGAACCGAATATCTTCTAATTCTTGCAACTGAAGTTTTCTTTCTTGACCAACAAGCTCTCGATCAAGACAACACTGTTTTACCACCTAAACACCTTGTGTTGCAGCTCGACCGGTAAATGACACTGCTTCTTGAAAATCAGACGATAAGGGAACATCTCGATGGCTGACTTGTAGGCAGTACGGTATGCCCATACTATATCATCCAGTTGGAGACTCCAATTCTTTTGGTTTGGGTTTACTATTTTTTCTAGAACATTTTTTATTTCCCAGTTAGACACCTTAGCCTGTCCATTCAATTGCAGGTGGTAAGCAGTAGCAACTCAATGGTGAACCCCGTATCTCTTAAAAAGAGCCTCCAACGTTCGATTGCAAAAGTGTGTTCCTTGATCACTTATATTAGCACGTGGCACACCGAACCTATTAAAAATGTTAGTCTTAAGGAAACCTGCAACAACCTTGGAATCATTGGTGTGAGTAGCCTTTACTTCAATCCACTTGGACACATAATCAACTGCCAATAAGATGTAAGAATTTCCAAACGAACTCAGGAATGGACCGGTGAAGTCCATCCCCCACACATAAAAAATCTCACACACCAAAATAGGAGATTGAGGCATTTCATTTTGAGATGAGATGTTACCTGTTCTTTGACAGTGACCACAATTTTTTCAGAAAAATAAGCATACTTAAAAATGGTCTCCCAATAAAAACCAGAATCAAGAACCTTACAAGCTGTCCTTCTTGGTCCAAAATGATCACCACACGCATGAGCATGACAAAACTGGAGAACGGACGAAATCTCAGTTTCAGGAACGCACTCTGAATCACTTGATCGGCACAAGTCTTCCACAAATAAGGGTCGTCCCATATGAAATACTTTGCTTGGCTCTTCAACTTATTCTTTCTAGCTGTCTCGGTCCCTTTTGGAAACATTACAATGGTTAGATAACTGACCAAATCAGCATACCAAGGAATTATACTTTTAGCTGCGAGTAACAGTTCATTAGGAAAATTGTCTGATATGGGCATATTATCCGACTCTGTTTTCAATTTGCTCAAATGGTCACCAACATTGTTCTCTGCCCCCTTTTAATCTTTGATCTCTAGGTCGAATTCTTGTAACATAAGTATCCACCATAAAAGACGTGGCTTGGATTCCTTCTTGGAGAGTAAATACTTTAGTGTTGTATGATCGAAATAAACAACAACTATACAATAAGATAAGATCTAAATTTTTCACAAGCAAAAACAACAGCCAGCAGCTCCTTCTCCATCGTCGTATAATTGCATTGGGCAGGGTTGAGGGTTTTTGAAGCATAATATATCACATGACTCTCTTTCCTATTCTTTAGCCCAAGCATAGCTCCAACGGCGAAATAACTTGCATCACATATGATCTCAAATGGCATTCCCCATTTTGGTGGCTGGATTATAGGAGTAGAAGTTAGCTTGCTCTTCAAGAGATCAAAAGATTTCTTGCACTTTTCATCAAAGATGAATGACATCTCTTTTTGCAAAGTCTTTGTTAGGGGCTATGCAATCTTCAAAAAATCTGGAATGAGACATCTATAGAAACCTGCATGGCCTAAGAAAGGATAAGGTAATTTCACAATCATATCAATCTTCGCCTTATCCACTTCTATCCCATTTTTAGATATAACATGTCCAAGCACTATACCTTGCTTTACCATGAAATGACATTTTTCAAAATTCAACACAAGGTTAGTTTCAACACACCTCTCCAAAACTTGTTCCAAATTACTTAAACAATGATCAAAAGTAGCACCGTGAACAGTAAAATCATCCATGAAAATGTTAATGAAATTTTCAATCAAATAAAAAAAATACTCATCATACATCTTTGGAAAGTGTCAGGAGCATTACACAAATTAAAAGGCATACGATGACAAGTAAAAGTACCGAACGGACAAGTGAAGGTCATTTTTTTCTTGATCTTCTTGTGCCACAAAAATTTGAAAATATCCAGAATAACCATCAAGAAAACAAAAGAATGATTTTCCAGTCAATCTTTCAAGCATCTCATCAAGAAAAGGCAATGGAAAATGATCTTTTCTAGTAGCATCATTTAACTTCCTAAAGTCTATGCATATACGCCAACCAGTTTGAAGTCTCATTGGGATCAATTCATTATTTTCATTCTTAACTAGCTGAAATCCAGACTTTTTTGGGACCACATGAACAGGACTAACTCAAACACTATCAGAAATTGGATAAATAATCCCTAACTCTAACAATTTATGGATTTCCTTAAGTACAACCTCTTTCATGATAGGATTCAATTTTCTTTGTGGGTCTCTAGAAGGTTTACAATCAGGTTCAAGTAAAATTCGATGCATACATATAGAGAGGCTGATACATTTTATGTCAGCTAAAGTCCACCTAATTGCAGTTTTATGCTTCTTTAAAAGCTCAACCAACTTTTCCTCTTGCTCTTTGCAAAGATCATTGCTTATGATGACGGGCATTGACTCATTTTCACCCAATAATGCATATTTCATATGCTGGGGTAGTACCTTCAATTCCAGCACTGGAGCTTTCACTATATATGGTAAAATAGGTTCAAAATTGGTTGGTATGGGCATTCTGCTCGATAGATGCCGAGTGGGGAATTCACTGGTGGAATACAGCTGCATCATGACATCTCAAATCTCATCATCATCTTCAGTTGCTACTTCTGTTTCAGTTATCCTATTAAGAATTACCTGCTCCAGCTTGTCTTCCCTAAACTGATTTTCAACAAAATCGTCAACTAAAAAATCAACAACATCAACCATACACAAACCTTCACGATCCTCAACATGCTTCATAGCTTCAAAAATATTAAATGTGACAGTATCACCATCAAATTCAAAGCTAAGTATGCCTATATCTATATCAATTTTTGTTCTTGCAGTTTTCATGAACATTCTTCCTAAAAGAATCGAAGACTTATGTGCAGAAAAAACATCATCCATGTCAACTATGTAAAAATCCACAAGAAAAATTAAGTCATTTACCTTCACCAAAACATCTTCCACCACACCTTTAGGATATGTATTTGACCTATCAGCTAATTGAATTATCACACGAGTTTTCTTCATATCTCCTAACTGTAGCTCCTTATACAAAAGAGAATGGCATAACATTTATAAAAGCACCTAAATCTAACATAGCTCTCTCAACTTTTTTACTACCAATAATGCAGGGAATAGTAAACATGCCAGGATCCCTACATTTTTCAGGTAATTTCCTTTGAATAACAGCTGAAACATTTTCACTAACCTTGATCTTTGTATCTTTACCATATCTCAATCATGTCGGGTAAACTGAAATCCCGTTGGATGGGACCCTTTGAAGTAATAAATATAAGTCCTCATGGAGCCGTCGAGATTGAAAGTTCGAGCACTTCCAAGCTTTTGAAGGTGAATGGCTAATTGTTGAAACCTTACTACGGGGGAATGGAAATAGCTACCATCGATGGAGTGATCTTGGCTGCCCCCGATGTCGTTTCACGATCAACCACCTGATATGTCAAGCCCAAGACATAAAACAAGGGCGCTTCTTGGGAGGCAACCCAAGCATTTGGACTCTTATCTCTTTATTTTAAACTTAGAAAAAAAGGTTGTGCCCAGATATATATGTATATAGTGTTGATCACAATTTGTTTGCAGATTTTGTCCTCAATTGATGTGGGCATCAGGTGTATGCTTAAAAGTGAAGAAGGTGTTGGTACTTCCTCCCTTCCACCATCAGCGGTAACTGAGGACAACGATTTCGACCAAGCCCCACCCTCGAAATCCACCAATCCAGGAGAGTTTTTGTTGCTCTTTCCTTTTGATTAATTTTTGGTTTTGAGTTTTTGTCGTATATTTTCCTTTTCCACGGTGAGTACATTGTGTTATCCAAGTGTTGGGGAGGGGAGTATTACGTATTTTGTCCATAAAAAACTGCTTTGCTTGAGTCGTTGGAAGCAATGAAATGATCAATATGAAAAGATAGTTTGTGGCTTGCTTGGTTGTTGTTCCTTTGTGGTGAAATTGTGCCTATGCTCGGATGTGTTCTAGGATGACAAAAATTGCATAGTTGATCACATGATGAAGCTTTCTTGATTGTGAGAATTGAGCCTGATGAGCATGATTTAACATTTGAAAATTGCTCAATTTATTTCTTAATGAGTGTATCGAACTTGTATGCTGGATTTCTGGTTTGCCCGGTTGCCATAGTTAAAACCCGTGAGGTTCTTGCATGAAAATGATTAAAGCATTTAGGATTAACCAAGTTTTGGCCTCATTATATATTATCCGAACCCTGCATGTCCACTAGTGAGCCTGTTGTGCCTTATCCGTTCTTTATTGATTAATAACAGCCACTAAACAATTAAGCCAAAATCGGTTTTAGCCTGCTTTTGTCTCGTGAAAACATGTGATTATATTGGAATATGCTAAAAATGAAAGATCCTATTACTTGGAAGATGATATGTGCTGAGATGCTAATTTTTTTTGAAATATGTTCCTGTTTTGTGAATAACAAAATGCTGACTTGCTGAAAACATGGAAATTCAGACTCTAAGTTATCCAAAAAAAAAAAAAGAGAGGAAAGCAGAATACAAAAAAGAAATGTTGAGCAGCTGAAAAAAAAAAGAAAAAAAATAGAGAGTTCAACTCCTTTTCTGTCGAAAAAAATGGAGGATAAAGGGGGCGTGGATTTTAAATGTTTGATGTCGCTCATGCCTTGTACAATTGAAAATCTGCTTGTTTTTATGAAGATGATAATATTATAGGGAGTTGCTCGTATCATTCAAAAAAATGGATATTTTGATATGCTCGTATAGTTTCATAATTTGAGCCATTCTATCCTTCCATCTTACCTTTTTCCCTAGCCCCGTTACAACCCACTGCAAAAACCTTTTGATTTGTGCAATTATCTCATATTTTGGGTGGACATGGTGACATAAGGGAAAATCTGTGTTTGAAAGTGTCAAGTTGCGATTTGAGTGAATGAAAATTGTCCTTATTTCTTATTTGAGAGGATTGGAGTGAAACTTGGAAAGGCAAGATTGATTATGGATTAACTTGACTTAAATGAAGAGTTACTGCACATTTTTAAAGCAAGAGAATGGTTGGTGGTTTGTGGATGATCGTGCTTTCATTATTGTCCGTTAAAATGTTGCCAATGATTGGTTTGCCTTTTGAGTATCGATGGCGAGCATTGTCTAGTTGTGGGGGGATTTGATTGGTGAATATTTGTTACATCTTTTTAGAGAGTTTTGATGTATTTTTTATGATCAATATCTCCTTGACACATATGTTATCAAACTAATCCCAATTTGTAAATAATTGAAGGTGAATACTCAATTTAGAGAAAAAAAGGAGAATTTCTGGAAGAGTCGAAGCAGGGGATTTACCTGATGGACGGGCAGTATGCCCATACCAGCCAGTCGGACCTGAACAAATTTTCAACAGCCCAGGAATTAATTTGAGGGCCCATTTCCACTCCACACATGGGCTGCCCATGAGACTAAACAGCAGGATATGAACTTAAACATATAGCTATGGGCTTTATTAACATTTAAACATGGCCTTTATAGTTTTCAATATGTATATATAGTTTAATTAGGGCTTGATTAAAACATCATCATACTTACCATTTCTCCAAGGAAACAAAAGAGGCAACTGTTCTTCTCTCCATCAGCAGCGGCTCAATTTTTTTTTCTATTTTTCATTTTTTTCCTTGATTGTAGTATGAATTCTAACTAAAATCTTTTATTCTGGTGACTATATGAAGCTTTAGCTAATCTATTTTTATGAGATCAAATTTGTTCGTATACTTTATTTTATGCAAGCATCTGTGATTCTCTGATTTTAGTGTTGTTAATTGTACGGGTCTATTGGGTAGTTCAAAATATTCATTAGTTCGGGATTAATTAGTAACCAATTAAATCAGCCATCCATAATTGTGGTTTAGATTTAATTAGTGGTAAATTGATTCTTCAGAATCAAGGGAAGATTACTCTTAATTTGGTAATCATGCGTTAGAGTTTACTGGTTTTGAATCGGGTCTCTCTAGTTATTAATGCTATCGGCTCATTAAATCCGTAGAGCATCTCTCGGGTTGTCAGTCGATTTGGAAAATAATGGGTGAAGCGTCTTCCTGAGTATCAAGAAATTAAGGAGAGCTAAGACCGCGTCGGAAGCGTCTTTGGTGGTTATAACTGATTTGTTTGCATGAATTAAAGTCACTTTTGCATCGATTATTGAAATAGTTAGCTAAAGTGGAATTAATTGGAAACCAGAATGTTTTACATATTTGATAAAAATCCTTTTCTCAATTATAGTTATTAAATTACATTCTCGAATTACAAATATTTGTTACTGATTTTGGAGTTAGTTGACAGATCAAAAGATAAGAAAAATCCTCATCGGTCCTTTGGGAGATGTTCTTGCTTGACATTGTCCTGGTTTGGTGTGGGCATACCGACAGCTGGTCGGATTTTTGGTGGAGAAACAACACCACCAGATATGAGATAAATGCATACAACAACAAGCAAAAGTACCAAACGGACAAGTGAAAGTCGTTTTTTCTTGATCCTCTTGTGCCACAAAAATCTGAAAATATCCAGAATAACCATCAAGAAAAAAAAAGAATGATTTTTCAGCCAATCTTTCAAGCATCACATCAATAAAAGGCAATGGAAAATGATCCTTGCTAGTAGTATCATTCAACTTGCTAAAGTCTATGCACATACGCCAACCAGTTTGGAGTCTCATTGGGATCAATTCATTATTTTCATTCTTAACTAGCTGAAATCCAAATTTTTTTAAGGACCACATGAAACACTATCAGAAATTGGATAAATAATCCCTAACTCTAACAATTTAAGGATTTCCTTAAGAACAACCTCTTTCATGATAGGATTCAATTTTCTTTGTGGGTCTCTAGAAGGTTTACAATTAGGTTCAAGTTAAATTTGATGCATGTATATAGAGGGGTTGATACATTTTATGTCGGCTAAAGTCCACCCAATTGTAGTTTTATGCTTCTTTAAAAGCTCAACCAACCTTTCCTCTTGCTCCTTGCAAAGATCATTGCTTAAGATGACAGGCAACGACTCATTTTCACCTAAGAACGTATATTTTAGATGTTGGGGCAGTACCTTCAATTCCAGCACTGGAGCTTTCACTACAGATGGTAAAATAGGTTAAGAATTGGTCGGTATGGGTATTCTGCTTGACAGATGCCGAGTGGGGAATTCACTGGTGGAATATAGCTACATCATTGCATCTCAAATCTCATCATCGTCTTTAGTTGCTGCTTCTATTTCAGTTATCCCATTAAGAATTACCTACTCCAGTTTGTCTTCCCTAAAATGATTTTTAACAAAATCGTCAACTAAAGAATCAACAACATCAACCATACACAAACCTTCACGATCCTCAACATGTTTCATAGCTTCAAAAATATTAAATGTGACAGTATCACCATCAAATTCAAAGCCAAGTATGCCTTTATCAACATCAATTTTAGTTCTTGTAGTTTTTATGAATTACCTTCCTACAAGAATCAAAGACTTATGTGCAGAAAAAAACATCATCCATGTTAACTATGTAAAAATCCATAAGAAAAATTAAGTCATTTACCTTCACTAAAACATCTTCCACCACACCTTTAGGATATGTATCTGACATATCAGCTAATTGAATTATCACACGAGTTTCCTTCATATCTCCTAACTGCAGCTCATTATACATAGTGAATAGCATAACATTGATGGAAGCACCTAAATCTAACATAGCTCTCTCAAATTTCTTACTACCACTGATGCAGGGAATAGTAAACATGCCAGGATCTCTACATTTTTCAGGTAATTTTCTTTGCATATCTCCTTTATCTCATCTTTTTAGCACACAATTCTTTCAAAAAATTTTGTGTACCTAGGCACTTCCTTTATGGCATCAATTAAGCGCAAGTTAATCTGTACCTTTTTTAATAGCTCAAGGATTTCTTTCTCATCATTCTCTTTCTTGTTTTGAACCAGCCTGGATGGAAAATGTGCTGCCATAATAGATTGAGAATTAGAAACTTTAGAAATTATGACTACCTTAGGGGGAAGAGGCTGATCTGGTTGTTGTGTCTCTTCAACAACTTCCTTCGTTTGATCTTCAAACTTATCTTTTGGCTCATTCTCTTTCTTCTTAACCTCTTGCTCGACTAGCTCTTTTCCACTACTCAAAGTTACTGCACTAACATTCTCCTTAGGATTTATCTCTGCTTGAGATGAAAATTCATGGTCGGGGCATTTACGATATAACTACTGAAATCTCTCCCAATAATCAGCCGGCTCTCTCTTGATTTCTATTTTATGCTGTTGATTGCCATTCTTAAATTAGCGGCCCTCGATTTGGGAAAGAATTTATGCAAGAACTGCTCCTAGAAATCATTCCAAGTCCAAATTGAGCCTGATGGAAGATCGAACAGCCAGTCTCTAGCCCTGCCTTGCAATGTATGAGAAAAACTTAGTAGTCTCAAATTATATTCAAAAAAACCTAGAGGGCATAAAGTGGATCGAACTAAGTCAAATTCAGCAAGATGTTTGTGTGCACTCTCTGTAGGTAGATCACCGAACTTGGGCAGCAGTTGGATAAACCCAGCCTGATTTCAGCATTTTGAGCACTAGGTGGCAGCACAATGCAAATTGGTCGATTGTTTCGGTGACAACCCAATTCCTTTATCAGAGGTTCAACTTCTTCTCTTGGTAAGATTCCACGTTCCTCATCATAAGCCATATCTTCTGATTTAGAAATAAAAGCTTCCTTTAGTTCCTTGGCTCTTTTCCTAAAATTCTTGGCAGTTTTCTCCACTTCTGGATAAAAAATCAATTGTCATATACGCAAAGAACGGGGCATAAAACTAAAAAATAAAATAAAAAAGTTGTCAAACCAATGGATCAGACCAATCACTGTTTAAAACCAGTCCTCGGTAACAGGGCCAAAATTTGATAGTATCGTTTCTCCACAAAAAATAATCTGACCAGCTGTCGTTATGCCCACACTGGACCAGGACAGTGGCAAGCAAGATCATCTCCCAAAGGACCAGCGAGGATTTTTCTAATGTTTTGATCTGTCAATTAACTCCAAAATTAGTAACAAATATTTGTAATTCGAGAATGTAATTTAATAGCTATAATTGAGAAAAGGATTTTTCTCAAATATGTAAAAGATTCCGGTTTCCAATTAATTGCACTGTAGCTAACTATTTCAATCATCGATGCAAAAGTGACTTTAATTAATGTAAACAAATTAGTTATAACTACCGAAGATGCTTCTGACGCGGTCTTATCTCTCCTTAATTTCTTCATAATCAAGAAGACACTTCACTAATTATTTCCCTAATTGACTGACAACCCGAGAGACGCTCTACAAATTTAATGAGCTGACAACATTAATAACTAGAGAGATCCGATTCAAAACCAGTAAACTTTGACATAGGATTACTGAATTAAAACTGATCTTCATTTGATTCTGAAGAATCAATGTACCACTAATTAAATCTAAACCACAATTATGGATGACCGATTTAATTGGCTACTAATTAATTCTGAATTAATGAATATTTCAAACTACCCAATAGACCTGAAACAATTAACAACACTAAAATCAGAGAATCATAGATGTTTGCATAAAATAAAGTATACGAAAAAATTTGATCTCATAAAAATAGATTAGCTAAAGCTTCATTAATCATCACCAGAACAAAAGAGTTTAGCTAGAATTCATACTACAATCAAGGAATAAAATAAAAAATAGATAAAGAAAACCGAGCCACTACTCTTAGAGAGAAGAACGACTGACTCGTTTTGTTTTCTTGGAGAAGGGCTAAGTATAATAATGTTCTAATCAAACCCTAATTAAACTATATATACATATTGAAAACTAAAAATGCCATGTTTAAATATTAATAAAGTCCATAGCTACAAATTTAAGCTCATATCCAGCTGTTTAGTCTCATGGCCAGCCCATATGTGGAGTGGAAATGGGCCCTCAAATTAATTCCTGGGCTGTTGAAAATTTGTTCAGGTCCGACTGGCTGGTATGGGCATACTGCCCGTCCATCAGGTAAATCCTCTGCTTCGACTCTTCCAGAAATTCTTCTTTTTTTCTCCAAATAGAATATTCACCTTCAATTATTTACAAATTGGAATTAGCTCGATATTAAATACGTCAAGGGGATATTGATCATAAAAAAATACATTTAAACTCTCCAAAAAGATGTAGTAAATATTCACCAATCAAGTTCGAAGACAATGAGTGAACAAAGGATTAGCTGAAAGGGTATTTATAGAAGTTTTGGACACAAATCCTAAAACAACACGAGGATAAAGAGATAGTGGAATCTGAAGAGTCACGCGTGAGGTAAATCATGCAAGTCGAGGTATTGTGTTTCAGGTGCATGTCGAAGGGTGTGATTAAGATTATGGAGTAATCCATTAGAAAGATCAGTTGACATATGAACCACTCTTTATAAACAACAACACTTAAAACTACCCATTTTTTGAAGATTTGAGTTTGCGTGTTGATCATAATGACCCATGACCTCAAGTGGGAATTGTGGATGATCAACCTGATGCGGTATTTGGTTTAAGACATTTCCTATAGGTTGTGTACTATTTTGGAGTTGTAAGAATATGTGCTCTGGCAGTCAGCTGTTAGGCTGGCCTAAAAGACATATTCCAAGAACGATATTTACGAATTTAAATAAAAAGTTAAAGACATTTCTTTTTTAACATATTCATATGTGTTATATGTTATAGTAAAAGACTTGGCCATATACATGTTGATGGTTACAAAATAAGTATTGATGGTTGAGATCATATATATTCAACTCATAAAATTTACGAGAAGGGATATCATAAGATTTGGATAAGCTTGCACTAAGCGGTACATCACTCGAGGAGTGGATATTTAGTTTTATAGATATCTATGTGGAGACACTATGTAGGCTAGTGGATGTGATGTTGATCCCAAATGATCATATTGAATTAATGCCACGTTTGAACTCGAACCATTTAACATCCCTAGTGGCAACGGAAAAATTGAGGTTCTAATTTCTGTAGGTGTTTCAAAGGCTAAAGGGGGCCCGTTAGTTATGGTGGACCTATGTATAAGATTAGCGTAGTGACAAGATATAATTCGTTAGTCTACAAAGTGATCTGTTTTGATATGTGGTCTATATTTTCTATACTTATCATGTCCAATGAAGACCTTGGCAAGGCATCTGCCAAAATATAAGATATAGGGTCTCGTTAAGGGCCAATAGACCAAAAGAGTACATAAAGATCATCATAGTTATTAATCTCAAGTATGGGTCTATATAAAATGACCTAGTCTTAGAACTTAATCGGAGAATCGAGCGAAGTGATTGTATCTGCACAGCCACCATAATAGAAAGGTTCACCCACTTAATTCATTTTTTGCCTATGTGTTCATCTATCAGTGTTTGCTAGACATGAACAAAGGGATATCTTAAGTACTTAAGAGTTAGAAAATCCAAATGTGATTAATCAATTGAATTAAATAATCTTGCAATTGGATACTTGCATAATTAATCATGATGGATTATTTATTAAGTTAATAATATTACTTGAACAATTTGATTATTAAGCCTAAGTAATTAAATGATCGTGAAGAGAATTCATTATGAGGCTAATTTTATTTGTTGGACAAATAATTAACTATCCCTATAAAATGCTAGATGTAAATAATTAATTGGTAGAATTCTTTTGGTTTCAAGATTTAATTATAGGAATTAGTTAAAGTCTAACAAGACACTTAAGGATTAGCCTTAGAGATAGTCCAATACATGTGGATATGAGAAGAGGCCTATAAGGGAACTTGAGGATCAATTTATATTGATCCCCAATGGGGTTGGTTGCGAACAAGGTCACACACACAAGGAGAGTTTCAAAACCCCTTCTTTTCATATACTCTCATTTCTCTCTTCTCATATGTTAAAATTCCCAATTATATTTTTAAATCAAAATTATTCGTCTTGTTCTAAATGGGTATAAGGGAATCAAGTTACACAATGTATCTTCGCATCAAGGTTGGGCGTGGATAAACTTAGAGTGGAGGTTTCAAATGTCCTTGACTCGTTGATCGGAAGATCCATGGATCCCACTAAGAATGAGGATTTCATATAGGTATATTGCTAAACTATGTTTGAATTACGTACATAGGGACATGCATGATTAGTTATAGATCATATAAATTAATTTAATTATTACTTCCGCTATGTATTTCGTATGATTTATGACCTATATATTCTAAAAATTGTATCAAAGCCTACTTGCACCCCCATATACACGTTGATTATGTATTTATGTTTTGGTATCCGGATGCATGTTTTAATTTATTATTGGATAAATTAATCGTTGGAAATCATTGAATAGTTGAATTGATGTTGTTCGTATAATTATTTTTATTGAATATCTCTGGTAACATACATGTTATTTTGATGTTTGCATATATAGTAATGTGTGAGTATATACAAATGGTAATCAAGCGATAGAATTACGATCACATATTTGTATATATGATAGTCGTCTATGCATTGGATGTGAAACAAACAATGTATGCATGTATAAATGAAAGAGAATCAATCACACACTGTTGCTAATGTATGCGATTGCATGATCAAGATTGCACAACCACCTGATTTGATTAGGGAACGTCATTGTGGACATCACACATGCATCTACACAATCAAGATCATGCAATCTGATCGATGGATAACACAACACACATCACACGTGGATCCATATGACAATGCAATTCAATCGGCAAATGGAATGGTAGGAGTTGCATGTGTGTGTACACGACCAAGTGCATTGGATCGGTCTCCACATGTAGGTCATCGAATCGGGTTGGCTTATCCAATGGGGTATCCAGATTCCCAAGAATGTTGTACATATCAAGTTGCCTAATTTATAAAATAAAAATTATTAAAATATCTTGTTATTCATAATTATGCAAATAATATCTCTATAGATTTGGAAAAGAATATATAGTTTTACTTTTCTTAGATATTCAAAGATTGCATAATCTTCATATTATGATAACTAGATTTGTTTTGACATTTCAAAAATATGATCTTAATATTGATATGACAAGTTAATATACTTTGACTTATCAAATATGTGATCTCATTAATTGCATATCTCAATATATATAGGAATTCTAGATGATTTAGGAGACTTCATATTTCATCACATTTTATACAACAAAATAAATATTAAATATTTATGGAAATTATGACTATGTCTACAATTTCAATATTACCATATTTAATTGTGATAATTAGATTTAATTATGAAATTATATGGTTGGGGTGTCATGAGCTGAGTCTAGACTGTTAATGAATGGTTTTAATTTTCTTACGTTATGGTGTAATTTTATTGGTTAATTTTTTGGGCATGTGCTCCTCTCATTTAGAGAAATTAGGTCTTGTATTTTGTTTTGAGTGCTAGAATAGGTATGAGATTTATTCTTTTATAATTGTATCGAGGACCTTACAAAGACAACGAAATGCATCACCTGATTCAAATTGGGCTTTGGATTCAAAGATGATTAGTGCCCATATATGTTTGCGTAGGCCCAAGTGTAATAGATAGGATCTATTTGCCTAAATGGAAATGGCTCATGGTGACCTCAGGTCTAGGAGTATGCTAGGAAATGTATGCTTCCGTTTTACATTATTTTATCTTTGCTTGCATGATTATGTATTCTTAGGATACTAGATAACATAAATCACAAACATTGATTAGATTTTTAAATTGGAAATTCCCTTTTGGACCCAATCCAAGTAAAATATTTGCAAAAAAAGATTAAAGAATAAATTATCATAATCTCGTCATCTATCAAAGGGTTATATGTAGCATACAAACCTTTTTAAATTTTCCAGTTGCTAGAAAATTGGTTTATTAAATAGGTGTCAAAACCTATTTTGACCGATATTTTAAGTGGTTAAATATTTAATTTTGGAGGAATTAAATAGTGTAACTAATCTACGTTACAAGTAGATAATTATAGTGGGTTGAGTTTTTCAAAACCAATTTTTGGTGAGTGAGAAAATTAATGCTCAAATCTTATGATATAATTAAATGACTTTCACCAGCGAGTGACCAAATGGGGCCACACATGCGCACGCTCGGCTCGATTCAGTGGAGTCGAGTTTTTCACACTTGGACAAGTGGATGTCCAGGTTCATGCAACCATCAGGAGTTAATCTCCTAAAGTTATGAACATTGTAATGGGGAAACCTTCAAGAGTTACTTCTCCCGCACGCACCTGGACAAGTGGATACCCGCACGCTCCTGGACAAGTGCATGTAAAGGTTCATGTAACTGTATGGAGTTAATCTTCTGAAGTTATGAACATCATAATTGTGGAGTAAACTCCGGGAGTTACTTCTCCTTCACGCACCTAGACATGTGGATGCACGTACATACCTGGACAAATGGATGTCCAGGTTCATTGTAAACTTTGGGAGTTACTTCTCCTGCACGAATCTGGATAAGTGGATGTTCGTACTTACCTGGACAAGTGGATGTCCATATTCATTGTAACTTCCAGGAATTACTCTTAGGGATTTAAATGCCCACTAACTCCATAATTGGAGAATTAAATCCCTGACTGGATTTGATGCCTATATATAGGACCATATCTGTATGTAAAAAGAACACCTAAAAATCCTGCATCCATATTTTTGAAGATCATAGCATATTAGAAAGCTCCCAGTTCTCACATAGTTCTAGTTCGTTGGAGCTTCTGATCTAGTGGTGCTACTACCTAGAAGACGAAAATCGTTTCATCTTTGGGAACGATATCAAACTGAGAATACTAGCAGAGACGTATTCATTTTGTGGAGAGAGTTCTTTCTGGACTCGATTTCAAACCATCCATTTCTGACCCATTTTTGATGTCCCAAAGTTTTCCTGGAGTCAAGAAAGTCCATAATTTGTATCCTCTAATTAATCGATCCAACAGTTATTGTAGTTGAAAGTCAGGGAAAGAGAAAAGCGAAGAGGGCGAGGGAATAAGTATCTCAATGGTTGTTGATTATTATAGATATAGTCATACTTCAATGGTATGTACCATATCTCGATGGTATATATGTATCTCGATGGTGGTTGTAATTTTTAGATTGATTTGGCCAAGAATAAATATATTGAAGATGTTATCATTTAAGACATTAAGAATGTTGTGAGGATTTATTCTTGGCCAAATCAATCTAAAAATTATAACCACCATCGAGATGGCTAAAAAACATTTACTTCCCTTGAATTGGGCTAAAAACTTTGTGCTTCGTAAATTAAAATACTAAAGATGGGACTCCAGAAAAGGTGGATTAGGCTCGAGCTCGTACTTGCCTTCTATAATCCACCCTATCTGTTTTTATGACTTATTTTATGTATGTTGTATATGTGCTCCTAATACAGCAAAAATAACATATAAAACATTAGTTGAAATATGTATGACTATTGTGTAGAGTCAAACTCCAATACAAAAGTTGAACAGCTCGACCTAACACGCCAAGAAATTGAAAAGCCAATTAATACTATTTGGGCACACTACTACTATTATGGCATAAATATGTCAGTTGTTACATCAGCCTAACAACTAGCATAGTAGATTATCTAGTCAACATAAATTATAGTTATTCTATTAGAGTGTTAGTTTGTTAGAGTCAGTTATTGAGAGAAGCTCACGCATTCAGCTCTCAACACTTTGTATAAAAATACATGCAAACTCTTAATAAGTTTCATTCTTTACTCTCATTTATTTTTATGTCATATTTTTTTCTTTTCTCAACACTCTTCATTATCAGTTTATAACATGGTATCCAAAGCCATTATTGTTTTGGAGGTGACAATTGCAATTTGATTTCACGATTTTAACGTATTCTTGTAGGTAATTTATCACGTTTTCACCGACCATTGTTATTCATCCTCATCTTACACATCTCTCTCTTCGTCTGGATCATGCTAATCATTACTTCTTATGTGCAAACATTCTCTCCAGTGAAAGCATATAGGTTGGTTGGAATGCTATTAGGAACAGAAAAAACACCTTCTTCTGCAGATCCTACAATTACATCTACTTCTAATCCTCCGTTTGATGTTTGGATGCATAAGGATCAACTTCTGTTTATCTGGATGTTGTCTTCTTTCACAGAAATAATGCTAGGGTATGTCAGTTGATGTGAATCCACTTATGAGGTTTGGCATACATTTGAATCTCTATTTCAATGCCAGTATAAGGCTCATCTTCTTCAATTTTATGCTTGGATCACTCAAAAATGGTGACCTCTCTATTGAAGATTATATCCTCAAAATAAGGAATATATCTAATGATCTCAATTCTGTTGGACATTCTATTAGTGATGATGAATTACTCTTGTATGCTCTAAATGGACTTGGAGTTGACTTTGAGTCAGTTGTTGTTAATTTCACTTCCAGAGCTGGTCTTGTTTCTTTAGCAAAGGCACAACTTCTTCTGCAAACACATGAGCATTGATTACAAAGTCAAATTCAGTCTGCATCTGTTACTTTGCAAGTGAATAATATTGAATCAATCTGAAATCCAAATCCTTTTTCTAATGTTGCCTATAACTGATCATCAAATAACACATCATACAATAACAATTCAAAAAATTCTCATGGTCGATACTCTAGAAGTAGAGGTCACGGTGGCAACTCTAATGACAGATATAACAACAATGCCAAACCTACCTGTTAATTGTGTGGTAGAATTGGTCACATTGCCCTGAAGTGCTATAACCATTTTGATATTAGTTTTACTTGTCCTAAACACTCATCTCAATCTGGACCATCTGCAAATATTGTTGCTACATCATACTCCTCCCCTGATCATAATTAGTACTTTAATAGTGGTGCCACCAACCACATCACCACTGATCTTGATAATCTGATAGTGAAGTCTAACTACAAAGGTGCGGGGAAACTTGTTGTAGGTAATGGATCTCTTCTCTCTATTTCTCATACAGGAGCTTCTACAATTAATTCTCAAGACCACAAGCATACCCTTCTTCTCAATCATATTCTATATGTTCCTCAAATCACAAAAATCTCCTCAGCATTTCACAATTTACAAAGGATAAGAATGTGCTTATTAAATATTTTCATGATTGCTGCCCTGTCAAGAACAAGCACGCATAGAAGATTATGTTGGAAGGATCTCTTAAGAATGGTCTCTATTAGCTTGATCTCAGTCATCTCTCTACTCTCCAGTAAACATGCTCCATGTTTACTCAATCTCTTTACCAACCTATTGTGTTCAACAATGTTATTTGTCCATTTGATACTAATGTGTGGCATAGGAGGCTTGGCCATCCTTGTTCTTCTATATTATAATTTGTATTAAAGTCAATGAAACTTCCTACTTCCTTTGTTAATTTTTGTGATTCTTGTAAGCAAGGAAAGTTACATCAGTAACATTTTGCCTCTTTACCTACTAAGATAACATATCATTTTCAGCTTATTCATTCTGATATCTGGGGACCGTCTCCTATTGAATCTACTACTGGTTACAAGTATTACATACATTTTATTAATGATTTCAGTAGATATACATGGATCTTTCCGTTGAAAACCAAGTCAGAAGCGTATTCTATCTTTGTGCAATTCAATGCTCTTGTTTAAAGATAATTTCAAGTCTCCATAAAAGTCTTACAAACCGATCATGGTGGAGAATACAAGTCACTTTTACCTCTTTTTCTCAAGTTTGGAATTCAATTCCTTATGTGCATTAACAAAAAGAAAGGACTGAAAGAAAGCACTTACACATTGCTGAGATGGGGCTTTCACTTCTGGCCCAAGTACATCTTCCTCTTAAATTTTGGTGGGAAGCTATTCACACAGCTGTGCATCTAATCAATGTTCATCCATAGCAGTTCTTAAGTATGTGTCTCCTCGTCAAGTCTTGTTCCACACTTCACCTAATTACAGTTCACTTAAAATATTTGGCTACTCTTGCTTTCCTTATGTAAGGTCGTATAATCATCACAAATTTCAGTATAGGTCCACCACCTTCAGGGAAAATATATATAACGGCTACAATTGAATTTAATGAAGGGGAATTTCCTTATGAATCCTTATTTGGATCTTCCTCAAGTTAACTTCTACTCTAGCTTCTTCCATAGTATCTCATCCCATTCTCTCCATCATACCCTCAAATTTATCTCCGAATTCTCCTTCACTAGATGTTCCTAACCCTATATCAGCTACCCATATATCTCCTATGTCATCTCCAGAGCCTCCTCCTTCCAGTTCTCCAGACTCTTCTTCATCTTATGTTCCTCATTTCAACGTCCATCCCATGGTCACCAGATCAAAAGTTGGGATCTATGAGCCTAAAACGTATATAGCCTCTATTATTTCTTCACTTAGTGATGAGCCTCTTACTGTTCAACTAGCCTGGTTGGATCTTGAATGGTTTGAAGCAATGAAAGTAGAATATAATGTACTCATGGCAATAATAATTGGACACTTGTACTTGTTGTTCCACATATGAATATAATTGCCAATAGATGGGTTTTTAGAATCAAGCATAAACTTGATGGTACAGTTGAAAGATTTAAAGAAAGCTTTGTAGCAAAAGGATTTCAACATCCTGGTGTTAAGTATTTTAAAACCTTCAGTCCAGTTGTCAAAGCTAGTGCAATCAAGCTTATATTCCATCTTGTTGTGACTTTTTATTGGAAAATACGGTACTTCTACGCTATTGGACATTGAGGAATACTTAGGCTTAGAAGGTGGTCCCCTTTCTCGCATAAAAGTGATCATAATTCGAACACGCCACATTTTACTGGGAAGGATCGAATCATGGGAACGAATCTATAGGGCTATCACCTTCTTTGGCCAGATCTTCCAATCTTTTCACAATTACAGTTCACTGCGCCCTTGACTTTCTAGTCAAGGGGCTTTCAAGCGGACCTCCTTATTAGAGAAAGATTTGGAACCCTAGTTTTGGAGTTTTGATTGACATAAACAATGCCTTTCTCAATGGCACCATGACTGAGCAAGGGTTTCTGCAATGACATGAGGGATTTGAGGACCCCTTATTTCCTAGTCGTATTCGTTAATTGAATAGATATCTCGATGGCTTAAAGCAAGCTCCTCGAGCTTGGTTTAACACTTTAAAGTTGTTCTTATTATCTATGGGATTTCAGTTGTCTAAATCTCATAATTCTCTTTTCTTCAAAAATGATTTTGGTTTTCTTTTTTTTGCTTGTTCATATGGATGATATTCTCATCATTGGGGATAATACGAAGGCTATTTTTGATGTGATTAATTCTTTGGCCAAGTAATTTGCACTCAAAACTCTTGGAGAGGTAAATTGTTTCTTGGGAATGGAAGCTCGCAACTACCACAGGCCTACTATTGTCTCAAAAGAAATATGTGTTTGATCTCCTCACAAAAATTGATATGTTGAATTGCAAGCCTAGTTTTGTTCCACTTTGTGTAGGCACCAAGTTATTTCTAAATGATGGCAAGCCTTTTTCTGATCCCACTTTGTATAGAAGCACTGTAAGTGCTTTGCAATACCTAATTGTCGCAAGCCTAGTCACTAGTTTTGCTGTGAACAAGCTTAGTTAATTTCTTCATGCTCCATCCGCTAATCATTGGACTGCATACAAGCATTTTCTGAGATATCTTAAAGGGACATATCACCTTGGTCTTCCAATAACCAGTTGGGTAGTTTCCAAAAGGTGTAGAATCTGGAGTATAAGGCTCTTGCTGACACAGCTGCTGATATCACTTGGTTATCTTCTATTATTACTGATATTAGTGTATCTTTTGAGCAACCATCTATTATTTGGTGTGACAATATTAGTGTTGCTACTCTTGCCTCTAATCCAGTGTTTCATGTCAGGATCAAGCACATTGAAATTGATATACATTTTGTCGGGAAAAGGTGTTATCAAAAGTTTTGGATGTCCGGTTCATTCCCATAGCTAATCATATTGCAAACTTGTTTACCAGACCTTTATCTGTTAGCCGTTTTAACTTTCTTACTTCTCGGTTACCTTTAAGGCACAAGCAAGTCCAACTTAAAAGGGAGTGTGTTATAGTATTTGGTGGTGCATGACAATTTATCAAGACAGGAGGACTAAGGCAACACATATAGGTTCGGCTTCAAGTGGGAATATTATGGCATAAATATGTGAATTGCTTCATCAACCTAATAACTTGCATAACAAATTATCTAGTCAACATAAATTACAGTTATTCTGTTTAAGTGTTAGTTAGTTAGCTAGAGTCAAACTCACGCATTTAGCTCAACACTTTGTATATTAATACATGCAAACTCTCAATAAGATTTATTCTTTACTTATTTCTATGTCATCTGTTCTTTTTTTCTCTATACTCTTCATTATAAGTTTATAATACCTACCAACAAGAAGACTCGAACTCCTTATGAGGTCGACCAGTTACCATCAAGACATACTTAGCAGCTACTCTATAGTACATTAAATTACTGTTACTTTATTTTTCAATTTCGTTCGAAGAATCCCATTTTCCATAAAATTCTCTTAGTCAAAATCCAACATCCAATTATCAACTGGAGCTTTGAATGTTTTTCATGATGTCATAAATGCCTAATAAATGGTGGATAATCTGGGGCGTCCAACTCGTTTTTTGAAAAACTAATATGAAAATATTAGAAAAAATGTATTTCTTTTATCAAAAATATATCGGTTAATCTTAAATGATAAGTATTAAATTATATTTAAATAAAATTATTTTACGCTCGAAAAGGAATCACATTTTATTGAAAAGTTATTACTCTTTTTTGCCTACTTACAACAGGTGTGTTATGCTTATTGTTAAAAGAAATAGTAATTGTCGTACCAAAAAAAGTATTGCATTTTATTAGATATACATATATATATATATATATATGTATATTTATAATACTTTTTATTAGCTTACTTACAAAAAGTGTACCTATTCATATGGCTTAAAGAATAGTATCTGTTCACTTAAAAAATATTATATTTATTAAAGAAAGTATTAAGTTTTATTGAAAATGTATTGCAGTTTTTGCCTAATTACAAAAGTGTAATTATACAAATTATTTAAAAGTATTAGTTTACATTGTAAAAATAATAACATTTTAATTAAAAAAAATATGTTTTCCTGCTGACCTAAAGTGTTGTGCAGTGTTTTCAAAGAGTGTACTTTTTCATTGAAAATGTATTATATTTTAATATAAATATAACTAGTTTTATTATTCAATTATCAAAAGTGTAATTATGAGATTGTTCAAAATTATTAATATTACATAAACGTTTTTTTTTTTTTTTTTTTTGCAAATAATTTTAAGAAATAGATTCTTTGGAACCTAAGTAGTTTGATAAGAGTTTACTTAGTATGTAGGTTGTATTGAGTACGATATGAATGTGTTTTTTTGAAAAGAACTCAGAAATGAGGCAAAAATAAGTTAAGACAAGAGTTAAACTTTTTCTCTGTAAAATGAAATTGTTATGTATTCGATGTCGTACATACTACAACAATCGTCCCCAAGATACGAGAACTTTAAACTTATTAATTGCAACACAACAATACCAAAAGTTATTGGCTAGCTACATGATATTTCAAAACTCTCTTAGACACTGGAGGAGAAGAGCTGCAAAATAGTAAATGTAAGTTGTAGTGGAGTGAAAGATTTTGGGTCTATTCATATTAACCAAAGAGTTGTGATGCATTTTCGGATTTGATGCACTATTTGGATCGAACTTGTGCAAACCACATCAATTTGGCCTTGACCAAATCGACTTTATCTTTTCGCGCAGATTGAACTACTTGGTTGCACCCACACACCAATTTGGCGCTCAACTGCTTGGGCCGCAAGCCCGACCTAACCTATGCCACATCGCATGCATGAACGACCACCAAGCCATCCTGATTTGAATCATCAGAACTTTAAGGCTTCTCAAGCTCGTCGCAAAGTGCATGCACTCGGGTGTTGTGAAACACTATCCTCATTACCACTAGGGTGAGCAATAAGACTACACAAAACACCATTAAGTTTTATCATAGGAGAAATACGCGACTTGATTACTCCTTATCAAACTGCCCATTTCAATAAGGTGGATCCACCTTTTTACTTCTTTTATATACAATATGAATTTTTATATTTCACAACTATTCAATTATTTATCATGTTTAAGTTGATAACTTTAAACATAAAATTTTCATTTATTCTAAATTGAATTTTAGAAAATAAATATTTTTTATCATTCTACTCAAAATGTAGAGTTTGATTTTACTGCGGTTTGGAACATAATATTAAAATTGCACCGACCTCTATTAAGTTAATTTCCAACAGGTAGGATCAGGATATCAATACCAAGTATGAAAGGGACTTGAAGTGTTCTGGAGAGCAGATTTCTGGAATTCATGAAAGAGAATACGCATAAGAGCAAAGCAGCTGGAGAGCAGAAGAAACATCGGAAAAAAAAAATATTTAATAATAATAATAAATAAATAAAATTAAAATAATAATAATAATAATAATAATAATAATAATAATAATAATAATAATAATAATAATAATAAAGAAGAAGAAGATGATGATCCACAACCCGACCTCCGATTGCATCGTGCAAATTTAGAGTTCGTGAAATTGATGCACATTAGTGGACCAAATTGCAAAATTAATTCTATTACTATGGGATACTTATAATTTTAGTTTTTTATATATATATTTACAATTATATTTCATAACAATTTTAATTTTGAGAATTTAGTCTTAATTTTTGTGAAATTTGAGATTTTTATCGGCATTTGACATATGCGTCTTATGTATTTTTAATCTGATGAAAATTTTCTGACGTGACTTTTAAATTTTCACACAACTTGCAATAAATAAAAATAAAAACTGCCACACAATAAAAGAAAATGTCATATAAATAAAAAAAATTAAAAATAATTTAGAAAATGATTGTTTTCTTTAGAGGAATAATTCTTAAATAATAAAAAATCCTAGCTTATTTAAATTTAATTAATTGCAGGTTGTTCATTTAAGAAGACAACTATTTTGTTTACATTATTTTATTTTTGTTTATGTGGCATTTTTTTTATTGTGTGACTTTTTTTTCTTTTTTGTAGGTTTTGTGAAGATTTAAAAGTCATGTCAGAAAAGTTTTGCTGGAAAAAAAAACACGTGAGACGCACATGTTAAATTAAGAAAAAAAATTAATTTCCATCAAAATTAAGACTAAATTCATAAAATTAAAATTGTTATAAAATACAATTATATATTTATATCTAAACATACTAAAATTGCAAATATTTTATAATTATAAAACTAATTTTATAATTTGTTCCAAATTAGTGTGTATTGTTCAAATACCGACCATCTTTGATTATTTAAGGAATCATATCCTTCACGAAAATAAACCAAGTATTTATATTTTTATTTGGAGTTATTTTTTATCTTATTATAATTTAATATTTGATATTATATGTTTATATCATATAATAACATTACATATAGATGTCAAATAACATAATACTTATACTTAATATAAAAGTAGAAATGCTAGAAAATAGGAATCTGGCATGTGTTATCATCACAAATCTCTGCATTTTTTACTTAAAATATATCTTTAAAAAATTATATGTTGGAAAAAAGGTAGTATTTTTTTCTAACTAAAATTTTAAAATTCAAATAACTTTTTTGTTACAAATTCATTTTTGAAATGTGATATATCATATTAATTATCTTTTTCCGATCTTTAATTTGATACCAATATTGTATATATCAAAATAAAATATTATACTTAAAATATGTAATAAACTTTTTATGAGTTTATTTAAAATACGGGTTAGGTTTGAATAAAAAATTGGATTAAAATCTTATATAAATTTGAGACAATGTAAAAAAAATATTTTTTTAGAATAAAAATAATAAATATTTTTATAAAATAAAATTATTATACCATTCAAGTATATAATTTGTTGTTTCATTTTAATATTTTAGTTGATTTTAAATATTTATATCGACTATGAGAAATTATAGTGGGTTGGATTGAGTTTAAATTTTAAAGTTCACTTTGTCGTGCAATTTATTATTTATTAGATAAATTTTTTGAAAGAATGACGTACGAGACATATGAAATTATACTTCAAATTGATTTAAGTGAAACATTAAAATTTCTAATTTCTTATATGTACTCAATATTAAAAATGTTATTTGATATTTGATTTTATAAGCAGAAATAAGAAAACATACACACACAAAATATAATTAAAAATGCAATATTTTTTTCATTTAAAAAAATAGCTACTTATGCATTAAACACTACAACGATACACGCAAAAGTTATTCTTATTATTTTTTTAGTTTTTCTTAAGTACTTTGTTTGCTCTGTGACGACTTACTTTTTCAATTTTTTATATTATTTATATATTTTATAATATTTTATAATAATATAATTTTATAGCATATTATTTTTATATTATGAATATGTTTTATCTCGTGTCGCACGGACGAACAAGTAGTTATATAGAAAACTCAATTCGTAAATCCAAGAAATGCACTGGTTTGCTTTTCTTTTAAACAAAGTTTTGGGGATCGATACTAATGTAAAAAGGGTAAAATTAATAAAATTAGAAATTTTAGCTTTTACCTTCCTTACTCTTGGATTGTTTTTTAAGCGCGAACAAATAAATAATGATTTAGATATAAGAAAGATTATTATTCCGATCAAATAGTTTAGCTATTTATTAATTAAACTAACTCGGTATTTCTTAGATTTTATTTAGGGTTGTAATGATTCAAAAGTCTTGAAATACATGCTTTTAAATCGATTAAAGATTTGTTCCTCGTCCAATTTTAAATCCTATAGGCTGAACTTTATCTGCAAATAATTTGTTTATGAGGGTCCATAAAATTAATAATTCAAATCATTTCAATCTTATTTTCTCTGGTATAAAGGAAGCAGCTTAACCACGATAAGTTGGATAATACCCACATTAATTTCTTTTTCTTTCTTTTTCTTTTTCTATCTCTTACCAAATTATCCTACTCTAGATAATTAATTTATAAATAATTCTTTAATTACTATTAAACTACCTATTAATCATTTTAACATACTTACAAATTATATCCTAAGGACACCTGGAACCTTGAACAAACCTAGCCTAACGGACAAAACCCCCACTGACCTCGAGCCCTTTCCTAGGCCCTATTCAACTCCGATTACAACTTCATTTTATCCCCCATCTTCCTTGTGTGGGGGTGTGTGTGTGTGTGTGTGTTTTTCTGAAAGGTTGTGTTATTGAATGCACCAATAGCTACTTTTATTCTTAAATAGGGTGACAGATGTTCTGTACCACACTCCATTGAAATTTCTCTCTCATTTAATTACTGAATCAGAATATCCAAATAACTGCTCCGCTCCATGCAAATGCTCATACATTATATCTAGTCTCCCTTCTACGGATAAGGATAAGTTTGGCTTGAATTCAGTGTACATATTACGTGGATCAACAAAAGCATCTGTCTGTTATCGGGAAAAAGCCGTGAAATAATAATTTTGCTGTTTCAAATATTTTGTCACACCCAAATATTATTAATTGTTTTTGCACACAGAGCCTTGATTAAAGTGCCACATTTACTTTACTTTTCTGGATTTTCAATTTTAAGACAATAATATTGATGTATCCATGTGGTGTTCTGAGTGATAGCAGCCAATACATGTCATGCAGGTGACAGCAGAAATTTTGCTTATGTGTAATGAAAACGCCAAACACTACCTCTTCCTTTCCCTTTCTATATATACAGCATCTGTATGGATACATTCAACATGCAGTATCCCTCTCTCTTCTCTCAAGAAATTTAAAGGGTTTTCCCGTTTCTTGGTTTCTTTCTCTTCTTTTCTGTGTGTGTATTATTTGCGGCAATGTTCACTAAGGAAGATTCTCGTACTGTTGTTGGTATTATAGGTGAGTTTTTTTTTTTTTTTTCAATATTCATTTGCCTACTCGTAGAACACACACACACACACACACACAGAGAATTTGGTGATGATAAGAATCTTCAATTACATTATAGTTTATATCCATATGTGGAATCTTGAATAAAATTATATATTTGTTTATTTTCAGGAAACATCATAGCCCTCATATTGTTTTTGTCTCCAGTGTAAGTTTCAATATTCTTGTTCCAAATTATTAATTAATTAAAGAGATGGTTTATTAATAAACTTTCCTTACGAAATTTTCCCTATTGTAATAGGCCAACTTTTTATCGGATATGGAAGAAGAGATCGGTGGAGCAGTACTCAGCAGTGCCATACCTTGCGACGTTTATCAACTGTGGGCTATGGGTGCTATACGGACTGCCTATGGTACACCCCCACAGCACCCTGGTTGTAACCATCAATGGGACAGGGTTTGTGATCGAGATCGTGTACTTGTCCTTATTCCTCGTATTCTCCGATTCCAAGAAACGGCTGAGGCTGGTGGTAATAGTGGCGGCGGAATGCATATTCATGGCGGTTGTGGCCCTTCTCGTCCTTACTTTGGCTCATCCCCCCAAACTCCGGTCCACCATTGTCGGCAGCATTTGCATGGTAGGCAACATCCTGATGTATGCCTCTCCGTTGGCCGTCATGGTATGTATAATGTACATGCATTATTATTCTATCATTATATTTTATTTTTTTATTTTTTTATTCTTTCGAGTAATTGTTTGTATGAAGAGAATGGTGATCACCACAAAAAGCGTGGAGTATATGCCGTTTTTCCTTTCCCTTTTCTCCTTTCTTAATGGCGTTAGCTGGACTGCTTACGCTCTCATCCGTTTTGATCCTTTCATTGTTGTAAGTGCTCTCTCTCTCTCTCTCTCTCTCTCTCTCTCTCTCTCTCTCTCACCCACACACAAGAAGGACACACCCTCTCCCTCTCTCTCACACACAATCAGACACTCTCTCTCACACATACAAGGAGATACACTCTCTCTCTCACACACACACACAAGGAGACACGCAATTTCAGCTTGTGGGTTCATCGTTCGGTGTAGTCCATCTGTGTAGAGGCTCCTACTCACATAGTGTGTGTGCAAATAAATACGAAATATTATGTTTAATATGATTCATTACATAATGGTATAATAAGACCGAATTATAAGTACTGTTTAGATTATTAAATTTTTGCAGCAGATAATGGTATAATCACAAAATGTTTGAATTTACAATGCAGGCCCCTAATGGAGTGGGCTCTTTACTTGGGCTGGCCCAGTTATTGCTGTACGCAACCTTCTACAGTTCCACTAAGAGAATGCTGGCAGAAAGAAAGGCCCAAGGGGAAGTGGGCCTAGCCGAAAAAGTTACTGAAGGGCCCAATAAACTTGGTCATCTTAACGCAGTTTAGCGATTCAGGATATCGCGAATATTAGAAGCATTTTAGTTTCTAATTTACTAATTATATCAAAAAAATAAAAAAAGGAAAAAATGTCAACTGAAATAGTCCAGATTTAAATGTAGAAATCTGACTATACTGCGATTGCTAAGCAGTTGCGGTTTGTCAATTATTGTATCTCAATTCCAATTTCTACCGAATAACCAAAACTTCATTATGGATTCAAAGAATTAATTTGTATGTCAATAAACATTGGAAAATTGTACTTGGCCTGTTTGGTGTTGAAAAAACTCAGGTAAAACCAAATAGCATAAGCTAGAGTATAATTTCAATAAAATATAGGATACAATTCAACTAAACTCAAATTTGTACCGACTAGAATGTACGTGCATCACTTGAAAAAAGTAAATACTTTTTAGTTAATATATTAAATGATTATATATTTTAGTTTAATAAGTAATATTAAGCGCTCAACGATTATAACTTTTTTGTTAGATGTAAATAATACTTTTTAATTAAATAATTAATACAATTTAGTTAAAATAAATAATATTAAATCATATTTGACAAAAATATATATATTTGTTAAAACATTTCTCATGATTAATAAATATCATAAGATTCAGCTAATGGTAACATCAAGTCCTCAAAATTATTTGCGATTGCAAAGTGACGAAGATTCCACTTGTCATTTATTATATTTATTTTTAAATATATTACTGCTTAATTAGGTATTATAAATTTATCTAAAATGTAGTAGTATTATTTGTTTAATTAAAAAATGTTCCATCATATCATATGACATTTAATGTTTTGGGAGAAATTTTAGAGAAATGAATTTTCTTATACTAATCAACAAAATGTATAAATTTATAAATATATAAAAAATTCCTACTCAAGACTATAATTTTTTGTTATATCACATTCTAAGAAAGATATATAATTTGTGGATAAAATTCATAGAAAAAATGTAAATAAAATGATTAAATAGTCAAGTGGTATTTACCATGTTGTTAAAGGTTTTGGTTGCTAGTTCAAGCCTGTCACCCAACATGTGCTAATTAACATTTAAACTTATATAAAATAATAGTTTCACATAATGTATCAAATGGTGTGTTGGCCTAGTCATAGTCCATGTGATGTGCCCACAAGTGTTAATATGTATGTTGAGGATGCGGGTTCATCACTCCTTGGTGCACCAACAACTTTTTAATTTTTTCTATTTTCACAATTTTAAGTATATATAAATTCAAGCTAAAAGCTATTCACTAGGTGTAATGTGGTCTAATGGTTTGTAGCCTTATTTCAAGGAATCAAACCACCAAGGTCATACATGGATTGGAATCTCAGGTGTAATTATATATTCATGCAAATAGAAAATATTTCACATGTTGTGCTTTTTTTTCTTTCTTTTTTTTTTTTTTTTCAAATTGCCACTTTTTTTTTTTTTAATTTGGTTGATCAGGTATTGGTTGCACGGATCTTAGATCTGTACAATCAATGTATAGAAGTTGTTAAAGTAAAAAATATATTCAGTACAACTCATGAGTTTTAGACTAGTTTATAAGAACGTAATATGTTCGAATTGCCTCCCAAAAAACTTGCAGTTAATTCATGAAAGTTGAATGAGAGACTCTCCTCACTTCACCTATAGTGCTTCCTTCAACAATCTTTGGTTTGCATATAAACACTTCTACAATCTTCTTTTACATCCATTTTGAACACAATTTTTATTTCTTCCTTTGGACTCGCATCTTCTTACTTCACTTTTGATGGCAAAATATTGTGGCAAAATTAACAGTTGACATTTGAAAATTTTATCACATGATTTGCAACATTTTATCATTCTAACATCAATGAGAGGTTGTAGTAGCATAAAGTAGCCTACCTGTATCAAAGGGATTGGAAAATTTATGTGGGTCTTCGAAATCTTAAATATGGGGATCAAAAGCAATATTGTATATTAACTAATGTTTGAACTTATATTCAATTTTACAAGAGCACAATGCACTCAATTCAATTATACTCTCAATTTTGATATATTTATAGCACTCATTTCGAAAGATACGTTCTTTCGAAGATACACTTCTTTTGTAAGGTCAAATTCAATTAGATTACACATCACTACTCTTAGTTTTATAAAATTCTCTCTCGTACCTCACCAGAACAACACTCACACTTGAGCATTCAAACTTTTTGCGCTTAAGCACACAAATTAAGAGTATAGACCAAGTCGATGCATTTAATCAACTTTGAAGATGTTGGAACATGCAACTTGCAAGACATTTTGGAAGCATACTTGCTTCGACACTTAAAAACTTGGATTGTATAATCATTTCGAATTCTATAGCATAAACCATTTCCCAATTAGCAATATTTAATTGTTATTCTAGAGGTCACAAAAAACGATGATGATTGGTATGTGAAAGAAATTATAATCCTTGAACGTTCTCATTAACATAATGGCAATAGATACAAGATATGAAGCCTAACTATAGGCATAAAACTGAGCTAATAATTAGGAAATCAATTATTTATATTGACCACTAAATATATTGTATATATTTAAGATGCTAATAATTAGGAACTAATTATATACATTGACCACTAAATATATACAATATATTTGATACACCCGCAGTCGAAGCGGGAGGTTTATAGACGCTAAAACTATCCCGAAAATCCTCAAACAATACTAACGGAAGACCCTTGATGAATATAGGCGCAATATGATATTGTGATAGCAGATGAAGAACCTGGACCTGTCCGCAAGCAACCTTCTCTCTAAGAAAATGAATATTCATTTCAATATGCTTGGTACGCTGGTGTTGTACTGGATTTTCCGACAAATAAATAGCACTAACATTGTCACAATAAACAAGAGTGGTCTTTTTAATCAGACAATGCAACTCCAAGAGAATATTTTGAAGCCAACACAACTCAGAGACAACATTTGCTACCTCACGATACTTGGCCTCGGTACTAGAACGAAACAAAGTGGGTTGTCACTTAAACAATCATAAGACCAAGTGGTCTCCCAAAATACATAATAACCTGACGTAGATCGCCTCGTGTCAGGGCATCCACTCCAATCTGCTTCAGTATAAGAGACAAGTGTAGAAAAAGAAGATGGGTATAGATGAAGCCCGTGATCCAAAGTACCCTTAACATACCGAATAACCCACTTGAGAGCACACATATGATCAACTCTTAGATCATGCATATGCAGGCAAACCTGTTGGACCGCAAAAAAGATATTCGGCCGGGTGAAAGTGACATATTGTAGAGCCTCTGCAAGACTCTGATAATGAGTGGGATCATCAAATATAGAACCAAAAGTCGCACTAACCTTTGACTTGGTGTCAACCGGAGTGGGAGACGATTTATAAGATGACATTCTAGCACACTCAATTATTTCTTCGGCATATTTGCGTTATGAAAGAAACATGCCACCTTTATTTCAAGTCACAGCAATACAAGAAAATAATTCAAGGGACCAAGATCCTTCATAGCAAATTTAGAACTAAGAAGATCCATAATAGAGAATCGAACAGTATCAGAAGAGGCAGTGAGAATGATATCATCAACATACAATAAAATGTAAGCCATATATGTTCCCTTGCTGTAAATGAACAATGAGTTGTCACATTTGCTGTTAGTGAAACAAATAGACAAAAAAAATATCAGCAAATTGCATGTACCAAGATCGAGGAGTTTGCTTATAAACACCTACGCAAAAGGCACACATAATCAGGATGGGTACGATCCCGGTACCCCAAAGGTTGATGCATATATATTGTCTCCATAACCTTACTATGAAGAAAAACATTTTTAACGTACAACTGATGAATTGGTCATGCTTAAGAGAGAGAAAGACAAAGCATAGTCCGAATCGTTGTCGATTTCACAATTAGACTAAGTGTCTTATCATAATAAATACCAACCTATTGAGTTTTTCCATCACCTACAAGACAGGCTTTTTGCCTCTCAAACACACCATTAGATTTTTCTTTATGAGTAAAAATCCACATAGACCAAATCACATTCACATTAGGTAGACGAGGCACCAACTCCCACATCTTATTTTTAATAAGAGCATCATATTCATCATCCATAGCTATTTTTCCAATTTGGGTCATGAAGACCGCCACCGAATTACGAGGCAAAGGTGACCACATAACCATAGCCTGCAAAGCATGATATTTTTTTATTGGATTTAAAAATACCGTTTTGGCTTAGGGTCACCATTTGGGGATGTTGGATTGGACAAATGGGGAATTCAGGCGATTGGGGATCAGTTTATGTTTGTGACATGGGTGAGAAGGAAGTAGAAGGAGGAAGATGGGCATTTGATGAGAGAGGTGGGTTGTGAGGAGAAGAGCCAATAGAAGCAGCCGGTGGGCTTGCTGTAAGTGGCCCAACAAGATCTTGTGGACTACGAGGATGATCAGCATGTTGGGGGCCAGCTGGAATTGAGCTAGTAGGTGGCAAAGTCATGGTCACAGTTGGAGGGACGTGCTCTAAGGACGAATTTGTGATAGGTGATTGAGATGTAGGTTGATTTTGTAAATGGTGGATAGTATATGGTAATAAACCATCATCTAGAAAATCATAAGTATGACAAAACGGTGTATGCAATTTAGCAAACAAAAAATTATGTTCATCACAGATAACATGGCGACAAATGATAGTTCTATTGAATGATAAATCATAACATTTGTAGCATTGATGATTAGGAGGATATCCCAAAAAAACACAGGGAGTAGAGCGAGGTTGCAACTTGTTAATGGTAGTGAAAGGCATAAAGGGATAACACAAGCAACCGAAAACCCGAATGTGAGAGTAAGATTGATGTTGCTGGAAAAGTATTTGAAGTGGAGAATTACCTAATTTCTTGTGTGGAAGAATATTAAAGACATAAGTGGCCATTTGCAAAGCATGATGCAAAAAAAGGAGGAAGAGATGCATGAGCAAGAAGAGTACGAGTGATATTATCTATAGTTCAAATTTTGTTTCGGCTTTACCATTTTGAGATGAGATATAAGGGCGGGAAAGACAGAAAGACATGTCATTTGATTTACAAAACTCCGAAAAAGGACCATTATCAAATTCCATCTCATTGTCACATTGAACATTTTTTATATTTCACTCAAATTAGGTGAAAATATGAGTCTTGAAATTTAAGAAATTGTCAAACACATCCGATTTTCTAGCCAACGGAAAAGTCCATAAAAAATTCTAATAATCAACCAACAACAACATATAGTATTTATTTCCTGCAGAAGTCAAAATAGGAGATGACCAAAAATCACTATGAATAATAAAAATGCATAGTAGTACTAGTAGTTGAAGACGCAAATGACAAAATAATATGTTTTCCGAAAACACAAGAACGACAAATACTTGAACTAGAGACCTGATTACAATCAATGTTTTTATTGACCTCAAGAGTATCTAGTATAGGGACACCCGGGTGACCCAATCGATCATACCAAAGCGTATGAGAGATAGCTGCAAAGGTGGAATGGGTAGTTTGATTGTTAATAGAAAAACAAACAGGATAAATGTCGCCTCAGTTCTCACATCTCATTATTGGTATCCCCGTATGAAAATCCTACACAAAAAAACCCAAAAGGATCAAACTCAACTGTCACAGAATTATCAGTAGTAAACTTTCTAACAAATATGAGATTTTTAATAAGTTTGGGGGCATGAAGGACATTTTTTAAGGACAACAGTGAATTAGGAGAAGGCAAACACAAGTGACCATAACCATGAATTGGAATTGAATGACCATTTCCAACAATAATAGCATTATTATGATTGCTAAATTAAAATGAGACGAGAAATTATCTGGTGAGGATGTCATGTGAGAAGTAGCCCCGATGTCCATATACCATGACTGATCTGGTTGATTGAGAGTCATTGTATGCATTGGCGACTCAATATCTGTCAAAGTATATGAATTAGGTTGCCCGGAGAAAGTCATTTAAGCTTGTTGTAGTAGAGGCCTTAAAATCCCTTGCCGTGGATTTAGGCCTTGAGCTGGACGACCCCTCCCTGTGTAGGAAAGGGACAAGGAGGGTAGCCTACTGAGGTGGCATCCAACCCCAATTGAAATATGGTTGTTGCTGCTAATTCGGGTATGGAGGCCAACTTGCATACTGCTAGTGCATATGTTGCTGATCGGAATTCCCACGATCACAGTCAGCCTTGCCGCCGCTACCATCATTGTTGTTCCGATTACAGCTCCCGTTGTTCTTCTGGCCACCAGAATTCTTGTGTTGATTTTTACCCCTAGTATGCCTCGACTGGTTAGAATGTAGAGTAGAGTCATCAAATTCAGTAGAGGAGGCGGCCACCATAGCAGATTCAGATCCAATTGTTATCTCCTTGGCCATTCTGGCCTCTTCTAAGGTAAGCATTGAACGAGCTTTGAGGAACAGAGGTGGTGGATCGCTTTGAATAATAAGCTTACCCACACCCTTATAAGCATTGGTAAGACCCGAAATGAATTGGAGAACAAGCTGGCTATTCGACATCGGTGCACCAACATTCTTCAACTGGTTAGCAAGAGACATAAGCCTCTGACAATAAGCCGATATATTAGGAAAATTCTCCATTTTGAGAGTGGAGAAATCATGTTCAAGAGTAAAGGCTCGAGAAATATTTGTTGTCTTGGAAAATGTCACGCAAATAATTCTAAGCCTCCACTGCCATAGAATCGGGTTCAAGAAATGTGTGCAAACGGTCATTAGAAATTGTGGCATAAATCCACGAAAGGACCATTGCATCAAGGACCAACCATAGTTCATCGTCATCCTTGGTCGATGAAGAAATCTTCTCTTTTCCTTTGGCAGAGGGAATAATATGGTGCAAGACCTTAAGAGACTGTGTGGTAACCTTGAATAGTTCCGCCCACATAGATTATTGAGCATTCTCCCTTTCAAGGGTAATGTAGATATGATTTTAGATGTTAAACACTGCAAGAGTAGGGTGAAAAGAGTTCTTGGAAGCTGACATGATAGGGCTGCCGGAGGAATAAGAAAGAAGGAAGAAGAAAGTGGGTGGCCGAGTTGTAGGGTGCAGCGGAAGAAGAAGAACGTAAAACCCTAAACTCGTGATACCATGAATGAATTATAATCCTTGAATATTCTTATTAACACAATGGCCATATATACAAGATATGAAGCCTAACTATAGGCATAAAACTAGACTAATAATTAGAAAACTAATTATTTACATTGACCAAAAAAATATATACAATATATTTAACAGTGTGAATACTCAACCGTATCATTTACTTTCTTTCATCTTCTCTTGTGCAATTCATCTTTTAGTTCATGTAATTTCGTTGCCTTAACCCCTTTAGTGAATACTTGATCTTCCTACGTCACTTGGTGTGTCCACAATTCTTCTCGTATTTTATCTTTTCTCATAACTTTCAACCACTTATTTTTCTAAAACTTTTCTTTATTTGATTATGGGGTTTTGGAGATTTTTTCTTCTACTATCACAAAGTTGGCATAATTGGGATTCAATGTTTGCATTATTTTTCAATCTTCAACCCCGTAGATTATTTTCGCATGGTTATATATATTTGCTTGTTAGAATATATGGCAATATATTCTTGTTTGACCTGAGATTTCTTTGCAATAGGATAAGTCCATAAAAATTTGCTGTAGTCATCAAGAAATAATAGATAATAACAATGGCCAGAAGAACTAGTAATAGGGGAAGTCCATAGATCACTATGAATAATATCAAATGGAAAAACTGTATGCGACAAGGAATCATAAAACGGTAATTTAACGTGCTTCCCTAGAGGACACGAAGAACAAAAAGAGTTACAAGCCTTATTACATTCAATTAATTTTTGACGATTTAGAGATCTAAGAACAACATCTCCAGGGTGTCCTAGTCGATTATGCCAAAGATCAGAAGAAAGAGCAGTGAAAGTTGAATGTTGAACGGAAGATTTGGCTTGATTGTTGGAAAAGATTGGATAGAGGTCACCAGTACTGTCACATCTCATTAGTTTGGCCCCCGTCTGTAAATCATTCACAGAAAACCCATAAGGATCAAATTCAATGGAAACTTTATTGTCAGTGGTGAATTTACGGACGGATATCAAGTTTTTAATTATTTTTGGGGCATGTAAAACATTGTTTAAGGTAAAAGGAGGGTACGGGGATGGCAAAATAGCACTACCTGACCAATAATTGGAACTAAATCACCACTACCAACAACAATGTTATGATTTTTAATGCTCGAATTAACATAGGAAGAGAGAATACCGTGATCGGCCGTCATATGAGATGTTGCTCCGGTGTCCATATAGTAGTTGTTATCCGGTTGAGACAAATTAGCAAGCATGTGCATCGCGGCTTCAATGTCCGTTGGAGAAGGATTTGGAGCTGTGTTGATTGCACTGTATGCTTGAGGCCGTTGACCTAATATTCCAGGCCCACTCGTGCGTGTCCCAGCTGAGGGAACAGGAGGCCTAGCAGCCCAAGATTGAGAGGGATATGGGCAAGGCGGATTGGGCCATTGAGCAGCCCATGGTGCAAATGCCCAAGGCTGAGTCTGCCAATTAAATGGCATGTGAGGCCCATTGAGAGGGGGCTGCTGTTGCAACCCAATAGAAGAATTTCGGCTTTTGCCAGAATTCTTAGAATTTGTCTTCTTTTGCTTATTATTTTTGGTGTTTGACCTGGAGCCATTTGAATTCCCAGAGGAGTCCGATTGGTGCTGATTGGAGGTCGACACCAAGGCAGTAGGTGAACGAGACGTGAAACCACCCTCCTTAGCCAAACGATTTTTGATGGTTCGTTCGGCTAATTTGAGGCGAGATCGACAGCTTTCAAAAGAGGGCAGAGGCTCCTGATTTTGAATGAAGTCCACGGTACCGGCATAAGCTTCTGGAAGACCGGCTGTCATTTTGAGAATGAGACGGGTATCGGGTATCGGAGCATCAACATCCGCAAGACGATCGGCAAGGGATTTGATGTGATTGCAATAGCCGTCAATTGATGTAAAGTTCTCGAAGTCAAGGTCAGCGAGTTCTTGTTCGAGATGAGAGGCTCGTGATGCTTTGTTGTCTTGGAACATGGACTCAAGGCGAGTCCAAGCACCGTGAGCAGTGTCATCCTTAAGGAGAATGGCAGTGAGGAGATCAGAAGAGATGGAACCATAAATCCAGTTAAGGACCGCGGCATCTAAACGTTTCCAAAAGGCAAGGTCTGCCTTCTTGGAGGCTTCATATGCAGCGAGTTCCGTAGCCTCCGTAGGAGGAACTATGTGATTGGTGAGATCGTGTACCCTACAAAGCACCTTAAAAAGGGCAGCCCAAGAGTGATATAAACCATGATTGGCATCCAAGGTAATCGGAATGAGTGATTTGACGTTAGTAATGGTCAAAGCAGGGTGATATTTATTTGAGTCAGCCATGGTAATGATGCAGCGGAAGAAGAAGAGGAAAAGAGGATGAAGGAAAGAGGTGGGCCGTCTAAGAGGGAAAGACATCTTTTTCAATCTTTTCATAAGATAGTCCAAACTCAATTTGAACGTAATATCAAGACCTTTCAATGTGATAATGGCACTGAGTATGTTAACGGTACACTTAAAGAACTTTTTGAAAACCATGGCATGCTCTATCGTCTCTCTTGTCCTCACACCTCTCCTCAAAATGGAAAAGCTGAACGCCACATAAAATCAATAAACAACATCATTCGGACCCTTCTTGCTCATGCTTCCTTGCCACATTCCTTTTGGCATCATGCTCTCGCTATGGCTACTTATCTCCTTAACATACTTCCTACCAAAGTCTTAGGTTTTAAATCTCCAACTCAAGTTTTATACCGACGTGATCCAATCTATTCGAAATTACGAGTCTTTGGTTGCTTATGTTATCCTCTCTTCCCTTCTTCCACTATTAACAAATTACAAGAGATAATCTTGGCTACTGACTAGCTACTAATTAGCTACAAATTAGGCTATAAACTAGGCTATGAAATATACACTAACCAAATCAGTTATTTACAAAGTCAAACAAGAATATATTGCCATATATTCTAACATTGCTACTCTTCGATGCATTCATGTCTGACAAGGAGTTCGATTTGTCCCATCTGCATCATCTTGTTCTCCTCCATCTACTTCTAACGTAGAACATACTTCAATATTTTGTTCCCATATTTCTTTTTGTAAGGTATCTATAATGTTCATGAAAACTAACACACAAACTCGAAAATGACTAATTTCAAGTTTCCATCCTCATTGTTTCATGGGGTGGCACGAACTCTAAATAATCATAGGGAAGCCTATTGATCAAGTGTGATGTTGTTCTCATACATTCTGCTAAAAATCTTCTGGGTATATTCTTTGCAATTCCCATGCTTCAACATATCTATGTAATAAGCCGATTGTTCCTCTTAGCTATGTCATTCTATTTTGGTGTATCTGCAATTGCATATGTGGCATACTACAAGAATTCCTCCTATGTGTATTTGCCGCCATTGTTTGTTTGAATTCCTTGAATTTAGAAAAAAAGATTTTAAATTTCTCTTTCATAAGGAAACCCATACATATCGAGATAAATCATTAATAAAAATGACCATGTAGTGCATTCCACTGACTGAGGACTACCTCACTACCCTCAAAACATAAACATTTACCAACTTGAATCATCTTAACCTTCAGTTTGTAATAGCTGACATCTCCTAGCCTTGCATACCATAAATATGCAATTTCATGTTTCCAAGAATTATCAATATATGCAGATTTTGCTGACATTACATAGATAAACTCTAATTGTTGTCCCTTTATTATTGGTGTTCTATATATCTTATATCTTGATACTCACTAACATCAGTAGGACAAAATATGTTGCGGCGACATGATATTGTAAGGTTTTTCTTCACACTTGGTGCATTGAAAACATTCTAAAGTGTTACTTTCTTAACATGATATTGTAAGGTTTATCTTCACACTTGGTATCTTAAAAACATTCTGAAGTGTTACTTTCATAACATTGAATCATAGTCTGATCATCGTCTCATCAATGGTAAGGATTAGTTGTCTTGAATTGATGGTGTTCACCACTACACGATTACCTTTATGCTAGGTGTTAGAATATATGGCAATATATTCTTGTTTGACTTTGTAAATAACTGATTTGGTTAGTGTATATTTCATAGCCTAGTTTATAGCCTAATTTGTAGCTAATTAGTAGCTAGTCAGTAGCCAAGATTATCTCTTGTAATTTGTATATTTATACTCAAAGATAATCAATGAAAAGGAATGATCACAATCTTTCATTGATTATCTTTGAGTATAAATATACAAATTACAAGAGATAATCTTGGCTACTGACTAGCTACTAATTAGCTACAAATTAGGCTATAAACTAGGCTATGAAATATACACTAACCAAATCAGTTATTTACAAAGTCAAACAAGAATATATTGCCATATATTCTAACACTAGGTCTGGTTCCAAAACTTTTCCTTTTCTCACCATGTGCTTTGAGTAGCTAGAATTGACTATCTGGTCCTTATTGTAGTTGATTAATTTGGGGATTGTTGCTGTTAAAGCAACCCCCTCTTCCTCCTAGGCGAAAGAAGCTTTGATGTCCCATTCATCACTTTTTCGTTTAGAATTTGACGTGGTTGTTGTCCTTCTTTTAGCTTTATCTTTGAACGACAATTTTCTAGCCATATGGTTCTTCCTTCTGCAGTTATAACACTTCCCTTCAACTCTTCTATTTTGTTGAGGTTGACTGTCCTTGTTTATATCATATGCTCTCCCTGATTGAGAGTTCTTTGGCTTACTATCTGGATTATCATGTGTTCTCATTGTTTATTCACTACTTTTTTTTTTTTTTTTTTTTTTGGGTAATCAAATATTAAATTTCATCATTCTTGGATAAGGCTCCCATGTTTTTTTAGCTGATGCTTCCTAATTAGCTAGCAAATTTTCTATAAAGCTTAACCACTTCCATGGTTATGATTGATCACTGTTGCCTTCATTTATTTTATTTATTTATTATTTCAAAATTAATTAGCTAACACCTAAAAGATTTTTTTTTAATAATCAAAATTAACAATCTATCACAACAATGTAGGATTTAGCTGACTAATCCCCAATTAAGATGCCAAACACTTGGTCCCTATTTTTTACTAGCTTTACTCGCAGGAGTACAACGTAGGTATTATTTGTTCTAATATTATAAAGAATAAAAAACTACATTTTCTATATCATATAACTAATTAAACAAGAAAAATAAATCCGAGTCTGCCAGAGAAATTGAGAAGAAATATGTACTCAATTAACAAGCAAACATTCTAGGGGTTTGATTTCAATTGCTTTTAGTTATGATTTCAATTCAATTATTAAAGCTATAGTTAATTATATTTTCTATAAAATAACACCAAATTAGTTCAATCCCCCTCTTGAAGTAAATTATCATGGATTACATGCAAAAAAGTTAATGCCTCTAATCAACTCTAAACATGTCACTCCTAAAACTTAAAAGATTTAGGGTCCTCACAAGAATTATCATATCGCTCGATTTTATTGAATAAAAATGTCATGTGTTCGAGGTCTAATAACAAACCTCCTCTCAGGATTTATGATTTTTTATATTTAGTCATGCTCAAAAGGTTGGCCAAACTAATTAAACATCAATTAAATATGAATGCATAGATAGAGAAAACGAACATCACTTTAATAATCAAATATCCATCATAAGATCTAACAAATTTTACTCATCATCCGTGCAATCTAATAATTTGGCTAAGCATAATTATTATTGAATCCAAACAAAAACAACCCTTCATCATATCTAACTTTAGTAAAATGAAGAAGGAAAGAATCGATTTAGGGCTCAAATCTTTTTTTCTTAATCTTATCTTTCTTTACAATCGCTCTAGGCTCGTCCTTGATACTAAAATAGTGTTATATTATGAATATAAGGTGAAAGATGTCATTTTATGGACTTAAGGGTGCCTTTTATAGGTTTAAGAGAATAAGGGATGAAATCTAGGCAATCCCGTTTGCATGAGGAAAGTTGTTATGTCACTGCATCACTGAGTTCGATCGTGTTGTACGTTGCATGACCATGCTAGATTCACGTCATGCAGCTTGACCATGTTGAACTTAAGTAAGATCGAGTCAAAGGCTCCCAAGTCATTGTTTTTATTCAGACATCAGGCTAGACTGTGTCGCATGCAACTAAACCGTGCTTAACACTAAAACTTTGTTTCAACATGTTTTTCAACCAACTTGCCTATTTTTTCACTCGTTTTAGCTCATGTAACACAACATCATGATTTTTATCTTTAAACCATCTAAAATACTACAAATGAGAGAACTATCACCTCTTTTGCACAATATAATGAAAATAGTCACAACTTTCATATCTGCAAAAAGCAAACTAAATACGATCAATCTTAACCACAAAATGCTTGTAAAAATGATGTATGGAAATTACAAACAAAAAGTATTCCTTCATCCCAAAATAAGAGTCTTGAGTTTATATATATATTAGTTATAGAAACAAGACTCTTATTTTAGGACGAAGAGAGTATTACATTTTTTTAATATAATGTAATACTTTATGGTGAAAAGCAATACCATATTAGATTGTTCAAAAAATTAATTTTTATACATTCAAAGGTATTATGTTATATGCGCACACAAGAAGACGCCATTCATATTCATTGGGGAGCATGATTCACCCATTTTATAGCCAACCCGGGCCTAATTCTACACATTGTGCCTTGCAATTTTGGCACACAATACTTACTCTATAACACTATAAACATGTATCCTCATAATCTTGATAAGCATGGACAAGGCCATAATTTTCTGAGTGTGGCAAATTTTATTATTGGGTAATTAAAAGCTCTTGAAATATTAAGAAGTTGAAGTTCATCTCTATAACATTAACTCACATTATATGCATTATATACAATACCTTCTCCGAAAAGTTAGGAGGAGGGACCAAACTTGGCCGCCCTTCCTTTACCTCTATCTTTGTATATAAGAATCACAAAAGAATAAATTGCATATATAATTTGGTATAATATATATAAGGGTGACAAAATCATCCAATTTTCGTTGAATAATTTCAGTCTCAAATCGGGGAATCACATAACTGATTATGTTGTGGGAAACGGGTTCACATTCCTTCTTCCAGCCCCTTCCATTAATTATTTATTACTTATTAACAATATTTTATGATCTATATATGTGAAGTACTAGAGTTATGTTTACAATATATACATATAAATACAAATATATATACATACAATATATATATATATATACACACACACATACCATGCTAAACTTAAAATCTTTTTTTATAAACATCATCAAATATTATATAAACCTTAACACAAATATATGTAGCGTTCTCTTAAAATATAATAAAATTGTAAAAAGAAATAAATTAATATTGATGCTTACCTCCGCTCCCAATTCACCTAACTCGTTTTAGCCTATTTTTTCATGTGTAGGCTATTAATATTTCTAAATCTAAGCTACCTTTTGCGTTTCCTAAAAAAGTTGTAAATTTATTGAGAAAAAGTTCAAAATACAAATAGAACAGAAAGTGAGTGACATTCTCATTGATCTTAAAGAAAATAAAAGAGATTCCATAATACCAAGACATTAAGTTTATAACTCGAGAACCTCCACTTGACAGAAATAAATACAGACATTTACAAGGGGTTGACACTCGAAATATCTTAACCAAATCAGAGATAAAAGAAGCTTAAAATAAACTCAACTGGGCATAATTTCCTAAATATTCCAAGTCATGAGAGACACAAGAACAACATACTGAAATGAGAGAAATCTTTATTCCACCACTTATCCAATTTCACATATTTGCCATGGAAAACCGCCACCACAGCCGAACCCACAACAAGAAGTACATTCTAGTATAAACCAATCTCCTTGAAAAGGAGAGGCAACAACAAAACAGACCATACATCATATCGGGGGAATCTTATACCCAACTATGTTGTAGGGGTTCCAACTCCTTTGGTTCATCCATTTATTAATTAATAACTACATTTTATGCTCTACACATTAAAATACTTGTCTTTTTTTTTTTTTTTAACAGAAAATATTGTTACATACTCAATTCAAGATTTTTTTTAATGCATTATCAAGTGTATTATACATACATTGACACAATTATTTGTATTTTTCTTTTAAAATATAATTAAATAGTGAAAAGAAAAGAAAACAACAGAGATGCTTTGCCCCAGCCCAAATTCACCTCAGCAGGCCCCATTGCTATTCCTAAATCTAATTTATCCACCCTTTCAAATTTGATATTTTAAGGTTGATGGAAAGGGATTAAAAGTCAAAATTATACTCTGACTGGCTGCTTCTTGTAAATACCAACCCCCCACCGACGCAATAAACAATAAAACAAAGCTGTACTGCTCCTCCCAAAACCACATGTTTAATATATGAAGCTGTATGCACCGAAAACCCAAACTCCATTCACAGAACAAGCTTGAATTTTTTGTGCAAAATCTGGCAGAGATGGAGGATTTCAGATCCAAATCATACAACAATGAAAGATCAATGCAGGTGGATAATACATACTGCAGCCATTTCAGTGAGAATGGTTTCCAACCCCAATACAAAACCAACTCAAACCCAAGTGGGATGCAAGATCTGAGGTGCTATAGCGCCTCGTATGCTTCATCTTCCAATGGACAGATGGATATAGTGGTGGCGGGCGGCGGCGGCGCAGAACAGTGGAAGTTCAAGAAAGGGAAGTCAACAAATGTGGCGGTTTCCAAAAGTTGGAGCTTTAGTGATCCAGAGCTGCAGAGGAAGAAGAGGGTTGCTAGCTACAAAGCCTTCACAGTTGAAGGTAAAGTGAAGGGCTCTTTCAAGAAAAGTTTCAGGTGGCTCAAAGAGAGGTATACTTTAATGGTATATGGATATAGGTGATGAATTGATCAGGCTCGTATCACAAGTGTATACTATATATATATATATGTATGTGGATGTCTGTGTTTTGTGTTTTTTTTTTTTTTTCTTGATATTGCTTTTTAGTTTGGACTTACATAGATTGTGTTCTGTATGATTATATTTAGTTTGGGTGTGTTAGCAGATTGAGATAAATTGAGTGGTTTGAATGAAAATTTTGTCAGATGAAGCATTCTGCAGAAAATGGAGCTCTTTAAGTTGGTTCAATGATAAAATTTTGTTTTATGCTTCTCAGGTGTTTGATTCGTAATATTGACAGTGAAAAGTGTTGGTATCTTCTCACTATCTGAAGTTCTGTTTCTTCAATTTTGTGGATTGTGATTTTTTTGAATGGAAATTTGGCTTCTTATCAAGTATATATGCAGAAGTATGTTGTTCATGGTTCTGATTTTGGCCAAAATCATAACTTGTCTTTCAAATCTGGATAATTTGTTGCTGAAGAGCTTTTCTCCCTGTTTCTTGTTAGGGAGTAGTTTTCCTTGGTTGGATTAGCATTCTTGTTTTGATAGAATGAAATTGCTTATACATCTAGTTACTTATTTGTGTGTGCTCCCTTGCAAGGGAGAGAGAGAGAGAGAGAGAGAGAGTCGTGCATTAATGCGAGGACCGACCATCTATCCATTCCTTGAGAGAGAAGTGCAGTAATGCCAGGTAGGGTTGTTAATGAGTGAGCCTAGCCAAATGTGCTATTATCCAAACTTGTTTGATTATTAATCGAGTCGAGCTTGGATGAAGCTTTAATCGAGTTGAGTTTGAGGGGTTTAATATTTTTTACTCTTGTTTTATCAAGTTATACTTATCAAGTTCAAGTTGAGATTTAGATTTTATCAAATGTAAAAATATGTTTCATATTTGATATCTTTGTTGAACATAGTTCAAACTATCTTTTAACAAACTATCTTGAATCGCATATGGAACATATTAGTTTGATTTAACTGCTGGTAAGAAATGACAAGAATTCACCAGGTATAAATAAAAGATTTTCCGTTTACGGAGTCATTGGATTCTATGTTAAAGTACAAAATACAACTGGTGGAGAATATTTCAGGTCATGCATGCTCTACCCTCTTCAGAGAAACAATTATGCAGAAAGCCCCACACTTAACCCATTAATAAATACATCAGGAAATTTCTTCCGCGGTAATGGGTCTCTTTCACGTATGTTAATTATGGGTTTTTGGTTTTTATTTCTTTACTTGAATGTGTTTATAAAGGTTGCTTAAGTTCGTTTGCCTATATGGAATCTTCTCAGTAACTTGACTACTTGACTAATGGAAAAGAAGGCAACTGCTGGCGGAAGGTTTGTAGGAAATGAATCAGACAACAAGCAATGAAACCAAAGACGGATAAAGCCCCTAAGCTATAAGATAAGTAGGAGATTTATATGGGCTGTAACCCAGAATCCTAATTCTAGCTTGGCTTGAGGTCGGTAGCTTGGCTTTCGGCATCGACTGGGATTTTGTTGGGTTAGCTTTTTGGTCAGAAAGGCCAACGATTTACTAATTCCTTTATGTTTTATAATATTCTTTCCATCTTCCATATTGAGCTGCCGGTTAGCCCAGGGAAGGACGTGCTTAAATCCCACCACGATCAATTGATACTGGTAAGGAAAAATGTATTATAGATCCCATATTATATCCTTCATAAAGAAACACCTAAACTCTTAACCCAACTGTCTTCCTACCCAAATCAACAATGGTGGAAAAAGAAAAGGCTCACCTGATTGAAGAGGTTGATTGAAAGAATAGTATATTGGTCCGTCTATTTTGCCCTTGCTCCATCTTCAACAAGTTTTTCTTGCCCACTATTTTCGAAAAATAAGAAGAGCTCAGGTCAATGAAAATAATAAAAATTATTCGGTATTCATTCTGATGAGGCAAAGTATATTCAGTAAGTTATAGTTGAACTAGGCTTTGTATGTTGGCGATTTATATTAAAAATTATTCGGTGTTGATTCATTGAATGATGAGGTAAAAGTATATTTAGTGAGTTATAGTTGAACAAGGCCTTGTATGTTTGGCGATTTATATTAAAAATTATTCGGTGTTGATTCATTAAATGATGAGGCAAAGTATATTCAGTAAGTTATAGTTGGGTTTGGATGTTTGGCGATTTATATGGGGCTTTGTGTGTTCAACTGAGCATGTTCGACCAGTCCAAACGGCTGAAGCAAATGTCAATGGTCGTCGCAAGGAAATTCTGATATCTGGTAGGGAGAATTTTTATTTGCATGATAGCATGGGTTTGGAGGATTCATTAGGGTTGTGATGATGGGAGTGTGAGTATATTCACGTTGAAGAAGAAAAGATTTTGTGAGAGCAGGCATCGGTGATGGTGTGTTGAAGAAGAAAATGGGTGCTATACACCTAGAAAACACCTTAACACGTATACTTGCAATTTGTCTGAATAAGGTCCTATATCCTTTTGTTTGTAAATTGAGTTTTTATTTGTTATTTACTTTATAATTTGGTTATATGAGCGAATTAGTACAAAAAAAGCAACATTCTAATTTGGTTATATGAGCGAATAAGCACAAAAAAAAAAAAAAAAAAAACATTGTAATTTGGTTATATGAGCCAATAAGATCAAAAAAATAGGAAAAAAAAAAAAGCAAAAAAAATGGAATGGGTAAATTCTACTGTATCTAGTCAGACTGTAATGACCTTTTTTTTCTATCAAAAAATTGTATTTTCGTTCATGCAATGTACGAAATATAATTATTATATTAAAAATTTATAGTAAAATTATATTTATTATTATTACTAAAAAATGTGCATAACTTTTTATTTATATCAATTATATAATATTATTCAATTTAGAATATAATTTGTTATTGTATTTTATTTTTTTAAAATTAATTTTATTAAATAATAAATTGTACGATATTTTGGAGTGAATTTTGAATTGTACTTGAAATGAAAATAAATATTTTAAATTACTAAAAACTAATGAGGTTAAACAATAAATTATATATAATATAAATTGTATATTATAATATGTTTGTTTTTATAAAATATAATATATATTTCTAGCTGAAATTCATTTCAAAATTTGATATATTATTTATTCAAATCCATCATATATATTAAAATTTAAGAAATACTATTCAATTCATAAAAAACTATATTTCATATTTTAAATATAATTATTTATTTCAATATATACAATACTGATGTTAAATTAAAGATCACAAAATGAAAATTAATTTGATATATCATATGTTAAAAATGAATTTCAAACGAAAAAGTATTTTGATTTTTCAATTTTAGTGAAAAATACAATAAGAGAGAGAGAAAGAGAGAGAGAGAGAGAGAGAGTATATAGAAATCACATGTCAATTTTTTGTGGAGACATATATCAAGAGAAGAGACACATTCCTACTTTCTAGCTAAATGTGTGCGATACACCTGATATAATATATATATATATATATATATATATATATATATATATATATATTAATCATTTATAATAAAATTATGTTATTATTAATAAAAATGTACATGATCAATTATTTATATCAATTATATTTATTATATAAATATTATTCCATTTAAAATATAGTTTTATATATTAAATTTCATTTTTATTTTGAAGTTAGTTTTATTAAATAATGAATTGGAACATTATTTTGAAGTGACTTTAAATTATCCCTAACTAAATATAAATATTTTAATTAACTAAAAATTATTGAAGTTAAACAATAAATTAATAGTATAATATTTTTAATTTTATAAAAAAATATTTATATTTTTTTGGTTAAATCCATATAAAAGTTTGATATATTATTTATTTAAATTCATCACATATATCAAAATTTTAAAATTAATAATTCAATGCATAAAATTTTATAGTTTCATAAAAATTATATTCCATAATTTTAAATATAATTATTTACTCAATATATACAATATTGGTGTCAATTCAAAAATAAAAAAGAAGAAGATTGATTTCATATACATATATTAAAAACAGACTTAAAACAAAAAAGTTATTTTAATTTTTAAATTTTAGTAAAAAATTAAAATAGGAGAGAGAAAAGAAGAGAGACTCACACATGTCAATTAATTGTTTAGACAGATGTAATGAGAAGAGAAAAATCTCATGATCCTTCTTTTATATTAAGTATAGACTTTTAATTTAATAATTCAATGTATAAAGTTTTTTATTTCACCCAGAAAAAGTTATCTGAATTTTTAAATTTTAGTAAAAATTAAAATAGGAGAGAGAGAGAAAAAAAAAAAAAAAAAGAGAGGGACCGACGCATGTCAATTAATTGTATAGGCAGATGTAATAAGAAGAGAAAAACTCATGATCCTTCTTTAATATTAAGTATAGTTTTTAAAATTAATAATTCAATATATAAAAAGTTTAAATTTCATCTATAAAAATTATATTCCATAATTTTCAATATAATTATTTTTTTCAATATATACAATATTGGTGTCAAATTAAAGATTACAAAAAAAAGAATAATTTGATATATCATATATTAAAAACAGACTTAAAAAGAAAAAGTTATTTGAATTTTTAAATTTTAGTAAAAAATAAAAATATGAGATAAAAAAAAAGAGAAAAACCAACACATGTCAATTAATTGTATAGACACATATAATGAGAAGAGAAAAAGTCTCAAGTCTCACCATAGATGTGGCATTTAAAATGAAAAAAATATATATATTTTTGAAATAAAAAAATAGTAATGTTAAAACAATAACTATCCAATGCGCCATATCACCAAAAAATATTGAGAATTATTACTGAAGTAACATGTGGTAAATACTAACTTTTCAATATCTTTCTTTTATATATACTAGATGTCCACTCATACAATGCACGGGATATAATATATGTATGAACAAAAATTCAAAATACCCACTTAAAATAGGAAAAACTCTTATGTTGCCAAAATATAAAAAAATTATGTTTTATACATAGAATACCAATTTTGTCCTTAATGAAATGGGACCCACATTCCTTTACAATTGAGAAGTATAGAGAGGAGAAAGAAAATGGAGGAGAGAAGAAAGAGGCCAGAAAAGCGGAAAAATAACTTTCTGGATTGAAAAGGAAAGAGAGAGAACAGAGAAAAGTGAAGAGATGGATTTCACGATTATCGCCTTTCACAATTAATATAATCATTAACAAAAATCGTGAAAGTCTTTCACAATTAACATAATCGTGAATGCCTTTCACGATTAACATAATCGTGAAAGCCTTTCTGCACCCTTTCACGATTAACATAATCGTGAAAGCCTTTCATGGTTATGTTCCGACGATCGTGAAAATCTTTCACCATTAACATAATCGTGAAAGTCTTTCTGCATTTCACGATTAATGATAATCATAAAAGCCTTTCACGATTAACTATAATTGTAAAAGAGTCGTGAAAGCCTTTCATGGTTATGTTCCGACGATCGTGAAAATCTTTCACCATTAACATAATCGTGAAAGTCTTTCTGCATTTCACGATTAATGATAATCATAAAAGCCTTTCACGATTAACTATAATTGTAAAAGAGTTTCACGAGATAACTTTCACGATGGCCTTCATGATTATCGTTAATTGTGAAAGGCAGAAAGACATTTATGATTAACATAATCAGAAAAGTCTTTCTACCTTTCACGATTAACGATAATCATGAAGGCCATCGTAAAAGTCATCGTGAAAGTCTTTTATGATTATTATATTGTGAAATCCATTTTTTATTTTTCTCTCTCCTCTCTGTTCTGGTTTTCCTCTTTTCTCTCCTCTTTCTCAGTCTCCTCCTTTTTCTTTCTCATCTCTCTACTTCCCAATTGTAAATTTCTTTTCCTTTTTTGTATCTTCTCAATTCTTGTAAGTTAATATATGAGTCTCTTTCTTGTTTTCACGCAATTCTTGTAAGTTAATATATGAGTCTTTTTCTTGTTTTCACGATTGAGTACGAGAAAGTTGAGAAAGGAAAGAGAGAAAAGCGATAAGAATAAATAATGGTTCATTCGTCCATAAACTATAAATGTGGGTATAAAAGTTATATTTTTAAGTTTTGGGCACAAAAGAATTTTTCTTATTTTAAGTGGGTAAAATGAATAGTTTCCTCTATATTTATTATATTAAAAATTTATAGTAAAATTATATTTATTATTATAAAAATGTAAATAAGTTATTATTTATATCAATTATATAATATTATTCAATTTAGAATATAGTTTGTTATATTTTTTAAAATTAGTTTTATTCAATAATAACTTGTAAGATATTTTTAAGTGAATTTTGAATTGTCCCTGAAATGAAAATAAAGATTTTACTTTACTAAAAACTATTGAAGTTAAACAATAAACTATAATATTATATAAATTTAATATTACAATATTTTTATTTTTATAAAAAACAATATATATTTTTAGCTTAAATTATTTGATATACTATTTATTCAAATCCATCATATATATTAAAATTTAAGAAATAATATTGAATTCATAAAAAAACTATTTTTCATACTTTAAATATAATTATTTATTTTAATATATACAATATTGAAGTCAAATTACAGATCACAAAAAGAAGATTAATTTGACATATTATATATTAAAAACAGACTTAAAACAAAAAAGTTATTTCAATTTTAAAATTTAGTAAACAAATTAAAATAGGAGAGAGAGAAACAAAGAGAGACTTAGACATGTAAAGAGAAGAGAAAAAGTTTCATCATCCTTCTTTTATATTAAGTATAGAAGTATAGATTTTAAAATTAATAATTCAATGTATAAAATTTTATAATTTATTCATAAAAAAATATATTTCTTAATTTTAAATATAATTATTTATTTCAATATATAGAATATAGGTGTCAAGTTAGAGATCACAAAAAGAAGATTAATTTGATATACCATATATTAAAAACTAACATAAAACAAAAAAGTTATTTGAATTTTTAAATTTTCGTAAAAAAATTAAAATAGGAGAGCGTGAAAAAAAGAGAGACTGGTCAATTAATTGTATAGACTGATGTCATCAACCTTTTTTATATTAAGTATAGATTTTAAAATTAATAATTCAATGTATAAAATTTTATATTAAAAAAGTTATTTGAATTTATAATTTTAGTACAAAATTAAAATAGGAGATCGTATGGAGAAATGTAATGAGAGGAGAAAAAGTCCCACAAATGTGGCAGGAGAGAGAGAAAGTGGAAAATACTTCAATGCAACACATTACAAAAATTTATAGAGAATTATTATTGAATTAACACGTGGTAAAATCCAACTTTTCATACTTCTCCTTTTATAGAGAAAGATTATAAATTATAAAATATTTTATAGCCTGCAACCCTAAAATAATTTTATCTATTTCTGTTTTCTAATTGTATAAGCTTATACAATCAATTATTTAAGCTCAAGGGGGTAAATTATGCAATAATAATAATAATAATAATAATAATAATAATGATTCTTCAATCATAAAAGCTGGAAAATAAAAATTAAAAAAGTGGTAAAACTTTGTCTCCAATCGTATAAATTAGAGGAATTACATCTCCTGTATCAATGAAGAGAGGCAGAAGAAATGGGTGTGGGGTGAAATTAAAAAAGAAGGAAAAACTTCATCTCCAAATCGCAATCGTATAAATTGGCCGAATTCCCCTAAGTCAGTGAGGAGAGGTGGAGCAGATGGGTTTGGGTTCACGATGATGGTTAGGGGGAGAGATAGAGAGGGAGAAGAGAGATGTTTCATATCTATATCTTCTTATTACATGGATTTTATATTTTTCATTAAATTTTAAAAATTCAAACAACTTTTTTATTTTAAGTTTTTTTAAATATATAATATATTAAATAATGTTCTTTTTGTGATTTTTACTTTAAGACCAACATTATATATATTAAAATAAATAGTTACATTTAAAATTATAAAATATAATTTTTATGGATGAAATATAATTTTTTTATACATTGAAATATTAATTTTAAAATATTGATATATGTGATGGATTATAATAATTAGTATATCAAAATTTTAAATGAATTTGAATATAAATATCTTTTAACAAAAATAAAAATATTATACTACTAATTTATTGTTTAACTTTAATAATATTTTGCACCTTTAAATATTTATATTCAATTTAGGAACAATTCAAAATTCACTTCAAAATATTGTACAATTTAATATTTAATAAATCTAACTTAAAAATAAAAATGTAATTTAATATAAAAAACTATATTTCAAATTGGATGATATCTATATAAATATAATTATTATAAAAATAGGTTATGTACATTTTTTAAATAATAATAATATAATTTTACTATAAATTATTAATATAATAAATTATATTATATAACATGCATCGTACGGATGACATCTAGATCGAGCAGCTGACCATGAGATAACCATCCGATATCCCAAAAACACACACACAAATTCAGTTTGAACAACATTAGAGTAAATCCGAAGCAAGGAAAAACAAGTCAGCAAAAGTCTACAAATGATGCCGAGGGTTTAAGGGTGCATTAGCATATAATGATTGAGCAAAAGGGTATGAAATGTACAGATAGATGCGAAGCATATTCAATATCAGCATCTCCATTAACAAAATGAGACGAGATTAAGATATTTGTGCTTTGAAAGCGCGAATGCATGGGAAGCCTGTTGGTAATTAAGAAGACCGTCGTGGAAAGCTTTTGAATCTTGGTGGTATCTTAGGCAACCGCCATGTAAAGGTTTTGAATCTTGGTTGTATTTAAGGCAGTGACGGACCCAAAAATTAGAAACAGGGGTCCTATTAACAACAATAAATATAAATTAATATATATATACACACACACACACACAAAAACATGATTAAAATTAACAACAATTTCAATAAAGTAAATATACTAATTCAGTTACATAAAAAAATCCAAAAATAAATAGTTGAATATAATTACATCATAACATTTCTCTTCCTATTCTTCATAATTTGAAATTGTTTCATAATGGCCTCATTGCTAACATTTTAAAATACATCTCTCTCATTGTATGTTACTAAACAATCATTCAGTAGATTGTCGCTTATTTGATTCTGAAGTGAACTCTTGTTGATCTTCATTGCTGAAAAAACTCTTTCTACCGTGGCATTAGCAACTGATAAAATCAAAGACAACTTGAGTAACAAATAAATCAATGGAAAAACAATGTCTTTTGACCATCTTTTGAGCTAGTACACCTATTCCAACTATTTATGAGAAGTTCACATCAAAGCACACATCAAAAATAAAAATTTTCAAGTTGACTTTCAAGTTCATATAAAGTAACTACAAAAAATTCAGATGGATAAAATTTCGCCAAACGAAGTAGCTTTTCTTTATCAAATGCAGCAAATGAATCTCTAGGATCAAAACAAGTCATATAAGAAGCATCTCTATGTTCACTTCATCAAAACGTTCATTTAGCTCATTAGCTTGTGTGTTAATCACAAAATAAAAGCTCAAACCTAGTAATGGTGAAGATTATTCACTTTTTAGTTCTATGCCTTGATCTTCCTCGAGGTGCATAAAGATCATTCATGTTTACTACAACTATTCTATATTGTGTACAAATCTCAAAAATTTCATTTAACAAAGTCTCCCAACCATCATCTCGCATTGCCTGCAAACGGCTTTTGATACTTTTACAAGATTCATTGCATTTACAATATATTGATCCTTCCTTTCGTAGAACTTATGATAGTTCATGTGTGGTTCCCAAAAGTTTTCTCATAAGATGTAGCACAAAAACAAACTTAAACTCGTTCACAATCTCTAGTAAATAAAAGCCTTCGGCCCTTTGTGAATCATCATTATCATTCTCTTCAACATACTCAAGAATATCTTGAGCAGAGGAAAATAAATGTATCAAGTTTAAGAGAGTACTGTAACAGGTATCTCCTAGTCGTTTCAATGACATTTCTTGATTTAATCATTTTCCGGTCTTGATTTCATTATTTTCAATTCCTTCAATGATCTTTTCCATTTGCTTCTCACGAAGCATATCTCTGCGCTTACAACAACCTCCAACAACATTACATAAACACATAATAGTACTAAAAAAAAAACAAATAGTTGTATGTTATTTAGCAATAGCAACAAGTGCCAACTGAAGTTGATGAGCAAATCAATGGATATAGTAAGCAACAGGGCTCTTCCTTAGTATCGAACTTTTTAGTTCTTTAAATTCACTTCTCATATTGCTAGCTCAATTATAACTTTGACCTCTCAAGTTAGAAATACTCAAGCCATAAGTGGAGAACAAAGACTCAATCCCCTTCTCAAGTGATGTTGTAGTTGTATCACCCACATGCATAAGACCAAGAATAACACATTCATTCTTATTCACATAATTTACTACGATCCCCATTTGTTCTTTCACTACGACATCCCGACACTCATCAACTAAAATAGAGAAAAAAATCATTTCCAATATTTTTTACAATAGCATTGGTTGTCTCAATTGCAACTGCATTTATAATATCCTTTTGAATTTTAGGGGACGTAAGCTTGAGATTTTTAGGAACATTATGCAATACAACACTATTAATTTCTTCATTACACGAAACAATAACTTTCAAAAGCTAAATAAAGTTTCCTTGATTCAACGATTCTTCTGATTCATCATTTCCTTGAAAAGTTAATCCTTGCATAATGAGATAACGCAAGCACAACTGATGAATTTAATCTGCAACAATAATCAATCTTTGACGGTTGTGATATTTTAGAAAAAGAATGAGTTGGCTTTGATCCATCAAATCTTGACAAGTCAATCTACATTTATTATGATCACTATTATGATCTCCAACATGATCTCTCAATCTATCTTTCTTACGCCAAGTATTAAATTCTTTAGATACAAAAGCATCATGTCCTCTTGCACGACGACCCATAGAAAAAAGATAACAATGTAGACAAATTTCTGCATCTTTAGCAATGCTATATTCTAACTAGCAATGCTATATTCTTTTGAGAAAAATAGTGTTTGTGTGGTTGACATGACCTTTTAGTAAATAAGCCCTATATACCTGTTCAATTAAGCTAGACAGATAGCTTAATATATTAGGTCTAGTCCAGGATCACTAGGAAGATTTTCTAAATCAACCTTGATTTTTTTCTTGAGTTGATGATATTTCAGGTAAAACATCTGCCTGTTTATTGATAGATGAGGATGACGTCTCTACAATATGTGATGTCTTTTGATAATATTGCTCCATTATCTAAGAGAAAATTCAATAAAATTAAGGGAAAATATGATACAATTATATATCCATTAATTGTAGAAAGCAAGAAACTAGGCAAATATTCAAGGAAGATATATGTTACATCAGAAATCATTTCGTTTAAATAATAGATAAATTACACAAGCAACAAATCCATATCAAGGTACGTAAATCACATCAGAAATCCTAATGCTACTTTTCAAACTATGTTCTACTGTAATGATGAATCAAGATTTAACCATTTATTTATTTTTTGTTGTGGATTGACTCTGTTTATTGGTCATCTAATGTGCAATTCTAAAAGAAAAAAGAAGGTACTGTGTCTATATTTATATATAATTGAAGACATTACCAGCAAGACAACAATTATATAAGGAAATATAAATTACAATTACCAACAAATATATCTCAATTTGAAAGAAAACCAACAAACATAAGCTTAACAAAACATAAATTTACCTTCAATATCAACACTCAAAGACAAAGTTGAAACTATGCACAACTACACAAAATGAATTGTCAAGATTGGGGATACATTTGAGAGAGAGGAAGAGAAATGGAAATGTTAAAGCAGCTAAACTAAATTGAGAGAAATGGGAATTGAACTGGATGGGAGAGAAACTACGTAAGAAAAAAATGATTTCAAACCCTAAGTTTCATAGGGAAAGAGGAATCTGAAGGCTGTCGTCTGTTCTTTCTTAATTCTGATCTCTCTCTCTCTCTCTCTCTCTCTCTCTCTCTCTCTCTCTCTCTCTCTCTTTTTAATAAATAAATAGTCAAATGTCTATTATACCCCCTTTTTTTACAATTCTAGAAGGGTCCACTGCCCCCCTTTGGCCTAGCAATGGGTCCGTCTTTGATCTTAGGCTTCCATAATATTGACCAATTACTCGTTTGAGAAGCTGCAATATCAGCATACATAGAATTCATGGCAACACGATAACTACATTTAGTTGAATATAAGTCATCTTTGTTAAAATTCCATATTCCTCAATAAGTTCATAATCCTATTTGTGTGAGAAGTGTGTAAGAATGTCATGGGTGCCTTTTGCGTTAACATTGATCAAAGATATATACATTGTAACAATGCCAATATTCTAGGAAAATATTCTAGGCTACAATTTAGGATATGATCTACCTACAAAGAATAATATATATTCTAGGCTGCAAATGTTCTAGAAACATATTTTAGGCTACGATTTAGTAAGATATATCTATATGATCTACCTCCTAAAAATAATATATACATAAAGATCACAAAGATTATTTTACATAATCTGACACACTCCCATAGTCGAAGCAGGAGGTTGACATATGCTTAGATTGTCCCGAAAATCATCAAAAAGTACGCGCCAAAGCCCTTTTGTGAAATTTGATAACGAGACAGAACATGAAGGATATGAACTTCTCCATGACATGTTTAGTGCACTGATGTTGAATAGGATTATCTGATAGATATATCGCACTAACATTATCACAATAGACCAATGTGGCCTTGTTAACCAGGCAATGAAGCTCCAATAAAAGATTTTAGATCAAACATGACTCGGAGACAACATTATCAACTCCCATGTATTCTACTTCACCACTAGATCGAGACAAAGTGGGTTGTCTCTTAGAAGACTGGGAAATCATATTGTCGCCCAAAAGAATACAGTAGCCAGAGGTGGAACTCTTGTGTTTGGGTATCCACCCGAATCTGCACCTGTGTATGAGACAAGCGTGGTGATAAGAGATTTATAGAGATGTAGATCAAAGTCAAGAGTGCCTTGTATGTAGCGTATAATTAGCTTGAGAGCATCATTTGCTCCTCCTTTTGGGTTGTGCATATGAAGGCAAACATGTTGCATGACATAGGAAATGTCAAGTCTGGTGAATGTGATATATTGAAGTGCACCAACTAGACTCCGATAATGAGAGGGATCCTCATATGAAGGACCTGCATTTGCTCCTAACTTTTGTTTAGTGTCAACTAGTGTGGGACAAGGCTTACATGAAGACATCTAGATCGATCTATAATCTCTTTCTACATACTTTCTTTGAGAAAGAAAAAGACAATCTATATAACTAGTGACTACAATTCCCAAAAAATAGCTCAAAGGACCTAAGTTCTTCATATACAACTCAAAGGAAATGAGAGACATAGTAGACTTTTGAAGAGCATCTAAAGAGACAGTATGATGTCTTCAACGTAGGATATATGCAAAGTCATTGCCATGATGATAGATGAGAAGAGAATGGTCACATTAGTTGTGTGAAAAACCAATAGTGAACATAATATGCAAATCGTTGGTACTAAGCATGGGGTGCTTGCTTGAAACCTCTTGAAGTAACAACAATGATCAACATTACATCTGACAAAGTTAATTTCATACATGAATCCATTAGACTTAGTGTACCACTGTCTAGGAGTTTGTTTCAATCATTATAAACTCTTCTTCAACTTACACACAAGCTCATTTCCATCTTTTGATAAGTAACCTTTTGGTTGCTTCATGTATATTTGTTCCACCAAATCTCCATGAAGAAAGGATGTCTTTACATCTATCTGCTCTGACAACAAATGCTCTCCTGCAACCATACTCAATATTATTCAAATAGTGGTTCTTCACTAATCAATAATGTGTTTCTACTGAAACCCTTTCACAAAAAACCTTGTTGTGTAGGGCTTGCTTCCTGGCAGCATACAAAATTAAGTTGACCAAAATCTTTGTAAATACGTTAGCTCCTTAATTGTAGCCTAACACCATCTATTAACTTGGAAAGATGGAAAATCAGTCTCCTGATGTACAACCTATAATCACTCTTATCTATGTAAATTAGGAACCTTGTAGCTAATGAAAATATCAAGCAATTCACTATCTTTCACTTCCATCGGCATCCTCTTTAATTCTACATACCCACTTGTTGTACAATGCATTTTTACCCCTTAGGCACTCAACTATTTCCCAAGTTTTATGAGACATTAGAGATCCATCTCGCATTCTATTGCAAGTTTCCTTTTGCTCCTCTTTTCGATCTGCCTTACCTCTACATAACACTCAAGCTCACCTCCGTCAGTCAATAGAAGAAGTTAGAGGGGCGAATACATATATGGTAACCTACGCTCTCTATCATATCTCTGCAATAGAATTGCTCTTGGTGGTGTACTTGGTTCTTCATCGTGAACAAGTATATGTTCACTTTGAAAAGCTTACTCCCACCTGAGTTCGAAACATCTAACTCAATAGTTTATGTCTTTGTATTAGAGTTTGATGCTCCTAATCTTATCTTCATACATAACATTTTCATTAAATATGACTTCTCAACTACAAATTATCTTATGATTTTTCATCCTAAAATCTAAAACCAAGGGCATTATCGCCATAACTTTTGGACAGAAAGACACTGAAATTTAAGGGACAGAAAAAGCCAGTGCCTTCAAATTGAAGGGAGATTAGGAAGTGATAATTTTTAGACAGGAAGACGTTGAAATTCGGCTTTGCCTAATTGAAGTTTTCATGTGTATTCTATTCTTAATATTTTGTAGAATTTTTTATTTTTGATTTGTTACTTCTTGTTTATTTATTTATAAATTTCTATTTAAGGATAGTCCTTTTCAAATAAAAAATCACTACTATAGTGTGTTTGGTTCTTCATTTTGTAAGAAATTATTGTAATATAATTATATAATAATAATTTATTTTTGTGATTATACCTTTTTAAATTTATATACGGGTTTAATTTTAGAAATTAGGACAGGATCTCAAAGTTGTTTGTGACGGTCTGTTGAGACTGAAGCAATGGGTTAGTCAACGCAGGCTGAATGATTAGAGTAGCGGAATGAGCAGTGGTGTGGGAACGTAGGCTAACATAGACAACTAAACGTGTAACTAGGGTTAGTCAAGAGAATTAGTTGGTTATATTCATGTAGTTTGGCATAACCATAGACTTAAGTAACCTCTTGTATAAATATCATTAATGAGTTGGTGAAATGTTGAAATGAAATCATTCTTCAACTTGTGTTTTTATGATTTTCTATGCCAACTAACAAAACCAAATACACTGTTGGGAAATGGCACAATAACTCTGTAATTGTATTACAAGGCCAGAAAAATCTTGGATTGGATAATGTGCAGCTATAACCATTCAAGAGGTGGTATGAAATAATATTTCCCAACCAAGGCTATGGGAACCAACTAAGATTGTGTTGAACACTAAAGCGCGCCCTACACAGGCACAATGAGAATTTCTTCTCAATAAGAGTGTTATTAAAGAAGATAAAAATTGAAATCACTGAGAGACAAGGAGAGCCAAGGAAAATTATAAAATTGAGTTGAGTTATAGAACTAACTGCATGATTAGTATGAATAAATAAAATAATGTACGAATAGAATCAATTGCAAAGTGAAATTATGATGGAATTCCAATTATTGATATGCAAATGGTGTGACAAATGTTGTAGTATAAAAATATGTAAATAAAATGTCAATAATAACAATAATAATGTAACAGTATAATGTATAAAAAAATTATTATATTATATTGTCCTAATAATATCATCACCATCATCATCAATACTTATAAGTTATAACTACTACTATTAATTAACTAATTAGTTAATAATTTTATGAATCAATAATAAATAACAATATTAAATTGTGATTATCAATCATTAATATAGTATTGATAATAATGCATAATAAAAAAATATGTGTAATTATAAAAATACTAAATAATAAAAAAATGGTAATTTATACAAGTGAATTATTACCACTCTAGAATAATAGTAGCAAAAATAATAACTAATTATAATAGAATTTGATATAATAACATTAATAAATAAATATTAAATTATTATAAAATATTACAAATAATAATAATAAATTATTATTATTATTGTTAGTACTATATATATATATATATATATATATATATATATATATCGTTATTATTATGCTCATTCATAATTGTAAGAAGGATCTAATGCCAAGGGTCGAGTAGCTATTGCTTAAGGGTGGAAGGAATGGCTGATCCCATGCATGTTGGAGTAGACTAGCATATATATATATATATATATATATAGATGTTACGCGGTCATTTTGTATGTATTTGTGTAAGTGTTGCTCAATATGAACAAGTCTTAAATGAAGTGATTTCTGCATTAAATGGAATAAAAAATGTACAACATATTCACTAACTGTTAAGAGGAGCCAAAACTGGGAAAAAAAAGAGACTTGGCATGCAAATGAGACATTTACAAACTTAAATTATTTGAATAAAAGAAGAAAGATATGAGTTAGTTCATCCTTGAAGCCTCAATGTGGAGCTGCTCACCATTACTCCACCACAACCTCTGCACACCCAAGTCCAATTTATTCTTCAAGTTCCTACTACTTTACCCTCAGTTTGCTGCAGCAATAGGGGTCCTCGGGCTGGGCAGTCCCATATATGCCACTCTAGGAGACAGCCGAATCTTTGGACTGGGCCGAGGAGACGGGATTGGGCCGTACATGTTGAGAGGTCCATTAGCCAAACGAGGTGAGAGGTTAACTTGTTCAAGTGCACGGGATTGTAAGTCTGCAGGGTACTCCCTGACACACCCAATCCTTGGCCCAGCTCCAGTGCTCCATTTGCAGGACATGCGTTTGGCAAAGTTGTACCTAAGCTTATCGTTGGGATCACTTTCTGGTTCCCTTGATGGACCATCCTTATCGGATGTTGTTGTACCTTGTAGTTGATTGAGATTGTTCTCTGATGTGTGCCTTGGAATTGATTCCTCATATGGGTTGGTAGCAAGAGGAGGACGATCATCATCAGTCGCGCATCTCTGAAAAAGTAGGAAATAGCAAAATTACCATCAGATACATAATTAATAATATTAAGAATTTGATTTGCTCATATTCTTGTATTCAAGATCAAGAATGTAGAGAAAATTTCCAAGAATTATTACCTTTACATTTGAAAGATCAACAGAGTGCTCCTCAAGAAAGCCTATGAACTCCCTAAAGTTCTCTTCAGTTGGAAGATAGTGACCACTGTATGGCCAAATTGCCTGTAAAAAATTGATATTATTGTCGGGTTCTCCCATTGACTTAACTTAGAGTCGATGTTGCATTTGGATTGAGAGATTTGAATTTCATGTATTTGAGTATGACGGAATTCAAATCATTACTCGAATCCTTCATTCCAAAAAACCATCCTCAGATCTTTCAATCCAAAACGCAACCTTATAGTAGTGTGAGAAATTATGTTTACCTCAAGAACACCTCCATGAGCAACCATTCTTCCAGCAGCCGTGATGGCAGCTCCAGCTAAGAAACTGGAATGCTGGAAAAGGCCCTTTTTCTTTTGACCCACGTACAAAGTTCTTGTTGTGCTAAGAACGAATATCCATTTTGAGCCTTCCATGGTTTCCAACAAAGTACCAGTTTCTTTGTACATAAGCTTTCCGTTTTCGACCACCACCTCATATGATTCTCTCTCCTTCTGTTATAACAAAACAATCCAAGTACAAATCAATAAAGCATTTCCTCCATCCTTCACAGGCATATAAAAACGTTCGACACACATATATATTTCAAATGCACGTGTGATTTGGATTCCTCAATGGATTGGAAACTTACTGGTCCCAGATACGTGATGCATTGTTTTTGCAAACTGGTCCTCGGGCATTTCTCAAGATTTATTTCTTTTCCATCTCCAACATCCAACCTTCATGCACAACACAAAGTCAATATAAATAAATGAAAATAAAAAAGTGCTTCCATAATAATGCTCTTAAAACCAACTTGCAACTCACCAGTAAAAGAATGGCTGTGCACTTTCACTTTTGAACCAGATGTCGTAATACAGATGCAAATTGTGGCCATATCTATGGCGTGGATCAATCTATAAAAAAGGAAAAGCCAAAAAGAAAATGTAAATACAATAATCTAGGCATAAGAATTTGATAACTATTCAATTAAAAAAAAATAATAAAATCCATTTTTACATAGCAATCATTAGTTTCAGGACTTACCGCCTCAAGCCAGTGCTGTAGTGCAAGTTTTTGAGCCTTTTCATCCTTAGACAATCCCTTTCCAACCTGCAGACATTCAAATATAATATTAGCTCCCATACAAAATTCAACAGAACAGACAGTAATGATCTAAAAAAGAAAAGGAAATTCGTCAAAGAATGAAAATGGCTGTTGGATATAAACCTTGGCCGCTCTGGTTCGCGCTCTAGCCCACCGCGAAACCGCAGTTTCTGGTTTCTCAACGTTGAAGAAGGACACAGAGCTTCGTTTCAAAGCCGCAAAGTCCAAGGCCTTCCACCTATACAGATTCAATAAAACCAGTTAATTAATTTAGCTGTAGAGAGAGAGAGAGAGAGAGAGAGAGGGAGGGAGAGGGAGGGAGGAACGAACCATAGCTCCTCAACAACAACTGCACAATCTGCAAGGTTTCTTCGGGTCCGGTAGCTTTTGTAGACCTTCTGGAGCTTGACAGCAGCAGCATCAAGCTCGCTAACAGGGCGAGGAGAGAACATGATAGCAGGCTCAGGGAGAGATACAGCTGAATTCAACTTATTAGATGCATCATCGGCTTCTGATTTTCTCATGTTTTGAACTAAATCCTTAAACGAAAGAGAGGTCTCAAGCACCAATTTTACAGGCTCGCAATTCCTCAGTTTTATCGAGTTTTTTCTGCTCATCTTGTTCAACCCTTTCGACATGGTCATTGCTGCACCTCCTGATTTCCCAAAGCTGTTGCTTCTTAAATTTGGTGCCTGATTTCTTCCCCCAAAATCAACACCAACGCCCAGATTGAAAAGACTGTGTCTCACGATTTCTTGCCAGGCTGAAACCAGTGATGATAGCGATAATCCCATTAAAGTCTAGGCCCCACCTGCATAATTTGTTTTGAAAATTCATTTCAATCCAACAAGATTCAAGGAGGACAAAAGAAAAAAAAAAAAAAAAAAGGATTCAAGAAAATGTTTTGAGTACACATAAATTACTATGCTCAAGAATCTTCACCAAGAACTATTACTCAAGAAATTATACTTTCATAAAAAAAATCAGAATCTCAAGTCAAAAACTGTAATATTTATCAACTGAATTGAACTTGATAATTTGCTACTACTCAAGAATCACTCACCAGAAATGGAAGACCCTCAAGATTATGTTGAAGTCCTTTGCTGTAAGAAGGATATGTAAGGAAGTATGTTTTAATGTGTATGAAAATATGAGGAGCAGCTACTCCTTATATATGCCTATTCTTTAATGGCAGAGTCTAAGAAATTGAATTTGAAGCTGAAGAGTCTAAACCTTCAAATACGAATAACACGAGTTTGAATTAACAAAATCAGAGAGTGAGAAGGTTCTGTATGTTTTCTTGAAAATGGGAATGCAGAAAATGGTGGGTCTGATTCAAAGATTTGTGCCCACGAGTTTTGATGAATTCAAAGATTGATATCTTGAACCACTTTTTTCTTCGGAATGGAAAAACTTTATTTGCCTTTTGGATTAGCTAGACTAACCCTTCCAACACTCACAACAAGAAAATATGTAAAACATTTCAACGCACAACACATATATAGTGTTGTGTTCGTGGGGGGGATGGTATGGACGGTCAAAGAAAGTAGCCCTTCAAACGCTGCTTCCTTGAAGAACCAGGAACAAACAGGAGGACCCAGAGTCAAGAAAATCTTTCTTTTTCTTTTTTCTTTTTTCTTTTTTTCTGTTCCAAAGAAGAAAAAAAAGACAAATGTTTTGGATTAATAGTGGCAATAATGAAGGTCAACTAATAATTTGTCGACTTGCAAATGAATATTCTAACCAAACGTAGCCATGACTCAATAAAACGCGCCAGGAGGACGATGAACAGCGTTGTCTACGGGTTTGTTTTGTCATTGTTGTTTAATTACAACTTTACACATTTCCATTTCAATGTAATTGTGAGTCATCGGATTGACCATCATCAATACCAACTATTTATATCATTTTTTTTTTTTTTTTTTTGTATTTCCTTTGTTGATAGGAACACCATTAGATAAACATGCGCATCTAATAAATTTCGTTATTGTACAATAACTTATAACTATACATGAAACATAAACAATACTAGACAAACTCCATGCAATGAAATCGACCAAGAAAATATAGGAGGAATATCAATAAGCCCATTTTACGAGTATCTAAGTCTCCAATGAATTTTAAAGAATTAGCGAGTAATACTATGTTGCACATGATTTATAAAGTTTATTAAAATAGTTATATTATTTAATAACTCCATAAAATTATTTTAAATCTAAGTTTAGTAGAAGGAATATTAGCCAATGAAATAATTTTGGTTTAGCATATATATATATATATATATATATATATATATATATATATATATATATATCTATATATATTTATAGAAACAGAAGTCACCCTAAAAATAGCATCAACAATTTTTCCCGCCTAAATTGATTACTAAATCAAGAAAATATCTAATTTTCAAAAGAAAGAAAGTCGGCAAGATTATAATCTTATAAATAATATTTCTTTTATATTTATTAAACCAAATAAATATTTTCATAAACAATAAATTAAGAAGATTACAATACAAAGATTTCGTTACACTTCTATTTACAACCATAATCTTTTTATATTAAAAGATTTGATTACATTTGAATGTTATTCATATATTTCTTTGACACAGTTATATTTATTATTTTTATTGATTCTAATATATATATATATATATATATATATATATATATATATATATGTACCTCTGTAAATAAACTTTATAGCATTTTTACATCGTAGCTTTTTTACTAAATTTGATTGTTTTTATTTCTTATGTCCAATAAGAAATATAATTAATTTTAAGTAGGCTATAAACCACCACTATATATATGTATAGATATTAAAAAAAAAAAGTATCGCCTAGAAAACATTAAATTTTTCCGCATAAACTACATTCTAATTATTGTATTAATTTTTCTATTTATATATATTTAATTTCTATCTATATGTAAGATATAATAATACAGTTTGATTAATAGAGCCACAATTTTCAATGTTGAAATTATTCTTATTATTTTCAAGATATACTAAGATTTTGTTGTATTTTTATCTATCAACATATATTTATTTAATTATCTTTTTTATTATTTTTTAAATTTTGCACCAAAAATTTTAAAAGCTCATAAATTTTTTGTTTCAACTTTATTTATTATGAAAAATATATATAATTAATTATATTTTAACATTTTTTAAGTAAACATCCATATTGCATATATGCATAAAAATTTAATTATTAAATATAAAATATTTTTTCTTAAGTTAATTGTTGTATATTTTTTTATTTAACTAAAATAACTAAGTAATATTGAAAAAATCATTCCCTAAATATCGAAGCAAGAAATTAATCTTATAATATTATGTAGATCTTTTGATATTTATCTATCTAATAACATAAAAAATACAAAAAATAATATCCTATCATGGTTTTTTTTTTTTTTGGTTCTTTACTAAAAATTTTGGTTAATTTTTTTTAGATTTGAGTGTTTAATGAAATTGAAAAATATGATTATAATTTCTAATTATTTGACAATATTGGCTCTTTTTTAATATTATAATATTAACGTATATTTATTTATTTATTTATTTTATCATTGATATATAGTTTAAGCATATACATGTTTCGTTGGAACAAATTATTTTATCAGTGAAATTTTGAAAGAACATCTAATCTTTTAGAGATATTATACTAAAAGTTCTTCTAAGGTATGTGGATACACACACACACACACACACACACACACACACATATATATATATATATATATATATATATATATATATATTGTCAGACATATAACTTTTATTGCGACCACTAAAAAAATAATTGTTTTTAAACCAATGCATTTCACAATCATAAAAAATTTTATGCAATATTTTCATATGCTAACTGTAAATGTACATATTTATATTATGTTCAATTACTCTTTAAAATATAATAAATTCATATATGTATATGTGGGGGATGGGACGGGGTGGGATGAATATAATTATCATATCACACTAATAATTGTGATAATGTACACTACATATATTTGAGGCTAACTATTGAACATACTTGATTAGAAAAAGAGAGACACAGAGAGAGAGAGAGAGAGAGAGAGAGAGAGAGAGAGAGAGAGAGAAATACAATATGAATATTATATGATATTTGAATTTCATAATATTATATAATTAAATTAAATTAGAGAAATTCACACAAATAATATCTTCGTGTATTGCACGGGACCTTAACTAGTATATATAAAAACATAAGTCACCCTAAAAATAGTAGCAACAATTTTCCCTCCTAAATTAATTTTTAAATCAGAAAAATGTCTAATTTTCTTAAAAAAAAAAAAAAAAGACGTTACAATTATAATGTTATAAATAATATTCCTTTTACAGCCATATAAATATTTCCATAAACAATATATTACAAAGATTACAATACAAATATTTCGTCAAACATCTATTTAGAATAATAATCTTTCTATATTAAAAGATTTGATTTTCTTTAAATCACGATCTTCATATATTTCATTGTCACCATTGTATTTATTATTTTTTATGATTCTATTATATATATATATATATATATATCAATACCTCTATAAATAAAATTTATATTATTTTCTCGTCGTAACTTTTTTACTAAATTTGGTTGTTTTTATTTCTTATGTGGAAAACATGATATTATTAATTTTAAGTATTATATATACTACCACAATTTGTATGTATATATGAAAAGAAAAGTATCACCTTGAAAATATTAAATTGTCCTACATAAACTATTTTCTAATTATGGTATTTATTTTCTATAATTCTATATCAATATCTATATATATAAGATTAATAATATTATTTGATTAATAGAGCCACTATTTTTAATGTTGAAATTCCACTTTATTATCTTCAAAATATACTAAAATTATGTTGTATTATTATTATCTATCAAAATATATTTATTTGATTATTATTTTTTTCACTAAAGATTTTAAAAGCTTATAAATTTTTTGTTTCAACTCTATTTATTATAAAAAAAAATATATGTAATTAATTCTATTTTAACAAATTTTTAGTAGACATCCATTTTGAATATATACAGATATATACATACAAATTTAATTATTAAATATAATTTTTCTTAAGTTAATTGTTATATAATTTATATTTAATTGAAATAACTAAGTGGATATTAAACAAATCATTCTCTAAATATCTAAGCAAGAAATCAATCTTATAAGCTTATTTATATCATTTGCCATTTGTCTGTCTAAATACATAAAAAAATTACAAAAAATAAGATCCTATTGTGGTGAATTTTTTGTCCTTAACTACTAATTTTTGTTTAAAAAAAATTAAGATTTGTGTGTTTAATGAAATTGAAGAATATGATTATAATTTCTAATTCTTTGACAAAATTGGCTCTTTTTTAATATTATAATGTTAATGTATATTTATTTATTTTATCACTTAATTTTCTAAAGAAATTATAATTTTTTAGATATTCTACTAAAAATTCTTCTAAGGTATGTGAATATATATATATATATATATATACATATATATATTGTCAAACATATACGTTTTACTACGAGTTACAAAAAAATATTTTTTGTAAAAAAAAAATAATGCATTTTAACAATCATAAAAACCATTATGCAATCTTTTTATATACTTAGTGTAAATATAAATATTTATGTTGTGTTGAAAATAATATATTCTCTTACTCTTTAAAATATAATAAATTGATATACATATATGTGGGGATGGGGCGAGGCAGGGCGAGCTGAATAAAATTATCGTATCATATTAATAATTGTAATAATTTGCACCGCACATATTTGAGACTAATTATTAAACATACTTTGATTATAAAATAAAAAGAGAGAGGGAGAAAGAAGTACATATGAATGTTATATAATACTTGAATTTCACAATATTATATTAATTTAAAAAATTCACACAAATAGTATGTTCGTGCATCGTACCGGAGCTTAACTAGTATATATAAAAACAGAAGTCACCCTATAAATAGCATCAACAATTTTTTCCGTCTAAATTAATTTCCAAATCGGAAAAATGTCTAATTTAAAAATAAAAAAAGTCAACATAATAATATTTTAAATAATATTCCTTTTACATTTATTATACCAAAGAAATATTTCTATAAACAATAAATTATGAAGATTGTAATACAAAAATTTCACCAAACTTCTATTTAGAAACATAATATTTCTATATTAAGATATTTGATTTTCTTTGAACCATGATCATCATATATTTCTTTGACATAATTGTATTTATTACTTTTTATTGATTCTAATATATATATATATATATATATATTATATATATCAGTACCTCTATAAATAAACTTTATAACATTTTACGTCGTAACTTTCTTACTGAATTTGGTTGTTTTTATTTCTTCTGTGGAATAAAGGATATAGCTATTTTTAAGTAGCCTATATACTACCACTATCGGTGTGTGTGTATATATATATACATATATATATATATATATATATAAAGTGAAGTATCACCTAGAAAACATAACTTTTTTCACATAAACTATTTTCTAATTATAGCATTTATTTTTCTATATATCGATATCAATATTTATATGTATGTAAGATATAATAATACAATTTGATTAAAAGAGTTACGATTTTCAATGTTGAAATTACACTTATTATTTTCAAGATATACTAAAATTATGTTGTATATTATTATCTATAAAAATATAATTATTTGTTTATCTTTTGATTATTATTTTTATTTTTCACAAAAAAATTTAAAAGCTTACAAATTTTTGTTTCAACTCTATTTTTTATGAAAAATATATGTAATTAATTATATTTTACCAATCATTAAGTAAACATCCATATTGCATATATATATATATATATATATATGCATAAAAATTTAATTCTTAAATAATTTTTTTAAAGTTAATTGTTATATATTTTTATATTTAACTAAAATAACTAAGTAGATTTGAAAAATCATTCTCTAAATATCGAAGCAATAAATCAATCTTATAAAATTATATATTACTTTTAATATTTGTCTATCTAAAGACTTAAAAAATAATATCCTATGGTGGTGATTTTTTTGTTCTTTACTAATAATTTTTGTTTAAAAAATTTGAGATTTGCGTGTTTAATGAAATTGAAGAATATGATTATACTTTCTAAGTATTTGGCAATATTGGCTCTTTTTAATATTATAATGTTAATGTATATTTATTTATTTATTTTATCATTGATATATTATTTCAACATATACATATTTCGTTGAAATAATTTAGTTTATTAGTGAAATTTTAAAAAAATTCTAAACTTTTAGAGATATTTCACTATAAATTCTTCTAAGGTATGTGAATATATATATATATATATATATATATATATATATATATATATTCAAACATATAAGTTTTACCACGACCAAAAAAATAGTTTTTTTTTTTTTTTTTAAAGCAATGCATTTTCACAACCATAAAAACTATTATGCAATTTTTTTATATGCTAACAGTAAATATACATATTTATATTGTGTTGAAAATATTATACTCACTTACTCTTTAAAATATAATAAACTCATATATGTATATGTTGGGGATGGAACGGGGGTTAAATGAATAAAATTATCGTATCACATTAATAATTATACTAATTTGCACCGCACATGCATGTTTGAAGCTAACTATCAATATACTTTGATTATAAAATAAAATATTGAGAGGGAAAGAAATATATATGAATGTTATATAACATTTGAATTTCATAAAATTATATAATTAAATTAAATTAAAAAATACACACAAAAATATCTCCGTGCATCGCATAGGAGCTTAACTAGTATCTAATGAAATCGGGAGTTGGCTTCACTTCAATTTTAAAATAGATAAATAGATATATATTCTGAATTTTTAGTTTCCTTCTTATTTTTTAATTTGATTTGATTTAAAGAATATATTATTCATGTATTTATACAGATTTTACAAAGAAAAAACTAAAATAAAATTTTATAAATTAAATCATTAAAATTAACAACAACATATATTACATATTTTGGTAAAACAATATACTATTATTTTTATAGTTTTACTATGACATTTCATCTCATGTATAATTAAAATAAAATAATTTGATTAATCTCTCTACTGTCTAAAAATATTGGAAGAAAATCTTGAAGATTCAAAAGCTTAAGTTCTTCCCTATCAAAAGCTAGAAATAACATTTAATTAAATAAAGGATTTTGAAACTCGAATCGACAAAATCTTCAACATAAACTTGCAAGATAATCATTGATTAACATTGTACTGTTGTCATTCATTTAAAAGTAGTACAGTCTAATTATTTACATGCTATATCGTGTAGAAATGTATTGAATCTTCAATTTTACTCTTTATATGCACACATTTATATTAGTGCCTAAAATAAGTAAAAACAAATCAAGATAATCCAAAACAACTGCCTATAAGCTTTGACCTCTCATAATACACATACACACACACACACATTTTTCCTTGGTTTTTATTTTTTGCTCCTCTTAATTTCTTTGATTTGTAAAATCAAGTAAATCTCCAAAAGATATTTTTTGATCACAAAATTTATTATAAGTATCTGTAAATTTTTATTTTCAAAACAATTTATCGAGTATACCACGTAACTATGAAAGTCTCTCATCTCAATTGGTCAAAAGTCAAACATTGATTGATATTGTTGACCAAATTTTGATTATTTAATTTTATTTTTGTTGAGAAAATGATTTATTTATTGTTTACGGACCTTATTAAATGCCAATCTTTCCAAGACTTGAAAGGCTAAAGCAGCAGCCTCCCTCTTGATTGCAGAGTTTTTATTTTTTGATTTATTAATAGTTTTATTTTCAAGGGTATGTTTGTTATGTGATATTGGTGTTCTTGGAATACTCAATATGTACAATTCAAATATTATGTTTGTAGTAGATATCATATTAGCAGATATAGAAGAAGAGGTGTCAGGTGATATAGTAGGATTTGGATGAACTGAATGTTTCATTTATATTCCTAAATAAACATATATATATATGATGAACCCATCTTTTATCCGGATAGGTCATTCCAAAACAAATATCCAAACGTGTTACATTCAATATATTTAAATTGTGAGCCACATCATGTAGGGGTCCAATCACAAAGCTTACTTTTCATTATTTGATGCAATCTACAAATTACTAGTATTTCTGTTGAACGATTTATAACATAATAATGTAATAAGTTATTATAAAATAATAATATAATTTTTAAAATACAATACATAATTACATATAATATATTTTTAATAATTTTTTTAAAATTAAAATATCTCACAATATTAAAATATACCACAATTAATTTATGAAAAATATTTATATTTTATTTTTATATACGCAATATAGATATCAAATTAAAAATCACAAAAAGCTGATTTATTTGATATATTTAAACGAAGTTGAGATAAAAAAGTCATAAATTTTCTAAAATTCGAGTAAAAAAGGTAAAGAAAACAAAAAAATTGATTGAATATCATATTTTCTAAAAATAGAAAAGTGATTTGAACGGAAACGATATTTATATAAAATTTTCAACTTTTTTATTTATATATAGTTATTTAAAAAAATGATATTTTTATAATTATTTTAACTATTATGTTTTTATATAATTATAGATTTGGAAGGAGAAAGTATTATCGAAGGAAGGGAAGTAGTAGAAGCTGTAATGACAAGTGATTGATGGACCTAACTCATGAGTCCCCAAAAGTCAAATGGATAAATAAAGGGTGGATGGAACATTAATTACTACATGCTCTCTCTGGCGCTGCCAATGGGATAACTCTATATATTACCAAATATATTTATACAGTATTTAGATATTCACATCTTATCAAAGTGTTAATAAAATAGGTGTAAACACAATACTCTCAAATATGTGTTATCCTTGGGGAGGGGCAGCAAACAGTCAGGAGCCCTCCGTACTTTAATTGTCATGTAATAAGTAGTCATTATTGCTGGCTTCAAATCATATTCTAATTATCAAATATAGCTTAAGAGCCCACACCATCCTTTTTTTGTTTTTGTTCTCCATTTAAAAAGATAGAGTTGAGTAGAGCCCATCCATATTTTTAAAAAAAGATATTAAAATCCCATCTCATACAACTTGCACGAATGCTGGATTCCTCCTCTATTATTATGTCGACCTTCCCTCGCCCTATTATTTATTGAATGATGGCTATTAACGATATTATCATTAGATCATATTTTAATATGATTTGAAGGTCATAAATCATAATATTTCTAAAAAATAAAGAAAAATGCCACGTAATATATTACAGTAATTTTGAAAATAACCACAATCAATCCAAGAATGATGTATTAATATATTTAAAAGGAGAGTTTGGTCGAGGATGGCATCAACAGATTTTTTAAGACACCCGAGGTGCCACGTGTCAATAGTATTTTCAACGGTAAATGTGTGTAATAGAGACGAGAATTAAGATCTCAAAATTAAAGTGTGCACTACAAAGAAGGTACGGCATGTGTTCATAATAATCATTCACTTAACTAACTTCCTAATTGCAATCATTAGTAAGAATTAAGAATAAAGCAACGCTAATTACCATCTAAATAGTGATATCCTCTTCATATATATATATATATATATATATATATATATATATAATTATAGAGTTTAGGAAATTTTAGAATATATTAGTTGATTGCTCGTCACAGTTTGCATCTTTTTTTTTTTTTTATTGTATCGTAATATTGTATTTTATTTCTGTAATTTAGATAATTCAGACAAATGAAAATAAACCATATAATATTTTTATAGAAATATGTGTATAATTGAAAATCAATAAATATTTTTGGGAACAAAAATGTTTTTAGATTATTTGAAGATTTATGTTACAAATTTTTTTATATTATTTATTTATAATTATAATCCAATTATACCACATACAATTATAAATTGTTATAATATTTACTATTTATTGAGACTTTAATATATTTATATTTTAATTATACAACAACTTTATATATAGTTACAAAATATATAAATGACCGTTTCACAATAGAAAGTATTCTTTATAAGTTATTACAACATTTATTTCCTATTTATATAATTTGATGTGTAACATTTATTACCATTGAGCATTATATGTAAATTAAAAAATTTAATTAGATATATTATTTAATTTTATATGAAATATCTGTTAAGTTTGAATACAAAATGAGATAAATTCTTACATGAATTTGTGATAAATAAAAAATAATTAATATTTTCTTATATTTTTATAAAAATAATAAATATTTTTAAAATTACAAATATTAATATATTTAGTTGTTTCATTTTAATATTCTTTTACAAATTTTAAATATTTGTATTGGCTTTGAGAAATTAGAGTAGGTTGGATTGAGTTTGAATTATACAATTCACTTCATTGTATAATTTTATATTTTATTTATTTATTAGAGAAACTTTTATAACAATGCACTATACATATGAAACTATACTTCAAATTGATTTGAGTAACAATTCAAGATTTCCAATTTCTTATAACCACTCCATATTACGAATGTTATTTGAAATTTAATTTTATAAGAAGAAAAATATATACACACAATTGTTTTTAGAAAATGCGGTATTTTAATTATTTTTTTGTATCATGTAAAAAAAATATCTACAAATATTTGTATGTGTAAGTCACTCGCAAAATTTAATAATTTTTTTCTTTGTATTTTATATTTTATAAGCATTTTGTTTGCATCATGATCCTTTCCTTTATTATATAATTATATGTTTTAATATTATTTCATATCACTTATATATTTTATAATTTTAAATAATAAAATTATAACTTAATAAAATATTATTAATATAATAAAAAATATATATTCCGTGCAAATATCTAGGTATATATTTTATACTTGAAAAGATATTATTATATCTTCAAAAAAACTTGGTTGTTAAGTGGTTTGGTCCATGTCCCTAATTAATTTGACAGGAGAAAAATAACCAGAACCAAGTTACCTATGCACAGAGAGAAATGTATACTCGCGAGCATTCGACAAAGCAAGACTCCTGCTGCACGCATCACTATTTCATCACTATATATATTAACACACATAATACGAAGCAACTTATAGTTGTGGAAGCGAGCGAATCAATCTCCTTGCAATTTGAGCAGTTCTGGTTATGAAACCCCGGAATCGAAGCACAGCAGTGGAAGTAGCCATTCTCGTCGTACATAAAGATACGCCCCCCATTCCTCTGAACCATACAAATCAAAAATGACACTGCTCGTTCCCTTCTTTCTGCAATATAATACCCATCTACTATAGAGCTATGAACACGCACACGAATATGTATGTGTGTGTGTGTAAAAGAAGAGGATGAGCACCTTTTCCTGAAACGTGAATTCATAAGGGTTGCATGCAACTGCATCAAAGGAGAAGAATGCCAATCAGAGCATGCAAGAAGAATAGAGCAAATGTAAGGAGGAATCCTCGACTTCTTCAGTTAAAAGTTGGGATAATCTGCTCTCTTACAAACACCGCCAGGGCAGGGTAAACACAGATGAGATGAGAGAGAGATTTAGGTTAACAATACCGTCAACTGCCGGTGTGCATCTTTTTCCATAACCAAGCCAGCCTCAACGAAAGCATCAGTCATAACTTCTAAGAAAGTTCAAGAAAATCAAAAGTAATTCTTCAAGCAACTAAACGTTAAGCTTTTCCCACCCACCTCATATCAATCTAAACTAAGACAAATAGCAGAAAATAAGGATACGACATGCCCGTAGAAGCCTTCCCTCCCCACCAATTTCTTCTACAGGAGCATAGAGGACAAAAGCCTTGGCCACAGAACCTCTCATACAATCCTGCAACCAAGATTGAAAAGTCACGAGGCCATGTTCACAAATTTTAACAATTTTAATTAAGAGGAAACCTTCCCAGTCCCCTATGTCTGATCATAACTGGACGGTTCTCTAAAGCATCCATAACTTTTGACGAAACATTCTGCAAGGTTGCAGAGTGGTACATCATATTTTAATATGTTTACATTACTTATATACTTTTCTAACCTCTACTTCAAAATTATTTCGATCTATTAACACATAATTTTATGATCGTAAAACTATACTCTCCATATGGAGAAAGGATGTTTTGGTGAGACATTCTGAAACCAAGGAAAGTGGTACTATGAGCATAAGAACATATTCAACTGTATACAAATTTGTTACAAGAATATTACCTGCAAAACCCCTGCAGCTGTCTTAACTTGTTCTTTATTCCATAACTTCAGCATGAGGACAGTCAAGTGAAAGGTTTGAGGTGTACCAAATATGGACTTTTCAATTCCTAACTCTACACGTAATTGTTGGATATGATCAATGCGGAGAAAGAATCACATAAGGAAACAGTTTTTTAACAGATGTAATGTCTCCATCTGCACTGCCGTCTCGACTCTTATGTTCAACTGATGCTGCTATGCCGAGTACGGTAAGTTGAAAATTGAGAATTTTTTCAATTAGTTCAGGATGAATGGCCAATGGAAGTGAAATAAAGTGAGAATAGTCGGAATCTTGACTATTAACAGCCTGTTGGAAAAACAATATGTGTCAAATGTCACAACTAACAAAAAATCTCAATAAATGCCAACTTTACTCTGTAATTTATATACCATGGCTAAGTATAATTATGTACAAGTGCTTAACTATCAAATAATATAGGCCAGAGGAAGAAGTAAGCCAACTAAATTAAAGGACAACTTTGGCATTACAACCTTGTCAATAACGCTTTGTATCTTTGCAGGTGCTTGAGTAGCACTTTTAACAGATTTGCCCTCTAACGGCTGCAATTAAAGAGCTACTGATCAGAAAAGTTAAATCACATAAAGGGAGTAGACAATATTTCCTCATTCCATACACAATTCATGGCATTTGGTGAAGAAAATTTGAGTCCCAGAATGGGAATAAAAACATTTGGGGGGGGGGGGGGGGGAGGACGATATGTCGAATGCAAAAATATATGCACTCAGCAAGAAATATCCGTGGCAATTTGTAAACTAAGGTCGTATAACATAAATATAAGACAAATTAAAACAGGAAAAAAATAACTCTTCGTCCCCAAATTAATAATGGCTTGAGAGCTAACAAGACATTCCATTTGTGTGGCTAAAAAAATAAGAGACACAAGCCTGGAATACAGCCATCACTATTGTAAATGTACAGATTTCAGAAGCTTGCCATTCTACATAGATGAAGTGATATTTGGTACAAATTTTAAATGACAAGTGTTTTGAGGTCCCATCAGTGCTTGGATTATATTTCATGCAGCATTTAATAGTATGCAATGGCTGAACTGGGATTTTATAACAAATTCATAAAAACACTTTCACAAAAAGCAATGAGCATGAATCCAATATAAGGAAAATATGTAGAGAGCAGGGAATCTTATGGCCCTCGACAGCCTGTATCTTGTTCAACACATCACACAAACCATTCTATTCAACTTCCCTTCACTATAATAAGAGAAAACAAAATAAAGCAAAGGGAATCAAGAGATTAAGATTACCCTCAGGTTGACTGGACCCAGCCGCCCTCCTTGTTTGTGTTATACTTTCTGATAAGGTAAATATATTGTCACTTATTCGAAAATCTAAACATATCTAAATCTATGTGCATGATATAGTATAAGATATGGAAAGCAAGGAAAGTCAACAAACCAAGAGATACTCAAAGATACATGCAAGGAATAAAGGATCCAATTATTAACTACCAAGAGATATTCAAGGAAAAAAGGTCATATGGCTGGAAAGATGGAAGGAAAGAATCTGATCTGCAAAGAAGATATTTGATAGAGAATCAAGGTTGATATTGTGGAGATATCTTGACATTCATGATATGAAAATATAAGAAGACTACAGGCAGGAGTAGAAGATTATCTCTGTTACATTCTATTAACTCTATACAAGCAGAGAGTTGTGAAGAGGCTGTGAAAGAATATCAGATTCGGGAGAATACGATAGCACAATAGGCACTCAAAGGCGAACTGACAGTGAACCACGCAGAGACCATTCAATATTGTTGACCCACCGCTGTCTGGACTCGGGAGAGTTTAGCGAATTGCAAACGGAAGTTTGCATCAAAATCAATCTAAGGGACTAGATGGTCAAGTAAGGTATTAGAAGAAGAAGTTACAAGAGTAGACTAGTATTTAGGGGGAACCTGATACATATAAGTTCTATTTGTAACATTTGTGGGAACAAACTGTTCTTCTAATAAAAGTGCTTGAGAGGAAGAAGAGATTCTTCCTCGTAAAAATCATAAAGGTTTCTTTTAGCTTCCGCAAATTCAATTACATTTCGAACTACTGTTGAACTAATTCACACGCGCACAAATTCTGATCTAACAATTGGCACCAGAGCAGGTTCCAGTTTTTTTTTTTTTAAACAGGTAGATCCAGGGATGGACACATAGGATCATATGAAGGCACGTCACTACAACCACCCTCGCTTGATTGACTAAACTATCCATTCTGGAAATCCATGATGATCATCTATTTGAGATCCAAACGGTGTGGAGAGGCAATTCAAACAAAGTGGACATGGCAAAAAATGCAGGATGGGAAAGACATAGCAAAGATTGTTGACAAACCAAGAACCCTATGGATGGAGGATGAAAAGTGTGCTGAAGATGTAAACTACATAGCATTGTATGCAATACTGGTCTCGGTTGATATAATGAGGCACAAACTGATAATACACTGTCAAACGGCTAAAGACGCATGAGATACACTACAAAAATAATTTGAAGGAATGAATCCGTGAGAAAATCAAAACTGCAGGGATTGACCACGCTATTCGATGAAATTCAAATGACTGAAGAAGAGACCATTGAAATGTACTTTGCTAGATTCAGTGATATAGTGAATCAATGCTACACTCTTGGGGACGCAATTAAAGAGGATGTCCAAATCATGAAAATTATGAGAACCTTAGCCCCTAGATTCAGAGAAAAAAATTACAGTCTTGGAATCCTTCATGAGAGTCACACCAATGTCGTTGGATGACTTGATGAGAGAACTAAGGACCTTTGAGATAAATAATAGAATGGATGCACCAAAAAACAAAGGGATGGCACTGAACTCAGAGTCATCTACGGAACTGATCGAGAATGATGTAACATAAATTGCTGACAAAATGGCACTACTAACAAAGAATTACAGCAAGTTCGTCAAAAAATACAACCAGAGGCAACAGTTGACCAAAAGTTTGAACCTTGGTGAAAATATCAAAAAAGGAGAAACCAGAACACCGAACTTCAAACAAGGTAATCGAAAAGAGTCTGACCAATGCAGGGAATGCAGAGGATATGGACACTATCAAGTTGAATGCTCGAATTATCTAAGGAAGAACAAAGTACTGAAAGCCACCTGGAGTGAATCTGAATCTGAAGGAGAAGAAGAACCTGACGAAAAAGAAACAACATATCCTAGTAACTTTGCTACATATACATCATCAAAAGATCTGGTATGTCTCATTTCTGTTGTACGAACTGAAGAGGAACTGGAAAACACTGAAGAACCGGACTTTGATGATCCAACTCTGAAGGATCTGGAAAGGATGTACTGGACGTAATAGCCAGATGTACCGCAACTACTAAGGTTATTCAAAGACTGGAAAATTACGTAAAAGAATATAAAAGTAAAGGTGCTGTTGCCATGGAGCATCAAGAACTAAGTCAGGTGAAATATTAACTGCAAATCACAAGGGAGATCAATGAAAAATTGAATGACGAACTGAGTCTATCCCAAAGGAATATGAGAAATCTGGAACATCATGTTCAACTTCAAGAAATGAAAATTGAGTCACTCAAAATCAATCTACACATAAATTTGTTCACAACAACTACCAGGTAAGTACATCATTAACTAATAAACTAATAGAAACTGTGTCCAAATTGTAGTATAAGAATAATGAGATGACTGAACTACGGACTGAGCTGGACAAAGTGGTGTGAACTACACAAGGACTGGACAAAGGAAAGACTAAATTTAATGAGATTTTTGCGTAATGAAGATCACAAAGTAACAAAATCGGAATTGTATACATTGAAGAAAGACCATCTGAAACAACAACCTTTGTACCAGCCACCTTCTCAGCAGTCAAACAAGAAGATTCAAATACTGTAAGTGAGTTGGGAAAACAGGACACAAAAGGTAAAAAAAAAAAAAAATTCATTCCTGTATGTCACCATTGTGAGGCACCTGGACACATTCGATCAAGGTGCTATAGAATGAAACATGACATCCAATCAGGTAAGATCTCTAATTGGAATATGTTCAGTGTTCCTGTGAGAAGTCCTACACCATCAAAAACTGTGAAAGTAAGAAATGTCAGAAACATAATATCACATGTAAAAAAAATATGGGTTGCTAAGAACATGTGTCTTACATCATCAATAGTCTCACTTGGTGTGAACAACACCGGAACGTAGTTTTTTAACAGCGGATGCTCCTGTCACATGACTGGTAATGCAACATATCTAACTGATATCATTTCAATAAATGGGGAATCTGTGACTTTTGGTGATGGTAAGAGTGAACGAGTCATCAGACAAGGAACTCTTAATATACATGGCCTACCTAAATTGTCTAATGTGTTTCTTGTTGAAAATCTTAAGGCAAATCTGTTGAGTATTAGTCAAATATATGATTAAAGACTACAAGTGAACTTCACTCATGACAAATGCATGGTTGTTGATATGAATGATCAATGCATACTTACTGGAATTCGATCTACTAACAACTGTTCTCTTCTTGACATGAATCATGTGTGTCATAATGCAAGTGGAGGTGCAACGAAAGTGTGACATAAAAAATTAGGACACATAGGATACAACCACCTAATTGCCTTGTCAAAGTCACAATGTGTTCGGAGGCTGCCTAAACTTCCAAACAGAAATCAAGGAATCTGTTGACCTTGTCAACTTGGCAAATAGGTAAAAGACTTACACAAGGTAACACAAGATATATGCACAAAATAGATTATGGCCTTATTACACATGGACTTGATGGGGTCAGTTCAAACTGAAGGTACTGGAGGTAAGAGATATATTTTTGTGTGTGTTGACGATTTCTAAAGATATACCTGGGTAAGATTGCTTCGAGAAAAATAAAAACTTTTGATGAATTTGAAAAATTGATACGATTACTTGAAAATAAAAAACAGGATTCCATTGTTCGAATACGAAGTAACTTTGGAAGGGAATTTGAAAATACTACTTTTACTGATTTTTGCACCTCATGAGGTATTGCTCATGAATTTTTAGTGCCTAAAACACCACAACAAAATGGAGTAGTAGAAAGAAAAAATCGTACTTTACAAAAAATGGCCAGGGCCATGATGATTCCCAAGGATGTAGCTCAAAAATGGTGGGCTGAAGCAATAAATGCTGCATGCTATGTTTCAAACAGGGTGTACCTAAGGAAAGGAGTGGGAATGACCTCTTACCAAATCTGGAAAGGCAAAACTCCGAATCTAAGTCACTTTCATGTATTGGTTGCAAGTGTTATGATACAATGATAGACAATAGTTAGGTAAATTTGATGCCAAAAGTGATACTGGTATGTTTTTGGGATATTCAACCAACAGTAGAGCCTATCGTGTTTTCAATCTAAGAACTCAAACACTTATTGAAAGTACTAATGTTGTATTTGATGATTCCTTGGTAAGACAGGATACATACTTAGATGAAACAATTTCATCTGCTATGCGACATACAGGCAACCTGAAATGTGAAGACATCACAGAAACTGATTAGGAACTAGCAAAGGACGACTCTGACAAATGTGAACCTTGCACCAGAATTCAGAAAGAACACCCCAAAGAACTTATCATTGGAGATCTCTATGAAGGAATAAAGACACGCTGCAAGCCTAAACCATATTATCAAAAATTGGAGGGATTAGTTCATCATGCCTGCTATACCTATGTGATTGAACCTAAGAATGTTAAGGAGCCTCTAAAGGATGACAACTGGATCCTGGCCATGCAAGAAAAGTTGGAATAATTTGCTAGAAATGATGTGTGACACTTGTATCACGACCTGACAGTGCGAACATCATTGGAACCAAATGGATATTCAAAAATAAAACTAATGAACAAGGAAACATCACCAGAAATAAAGCCCGATTGGTGGCCCAAGGATACACGCAGGTAGAAAGGATTGACTTCGAATAAACGTTTGCTCCAATTGCACGACTGGAGTCTTTAAGAATTCTTCTTTCCTTTGCATGCCTTAAGAAGTTCATACTTTATCAAATGGATGTGAAAAATGCATTTTTAAATAGTTTCTAAAAAGATGAAGCGTATGTCAAACAACCAAAGGGTTTGAAGATCCACATTACCGAAATCATGTCTATAAACTAAAGAAGGCATTGTACAGACTGAAGCAAGCTCCAAGAGCTTGAAATGAGAGATTGACAAAGTTTCTGGTTGCCCAAAGATACAAGCGGGGAGGGGTAGACCAGACTCTGTTCATCCAGTGGTCGAACAATGATGTTATCAATGCACAGATTTATGTGGATGACATTGTGTTTGGATCCACATCCAAACACAAAGTAAACGACTTTGTCAAGGTAATGTCACAAGAATTTGAAATGAGTATGGTTGGTGAACTATCCTACTTCTTGGTCTGCAGGTTAAACAAATTAAAAATGGAATCATGATACATCAAGGGAAATACGCCAGAAACTTGGTGAAGAAATTTGGACTTGAAGGGTGCAAAATTGCACACACGCCCATGGGAACAAACACCAAATTGTTCAAAGACAAAAGCGGAACAAGCGTTAACCTAACTCTGTACAGAAGTATGATAGAAAGTCTCCTGTATCTCATTGCAAGTAGACCTGACATAAGTTTCAGTGTAGGATTATGTGCTAGATATCAATCTAACGCAAAGGAATCACATCTCAAGGCAGTAAAGAGAATCATACGCTATGTTGCAGGTACCACAGACTATGGACTAAAATACTCTTTTGACACCAAACCTTTTCTTGAAGGGTATTGTGATGCTGATTGGGTAGGTGATGTGGATGATAGAAAAAGCACATCATGATGGTATTTCTTAATTGGGAACAATCTAGTCTCATGGCTCAACAAGAAACAAAACAACATTTCTTTATCAACAGCCAAAGCATAATACATAGGTGCTGGGAGTTCATGCTCTCAACTAGTATGGATGATGCACATGCTCTGCGACTATGGTATGAACTTGACTTCCATGACTTTATTTTGTGATAATCTAAATACTATCAATATGTCTAATAATCCCGTGCAACACTCCAGAACTAAGCATATAGACATTAGACACCACTACATCAGGGAGTTGGTTGAGGATGGGGTCATCACCCTTGAACATGTTCCCACCGTAAGTCACCTCGCGGATATTTTCATGAAGTCCCTAGACTCTAAAAAATTCATATCCCTGAGAAAGTCTTTAGGGATCTGTTGTTCCGTCTAAATAATTTTTTTTGAAAGGTGTTGATTACTTAAACCTTTTTAAAAGCAGCAGTCTCGCACAAGTTTTAAATTTGGTTTGTTTTGAACTTTGAATCCATGTATACTTATCTCTTGTATAAGAAAAGAACTACAACCTAGAAATAATGCTATGGTAAACTGTCAGCCGTATGATTGAGCACCTAGCACAGAAAATGACAGGTCTGTGAAAGCTACCTACTCATGTTCACTTCAGAGTCGCACAATAGTAGGGGTTACAAGGTCATGAGCTCGTCACACAGGGTTTTCCTAGTGTGGTCTTTTATTGTGTGGTTTGTGAGCTACTACACAAGGGATCGACAAAAGGGGTTATAAGGATCAATCAAATATCTAATTATCTTAGTGCAAAATAGTGAACATATACGTGAGAGAAGGATTGAGGATTTTTCTTAGTGTATCTTTAAACTGAATTGCCTGATAGAGATTAAGGCCCAAAGATGGTTCATATTTTTATTTACACCTTTCAAGAAAAAAAAAACAGTCTCTCTATATATTTCTCTTGGAAAAATATGATTATTTCAGATGAATATGAGCTTTGATGATTTCTGTCCTCTAGTAGTATATACGAAAATGGAACGTGGGGAAAAGAAAATGTGACTTTCCACTCTCACCACTTCCTGAACGTGTTCTCATGTGTAAGTTTAGTCAGGACGGTTGCTAAATGGGGTATTAATATAAGGAAGTGGGCCTACCCAAAAATTCATGCATTTGCATAGGAAGTTGAAGCGTCATTCTTTTCTTCTGTTTTCCTTTCAAAAAATTGACACTAATTGTACTCTAGTCAGCCACCATAACATTCTCTCTTGTTTTCCTCTTCCTCGCAGAATACTCGTGGTAGACTTCATTGACGAGTTGAACGGAAGACGACCAAGCTGGGCGATAGTCCCATTTAACGATCTAGAACCCTTGGAAACCCTGCCTCCATTATTCCCCAAAATGGAACCCCAAGCTCACCCTTCGGCCGAACAAAATGATAAACAATCTACACCAGTCTCGGATCCCACCTCACCTGCACATGAAGATCCACCTCCCCACCCAGTTCTCCTTGAATGGGCGAACACAGGCAAATGTCTCCTCAACTACCACTCAAACGAAGCCCTCTGAAAAACCCTAGACTGAACCCTCACCATCGACCGTATCCCAAACCAGCAAAGTAAATCCTCGGCCAAACCCTCCACAAAACCTAATACCAAATCTAAAAAGTAGACAGCCTCTAAATCTACGGGAAGAACCTCCGCTCCATAGGTAAAACAACGACATTTGATTGTTTGCACGACCTCTGAGGAAGAAGTGCTGAAATCCCCTCCACAACGATCACACAGAAACAGAGGACCATTCCTGCTGTTTACACCTCCTCATCTCAGGGTCGAACCACGGATGAAAATGATACAATGGTGCAAGGTAAAGCTTTCTCCAAGACCTTCTACTCGAAATCTGCTTTTGATAGATTTAAACTCTTTTTTGCTATGGATTTTTGGCCCGAGAGGAACCTGGATTTGAAACAATTTGATAAGACCCCTATAATGTCGTGCATTAGAAATTCTGGTCTAGAAGTGACTGTAACTAATTTAGGAAGGTTTTATTGGTCAATTGTGCATGAATTTTATGCTAATCTTGTCACTGGAATCGAAGACCCTGACTCCCCTCGTTTTGGTAAAATTTTTATCCGTAACAAGATTGTTAATTTCAGTATTTCTGCAATAAATGACTTCCTTGAACTAAATGGGGTGGATGATGAAGATAAGAATGATTTAGACCTAGGAGAGGTCGTTGAATGCCTGAACAATGGTAGACTCACACACTGGACGAAGCCAGGAATCTCCCCATCTATTCTGACTCATGATGGTAATTGACTGCATAAGATTGGAAGGCACAATTAGACCCCACGTCTAATAAGTCTCACTTGAATGCTGTCCAGTTTGTGTTCCTCTACAAAGTGCTGAAAACCATTCCCATTGACTTTGGAAGGATAGTGTTCGAGGTCATCATGGGATTCGTTGAACGACCTGATCCTCGCAAGAAGCTTCATTTCCCAACCCTTATTCAGGGCTTGCTCTCCTATCAGAGGATTCAGGCTCAATCATCCGATGTCCTCCTCAAGTCCACACCTCTTCTGAAAATGGCGTCCAGGGAAGCAAATGTACACCAGGCCTAGAGCTATTGAACCTATGCTCAAGCCCTCTGAAGTGGCCCAAAATTTACTTATGTTTCTCCATCAGCAACTGGAAAATTATGGATACTCTTTCTGCAGAGGTGGCAGCTCAGAAACTGTACTTGACTAACATTCTTAAATCTTTAGATGTTTCCTTGCTGGCCGGACCATCTCGGACATCCAATCCTTTGGCAACCGGATCGAAAAAGGGGGAGACATTAGGTACTGCCAGAAGATCATCAGCTGCTGACAAAGGAAATAAGAAAAAAGAGACGGATAAGTGAAAAACAAAAAGGACGGAGGAGACAGAGCAAGAAGATTCTGAGGATGTAGAAGAAGAAGGAAATGATGACTGGGGAAGTGAACCCATCTCTGAATGATAAGGAGGAAATTTGATGAACAATTGGCCTGTTATGATAATGAATATTTGTTAAATAATTGATGACTGATGTTGATGGTTCTATTAGTTTGTTTTGTTAAAACTCTGTTTTCTTTTTCTTGGATTAATCCAGACAAACATGTTGAATGTTGGTATTGACTGAGCTCATCATTAATTCATATTGTGCTAGTCACTCTGTGTTATACTTTTTCTTCTTGTAGGCTGCAGAATATTCCTATTCCTGAGATTTTCGAACCAATTACCAAAAGGGGAGATTGATAAGGTAAAGATATTGTCACTTATTCGAAAATCTAAACATATTTAAATCTATGTGCATGATATAGTATAAGATATGGAAAGCAATGAAAGTCAACAAACCAAAAGATACTCATAGATACATGCAAGGAATAATGGATCCAATTATTAACTACCAAAAGATATTTAAGGAAAAGAGGTCATACGGTTGGAAAGATGGAAGGAAAGAATATGATCTGCAAAGAAGATATTTGATAGAGAATCAAGGTTGATATTGTGGAGATATCTTGACATTCATGATATGAAAATATAAGAAGACTACGGGCAAGTGTAGAAGATTATCTCTGTTACATTTTATTAACTCTATACAAGCAGACAGCTATGAAGAGACTGGTGGAAAAGCTATCAGATTCGGGAGAATACGATAGCACAAGAGGCACTCAAAGGCGAACTAACAATGAACCACACAGAGACCATTCAATATCATTGACCCACCGCTGTCTGGACTCAAGAGAGTTCAACGAATTGCAAATGGGAGTTTGCATCAAAATCCATTTAGGGGACTGATGGCCAAGTAATGTATTAGAAGAAGTAGTTACAAGAGTAGACTAAAATATTTAGGGAGAGCCTAATACGTGTAAGTTCTATTTGTAACATTTGTGGGAACAAATTGTTCTTCTAATAAAAGTACTTGAGAGAAAGAAGGGATTCTTCCTCGTAAGGATCATAAAGGTTTCTTTTAGCTTCCGTAAATTCAATTACAGTTCGAACTACTGTTGAACTAATTCACACGCACACAAATTCTGATCTAACACTTTCTCGCCTTTGCTGCACAATATCCCTTCCCTTTCTAGCATCCATGTTCAATGCACAGCCAAAACTTGTACTTCTGCTACAAGAATCAACTAAATAACTTAAGATTAAATTGTGGAGACCTCTGATTGGTTTCAGTAAACAAATCATTCAAAAAATTATGCTTCGATCTTCGAACCTCAAAGTAAAGTAAGCGTTTTGACTTTAGATAAGTTTTTCTGCCGAAATAGACAAATAAATAAGAGAGAAATATAAAGTTGCTATAAACACCTGAGAAGAGAGCTACAAGCTAAGTATTCAGGACTCCCCCGTGTGTGTGTGTTTATGTAAATGTACTGTTAGTGAAGGATATGATTGGGCTATGAAGTAGCGCCGCCCATGTTGAATAAGCTCCAAAGTAGTCACAGAGATGGATGTCATCAAGGTCCAATGGGGCGCTCCCCCTGAAATTTAGACACTAATTCGTTCAGGTGCTTTAGTACGTTTCATTATCAAATTATGTTGTACATGATGAAGACCTGTGAGTGAACAATAAATCTTCAATTTAGAGGTTAGTGAAAGAAAGACTTTGCTATTGATGCACAAACCTCTATTTTCTCATTTCTTTGAATTGTGCCCACTACGAATGAAATTTGTAAATAGCGCAAAATGAATCAGTATTTTTGGGCGTATATGTGGAGAAAAAAATCGTAAAAATTGAAGGCTCCATTGCACAAATTAGAAGCCATATATTTGTGTTTAAAATGAGAGAAATTTGAAGAAAGAAACTTTTTCCTGGGATGGTGCTGATTGCTTTTATTTTTATTTTACTTTCTCTTTTTATTTATTAATTATTAAATAAGTTTTTTCTTTAATTGTTAAGAATAAATGTGAAATGTTGTGTGGTGTGTAAAAAAATCAGGATAAAATAATTTTAAAATTTGTGGTGTGAAAAAAATGTGGTGTGTAAAGAACATTTATTGGTGCATTTAGCCGTCGACTTTTAGATATTATTGTATTTTTTCACTTAAAATTTTACTATGTCTTGTAGTAGACATATAAATATAAATATATATATATATATATATATATATATATATATATATATATATAAACAAAAGTCACCATAAAAATAATAGCAACAATTTTTTCCGCTCAAATTGATTTCTAAATCGAAAAAATGTCTAAGTTATATATATATATATATAAGTCAGCACAATTATAATGTTATAAATGATGTCCTTTTGTATTCATTAAACCAAATAAATATTTCCATAAATAATAAATTATGAAGATTACAATACAAAAATTTCAAAATTTAAATATTTAATTTTACAAACAATATGTGATTAAATAAATTAAATCAGCAAATAAAGAAAGTCCTAGAGTTGATAATTTTAGTTTTTAGAAGATTGTATATTCATTACTTAACCAATAAAATAAAACAATACCATTGAGAAATATGCCTCCTATTTTTGGAACGAAAGAATATATTAGTTGTAACTTATGTTATACCATAATATCTTACACACACACACATTGTAACATCCTGATTTTCCAAACTATTTTAGATACAATTATTTCAAATATTAACATGATATTATATATATATAATCATGAGTGAAAAAAAGTCAATATTGACACTTACTTTAATTTTAATCATATTACACTAAATTAATGAAAAAACAAGTTATTTTATAAAATCATAAAATAATTCATACAACAATCACATTTTTATTAATATAATATTCAAATTTAAAAAAAAAACTTTCATTAATTGCAGTAGAATAATATAATTAAATTAGAAAAGTTAAAAGATACTTAACTAAGACAGATCAGCCCAAGCAATTCGAGAATATACTCATTCCCTCATCTCTAAATATTTATCCCAAGTCAAACTCAAATCCTCGAAGTATAAGAATCTAGGGGCCGTGAACAACCTGCTAATGCGATTTCGGGGCTCTTGTTTTTGGATCGATCCACCAACATAGGCTCTTGTATTGTTAAATACTCTCAACAAGCCAGCTCTTGAGTTTCACAAGACTGGACAAAGCTTTCCTTCTTAAGTGATTTTCTCAGGTAGCAGATCTGACAGTTGCACTAACTACAGCAATCCTCCGAACATATTTGCAATAAGAAAAATGAAAAAACAATTCTTGGTGGTAGCATAATTGGTTCATAATTTTAATTTTTTAGGGTTATTAACGAAAAAAAAAATTATGAACTTAAGGCAAATTGTAATTTCCACACGAAGCTTAAATTTTTGCAATTTTCATCATGAGTTTAATTATTTTTGTATTTTTTACACGTCTTTAAATCAGACAAAAAAATTGATAAATTGGTCAACATCTATACCATTGGTTGATGGAGCTCTACATGAGGATCTTGATTGTGCCACATTAGTCCATCTACCACCCTAATTAGGGAAAATTGGTCTTGAAAGTAGATAAAAATGAAAAAGAACCGTTGTCATTACTACAGTCATTCAAGTGCACGATTAACCTCAATTCCTATATTTAATGAAAGCATATGGAAAGCCCTACAAAATTGTGATATTTTCTCTAATAACCTTTCTTTTTTGTTTTTTTTTTTTAACTTTGTAATTTTATTTTCAAATATTTCTTTTTTGTTTTTTTAATAATTTCATGGCATTCTATATTGAGTTAATTCTCTCTTCAGAATCTTTAATTTCATACCGATATTGCATATTTTAAAATAAGTAATAGATTCATAAAATATAAATATTTTGTTGTTGATTATTTTGGTTAGATTTGTATATTCATTGCGCAAAGCTCACGAAGACTATTATAAACAAGGATTGCTTGTGTTGGGAAACAAATCTGTCAAAAGGCGAGCATTGCCTTCCAAATAGTACCCAGTAGATTCACTAACTTGAACCTTAGATAAGATGAGGGTTAGTACATGGTGCCTCCCTAAAACACCAAAATCAACACGACACAAAACCCTAACAAAATACCTTGGTGACGATTCCTAATGTGCTACTAGAGACCAATCAAGTATTGATTGGTTCAAAAAACTTTTATAAATTTTTTTTTGAGTTATTAACAAAAAAAGGAAAAAAAAAAACTTTAGGAAAAATTTCAACTTCCACATGAAATTTAAAACTAGTAATTTTCAACTCGAATTTAATTATTTTTTATAATTTTCACACTAGATAAAAGTCAAGCAAAAAAATTGATGAATTGGCCAATATCAATACCACCTTTCAGAGAAGCTCCACACGAGGACCGTGAATATGTGCCACATTTATCCATCCGCTGCCCTAATATACAGAAATTGGTCTTGAAAGTAGCAAAAACTGAAAAAGCTCTGTTGTCGTTACCACTGTCATTCAATTGCACAACTAACCTCAATTCCTATATGAAGTGAAAACATATGGCGAAACCTACAAACATTCCTAATTTATTTAATCAAAGATCACTTGATCTGCAATCAAAACGATGTTCAAAATGTTTGACCGAGTTACAATAGTTAGTACCTAAATTAATTATCATCATTCAATTGCATGACTAATTATTTGTCATCATCACAACCGTCATTGAATTGCATGACTAATTATTTTTCCAATATGCATATGGCGAGCCTTGAAAAAATTCTAAATTAATTTAATAAAAAATCACTTGGTCCGCCTCCAAACACAATTCAAAAATTTGGCAGTGTGAAAATTGTTAAAATAATAAAATTCGTAATCAAAGTTTCCAACTTTTAAACTTACAATGGAAGTCGCAAATTGACAAAAAATTAGTAAATTTTTCACTAATAACCTATTTTTTTCTTTGAAAAATTGTTATAAAATATTTAAAACACAAATATATTTAAAAACTAATAGCCTAGCTAGCACATATTTATCCAAACAGTGCACGGTATATTTAAAGCCTACTAGCCTAATAAAGTAAAGCATTTTCAATTTTTTGTTATTTTATAATACCTCTGGTAGGATGCAACAATATGGCTTCCATATTCTCATTCCAATTAGTATTTTTAAGACATATTAGCCCAAGCAATTTGAGAATATAATCATTCCTTCAGCTCTAAAGTTTCATCCCAACTCAAACTCAAATCCTCCAAGTATAAGAATATGGGGGCCACGAACCACCTTCTAATGCCGATTTCGGGGATCTTGTTTTTTGGATCGACCCACCAACATAGGCTCTTGTAATGTTAAATACTCTCAGCAAGCCTGCTCTTGAGTTTCACAAGACCGGTCGGAGCTTTCCTTCTTCAATGACTTTCCCGAGTAGCAGCTTTGACAATTACTCTTACTACAACAATCTTCAAATTTTGTGAATTAAACGAACCAAAGCTTCTGAGACACTGAAAAACAGCACTTGCTCTGCAGCATTGCTTGGCTAATTAGACGAACAACCGATGAGACTCAGACAAACAGCTCTTGCTCTATAGCGTGGCTTGGTGAATTAGACAAAATAACCGATGTATAGTCGCATAGCGAAAACAAAGAAGAAGAGCAACAGGCGATCCAGACTGGGATATATGTTTACAAACCACCACAAAATACACTATCATTGCACAAAAAAAACTACATCAAATTTAGACAAAATTGTAGGATCTTTAATATATATAGAAGTATTCTTTAGTAAGAGGTGAAAGAATAGTTCGCTTTCTGCTCAATGCGCAACTGCTTAGCTCATTCAACTAGCTTCAAGTTCAATATATTGATGTACCTCCCAACTCTTATTTGATCTTTATCGATGTGGGATGCTCCTATTCTTTCATTCAAAACTGTTTGTTCCTTGAAAGCTGTAACCAAATGTAGAATACTCAAATACATGATTGCACATATCTTCCGACTCCAACTCATAATTCAGAAATTGACCTTTGAACAAATATCTGAAGAATTGTTCCAAGAACACGAACTCTCCCACATATTATATATTTTTTATGAAACATAATTTATTTCCATATTATACTTATTTGCAACTTCTCCACAAACATATAGGTATAAAGACTAATGTGTTCTGCTTACATAATACTTATATGTGCTTTAACTGATATACCAGACAAATTAGATAAAAGTAAAACTTTCCACTTTGTATTGGGCTGGGGCCGTGCTTCCTTTACCACAGATTATGACGTAGGCTTGACCACTTGGGTCGACCTTAGGTAGGTGCCCCCAAGTGCAATGGACGTCGCCGACCTAGGCCATGGGCTTTCATGATTGATATGAACCTCACCAACAATTGTGATGAAACCTGATAACAATGATGGTTCAGATTACCAAGATCGTGTAGACAAGATTTGTTATGCCATGACCCATCACCTAATCAGATGAAAACCTAGACTACCAAGGATAGAAAACGCCACAACAAAAAACTTAAGAATATCTCAAGGATCAAGGTGATAAGTTTGGTTGTTTGAATACTACAAGATTAACTTGATAAGTTCAAGAGTTCTTTAAAGAACGAAGAGGAACACACCTCACAATAATAATAATATTTCTAAAAAAAAACATGATCATCCTATAAATTCATAAAAACCCCGATATATACTTGAAACAATCCTCCAAGAATAGAAAAGTCATAATTTAGCCTTAAAATCATCATAAACATAAAATAATAACTCCCCACGTTTTTAGGTGTTTTGGTCTTCAAAAGGCTGCCAAAAATAATTTAAATGACTAATTTTAATGGATTAACTTAACCAGCCAAGGCCATTGGCCTTTCTCTATTTAATATCCTTGAAACTCATCAAATTCATTCCCTTGTGACTAAACCATACTGATTACGTTTTTGGATGTTAATTAGCCTCTTCACTTGCTTTGATGAGATGGACTAAGCCTTGAGTATTATTTGAGTCCATATTGGTCTTTTTAGAATCAACCCTATTCTCTTGTATTAGCCCACTTAGTGCTTTCTAGAAATGCTTGGCCCTAAGTCTTGTAATTGGGCCACTAGGAAGTGACAAAGGGCAACATGTATGATCAGCATGTTTAGTTCCTTGGTTTGCATCATTCCCCCCCTCTCTCCTTGAGAAGGATTTGTCATCAAATCATCACCTACATCAAAACGAGACAAATAATCAACATTAAAACTTGCACTAACACCATATTCACCTGGTAGGTCAAGTTTGTAGGCATTATCATTGATGCGTGCCACTACTTGAAATGGTCCGTCACCCTGTGGTAGGAGTTTTTAACGTCGTTTTATTGGAAAATAATCATTCCTTAAGTGCAACCAAACTAATTTCCTGGTTCAAACACTACCTTCTGCATCCCTTGTTGGCTTGATAGACATATTGTTTACTCCTCCTTTCAATATTCAACTGTGCCTTTTCATGAATCATCTTTACAATATCTACCTTTTTTTTTTTTTTCCATCTAAGTTCACACATTCACTCAAAGCTAAAGGAGTTAAATCCAAAGGTGACAATGGGTCAAAGCCATAAACAATTTCAAATGGTGAAAACTTAGTTACAGAATGTGTACTTCTATTGTGAGCAAATTCAACATGTGGCAAACAATCTTCCCATGCTTTCAAGTTCTTTTTAATGATAGCACGCAACAAAGTAGACAAAGTTCTATTCATTACTTCAGTTTGACCACCCATTTGTGTGTGACAAGTAGTAGAAAATAACAACTCGGTTCCCAACTTTCCTTACAAAGTCTTCCAAAAGTAACTCAAAAACTTTGCATCCCCATCAGAAACACCAGTCTTAGGCATGCCATGTAACCTAACAATTTCTTTGAAGAACAAATAAGCCATATGCGATGCATCATCAGTTTTATGACATGCAATGAAGTGTGCCATTTTGGAAAATCGATCTACCACCACAAAAACTGAATCTCTTCCCCTCTTAGTTCTGGGTAAGCCTAAAACAAAATCCATAGAAATATCAGTCCAAGATTAATGAGGTATTGGCAAAGAGGTGTACAAACCATGGGGTTTCAATTTAGACTTAGCCTGTTTACACGTGATACGCTTCTCACAGATTCTTTCCACATCACCAAAAAAAAAAAATGATCATGCAAAATTCCTAAAGTCTTAGCCTCGCCAAAATGACCCATCAAACCACCACCATGAGCTTCTCTCACAAGTAATTCACGCAAAGAATACATAGGCACACACAACTTATTTTCTCGAAGCAAAAATCCATCATGCCTGTAAAACTTACCAAACGCCACTTTTTCTCATGCATTGAACACATCACCAAAATCAGAATCGTTTGCGTACAAATCCTTAATGTATTCAATGACAAGCAATTTTGTATCTAGAATGAAAAGTAAGGTAGACCTGCGGGACAATACATCAGCCACCACATTTTCCTTACCTTGCTTGTATCTGATCACATAAGGAAAAGTTTCAATAAATTCTACCCACTTGGCATGGAGTTTGTTGAACCTTTGCTATCCTTTTAAATAATTCAAAGATTCATGATCTGCATGAATCACGAATTCCTTTGGCCATAGATGGTACTGCCAATTTTCAGAAGCCCTTACCAAGGCATACATCTCCATATCATAAGTGGGATAAGTTAGGGCTGCCCCACTCAAGTTTTCACTGAAATAAGCAACTGGACGTCCTTCTTGCCTAAAAACAGCTCCAATACCTATTCCTGAAGCATCACACTCAATTTCAAAAGTTTTAGCGAAGTTAGGTAAAACAAGCAAAGGTGCATTAGTTAACTTTTCTTTGATCAAATTAAATACATTTTCTTGTTCTTTCCCCTACTTAAAATTTCGTCCCCAAAATTCGGACTTACTAGAGAAAAGGCCAGGGTATGTACTAAGGGTCGCTTCTTTTTTCCTGTGGTGATTTTACTATACTAAAACTAACGAAATTACCTTATTTCTCAAGATTTTGGTCTTTCTATCGAGAATGGCCATAGGTTGTTCCTCGTATGTTAAATCCTTATTAACTTCAATTCTTCAAGCTTAATATGATGGGCAGGATCGGGTATGTATCACCGAAGCATTGATATATGGAAAACATTGTGTATTGCAGATAGTTTTGGGGTTAAGGCAAGTCGATATGCTACGTCTCTAACTAGTTCTAAAATCTCAAACGGTCCAATGTATCTAGGTTTCAACTTTCCCATTTCCCAAAGCAAAATAATTCCTTTAATAGGTACAACTTCAAAAATACCTTATCTCCTACTTTGAAGGGCAAATATTTTCTTCACTTATTTCCATATGACTTCTATCGATCTTGTGTAGTTTTTAGTCTATCTTGGATCTTAGTAATTGCTTCAACTGATCTTTCTACCATTTTTTATCTTAATATCTTCCTTATACCAACCTCATTCCGATGAATTGGTGTTCAACATCTCTTCCCATAAAGTGTTTCATACGTCACCATTCCTGTTGTGGCTTGATAACTATTGTTATAGGAAAAATCTACTAAGGACAAATGATCTTCCCACTTTCCTCCTAATCTAGGGTACAAGTCCTAAGTAGGTCTTCTAGCGTTTGAATTTTTCTTTTTGATTATCCGCCCATCTTTGGATGGAAGGCAATACTGAATTTGATTTTTGTACCCATGGTTGACTATGGACTCTTACAAAATTTTGATGTAAATCTTGGGTCATGATCAAACACAATCAAAACTGGTAAGTTTTGTAGTTGTACAACTTCATCGATGTATAGTCTTGCAAGGTGTTCCATGGAATATGTCATATTAATGGGTATGAAGTGGGCTACCTTTCTCATTCTATCGATAATGACATATATCACTTCGTGTTGTTTAGAAGTTCGTGGAAAACCCATAACGAAATTCAAGGTTATATGTTCTCATTTCCGCTCTAGAACTTTTACCTCATCATCTCTTCTACCTTGGCAGGGTCAATCTCGATTCTTTGTACTGCAATCACATGTTCGAGAAATGCCGCTCTATTTAGCCAAAACTCACACTTGTTGAATTTGGTGCACAACTTCTCCTATCGTATTATTTCTAGAATGATCCTAAGGTGTTCTTCATGTAGGTACTTGTGAAATACACATTTCATCATATCCATGAACATTGTCGGTGCATTCGTAACTCTAAAAGGCACTACATTAAACTCATAGTTACCATATCGGGTTCTAAATGCAATCTTTGGTATGTCACTTCTATTTGCCTTCAACTCGTGATAACCAGATCTAAGGTCTATCTTGGAAAATACCCCCACATTCTTCAGTTGATGAAATAATTCTTATATCCTTGGCAACGCATACTTGTTGTTGATCGTTAATTGGTTAAGTTCTCGGTAGTCTATACACACACTACAGGTGTTCCCCATGGAGTCACACTTGCTTAGATAAACTTCTATTCCAACAGCTTTTGTAGTTAGACCTTCAATTCTTGTAGCACCTTTGGTGCCATCCTATAAGGGGCCTTTGGCACTGGAGCGGCTGACGGTATTAGGTCGATGGTAAAATCCACTGGTCGTTCTGGTGGAATTCTTGAGAGATCTTCTAGAAAGACATCTGAAAATTCTCTCACAACTGGAACATCGGATAGGGTTAACCCTTCATTTTTTACTCCTGATATTCAGTAAGTACGCTTGGCATGATCCTTTCGTTAACAATTTTACTGCCTTTATTGTACAAATAAATGTATATGTCATCACATCCTTGCTCCATAGAAGGTAAAATATTGACCCTTTGATGCTTCAAGGTCTATTTCTCGCTCCATGCATCATATCGTTCCTCTATTCTTTTTTAGCCAATCCATTCCTAAGATAATGTCAAATCCCTTCATTCCTATTACGTGGAAGTGGGATCTCAACTAATGCCCATCCAAATCCAATTCCACATTTCTAGTTATTCTTTTAATCTTTATGTTCTCAACTAAAGGCATCAACTTCTAGCTTAATTCTCGTTACACCAACTAACTTATTTTCTCTCGCCATGTCGGCATTTGCATTCTACCCGATAGATGATCCATCGTTATTTTGCCTTACTAGTTTTCGTTGTATATTCCTTTGTTGTCTAGTGGGTGGGGCCATAGTACTTCTTCTACAAAAGATTTCAAAAGTTTTATTTACAATTGTTTGTAGGGAAATCTTTCAAAATGTGAGTAGGACTTGATAAATTAAGCATGTAATACATAGTTCATTCATTATTTTTGTTTTACTCGGAATATTTGGGATCATATTGTCCCATTTTGAAAGCACTAAAATACATTTGAAAATTCGGGATAACCTATTCCCATTTTAAAAAGCAGTAAAATATATATGAAAATTTAGGATACATTGTCCCATTTTCAAATAGAAAAAGTACATATGAAAATTGGGGATTGCATTGTCTTATTTGAAGGTAGAAAAATAAACTTGAAAAGTGTATCAAGTACTAGCAATGCCCAACTATACAACAAGGAATGTACAATTAAACTATTTTGATATGCTAACCTATTTGAAAAACAAAACATCTAACACCTATGCCATCAGGCTAGGTAGGGTGTCTAAGACATCGTAGTCCTCCTCTTCCTGTATGCATCCATAATAGGAATGCTTCCAAAAAGGTTCATCATCATTGGCAAACCGTCTAATAGGTCCTACCTCATCCTCAAATAGCTTAACACCAGCTTGATCAAAGGACATTCACACACGTACTAGAACAATAGTAGTTTGATCCTGCTGATATTGAATCTTAATTAGACCCATGGTGGTGAACCTCCCAATTCATCGTGCGTATAAGGTACCAGTGCGCCTCAATCTCTACCTCAACAGTAGCTTGGAGTCATGCTTCAAAATGCTTGACAACCTCATGGAGGATCTCGCAATAAGTCTTAAAGCTCCATCTAAGCTCCAATGTCACAATCATATACGGTAAGACATCAAAATATGGTCTCAACCATGGTCCAAAAAGCTGGGTGGACTCTCGCTCGTATATGAGCAACAACATCGATCTCTAAGTCCTCTATGTCAAGTGTTAGGGCCTTCCTACGTGCGTCTCCTATTCACATGATAAACTCACAGATATTCTCCCATCCGCATTGGTACTAGCTCCCGTACTCACTCTCAACTCGCTCTCTACGTACGTCATCGTGATATATCATATGTTAGATTCAGGATCTAGGTTGGAAAGTAATCAAGTTCTAAGTCATCAAATCTTATGGTTTGGGAACAACTTCCATAAATATGTATGCTTTATAGAGATTTGATCAATAAAAACAATAGTAAGTTGGAAAACTCACAACATTTGAAAGCATGTATGAATTTAAGAAAATGTAACAGTTGTAAAACATGCATCAATTGTATTTGATGTTCCAAATAATACATTTCCAAAATTCCACCATTTCCAAAGATTATCACAATCTCCATTTTTTAAACTTTGCTTCTCATACCCATGAATCTGGTATTACAACATATTCAACTCCAATTCAAGAATGTTTCTCATACCCATAACTCTGGTATTAACACATATTCTCAACTTCACTTCTAAAAAGAATAATATGTTCCAATTTTTTATAACTCAAAAACCTTCAATTTCCAAAACATTATTCACTTTAAAAGAATTCCAACTTTTACCTGTCCCGACTGACGTGGATGATTAGCTCGGCTGTAGGCTTTCCGACTATTAACCTTTGAAATATTTTGAAATTCTAAGTTTTCGACCTAAAAATGTTTGGATTAGAGTCTAAGGAAAAAAAATCTCACACCTTGGCTCTGATACCACCTGTAACGCCCTGGTGACGCAAGCAGGCCCCAGACCGCCACTGTGTGACTTTTGCTATACTCGAACAAACCTATTAAATGAAACACATTTAAAAGTGGAAGACTTAAAGGAAATTGATGAGTAGGAAATGAGCATATTTATAAAATTGTATTTTTAATATAATTAATTCTTGTGCACTCTTTATTTCCTACATATTTTATCTTTCGACGAGAACTACTTCCTTTTTTGTTTTTATGGTTATTTGAAGCATTTTATGGATAGTTTCGTACAATAATTTGCATGAGACGTGGGTCACTCCTTGGCCCTCATGAGCAAGGAAGACATTGCTGCGACAGTAAAGAGGAGTTAATGGGCTAAAGATTAAGAGCTTAAATTAATTTAGCTCATTATTATTAAGCCCATAAAGAAAAGAATTAGGGAAACCACTCTGGGAGAGAGATCAACATTCATGCAAGAAAGCCGCAGCCAAAAGCAAAAAAAATAAAAAGCCAAAGTGAGGGCATTGGCAACCAACAAAAGAAAGAAAGGAAGAGAGGGACCACCATCATTCATGCACTGACTGGAGAGAGACGGATTGGAAGCCAACCAAGGGGGAGAGATTCATTTCGAGGGGAAGGCATTCATTAATTCCCTTGGCAGGAGATCATTAGGCTGCTAGAGAGGGAAAGAGATTGGAGAGAAATAAGTGCTACCGATTTTTCGGTTAAATAATCCAATTTTCCTTTCAAATTTTTATTAATTAACGATTATGGATTTCAATTTCAAGATATGTAACTAATTTTATAATCCGGTTTAGGGGATGTTTGAACCCTATTTCAATATTATGTGATTTAATTTTGGTGACTTCATATTGATTTAATATGTGTGAATTTCTTATGTTGATTGTTTGAATGGATTTATGATATATAGATTGTTAATTGTGATTGATCAATTCAATTAATAATCTTTATATTTAGTGCTAGGGTTTAATTTGCAATCCAAAATTGTTGTGATGTTGAACCTAGTTGTAGCAACTAATAATAATTATAATTAGAATCAACGTAATTTAAAATTAATTGAATCGAGCACATAAATTCGATAATTTGCCTACCCTATTATCATAATTGATAATGCATTTTAATGAATTAAATCCAAAAAGCGTATATTGGGTTGTTCGATTAACTAGGTTAATTAGAGAGTGTATTCTAATTAGTTACACTTAAGGGATAAAACAAATCAACAGAGCTTGTTGTTGGTTTAGGGATTGGAATTCCACAATTAAATTGATAAAGTGTCACACAGTCATATAATTTGGAATAGGGGGAAAATTGCACCGCGAACCAAAATTGATTATTTTATATATTATTGTTTGCTATTTGTTTGCTTGCTTAATTTTAATTTATTAGATTACATTGAACTTATGTTAGTAGTACGAACAAATCAATCATACTCCCCATTTTTATTTACACTCATGAGTTTTACATAAATGAAGCACATAAATTATCGAACTGTTCTTTGTGGGATCGACCCATACTTACCACTGCTATGAAATAGTAGAGAAAAGTGAGGAAAATAAATATAATTAAGTTTGATGTGCCCCGACAACACGTCAAAACCTTGGCGCTGTTACCGAGGAACAGTGTAAATTTATTTGTGATATTAATTTGTGTTGATTCATTTGTGTTTTTATTTTTTTATCTGCTAGTAGGTTTCACACTGGGTGACCCAGTGTCAACTGTTGTAGCTTAATTTTTAGCTAAGTTTTTCAGTCTTTTTTTTGTGGAATTCACAATTCTTTGTTCTTTTTATTTCCTTGCAGTGCTAAATGATCACTTGATCCAATCGGAACAAAGAATTGTTGTTTGATCCCGAGATTACTAGAAAAGATCGAGTCTACCGATGACAAGCGAAAGAAAATAGGGAATCGTCTAGTCAACCACATTGGTTGAGAAGGCTCGATTTTAGTGTGTTAGAGGAGTATGAAGATTCACCACCAATATTCCCAAATAGGATTATAGTGAATTTGAGTATAAGATTCAGGAAGGAGTAATGGAAGAAACCCCATGCACGCTGAAAGAGTTTGCCAACCTCAAGCTAACTCAGCAACCTCTATGCATCACACTCCCTAACATTGAAGCTAATAATCCCTTTGTTTTAAAGACCGGACTAATTCATTTGTTGCCTTCTTTTCATGGTCTTGCAGGTGAAGACCCCCAGAAGCACTTGAAGGAATACCATGTCGTGTTCTCTAGCATGAAACATGTAAGGATAACCGTGGAGCAAATCAAATTGCACATGTTTCCTTTTTCTTTGAAGGATTCTACGAAGGACTGACTTTACTACCTTCCATCATGCTCTATTACCACATGGGCAGGCATGGAACGTATGTTTCTTAAATGGTATTTTCCATCATCTAGAGGTTGCCAATCTAAGAAAGGAGATATGTGGGGTACGACAACTACATGGAGAGGCCCTTTATGAATATTGGGAATGGTTCAAGAAGGTAGTCGCAAATTGCCCACAACATCAAATTGGTGAGCAGCTCCTAATTCAGAATTTTTATGAGGGCCTGGCAATGATGGATTGAAACATGATTGATGTAGCTAGTGGTGGAGCACTTGTGGACAAGACTTCGGCAGCAGCAAAAGAGCTAATTTCAAACATGGCGGCGAACTAACAATAGTTTGGCAGTCGTGATGCATCATATAAGATGGTAAAAGAGGTAAATGATTCATCACTTTAAACTTAATTAAATGAACTCACCTCTTTTGTTAGATTGTTGCAGGAAAACCATGTAAAATCTATGAGACCACCAATCATACCATCGACGACTGTAAGATTCTTAATAAGGAGATAAATGCACATGCCAGTGCTGTTGGTATTGGGAATTTCCAAGGGAGGTGAATTGATACTCATTCAAATACTTACAACCCGAGATGAAGAGATCATCCTAATTTTCATTGGGAAAATTCAAACAATGGACCACCAACCGAAAAACTCGTCCAACACCATAGCCAAGAGGCCAATACTTTTAGAAACATCAACCAGAGCAAGTTCTAGTGCAACAATGGAGGAAATGATGAAAACTTTAGCTTCCAATACGGTGCAAATTCAACAAAATATTCGACAATGCTAGTAAAAAACCCAATCTAGCATAAACATCTTAAGACACAAATGAGCCAATTGGCTACTATCGTGAGTTGCTTGAAAAATCAAAATAGTGGGAAATTGCCATCCTAACCCGAGATTAATCCAAGGAATGTAAGTGCTATTACCCTAAGAAGTGGGTAGAAACTTGGAGAGCCTAATAAACCTAGGGTTCCTGTGAAAAACGTTGAGGAAGAGAAGGTTAATGCTTAACAAACCGACACTGGGTCACTTAGTGTGGAACCTGTTGTATAGTTAGACACTGGGTTACCTAGTGTCGAACTGCCCGGCCACGAGAATAAGGTAAATCAGCCTATTTTTTTCACCAATTAAGACTAACCCATTGCCTTTTCCATCTAGAATTCACAGGGGTATAAATAAGGATAAAGAGAAACAGGTTCTTGATATCTTTCGGAAGGTAGAAATCAACATAGCATTGATTGATGCTAATAAAAGTATTATGAGATATGCAAAATTCCTTAAAGAGTTATGCATCAACAAACATAAATTGAAGAAGAATGAGAAGGTACTCATGGAAGAAACTGTCTCGGCAATTTTTCAAAAGAAACTTCCCCAAAAGCACAAGGACCCAGGTATGTTTGTAATCCCTTGTACAATCGAAAATGTTGGGATTAAAAAAGCCATGCTGGATTTGGGGGCCTCAATAAATGTTATGGCACATTCAATAAAATCCATGTTATTTGGGGATATGGAAAAATATTGGGGTAATTATTCAACTAGATAACTGTAGCAGTAGTTATCCAGATGGAACAATTGAGGACTTGTTGGTACAATTTGGTGAACTTGTATTCCCGGTTGACTTTTATGTCCTTGATTTGGAGGGTTATCTTTCCATTCCCACACCTATATTGTTAGGGAGGTCGTTCTTGAATACCTCCCAAACAAATATAGATGTTAGCAAGGGTACCCTTACAGTGGAATTCGATGGTCAGATGATTAAATTTAATATTTATGATGCCATGAAATTTCCTGATGATATTGGGGCTATATTTGCTGTTAGTATTATTGGCCCTCTTATTCAAAAAGTGTTTGAGTTAAATTGCAGGGACGAATTGGAGGTTGTATTGACTAAAAGTTTGGATGCTGACATGGATGAAGTCTTTGAGTTGTGGTATGGGCTTACCAAAATTGTAGCCACGTTCCAAATAGCTCACACATTTTCACCCAGGTATAAGGTAAGTTTCATCAAGTTTCCTGAATCTAACCAAAATATTTTGCCCTATATTTTGCAGGCACCCGAACTTGAATTGAAGTCTCTTTCTGATCACTTGAAATATGTCTACCTTGGGGAGAATAATATTTTGCCTGTTATTGTCTCAGCAAAATTAACTAAATTTCAAGAGAAAGCATTGGTGGATGTGCTAAAGAAGAATAAAGAGGCTATTGGATGGACCATAGTCGATATACAGGGAATCAACCGATCACTTTGTATGCATCAAATTTCTCCTAGAGGATGAGTCCAAACCCACCAGAGATGCACAATGCTGGTTAAATCCCCCAATGATGGAAGTTGTTAAGAAGAAGATTCTTAAACTTCTAGATATTAGAATAATTTATCCGATTTCAGATAGTAAGTGAGTGAATCTCACTCAAGTGGTACCCTAAAAGTCAGGAGTGACAATAGTAAAAAATAATAAAGGTGGGGCAGTACCCATTCGAATACAAACTGGTTGAAGGGTTTGTATCTATTACCATAAGTTGAAAGCAATGACTCGAAAAGATCATTATTCACTTCCCTACATAGATCAAATGCTTTAAAGGCTTATCGGTCACTCTTATTACTATTTTTTAGATGTATTCTCAGGATATTTTCATATTGCAATTGCCCCGGAGGATCAAGAGAAGACAACATTCATGTGCTCATTCGGAACATTTGTTTATCGAAGAATGCCCTGTGAGTCTTTGCAACATTCCTGCGACATTTCAAAGGTGTATGGTGAGCATATTTTCTAAATTTATTGGTAATATGATTGAAGTCTTCATGTGTTTATAGAAATTCATTTAAAATTTGTCTTGATAATCTCACTCTAATTCTAAAAATATGTGTAGAAACTAACCTTGTGCTTAATTGGGAGAAGTGTCATTTCACGGTGGAACAAGGTATAGTTTTAGGACATAATGTTTCATTGAAAGGAATTGAAGTTGATAAATCTAAGATTGACCTTATTACTGCTTTGCCTTACCCCGTGAGTGTACGAGAAGTTCGTCCATTTCTTGGACATGCAGGATTTTATCAAAGATTTATTAAGAATTTTTCCAAGATTGCTACCACCTTATGCAAATTTCTACAAAAGGATGTAGAATTTCAGCTTGATGAAGAAAGCAAGGCAGCATTTGACAAATTGAAAAAGCTTCTAACAACACCACCCATAATTCAACCGCTAAATTGGGAGTTACCATTTGAAATCATGTGCGATGCAACCGATTATGCAATTGGGGAAGTGTTGGGGCAAAGAATAAGAAGACCAGCACATATGATATATAATGCATTGATAGCTTTGAACCCAGCTCAAGGAAATTACACTACAACCGAAAAATAGCTTTTAGCTGTAGTTTTTGCTTTGGAAAAATTTCGCTCTTATTTATTGGATACTAAAGTCATTGTTTTCTCTGACTATGCAGCTCTCAAATTCTTGTTGTCTAAAAAGAAGGCAAAACCAAGATTCATTAGATGGATTTTGTTGCTCCAAGAGTTCAATTTGGAAATAAGAGGCAAGAGCGAACCGAGAATTTGGTGGCTGACCACCTAGGCTGTTTGGTACTTAAGGAGGATGTTGGACCCTTGTTAGAATGTTTTCCAAAGGAGCGATTGCCTCAAATGTCGAATTTTAGATAGAAGTAGTCCACACTGGGTCACCCAGTGTCAAATTCTGCAACTCCTTGGTATGCTGATTTAGTCAATTTTCTTGTAGCTAATGTTTTTCCTGTAGGTTGAAATAAGGCATGAAGGATATACTTAAGAGTGATAATAAGTATTTTGTGTGAGATGACCCATATTTTTGGATACATATTTCAGATCAAGTCATCGAAAGGTACATGCCTGAAATTGAATTTCATTATATACTCATGTTTTGCCACTCACATGCATGTGGAGGCCATTTTGGAGCAATGAGAACAACACACAAAGTGTTGGAGAGTGGATTTTATTGGACTTCTTTGTTTAAGGATGCATATAATTTTTGCAAGATTTGTGTTAAATGCCAGATGACAGCTAACATTTGCAAGAGAAATGAAATGCCCCAAAATCTAATCATGGTTTGTGAAATATTTGATTTTTGGGGAATGGATTTCATGGGAAAATTTTCTTCTTCTTATGGAAATATATATATTTTACTTGTCCATAATGTCTTCAAAGGGGTAGAGGCTAAGGTCACCCGGACTAATGACTCTAAAGTTGTTGCAGGTTTTGTGAAGGCTAACGTATTTTGCCAGGTTTGGGATTCCAAGGGTCATAAAGACGTACGGAGTTTTGCGCAAAATGTCTACATTGTACCACCCTAAAAAAAATGGTCAAGCCGAGACATCGAACTAAGAAATTAAAGTTATTCTAGAGAAAATGGTTCAACCAAACTGTAAAGATTGGAGTTTAAGGCTCAATGATGCCCTCTAAGCATATCGAACTGCTTATAAAATGTCAATTGGAATATCCCCCTACATGTTGATATATGGGATAACGTGTCATTTGTGAGTGGAGTTGGAGCATAGAGCATACTGGGAAATCAAGAAATGTAATATAGACCATGATAAGGCAGAAGTGCACAACATCTAGAAGAGCTTGAAGAATTGAGAAATCAAGACTTTGAAAACACACTAATCTACAAAGAGAGAACAAAAGCTCTTCATGATGCAAAAATTTCAAGAAAAAAATTTGTTGTCACTGACAAAGTTTGTTTTATCATTCCCTACTCAAAGTATTTCCAAGTAAATTACATTCTCGGTGGATTGGACCTCTTGTCCTTACTAATGTGTTTTTTAATGGTGTAATGGAAATTCAAAGCCTAAAAACAAGAAAGATTTTTAGAATCAATGGCCATCAACTTAAGCCATACTTTGAGGGATTTTGGGTCGAGAATTTAGATGAGCAAATACTTGAAGACCCGATGTAATCTTAATAGGAAAGTTGTCGAGCCAACGATGTTAAACAACAGCGCTACATGGGAGACAACCCATTCATATATATATATATATATATATATATATATATGTGTGTGTGTGTGTATGTATGTGTGTGTGTGTGTAAAAAAATTTCTTTTTATTTTCTTTTTCTCTTATTTACTTATTTTCATATCATGATTTGATCCTTGGGTTTGTGGGAGTCCTTTCCCCAAGCACCAACTGAGCAGCCATCGGCGAACATTTTTATCATGATCGAGACGTACATGCCCAGATTAGGTAGTTGAAGTAGGAGATAGCCACCCTCTCACACCGAATGACTTCACGTCGACCCTTCTCATAATCATCCCGTTGAATGGTAACTCATTTCCCACACTTTAAGAAATTTCATGTTTTTTTTTTATTGTTCATCTTTCATGATTCTGTGGCATGCTATTGCTGTTAGCATGGGGGAGGGGACAAATGCATAACATGTGATAGTTAGGGGAAGCTTGCAATGATGAAAATTATCAAAATATGATATTTACTTTTTAAGTCCAAATTAGCTCATTGTAGCAGGAGTGATTAACTGATAGAGTTATACCCTTAAGTGAAATGAGGTATCCTTTTGTGAGGGTATTGAATCATTACAAATGTGAGTCTAAATTAATTCTTGGGAGATGATGATGCACTTTAGGAACAACATCTTTTATGAAACATTTGCGGGTTGAGTTAAATTTGTCCTGTGGAAAATGCATGAGTTGAGATATCTAGAGTCTAAACATAGCATTCCCCGTTCAACCATGTGTATGAATTTGTTCTATGTTTGCTTGAGGACAGGCAAATGTTTGAGTTTGGAGGGATAAAATTGTATTTTTAATACAATTAATTCTTGTGCACCCTCTATTTCCAACTTATTTAATCTTTCGATGAGAATGACTTCTTTTTGTTTTTTGGTTATTTGTAGCATTATATGGATAATTTCGTACAATAATTCAAATAAAAGGTGGACCAAGGAAGCAAGGAAGACATCACTGGTACAGTGAAGAAGAGTTGATGAGCTAAAGATTAAGGGCTTAATTAATTATTAATTAAGTCAATAATTAATTAAGCTCACAAAGAAAAGAATTAGGGAAACCACCTTGGGAGAGAGATCAACATTCACGCAAGAAAGTAGCAGCCAAAAGCAAAAAAAGCCAAAGTGAGGGCATTGGCAGCCAACGAAAGAAAGAAAGGAAGAGAGGGACCATCATCATTCATGCACTGACTGGAGAGAGTCGGATTGGTAGCCAACCAAAGGGGAGAGATTCATTCCCAGGGGTACGCATTCATTCATTCCCTTAGCAGGAGATCATCAGGGTGCGGGAGAAGAAAAAAGATTCGAGAGAAATAATTACTACAGACTTTTCAGTTAAATAATTCATTTTCCCTTCTATGTTTTTATTAATTAACAATTATGGATTTCAATTTGATGATGTGTAAAAAAATTTTATATTCCGGTTTAGGGGATTTTTGAACCCTATTTCAATATTATGTGATTTCATTTTTTGTGATTTCGTATTGATTTAATAAGTGCGAACTTATTACGTTAATTATTTGAATGCATTTATGATATATAGATTATTAATTGTGATTGATCAACTCAATTGATAATTTGTATATTTAGTGCTAGGATTTAAATTGCAATCCATAATTTTTGTGATTTGAACCCATTTATAGCAACTAATAATAATTATTATTAGAATCAACGTAATTTAGGATTAATTGAATCGAGTGTATGAATTCGGTAACCTGCCTACCCTATTATCCTAATTGATAATGCGTTTGGTGAATTAAATCCAAAGAGCGTATTTTGGATTTTTAGATTAAATAGGTTAATTAGAAAGCATATTCTAATTAATTACACTTAAGTAATAAACGAATCAACAGAGCTTGTTGTTGGTTTAGGGGTAAAAATTCCATAATTAAATTGATAAAGTGTCACACAGTCATATAATTTGGAATAGGAGGAAAGCTGAATCACGAACTGAAATTGCTTATTTTATATATTATTGTTTGCTATTTATTTTCTAGCATGACTTTAATTTATTAAATTACACTGAAATTATGTTAGTAGTAGGAACAAATCGATTATACTCCCCATTTTTATTTACACTTGTGAATTTTACATAAACTAAGCACATAAATAATTCATCTGTTCTCTATGGGATCAACCCTTACTTCACACTACTACAAAATAGTAGAGGAAAGTGAGGAAAATAAATATAATTAATTTTGACGTGCCCCGACAGCACAGTTAGAAATACAAGTTATTCTAAAAAGGTTTAATTTCTGGAAAGAGAGTTGCATAATTAGAAAGGATTTTTAAAAGACTCAACTCATATTTACCCACAATCTCTAAATCAAACAACTATTATGTAATATAAGGTCCAAAACAAAATTACTACAATATATATCATACAACATCAGAAGTACTTTAAAAAAACGTAAGTTCATATGTCTACTTAGGTATTACAAGGAGACAAGATGTCGAAAAGGAGCCCTGACAGCAGCTATTCATCTTCGTCAGTCGTTGGACCTGAAATTTAAAAGTAGTATCATGAGATACCTCCCAAATGAGTAGCACAGTGGGATAACTCTAAATATTGCATTAATTAAACTAATAAAAAATCAATGTTTTTCACCCGTCGAGACTATACATCTGGTACAATGTTAGTTGTGAGTCCGTACACTCACTAGCGGACATGGTGAGTGTCGTACATTCACTCACGTAATGCCATTTGGCCCAGCAATAAAGTTGTTCACCCGCCCAGACTCATACATTTGGTACGGTGTTAGCTATTAGCCAACAAACTCACTAGCGGACATGGTGAGCTCGTACACTCACTCGTGTAATGCCATTCGGCCCAGCAATAAATTTATTCACCCATTCACACCAATAAATCTAGTACGGTGTTAGCTGTGAGCCCGTACAATCACTAGTGTAATGGTGTGGGCCCGTAATCCCACTACCTAGCCATCTAAGCCAAAAACCAATGTCAAATATCAATCAAATTTACTACGACAAGATCTTAAAAGCTACCCACTTTTCTGGATGTACGGAGATAGCTTTGGGAGGACACGGGTTACTCAAACTGCACTTGGGACGTTTCATACTCAATTTTACACCATCATATATAATCACTTATATTTTAACTCTAAATTTAACAAACTTCTAATTTGGACATTCCAAAAAAACACAAATAAATAAATAGGAAGTAGACATTTTACTGCACATTAAGTCACATTAGCATTTCAAAGCAAGAATTTTATTATATACTCAAAAAATCCTATTGATTATGAAATTAAACACACATATAAATAATTTATCACATATTAACATATCAAAATAGTTCCTTCAAATCATAACCACAAGAATTTAAGAAAATATACTTCTAGGCCTAAAATTTTCAAAATCGATTACCTGGTTTGACTCAACTTGTAAAAGTCATAATAATTTGTACTTAATCTCAAAAATTATTTAAATTTAAATATAATTTTATAAATAATCACATAATAACATAGTATAAAAATTTTCAAAATTGATGACCACATAGTTTTGTTGAAATGAAAAATGTAGGTACTACACGAAGGATTTCCATGTTGAACATGTTTTATTGCAAAACGTATTGAAATTCATATAATATCCCACAAAAGTCTCAAAGGTTACATATAGACTCTTATCTCAATATATAATAACATATTGAAATAGTTTTTAAAAGTTAACATCCTAGAAAATTATACACAAATGAATTGTCCAGTAAGTTTTCATTCTGGACAAGTTTTATTCTAAAATTTCTGTAACATCGTACAAAGTCCTAAGTACTCTTAAATTTAAACCACACATTCTTAAAATCCTAAACAAAGTCCCAATAAAATAATTTATGCAAAATTTCAAAGTTGGCATGGAGTTTGGATCTTTAGAAAATCTGCAAGGTCACAAAAAGAGATTTACTAAAACAAATAGCAAACTAACACCAAAAATCATTAAATTTGAAACATATCTCCATAATCAATCATTTAAATGATAAAAAAATTCGAATTGGAACAAAATATCTTGCATGTCACGATTTTAAGCCACGTAGCACGATAGGGCAGATTTGGCGATAAATGGACAATCGACTATGAATTTCACACAAATGGTTTCCTAGACATGATTTCTACAGAAAATAATATCCAACACACCTAAAACTAATAGGATCATTCTTGATAATTGCATGCAATGGAAGAAAAATACCCTAAACATGCTTCTAGCTAAGAAAATTAGGGTTTATAGCCTTTTTACCTTGATTCTTCTTAACCTAGGGAAGTAATTTTCAACATCTTTGGTAATCTAAAGAAAAGCCTTTCTTCTTATGGTACTTACTTTCTTCTTAGGATCCTTGGAGAGATGGTGTGGATGTTGCTACATACATTCTTCATCTTCTTCTTATTTCTCTTACTTTTTTTTTATGAGAGTTTTTTTTGGGGGGAGGGGCTCATGATTGATCTTGCACTTATTTATAAGCCTAATGGAGGGGTTTAAGTGCAAATAACTATGTAATTAACCTAAAGATATGGGGCATGCAATAAATAGGTTAGACTCTTGTTCTAAATCATGTGTGATTAGCGGTTTAGGGGATAATCTATAGCATAAAGATATGGGGCATGCAATAAATAGGTTATACTCCTGTTATAAACCATGGGTGATTAGTGGTTTAGGGTACTATCTAGAGGTGGATTGATTATTCTTGATGATTATGTTCTAATGTGTAGTGTTGATACGTCATTTCTAAGATCATGTATTAATAGTTTATGTAATAACACTTTAATCACATAAATAATACAAATAAGGTAAATATGATACTCTTATAAATATATTGATATATCACAAGACATGTTTCAAATTCTTAATCTCAAAGAAGTAGGGTTTTCGAAATCATTTTAGTCACATAATGGTGTACATAAATTATGATGTAAAAATGATAAATTATTTTTATCTTCTATGAATAATTTCAAATGATAATATGAATTATCTCTTCATCATGCATTAAATATGTAACTAAATTAATCCAACTCATGTCTGTTTACATGTCAAATGTGTCCTTTGCGAACTGCTCACCAAGATAGCCTATCCTACAAAACTTGATATATACTCACACATGAATTTGTTCTAATAATCCAACTAATTTTTTTAAGAAAAAATTAGTAATATAATTTAAAAGAATATTAAGTAAAAAATGAATATGTTATGCATTTGGAAAATCGGGGTGTTACAACCTTGCTATCCAAACATTCTATGTTGGCTTTGTAGGAATATGTGCCCCGGCAGCCAACCATTAGGCTGGTCTAAAAGCAATATTCCAAGTACATTATTTATGAAAATAAATAAAAATTTAAGTCATTTCTTCTATATCGTATTTATTGTGTTTGTATCTTATATGATATTGAAATTCCATGATCTTAGTAACTTGGAGACTTGGTCACGCATGGGTTGGAAGTCATAAAATAAGTCTCGGTAGTCTAGATCATAATTGTTCCAAGTCATATAGTCTACTAGATGGGATATGTAGGATTCAAAGAGGTTTACACTGAGCAGTACGTTACACAGAGAGCGGATATCCCATTCCATGGATATCAGTGCTGAAGAACCTCGTAGGATAGTAGATGAGATGTTCATCCCAAACAATCATATGGAACTGATCTCGCATCATAACTATAACCGTGGTCATATTAGCAATGAGAAAATCAAGTTTTTGATTTCTATTGGTACTTTAATTAGTTTTTAGACTGTACACATGCATGTGGTCCTGCATGAGGGAAGCCATATATTTGACGTGTTCCGTGAACATCTCTTGAGAGGCCAAACAGGGGCTCATTGGTTATGGTGGAACTATGTTTAAGATTATCGTATTGGCAAGACAATATTTGCTAGCCCACAGAGTAATATGTTGGGATTGTTTCTCTATATTTCCTACCCTCATCGTATCCAATGAAGACCTTGGCCAAGGCACCCAGCCAGAACATAAGAGATGGGATCTACTTTTGGGATAATGGATCGATAGAGTGTGTGAGGAAATAGTTATTGATGTCAATCATGGGTTTGTAAGAAATGACCAAGCCCTAGACATTAATCAGAGAACAGAGTGAAGGAACTGTATATGCATGGTAACTAAAGAGGAAAGGTTCACACATTGAATTAATTTTTTACCTATGAGTCCTTCTAGTAATGTTTGTTGGACATAAACGAAATGATGTTTTAAGTACCTAAGGATTGGAATATCCAAAGGTGATTAATTATTGGATTAATTAATCTTGCAATTGAATTGCTTACTCTTAGACTAGGTGAAGTGATGAACCTAAGGGGTCATACGCATAACCAGATTCTGGTACGTTGGAACAGAGGTAAATAATTAATTAATTGTGGATGAATTAATTATTGAGATAAATAATATTTCGTGCTCAAATTAATTATTTGAGCCCAAGTAATTAATTAATCATGGACATAATTAATTATTGACCTAATTTTGTTTATTGGACAAATAATTAATTAGTCTCAACTAATCATAAAATTAAATAATTAATTGGGAAGTAGTCTTTTGGGCTTAAGAATTAGTCCTAGAAATTAATTAAGCCCAAGAAGATAACTTAGACCACATCTTGGACATAAGTCCAACACATAAGAAGAGGACTGCTAAGCCCACAAGGAGTCCACTGGGAGTGGGACTCCTAAGCCCTCAAGGAATGGGACTTCTAAGCCCATAAGGAGAGATTAGGAGATTAATATAAATTGATCTCCAAAAGAAGAACAGAGAACAAGTGAGAATGCCGCTTTTGAAGAGAGGATCTAATCTTTGTCTTCTTTGTTATCTCTCTCTCTCTCTCTCTCTCTCTTCTATCTCCTTTCGTGTGTTGAGATTCCCAGTTATATGTTAATTATAGACTATACATCTTGTCCTATACTGGTATATAGGAATCAAGCTACACCGTGTATCTACACATCAAGGTTGGGCATGGATAAACTTGGAGAGAAGGTCATGAACGTCCTTGATCAAACGTGTAATCCATTCATCCAAAGGATTCCCGTTAAGAAGGTGAATCACTTAGTATAATTGCTCAACTCTCTTTTAATTACGCATATGGGGTTGCACAAGTATAGGCATAGATCATAGAAATAATTTTAATTATTATCTTCCACTTCATATTTTGTACGATCTATGGCCTAGATATTCCAACGGGCTTTGTGTTTATTTAACTAATCCATACCTAAAATGAAATTAAAGTCATTCATCTCTAACACATACAAGTCAACTACTAAACTATTTTAATTTATCCATATTGTTATACTATTAGTTTTTAAGTCAGCAATCACTGCTCTACCCGAAGGTATGCTGATCTCAAGTTGTTCTTAAACTTTAATGCATTCATATCAAATCATAGTATAAAACTTCTTAGAGATACAAGAATGGAAAACACTTGTGTCAAATAATACAAAAGCAAGAATTCCAACAATTGTTACCATTTTTAACGTTGTTATGGGTTCTGTTTCAGTTTCCACTTTAGTCATGTTGAACATGCGAGCTCTTTCGTTGGGTCCTTGATTCTAAATTCCTTGGCCAGGAACATTGTCTCCTCGGGCAGTATGCAATCATGTGTCCTTCCTCATGGTAAAAAAAAACAACAATTTTATCTAAGTATCCACACCCCTCTATGTCACTTCCCATAATTGGAACATATGGGATTGTCATTCTAGTTCTAGTCTTGGCTGGCCCATTGTTTCGAGCCCTTTTATTTGCATTATCATTCCTTAGCTCATTCCATCTCTTTTTGTTTGAACTCTCCGCCAGTGGAGCAATGGAATTTTCCGTATCCAAGCTCATGAATATGTCTTTTATCCCTTATGACAGCATCAACATAAAACATAGCCTTATGACAAGCAAGGTGATGGCGAATATAAGGGCATAATCCATCATGAAATCATTGTGCTTTCTTCTCCAAAGTATCGACTATATGGGGAGCAAAGTGACACATTTGATTAAACTTTCTTTCATAATTAGTGATGGACATTCCTCCTTAGTTTAAGTTTAGGAATTCCTTTTGTATTTTGTCCTTTTGAATGTGCTAGTCATACTTCTCCATTACTTTCTCTTTAAAGCTAGCCCATGTTAATGCATTACGCACTTCCACCGAGAGGAGTCTCCAATGATCATTACACCAAGTTCTTGCATCCTCTTTGAGTTGAAACACAACACACGACACTTTTTGTGCATATATATCTCAATATTTCACAATTATAATAATTTTAGTATAATATTTTAATAATTGTCAATTAATTCACAACCTATAAAAAAATGAATTATATTCCCCATCAGTTTGTTCGGCTAAATTTACCTACATGATAAATGGAATTAAATGTGTATTTTAAGAATTAAAAAAATCAAAATTTTAATGCTGACTCAAATTGGCCTGACAAACAAAATTAAACATTATAAATTTAACTCTATTAGTAGCAGTATTTCGATCTTTACCAAAATTAAAGCTCACATAAATCCCTCTCCCTTCTCAGCCGTCATGTTCCAACATTTTTCTGCTCAAATCTTCACCTTCATCCATTGATATTTTGTATCGACAAACAAAGCAAGACATATTGATTTTCAATCAATTCTCAATACAATTTATGTGGAATCTATGCTTATAAGGCCTTTTTCTAGCAGTGTCTCCCGCCTCCCATTCCACCAAGAAAATATCACACTTTTCATCATCATTTTTGCATTTCACAATCTCAACACTCTACGTTACATCGGTGGTAGCTTTTAAGGTGGGATTCGAGCTGGTTTTCCTAGATAATAACTCTCTGAATAGAGTTGTAACCCCAATTATCCACTGCCGCCTTCGATATTAAGCATGCTCTGTGTAAGTATGTTAATTATGATGATTCGATCGCATGACTTATCGGTTGTGAATTGATTTAGTACTTTCTTGAGATAGAGTCACGGGATGCCACCCTTGCATATCCCGGGTCCCCAAGATAATCTTATCATCTGTGATTAGCTCCACACTTTGGGCCGCCTAGTAGGCCACCCCACACCCTTCGCCAACGGATGCCCAACTTCACAGAAAGGTCTCCAGTGCCCGCAGCTTGCCTGCACTCTTTTGAAGTTTAAGTTTTTAGGTATAGGGCTTTTTGTAACATGTATATAGCTTCATCCCTACTTGGGATTTTGTCACATTCTTCAACTTTTAATGTCTAGTGCTGTAACTAGCCTTTCTTTTTATTATTCTCTATTATAGGAGGATAAGATATTTAAAGAAAGCTGAGCATTGACTGGAGGCCCCCCTCTCCACCATTGCTATCAATTCTAATATTGATATTGTAATCGTTGTCTACATTTCAATACAAAGCAAGCTTCTTACAATTGGTCTTTTATTTCATTATGCCACTAAAGCACCTCCGGGTGTGATTGCGTTGCAATAGCACAAGCTCTAGAGCGAGTTCATGTTGGCAAGGCGGACGTAATCGAAGGTGCCTACTGCTAGCCACATGGTGCATTAATTACTATTACTCACTACAAGCATCCCATGATATGTGGTTTCAGAGCCTCGGCTTGTGATCTATTGCGCTGAGGCAGGATGGCTAATGATGAGTCGTTTATGGGAAGACTCCCAAATTTAAACCAAAGATTAGTTATCCTGGAGGAAATTGTGAGCCACAATGAGGAGAGAATTGCGGAGCTTGAATCAATGGTGGCCGATCTGAAAGCCAATTTTAACGAGAGTCGACATTGAATCAATGGTGGCCAATCTGAAAGTTGATGTTAATGAGAGTTGGCAGGCATGCAATGCATTAAATAAGGCCATGTGGGCAAACAATGCGATTGAAACTCATCGGCAATTGGAGGAAATGAAAATTTAAATCTCTACTACAATGGGCAGTGAGCAACTACCCTGCTGCTATTGATCCAATACCTAGGCATCGAGTGCCAGAGCCGAGAGCATATGGCGGAACTAGAGATTCCAAAGAAGTAGAAAACTTCCTCTTTAATACAGAGTGGATAGAGCTCGAGACATGGACTCAACTCTAGGATGCCATTAGATAACAATTCTTCCTGGAGAGCTCAAACACACTGGTTGTATGTGGGATTATGTGAAGGCCTTCTCGATCCTCATGTTGAACATCAGTAATATATCCGAAAGGATAAGCTCTTCACCTTCATGGAGGGCCTAAAACCATGGACGTGACTTGAACTACAGCGTAAATGGGTGAATGACAATAATGCCACAATGAGTGCGACTAAATGCTTGGCAGACTATATGGCCAAGCCCCGAAGCAACAATAACAACAGGCTAACTGCTGTGAGTAGTAGCCATAAAAAAGGGGACAGAGCCAAATCTTTTAAGCCAAAATCCAGAATGGGTGGGGGAGACAAACCATCACACCTGCAAGAGAGCTTGCAAAGGAGCTCCAACTGGAAGCCTCAACAAGAGAACAAACAGGCTCATTATCCTTGATAAGTGGTGGGTGCTTTCTCTGTGATGGACCCCATCGGATAAAGAAATTCCCAAAGAAGTAGTTGATGAATGCTTTAACAAGTCTTACAGGACATGGGCCAAAATCTAAACAAGCAAAGCCCCAGCCGTCCAACTATGATGAAGATGATTTTGAGGAAAAAAATCTCAGGGCCATTGCTCATTGGTGCAATACTTTATCCCACCAGGTGACCGCCCAAAAGAAGGTGCCATCAAAAAGGGTCAAACCGCACCAGCTCTAACGAGCCAAACTAAGGAAAATCAACCACTAAAAGTCCAAAAGAAGAAAAGTTTGATGTTTGTTGATGTAAAAATCAATGGAAAGCATGTGCAAGCCATGATCGACACAAAAGCCACGAACAACTATCTAGCCAGTGTCGAAGTGGAAAGACTCGGACTTGTGCCAGAGAAAGGAGTAAGGCAAGTCAAGACTATCAATTCCACTACACAGCTTATCGCCGGTACTGCCAAGTCTGTCCTACTGAGACTTGGCCCATTCAAGGGAAGGACCAACATGTCCGTTATGGTGATGGACGACTTCAAGCTCATTCTTGGGTTAGAGTTCTTGCGGGACACCAGGACGGCATTCCTCTCGCATGTGGATTCCTTGATGATGATGGGGAACACGCCATGTGTTATACCCACCTGGGCCAACAAGATGGGTGAGAAAATTCTATCGGCCATGCAATTCGAGAAGGGCTCCAAGCACAATGAATCATCTTTCTTGTGTGCCCTTCACTTTAAGGAAATTGAGGAGAAATATGGGCCACTTCCTAGCGCTGTGAGAAAGTTCCTGGAGGAATATGAGGATATGATGCCAGATAAATTGCCTCAGAAGCTCCCAACGAAGAGGGCAGTTGATCATGAGATTCAGGTGGTGGCTGGCACGAAACCTCCTGCAAGAGCATCGTATCGCATGAGCCAGCCTGAGGTTGAGGAGCATGGGAAGTAGTTGAAAGAGATGCTAGAGTGTGTACTTATTTGACCCATGAAATCACTATTTGGAGCCCCAGTTCTTTTCCAAAAGAAGTCAGATGGCTCCCTACAATTTTGCTGCGACTATCGGGCACTAAACAAAATCACAGTGAAGAATAAGTACCTCATTCCACTGATAGCAGATTGTTTCGACCACCTTAGTTAGGAAAATTACTTTATGAAGATTGATTTGAGATCGGGCTACTGGTAAGTTCGAATCAAGGAGGGAGACGATTAGAAAACCACAGTTACCACCCGGTATGGGGCATTTGAGCTTCTAGTGATGCCTTTTGGCTTGGCAAATGCCCCAGTCACCTTCAGTACCCTTATAAATCAGGTACTTCATGGCTTTCGGGATGAATTTGTGGTGGTGTACCTCGTCGATATTGTGGTTTATAGCGAGACCTTTGTGGATCATTTAAAGCATCTCCGCAAGGTCCTCACAAGGCTACACAAGCATGAGCTATATGCAAAAACCTTCAAAGTGCTCATTTGCCCAAGAGAGCAACAATTTCTTGGGCCACATTGTGGAGAGAGGCAGAATCCGCATGGATCCAAAAAGATTCAGGCTATCAAGGAGTGGCAACCTCCGAACGATGTACACAAAGTTAGATTGTTCATTGGGTTGGCCAACCAGTATAAGAGATTCGTGAAAGGCTACTTCAAGATAGCACGCCGCTTAATAGACTTGAAAAAGAAGATGGAAGCTTGGAATTGGTCACCCCAATGCCAAGCCACCTTTGAGAGCTTTAAGAAGACCATCACGACTGACCCTGTGCTTGCGCTCCCAGATCTGTCAAAGCCATTTATGGTGCAGATTAATGCTTCACACTATGCATTTAGGAGAGTCTTGGTGTAAAATGAACATTCGGTTGCTTTTGAAAGCCGAAAGTTGAAGGATGTCGACAAGTGTTACTCAGTGCATGAGAAAAAGTTGCTGGTTGTTGTCCACTGCCTCAAACAACGGCGGCACTACTTATTGGGCTTATCTTTCATTGTCAAGATAGACAGCACAGCTGTTAGCCACTTCTTGACACAATCAAAGCTTACTGGGAAGCAAGCAAGAAGGCAAGAGATGCTTTCAGAGTTAGTTTCGTACTGGAGTACCGTGCTAGCTCCAATAACTACGTTGCATATGCCTTTAGTTGTAGGGCAGATTTTGCAGAATCTTAGGTGACAGCTACCACCAACTTGCATGAGTTAACTAAAATAGACCCTGCAGCTTGGTCTCTGTTGAATCTTACCAAACAGGGCAAACCACAAAAAATTTGGATCGAAAATGGCATTTTGAGGACCAAGGAAAACCGCCTCTATGTACCCAAGGGCGGGGACCTACGAAAATCAATTATAGAAGAGTGTCACAACACTCTCTAGGCGGGAAATCTAGGAGAAGAGCGCACCATGGACCTAGTTCAACGAGCTTACTATTGGCCACATATGCGTGATGACTTTGAGACTTTTGTGCGAACCTGTCTGATGTGTCAACAGAACAAGGCAGATCGGCAGAAAATGGCGGGCTTGCTGGAGCCATTGCCCATTCTGGATAGGCCCTGGCAGAGTGTTTTGATGGACTACATTACTGGTCTACCCAAAGTTGGAAGACTTGATGCTATAATTGTTGTAGTAGACCGATTCTCAAAATATGCAACATTCATGGCAGCCCCTAAAAGCGTTTCAGCAGAAGAGACATCTAAGCTCTTCTTTAAGCATATTGTCAAATATTGGGGATTGTCGAAGGACATCATCAGTGATCGGGACTCCCAATTTACTAGCAACTTTTGGACCGAGCTCTTCAAACTACTCAGCTCCAAACTGAATCTGAGCTCTAACTACCACCCACAGTCCAATGGCAGACTGAGCGCTTCAATCGATGCTGGAAGAATATCTTTGACACTTCGTGAGCGCTAATCAAAAGGACTGGGTGAAGTTACTGAATGCTGATCAGTTGTGCTTCAATGATCAAAAGTGTTCTAACACAAATCAGAGTCCTTTTGAGATTTGTACCGGGCAGCAACCACTCCTTCCACACACGATTGATACCCCACAAGGTAAAAGAACTTTTCCTGCGCATAATTTCACTCTGGAGTGGAAGAAAAATCTTGATCTCGCCCGTGGTTGTCTAGAAATAGCTTAGAAGCGGATTAAAAAGTATGCAAATTTGAAACGCCGATTCATTGAATATTGCGTTGGTGATAAGGTGATGGTTAAGGTCCCAAATCAAAGGCTCTCCAAATCATCTCGAGCTGGAGATCCATGCCTAATGCAAAAATATATTGGACTTGTTCAGATCCTTAAAAGAATTGGGAAGGTATAGGCTAACGTTGCCTCCCTGGTGGCGAATTCACATTGTTCTACATATTAGCCAGCTAAAGCCATATCAGGCCGACAAGGAAGATGTTACCCACAACCTTTCATGCCGCCCATAAATGAAACTTGTATGCAGAACAGACAAAAAGATAGCAGAAGTCATTCTCAATCACCAAGATGCAGGTAAGAAAACCACACAAAAAGGTACTTGGTGAAATGGCTTGGTTGCAGCGCAAAGGAGAACACTTGGGAGTGGGCGACAACCCTTAAGGCATTCCAATCACTCATTGATGCATATTATGCTTTAGTGGCGCCAAGGACATCGCCATCTCAAGTGGGGGAAAGCTGTTATGGGATGACACATTTGCATATCCCAGGCCCCGGAGATAATCTTATCATCTGGATTAGCTCCACACTTTGGGCCCCCCAACAGGCCGCCTACACCCTTCGCCAACAGATGCCCGACTTCGTAGGAAAGCCGCCAGCGCCCGCAGCTTACCTGCACTTTTTTGATGTCCAAATCTTTAGGTGTAGGGCTTTTTGTAACATATATATAGCTTCATCCCTACTTGAAATTTTGTCGCGTTCTTCAACTTTTTAATATCTAGTGTTGTAACTAGCTTTTTTTTATTTTTCTCTATTATAGGGGAGATAGGCTATTAGAAGAGAGATGAACATTGACTTGAGGTCCCCTCTCCACCATTGCTATTAGTTGTAATCTGCATATTATAATTGTTGCCTACATTTCAATACAAAGCAAGCTTCTTACAATTGGTTATTTTATTTCGGTGTGCAACTAAAGCACCTTTAGGTGTGATTGCGTCGCAACAACACAAACTCTAAAGCAAGTTTATGTGCAAGACGAAAGTAGTCGAAGGTGTCAACTGTTAGCCGCACGATGCACTAATTACTATTACTGACTACAAGCGCCCCATAACAGATGGGCTCGTGAGGATACAGGGAAAAGATGAGTGGGATGCTAGTTAGGATGCCTCTATTGGACATCTCACACTAGTTGTATTACATGTTGAGTGTGTATTACATGTTGGGGAGATGTGAAATTTTTTTAGGGAGTATTAAAATTTTATTTTCCTTAAAACCTTAAAATACAACGTTTGAATTCGTTAGCCATATCCGCAAATTTAGATTAAAAACTAATGGCGTAGATTTGAATTTTTTACTATGCTTTTGAATTATTTAATAATTATTGAAATGTTGTGACGGTATTGTTTAAAATTAATAAATATTAGGATATGTTGTAAATTTTACCATTATCTATGTCATGAATATATTATTTTGTATAAATTTAATGTTAAATTTATCAATTAAAGTTAGTTATTTTTTCTATCTAAAATAATTGATGCTTTATAATTTTTAAATTTGTATAAGAAGTAATGTTTTATTATTTTTCAGGTGAATATTAATGTTATTTTTTTAATTTATTTTGTAAATATACATTTAAAGTGTTTTTGTATTACTAACAATTAATGTTTTTTTTTAAGTAAATATATAATAGATATTTAATTTATTTTTTCAATATGTGCAAAAATATGTAAAATAACACTTATTTTGTATAGGAGGAAAAATGATAAAACTTATACTACAATTTTTTATTATTTTCAATATATTATCGACATTTGTTAATTAATTACCGATATTTGCGTCTCTTGTGTTTACTCGTACTATGGTCCAAAGCGGCTTTTCAGACGAGGCATATGTCAAATCACAAATGTTAGATTCTTTATTCTTCCCAACTCATGCCTATGCAGAAATATTCCGCCCATCGGTAAGGAATCCAATTCCATCCATCAAACTTTCACAATATTCAGAAAAATCAGTGAAAACCAGAAGAAAATTCGGAATCAAACTTTCACAATATTGAGAAAAATCAGTGAAAACCAGAAGAAATTTCGGAATCCTTAGATGGCAGAATCCAAGCCAGACCCTTCATTAAACTCCTCGTCAGGTATTTTCACTCTATCTGAACCCACGTCGCATTATTTGATTTCGTTTATTTAACTTCAAAATCTGAGTTGCGGTTGAAAATCGTTTAATTTTCGGAGAAATTAAGTTTGATGAACCCAACCCTTTTTCATATATCGCTTTTTGTTTTATTATTTTTTTATTTTTATCAGGATATGCAATTTATGTGTGAGTAGTAGTAGTATGAGAAAAGATTTTATCGCTGATGGGCAGGAAAAATTGTGAAGGCCCCGAATGTGTTTGAGAGAGCAAAGGAAGAGTTAGGGGCAGTTATGCATAATGAGAAACACAGACACAACAATCACAAAGAGACTCATGGACTGCGTCATGATATTGATGTTGATACTTCAATGAGTGACGTGAAGGCTCCAAATGTGTTTGAGAGAGCCAAGGAGGAAATTGAGGCTTTCGTGGGGGCAATCCATCCCAAGAAGGAACCGAAAACTCATAAATTGCAGTCTTACGGTGAGATAAGGTGGGAAATTCAATTTTTTTGCTTGAGATGATTTTCTTGATGATAATGAGAGTAAATGTGATCTCAATTTGTTGCAAATTTGATTTTTTTGCAGGGATTCCGCTGGAAAGGATTATTTGAAACCCAAGAAGTCCGAGGGGAATTCAGGTATAGACTCGTTTAAATTGAAGGAAATGTGTTAACTTAGGCTTTGTTTGAATTGAAGGATTTGGAGATGGATTTGAAATCCATAGTAGTAGTCATTGGTGGTTGTTTGTACTGATATGGATTTGATATCCGTTCCTTTCATTTTGAACTAAGTTTTTTGGGGTTTTGATGGATTTGGAAGCCAGTCTAATTTTAGTGGAAATTTCAAATCCACTTACATTTCAAAATTCCTCGATCCAAAGACAATCTGTCTTTAGGTTTTGGTATGATCGTATAAATATCATATGCTTTATTTCACGTAACTGATAAGCTGTTCTTAGTCTGTTTTATCTATAGACATATTCCTGTTCCTTTTTTTCCAGTTTCACATTTGATGTTCCTGTAGAGAATTACAGATCGCTCCTTGCATTAGGGATGAATGATAAACTTTCATCAGGCCATTAGTAGCAAAACTGAAGTAAGAAATACATAAAGGAACACGGTACGTTGTTAACAATATGATGAAATCAGTTTAGGTAAATTATATCTCAAACCTGTGTTTGGGCGGAGAAGTGAAGATAAAGCAAAATGTTACTATAGCACTCATACTTGAGTATGGTGACATGGTTTTTACTCTCTGGACTTGGTTACAGATCTTATTTTGTCTGTGCGATTTATAGACCAAAATTGAATCATTTAGTCTATATATTAATCCTCGTTTGAGTTCCAACTCCTGAGCTTCAGATATTCAAAAGTCAAAAGTAGTTAGTTTTATTTTTTTTTTAATTTTTCAACTACAAATTATCTTTTCAGCACCCTCTCTTAATTACTAACCTCCAGACTGCTGAGTAATACAAAGATCATTTGTGGATACTGAAGAAATCTAGATTTTGGTGTTCGTTTGTTTACAAGATCTTGAATGAAATGATTGGGATTTAAACAATCTTGACTTGGATAAAGGATTTTGTTGATTTTGACATTAGAGAATATGGGATTCCCTTGCCCAAATCTTTAAATGAAAATTTTTACGAACCTGTTTATTTTTCAAGATTTTCACCTTTATTAAGTTGAGTTCTCTTCCTTTTTGGTAGTTTTTTTCCCCCCGACACAAATCATCTTGTGTAAGAAAAGTGGAGCTTGACAAACTACCGTTTTCTTCAGCTATTGTCATGCCTTTTCTTTTATCAGAGGTGTTGCATTTCTCATTATCAAAAGTGACTTGATATATCCTCTCTGAATCAGCTTCCCAGTGCTTATTAAATGTGGTATGGAAAGGAACCTAAAGAACGTCATGGACGAATGTTACCACCACTTGTTTCGAGAGCAACTATGCTTCCCTTTCACATATGTTTTCTTCATTCCCTACCTTGATTATTGTAGTTAAATTTTCATCAAGCTGAAAAATTTTGTACTAATATTAACACTATCTGTTGTCCATATATGAATTTCTGCATCAGTTTCATTGTTAAAGGCAGAGAATATGTAATTGCATTTCATAGATTACTTCAGGTTGAATTTGGAGTGAAGGATTTGGAATCTAATATAACCAATCCAGTGAAATTGTATGGATGAGTTCATTGTATTATGGATTTGAAATCCATTACACTCTCATTTTGAACCATGTTTTGGTGATTCTGATGAATTTGAAATCCCCGTCATTAAAATTGTTCTCACCAATCCCCTCACCCAAAATCAAGTCCTTAGATTCAAATGCATCCTCAAAAATTTGTTACATTCTTCTCTACCTTGGTGCAACTAGTCTTGTCTTTTGAATCGTTTTTATGCCAACAAATCGGTTGTTAGGGACAAAGGAGTTTTGCAGAACAATAAACAAAAGAGAATTTGATTAATAAGAATCTAAAACAATGATAATCGGGAACTTGACTGAAATTTAGATAGCAAGGCACATAATTAATAACTCATTGACCAATTCTTAAATTCTCATAATCTCTCATTGAAGTACTCTTACTCTCCCATGAATTCCAGCCCTTCAACCGTGACTCTTTATTTCTTACGCTGGTAGATAATATCCATATCAACTCCCTTCCCCTTCAGAACAGCCTTGTCCTCAAGGCAAAATTCTGGAAACTGAGCTCCGAAATGCACCTCATCAACCCAGGTGGCCTCCTCATCCGATTGTTCTTCCCTCTGATTGGAGCTGATGAACGTCCTCATTTACCTCTGTTGGTGGTGTCCCAATATCGACGGGCTCTCCGTCATCATCATCGTCTAGAAGCATAATCCGCAAGGATCTGTTGGCACACACATGATTTGGAGAGTAGGGTTCCTGGCACTTATAGCACAACCTCTTCGCACGCAGATCGCTGTACTCCGAGTGAGTCATGTGGCTGGTTCCTCGGGATCGTGGTGGGGCGTATTATCCCCTTGATTCGGCGGCGGTTCGAGAGCCCGATTCACGGTTGTAAGTGACCGGTGGTGAGCCTTGGATGTTTCCTCCCCCGGATCACATTGACCAGCGACTGGGAAGGAACGTCCACCCCCACTTTGGAAGTCATTTCGAGGTGGAATGGATCGACTAGTATACTGCGTGAATCGCGAAGTTGGGCGGGTGGGAGTCAGTTCTCGCTCAATTTCTCTGGCCAGGTACATAGTTGCACATATTTTCTCTGCATCTTTTGATCGTATCCAAAGTCGAATGTCTTCTAGTAGACCATTCAAGAACAATCCCAAGGCAACCGAGTCGGGTAGATTGGATACCGACGACAGCCTTGAGATGAACAGATACACATATTCGTCCACTGAAGCGGTTTGGCAAGTGGCGGCCAAGACTTCGTATGGATTTGTGCGTGGGTCATCTCCGTAACGGAGGAGCAGTTCAATAGTAAGTCTTCTCCATCCCATTTCTGGAACCCTGGTAAGTATCCACTCTAACCACTGTAGGGTTGTCCCTTCCATAGCAATAAGAGCTAACTCAATCTTCATGTCTTCTGGGGTGTTATCCACTCTAAAATACTGCTTGGCTCTTGAAATCCAGACGGATGGATTTTCCCCCGTGAAACACGAAAGCTCCAGTTCGCCGGTATTGGGGCAGGTGGAGCACGGTCACGGTCAAGGTTTATAGTTGCAGGTGCTCTTCGATTCGTAGCAGCATCTGATGATTCCGCCTGGTTCTTACCCTTTCCTCGTAGTGACTGTTATAGCATTGCCTCAATCCCATCAATGCGTCTGTTGAACTGCATTGTTAGGCCATCGATTCTTCCATTCAGTTCAGATGTTCAGATTTCAGACCCTCAACTCCTTTCTCTAATATAGACAACCCTGTTTCCAAGGCATCAACTCTTGCTTCGCTCCTTGTCATGATCCGGCAGGCCAGACCAATTTGTTAGAGACAAAGGAGTTCTGCAGAACAATACAAACAAAAGAGAATTTGATTAATAGGAATCTGAAACAATGATAATAATTGGGAAATCTCCCGCCCAATCCAAAGGCTGATAAAATCCAATAATTCCCCCCCCCCCCCCCCCCCCATCTAACTAGGAATTTCAGAATACTTATACCCAATACAATACTAAGGAATTAAAAGGCTTAACTTGACTGAAATTAAGATAACAAGGCACATAATTAATAACTCATTGACCAATTCTTAAATTCTCATATTCTCTCCTTGAATGACTCTTACTCTCCCACGAATTCCAGCCCTTCAACCATGACTCTTCATTTCTTACACTGGTAGATAATATCCATATCATTGGTCCCGGGGAGTTGCCATTTTCGCTTCATTGTAGCATTTGAAATATATATGTTTGTGTGTGTGTATACATATAATTTCTGCAGGAATACTTGGTATTGCAATACTAGGTCAAAAATTTACTAGCAGCATCATGTGGATGTGAAACTAGAGGACAAATATGAATCTTGTAATGCACTTTAGAGTTATTTTCTTTGTCGAAAATGTCAAAACAATCATTCTGTGTGAATTATGTAATAGTTCTTGGTTATATTAGAGTTGAGTATAGAATAAGTAGATAAAAGTTTTTTGACTCTGGTTTACATATCCGGCTAATTGAGGAAATCGATTGCTTTTGCGGAGATCTCTTGTAGAAACACAGTGTTCATACTAGAAATTTCCCCAAGTTTCACTCTATCCATCATTTCTGTTGATTCACTTTCTCTGTTATATGAATTATTTTCCTTGACAATGTGTGATTCGGTAGTGCCAGAGAAGAACGTCACATCTCCAAATCTTGTTGAAAAGGTTAAGGAAGAGATTGAATCACTCGGGCACAAACCACATCATCATCCTCATCATAAAGAAACTCATGGGACAAGTGATTATATCGATGAGACTACCCCGATCAGTGAAGTTAAGGGTCCCAACGTTTTTGAAAGAGCCAAGGAAGAGATAGAGGCCCTTATTCAGACAATCCATCCCAAGAAGGATTCTGGCAGTTCTTGTTCCTCGAAGTAGTAACAAAGATTGACAGCGTGGAGCCAGTGAATTTTTTTTTTTTTTTTTTCTTTTTGTTGAATGTGTTAAGAAACCACATTGCACAAGCTCAATGTACCTGCTATTATCCTCATAATTGGGACTCCATTTTATTCTGACTGGAAATGTGTAGTGTTCATCGATTATGGTTACTTAGGCTGTTTTTTGTTTTTGTTTTAGTCAATATGACTTATTATTTCCAATTTGAAAACCAATCAGAAATTACGCACATTATTATGACAGTTTTACTCTTGATAACTGCAGATTTGGATCCTCCATGAAAATGGCTTTGTTTTCAAAAACTGAATAAGCAAAATTATCTTAAATATGAAACCTGAAGGCTTCCTAAGTTTAGTGAGCTGAAGAGAAGTTTATCTTCAATTTAAACTTGCGACTCCTGCACTTGCACTTGAAGGATCAAATGGATGTTTCATTATTCAATAAATTATAAAATACAAAATAAAATCTAAGTGAATTATTTGTAACAAATGATATAATAACAATAATTTAAAAGTTTATGTTTTGAATATTATTTTAATGAAATAATTTATAGATTTAATAGGTCATTTAATATGTATTAAACGAATCTTGGTATATATATGTTTTAATTTAAAAGCACTCTAGATGTATAATATTCTAGATTCACAATATTCAAGTTGCACGAATTCTACGAAATACTAGTATCTAGATCTGCCAATATCTTTTTAGTAAATTTTGATATATATGTATGTTAATGCAAAAATAAAAAGTGGTTCTACTTTTGAGTTTTATTTGAAATTGGATAAGCTATTAAACCAAATCATTGACTTACTATTCCCAGAGTCTATTTCGATTCAAAATTAAAACCGAACCAGTTACGAGGTAGGAAAAAAAATGGACAAGAAAGACAAAAGATTTGGTACCATCACTCATCCCTCGTTATCTCTCTTGATATTAAATACAACTGAAAAAGAATAATAATATAATAAAATCCACTTTCCAAACATAATTTGGCATTTAAATAAAAAATGGTGTCCTTACTCTGAAACACAAAGACGATTAATTTGGCATTTAGAGTAGTTGTGTTATATTTTGGGGTGGGTCATTTAAAATGGAATGAATATTAAAGCACGGTGGGTCCAAGGGACACCTGTAGGTCTGGTGTTATTATTGAGTTTGCACTTTTTCATAATGAAATTAAGACTGCAAATCTAAATAAAGATTAAGACATGGCCGAGAAGGTTCAAGATGCCTTTATATTCATTAGCAGCCACGCGTCGCATTATATCAAACTGTGTGAGATGTGATTGAAGAAGCCTTATTTTCTTGCCAAAACAAATAAATTACAATAGCCACAAGTTTTACTGAAATTGACACCGCCTTTTCGAGCTGGCAAGCTGTTGTAGAATGACACACTAATGAGATAATTATAAGATAATGTTATCTATATCTATATCTATATATATATATATATATAATAACTAAAGTTTATTTATTTATAATAACATTTGTTTTTTGTTTTTTTATTCATAAAATATAGTAATATTAATTTTTTTATTTTATTAATTATTTATATTTATTTTAATATTAAAAATAACTATTGTTTGTTAAGATTTTTTTGAGTATTTCGTAATTTGCTAGAATATAGTTGTTCATATTTTTTAGAAAATTATGTAATTCGCTAAATCTGACATATAATGTATATAATATATAATATATAAAAGACATGTATCAATCTATATATATATATATATATATATATATATATATATATATAGAAAGAGAAATGCATGCTAAAGTAGCTTTGTAAATTTGGGTAATTTTTTTAAACCATATATAATATCATTTTAATTATTGAACAATATTATTATTATTAGTAAATAACTAATCCATCTATAAATTAAGAAAATTAATCTCACGCTAAAAATTTATAAGTAATTTTGCAATTTTGAAGTTAATTAACACAAATTTTGGGATTATGGATTAACATTAATTCTAGAATATATCAAAAAGTGATGCCTCAATTATTCTGAATTTTTTAATTTCTTCCAAAAATAATATAATATAATAATTTGTTAAAATCTATCTACATATATATATATATATATATATATATATAAAGAAGTATCAGCTATTCATTGTAGTTGCCATATTTTCCGACTGAAACATGTTTACTATACGAGAAAATATTGTATAACTTTGCTCATATGCAACCTTAAAATATTATAAATTTCATATAATTTTGCCTATATTCATAATTTATTCTTATCCATGCATTGACATATTACTTTTAGGTGAACTATATATAATTACTTTTTTAATATTTTACCTATTATATAGTCATATGATTTATATATAATATTTATATCTCTTATTATAATTATGACACCTATACAAATTATTGAATATAATTATATATAAATATATATTTTAAATGTCAATTTTATGTATTTTAAATTTAATAGTATTGTACTATAAAATTATATAAAAATAATTGATAAAGAAATTAATATATCTGTGCATCGCAAGGGAGAACTTACTAGTTTTATAATAGATAGTGAAGTAATAACATATTTTATCCATTTTAAGATACCGAAAATTCTTATTTGATCAAAATTATAATCTAATAATTTTTACTTACTTCTCGTGCAAACTGTCTAAAAATATCCTCAAAACTTGACATTTTAAAAAAGATCACAAAGAATATTAGAATTGTCTCATAAAATATATGTCGACAAAGTTCTAGAGAGATTTGGAATAGAAACGTGTTCATCAAGCATTGTTCCAATTTAGAATGAAGACAAGTTCAACCTTATGCAATTTTCGAAGAATGAATTGGATCATAAAAAATAAAAAATAAAAATCCTTATGCATCAATTGTTGGTAGTTTGATGTATGCACAAAGTAGTAAAATGCTAGAAATTAGTTTTGTTGGTGGAATTGTTGGCCATTACCAAAGCAATCTAAATAATGGATCATTGGAAAGTTGCAAAGAAGTATTTAAGTATTTGTAAGTGATAACTCCATATAATAGAGTTATTTTCATACCCTTTTATTTGAAATCATGTAGGAAAAAGTGATGAATTTGGTGAATTTTAATATAATGTGACATAATTAGATCTTTATTTTATTTTGTAGATCATGTAAATTAAATGTGAAATTTTTCTTTGATTTTGTGTAAAAAAAAATAGGAATGGAGCTGAAATTGAGGAATTAAAACTAAAAATGCAGAAGTTTGGAAAATCCCCAGTTGCTGTACGAGATGCTGCAGCATGCTGGAAGCCAGGTTCCCAAACCAGAAAATGCGAAATTTGATTTGCTGACTGGACACTTAAAATTATCCAGCTGGGAAGTCAACATGGACAAATTGACTGGGCTGCCAAAAGAAGAAGTGGGTCGTTGGCCTTGAGCAAGAGGGCAGCCCCAAAAAAAAAGAAACAAAAAACAGAAAATAGGGCAAGACATTGGGGGAGATATCAGCAGCAGCCCTAGAAAAAGGGAGATATCAGCAGCAGCCCTAGAAAAAGAGAGATCCCAGCAGCAAAAGGGCAAGGCACGCAGACAGCAAGAGAAGAAGGAAAAGGAGGACAGATTCCATCATTCTCACCAGTTTTCCACGGAGATTTCAAGGAGAGAATGAAGGAATCATCTCAAGGGAAAAGAGGAGGAAAAGAGCTCGAAAAATCAGTCATCCGAACAACTTATCTCTCCTCTCTTTTACTCCCTTTATTTCCTTATTTCTCTTGAAATTATACTTTGGATTTTGTATGGATATTATGTTAGCTTTGTGGATTGAATTTCCAGAATTAAGTATGAGCTAAACATTACTTAGACTTGAATTGCTAATGGATTTTGAATCGAATTATTGAGACTTTATTGCATTGTTGGGTGATTGGTGCTATTGTTCATTCAAGTAGGAAGATGATGAATGTTTATTGTTGTTTGGCCAACAATGGTGAATTTACAAGCTAGATTTTAATACCGGAAGGGTTAAGTCTAGTGGAAATTGCTTAAATGATGCAAGTGAATAACCGTTTTTAGGTTGTTGTCGTGAATGGTATAGGGATATATTATTCGCCTTGCAAAATTGTATGAATTGGTTTTTGCATCGATGTTCCAATTTCAATTAGGCATAGGAATATGTTCAATTAGAAAAAGGAATATAAGACATAGTATTTGGAAAAATCCTATGTATCGAATGGGAATTCATGTTAACTTTAGCATCTTTCACTTAAAAACAATGCCGCTTATCATTGCTCAATAAACTTCGATTCAAATGACAATTAGTAATTCAAGTATAATACGTCCATCTTGTGAATTTCGTGCTGCTATTTAGTGTGATTTGATCAACCACGTGCTAGAAATAATTTCTTTAATTCTTGTTTAATTAATAGACGTAAAACCAAACCATCCAATCCATTTATTATGTATTTTTTTATTTATTTATTGTGAGTAATTGATGGTTGCAAATCATTTTAATTTCAATCCCTGTGAAGACGATCTACTCATCATTGTATTACTTGGGGACTACGTACACTTGCGTATTTAAAATTACCCATCAGTAAGGAACAAAATATCACATGCTTACTTAAAAAATAATAATAATAATAAAATATATAAAAAAAATGATCATATAGAGAGGTTCATTGAGGCTTAGATTACGTAGTATGTATTGATACACAAAAATCCACTTGAGCTACATATTCCTATTAGTTGGAGGAGCAATCTCATGAAAGAGTACAAAGTAGCCTGAAGTTGTTGCATTCACTATTAAAGTTGAATTTGTGCCATGTTTTGAGACCACAATTAAAGAAAATTGGTTGTGAAATTTTATTTTATGACTTGAAATTGTCGACATTATTGCCAAGCCACTTAAAATTTATTGTGATAATTTCACAACAATATTCTTCTCTAAAATACGACAAGTATTCCAAAGGAGCTAAATATATGAAAATAAAGTATCTTTTCGTTACAAGAAGTTCAAAAATAAAAGTGTCAATTAGCATTGATCTCAAGATTGTAGATCCATTATTGAATGATTGCATAATATTTCTTAACCGTAGATGTATTACTGTGTTGAAATATATTATTCTTTTCGTTGAACAATACTATCACTTAACTTAAATGTATTGCTCTTTGTGTGAAATTTATTGCTATTTTAACCATAAATGTGTTACTGCTTAGCCGTCAATGTATTACTCTTTATGTTGAAAATTATTAATCTTTGCGTTGGAAGGTTTTACTATTTAACAATATGGATATTACTATTTGTATTGAAGTGTATTATTGCTTAACATTGTAATATTATTTTTTGTGTTGAAGTACATTATTATTTAACGATGTAGATATTACTCTTTGTGTTGAAGTGTACTACTTTAAACGCAAAGTTATTATCACTTAATAGTGAATGTATAACTTGTTTACTTGAAATGTAAATATATTGTTTTTTTAGTTGAAAAGTATTCAATCATATAGTGTAATATTTTAAGTTTTAAGGTAGAAAAGATTACTTCAATGAACACTTTTTTATACTTATGAATATCCATTAAAATATTACTTTTCAATGAAAATTAAAAAAAAAAAACTAGAAAATTAATTCAACAAATTTATATCCATTAAAATTTGATGCATAATTATAACCTTTTATTATACAATAGTTGTTAAAAATCCGCAAATGATGTTTGGTCTACTGGTAAGCAATACTCCCCAAAATTGCTAGTGATTTTGGTTTGAGTTCTTAACCCTAGTGTTACGTCTTTTGCGAGAATTTTATGTTTTATGTATACTTTTTTCCTTCTTCTTTTCACTGAATTCTATATATAAAGAAAACTGTAAAAAGTTAAACAATAAATACAATCTGGCCTACTGATTGCAAGCTCGTCCTTAAGCAATCTGAATCCGCTATTGTCGGTTCAACCCTGTTGCAACGGTTTATGAATTTTGTGTGTGATTTAAGATATGCTCTTGGCTTTCAAAATTAAATAGCCAGAAATGGAGTTTCCACTATTTAATTGGGATTCTCTTAAATACATGGTTATGTTTTTATAATTACATATATAGTATATACTTCTTCCTAATCTTGGAATGTATACAAATATAAAAGACCGCGGTATTATTATTTGTTTACTGAAATTTAGAAGAAAATAATGTTTTGTAGAAGGATGCCTGCAATGAAATGGTAACTTTACAGGATGGGTTTAAAAATAAATTATCATTGCTCACCTCAGAAATTACTATAATATATATATATATATATATATATATATACACACACACACACACAATGGGCAAGAAATTAAAGATCATAACAAAAAATTGATATATCATCACAAAATAGGAGTTAACACTAAAACGTTATAAGCTTTTAACTTTTTTTTGGATAAAATGGTAAAAACAAAATAACAAAACAAAATAAAAAATAACTCAATTAGCTGATACATAGAGCCAAAATTATAAAAATTTCCCTCGAATCATAAGAATTTTCTACAGAAAATCGTTACTTCCTATTTTCGATGTGGTTCGAAAAATCATTTTTCTGTTCCATACACAACAAACTTTCTTCAACTAAATTATTGAGATTTGACAGTCACTGGTAACTATTGTGGATATTATAACATAAGATGTTAATTCTTTTCTTACTTGACCATGAAAGAAAAGTAGACAGAACATTTGTTTTATTGAAGAATGTGAATTTGAGTGTGAAAATTATTTTATACTAAGATATTTTTGTTTAAAAAATATTAAGGTACATTTAGACAATCAGGAAGTGAATAACCGCACCCTAAAACTATTATATAGCATTATCCCCTCCACATTAATTTTTTCCTTTCCCATCAGCCATAGCTTCTGCACCTCCCCTGCAACATGAAATATTTCTGGAGAATATGGCGCACCCCATGAAGCAGAGCATACAGCAGCGCGGGGAGGAAGCTAGGGTTGGATAGTTTAGGAAACAGAGAGATGAGATTTGTTCAAGAGAATTGCCTGTTCTATTCACCAGGCATCAACAAACCCAACTCTAAACAATAAGCACCAATTACTCTTACACCCAATACAACTTTCATTAGAAACTCTAGCCACTTCCATCTAGCGTAAGGGTATATTTACAGAAAGCAAGAAATCTAATTTAACACAAGCTAAGGTTATGATAGAGCACATCAGTCAGTTAGTCCAACATTAGAACCTTCTTTTTTGCACTTAGACCCAAAGCCAATGCATCCTTCTTTGAACATTTTAAGTGACTTAAGCTATAGATGCTAGACATCCCACCAGTTCCACGAGTCCTCTCATTTGCACCCCACACTCCGATGGCTTCGCGATTAGATTCTCCAATTCCGAAACAATTTCAGATTGTTGTTTGTTTGCCGCTGCTTCTTCATCCTCATAGATCATGTCATCTTCCATGAGTTTCTCCCAGAGAACAAAATTCTCAGAGCAAGCATCCGGACTGTTTGACTCAGAGGAATTCGACTCGTCAGAAGAAAACAAAGTCTGGATATCTGATTGGATCCTCTTACCATCAATATCAACGGCCGTCATTGCTTCCATTAAGCTTCCGTTACCTGTATCAGGAACAGCCAATCTTCTCTTTTTCAGGATTACTCCACTGCTAAGTGCCCTTACCTTTCTTATTTTCTCGATGATATGCTTCAAGAGTAGAGGGTTCTTCAGGAATTTCATCATGAACAAAGCCATATGCTTTTGCTTCATTTGAGTGATGTGAAGACGCTTTTCTAGAGCTGCCAGATAACTCTTTGTGGTCTCTTGTTGCTGCTTTAGCTTGAGGACTTCTGTTTGCAATGCATTTTGATCGAATTTCAGCTTTTCGAACTCTACCTCCGTTCCTTGCTTGGTTGAGTCCACCCATGGTTGTGGCTGAGAATTTGGCTTTCGCCTCTTAATGTGCTTCAGCAGATGCTTCTTCCCTTGCTGAAAGCCTTCGTTTGCAAATTCCCATCTATCTGGATCAATCTTCCTGAACCTCTGAAGAATTGCATCACCAATTCCATCTTAGTTACAAGATTCATAAACAAACAAGATTACAAGATAGAAAAGCTCCAAGCAAAGAAGCACATCCTAGGGAATGAAATGGTACAAAAACAACTGATTAGGGGAAAAGTTTGTATATTCAAAGAGATATACAGGATCAGTTCCCCCACCACACACACACACACACAAAAGAAAAGGTAAAATTAAAAAAAAAGCCAACTTACAACGTTTAAAAACAATATCATAATTCTCAATTGGCAACAGAGGAAAGAAAATTGAAAGTAAATCTGTTTTAACCAAAGACAGATTGCAGCCACACCCAAAAACAAGGATGGCTGCAGTCTGCAGACACTTCACCCATACTAGAACAAAACCAAAATCATGCAATCCATGATAGAGGATAAGTAAATCACACTATCAGATCGGTGCTAGACCCTATAATTGTTGACACTCGGTCTTAAAAAATCCCCATGAAATAAAATACAGAGATGCAGTATAATAAAGCTCACAAAGGATACTTAGTATCCCTAATTTGATTGAAAAACTGGAATTCAATATAACGAAGAGAAACACTCTCAGAAACAAAAAATTAGTCGCCTCTCTTCCCAACTAACAGGAAATCCTAAAAATTCTGCTCATGAACTAGTACAATTCCCAGATTATGATTATAAAACTAGTACTGATACTGCGTTAGAAAAAACGATTTACACTCACATAGGTGTTGAGCTGGCGAACGAAACTAGAGAAATTGCTGTGTTTAAAGTGTTTAGGCAGCAATTCAGCGGAGAATTTGTGAGGATCCCAAACAACGAAACTGATTTTTGTGGGAGTCCATGATATTATAGAGTCCGTATCAGGATCATCCACAATCTCAAAAGTCTTCTTCAAAAATGGCGGCGGCCCAACTTCTTTCAGTCCTTCAATCGGCCTAGGAAGCTGCTCCGCCGCTGCATCTCCGGCGCCGCCGCCGCTACCATCCTCGTTGTCATCAAGAAATGCGTAGGGCTCTTCTTTGACAGACATCATCAGAACTTCATCTTTCTCGCTGCTCTGCATCAGCTTATCTCCATTTCGTTCACTACTCGCCATGTGTGGCTCATTTTTAGCAATTTCAAAAGCCATTTAAAAAAAAAAAAAATTTGAGTGTGTTAGCTGAAAGTGCAACGTTCTGCCTATTTTGTGATCGCAATAGCACGCTGATTTTATGAGCAGAAGGCAAAAAGGTTGCGTGCGGATAGAGGAGTTTGAGGGAAACCGGTTAATTGGAGGGACATTTGTACGTGAAGTGGCAGTGGATACAGGTGGGCATGAGAGAGAAAGCGGTGCTTAATGTCTACATTATTAAAGTATTTATTGCTAACTCTACCAAAACCTTTTTTCTTTTCCCTTTTTCCTTTTCTTGGAACAAAAAAAAAAAGTAAAATTGTATTACTCCAAAATTGTCTTAAGACCAATCTCATCTTTTCTTATGTTTCCATGTTGGGATAACTGAAAAAGAAGAGAGACTTTAGGCATAACGGACCTCAGTGGGAGGCTCGCCCAGTGGGCCTTAGCTTAGTGGTAGAGTGCACCCATAATAATTATGTAATTGTGTTTGGGCTGTGGGAGCTTTTAGTCATATGGACAAGGACGGACGGACTTGGGGCTAAGGGTGCCTTGTCTTGGGGCCCCCTCAAATTAAAAAAAGAAAAAAAAATAAAAAAAAAAATATATATATAAATTTTAATAATATTAAATTATGCATTAAAAATATTATAAATTACATATTAATCTTGAAACTTTTAAGATAAATTCTCCATAACAAAAGTTTATAATTTATTTTCCGCTACAAATACCAAATATAAATATTATTTATATTTTTATGTTCTACTATTAATTGTTTGATAATTATTATGTGAATCTTGGATTTATGCTATAGTTTTGCAATTATTTTATTGTAGATTTATTATAGTAAGATTATTATATTAGTTAATTTGGATATTAACATATAATGACCATAGTATATTAACTTTATTATAATTGATTCTAATTTGAAATATATTTTCTACAATTGATATTACATATTATATTATTTATTATCTTTTTAAAATATATTACAATAATTATTATTAATTGAACGCTCTAAATTAAATCTTTGAGTCTGTCAATGCATATCTAATTGTTCGTAATTCATCCAACTATAAACATTCATAATTTGGAAATATAAATATACTCCAAATCCTTAATTCTTCTTTTCGCCACATGTTGTACACGATTTTAGACAAGTACTTAACCATCAATAGAAAAGACTCAAGTGGATAAAATGGTTTGATCTTAAAGGACATGTCTAGTCGATTTGCATTGCCTAGTGAGCTATATGTTGTGTATTGTCAATATTTTTTTGAAATTTATTGACAAAATTGATACATCATTGTCCCTCTCAACTAATAAAAATAGTATATGTATAAAGAAATATCGGTAAAATGAAAAACCGTAAACATTCCTTCATGATCAAGTTACTAATTTTGAAAATATAAAATTTAATAGCTCCATTATTATATCATTTCTAGTTACTAACTTTCAATTATAAATATGTCAATAATATTTATTTGCCACAATTGTAGGGCGTGAGATTCGGTGGATTAGACTTTCGGGCCAATTTAAAAAATTTCTCATATGAAATTTAATATAATTGATAAAAAAAAAAAAAAACTGGAATAAAAGGTATGATGATACTACGTCGGTTCAGGGACTCGGACTAGGCTCTTTTTTTCACAATAATTGATACGGACAATTGTTTTCTGGACTACAGCTTCCACGCCATGACATACTAATTGATCCAATTATTTACGTGCATAGTTTATTGGACGGCTATTGGCATCTTCAAATTATTAAAATATTAATTTTAAAATTTTAAAATTATATTATAAAAAATATAAGAATGCAATTAGGATCTAAAATGACCCTAAGAAAAATCTAATACAAGCTAGAAAAATTTATTATGTAACTAGTAATTAATTCCCTACAATAATCTAAAACATAGTAAACTACTACTACATCTATATTTATATGCACCAGTTAGATGTATTGGGATGAACAAGCATTGTAACACAAGCATTTTACTATCAATAAAAAATCATTCCTAAACATTACTCTCCCCATTTACTTCTTATAATCATACTCGATCATCAAATTACCTTCCAAATATTAAAGCACAAACAGCTTCCACCTATAATTTCTAACATTTGGTATTGGAGCCAAAATTACCCAAAGCCTCAACTACCTATATTATTCCATAAAATTAATCCAACTCCACTTATACAACACATAAAATACAATGGTCTTCCTTAACTCTTCAAACACATTTAACTATCCCCAAGTTAATTGGGTGCCCACATTCAAGGGAGGAAAATACCTACAATGATGTATGCATGAAGTCGGTATTTATCTGACAGGATTTGTGGGATTGGTACAAAATGGTTAAGAGCAACCCAAAGATGCCAATGAAGCAGCTTCTTGGGATGAAACAAAAACAAAGCAATTAAAACAGAATCGAATAAGGGATAACTATGCTCTATCCTTAATTTATCGAGGAATGGATGAGACCATTCTTTCTACAATCATGTCTGCTACAACGGAGAAGGAGGCTTGGAGCATCTTGGAGTTAAAGTAAAGAGGTTCAGAAAAGGTAATTCTCTTCAAAATCCAATCTTTACGGGGACATTTTGATAATTTAAGAATATTGGAAGATGAAACAATTCAATCTTATATTGATCGTTTCTTAAACTTAGTTAATCAAATTCGGTCTAATGGGGGACACGATTGAAGATGTAAAAATAATTCAAAAATTATTAAGAAGTCTTCTGGCAAAATATGATCATATAGTGGCTGCTATAGAAGAAGGTAATAAAGAATTATCAACACTCACCATAATTGAATTAATGGGTTCTCTATTAGCTCACGAAAAAAGAATGCGTAGATTACAGAGTAGCCACGAGAACAAGCATTTCAAGCTAAATTAAAATTTAGTAGTTATGGAGAGAATAAACATAGCCACAATAAATATTCATAATTTAAAAGAGGAAACTTAAAGAACTGTGGTAGAGGGAGAAAAAATTATAAAAATCAAGGGAGTCAAGAAAATAATCAATCAACCTCATATTACCACTTATGTAACAAAAATAATCTTAATACAGAAGATTGTCGGTACAAATGTAAAAGGTGCAATAAACACACTGATTTTGAAAGAGATTGTTGGTACCGACAAAAGGATAAGGCCAACTTTATAGAAAATAATAATGATAAATTATTTTATACATGCTTAAATTCTTAAGAAGAGTCAAATAATACGTGGTATACTGATAGTGGTTGTTCAAACCACATGACTGGCGATAAAAATTCATTTGTTAGTCTGGATGAAAATATAAAAACTTTAAATAACACTTGGTGATGGAAAAAAACCAAGATGTTGCTGGCAAAGGGACAGTTAAAACAAAAAATGGCTCTTCCGAGTACATCCATGATGTTTTCTATGTTCCTGGGCTTCCAAAAAACTTATTAAGCGTGGGTCAATTAGTACATCCATGATGTTTTTTATGTTCCTGGGCTTACACAAAACTTATTAAGTGTGGGTCAATTAGTACAAAGAGGCTATATGGTGAAATTTGATAACAATATATGCCTCATTTATGATAAGAAAAATGAATAATTAATCACTACTATTCAAATGTCTTCCAACAAAATATTCCATTCAAAATATGATTGGAGCATAATAGAGCTCTATCCTTTATTATTGACAAGAGCATAATGGGAGAATTCACAAGTAATGAATTCAACAACTTTTGCAAGAAGCATGGTATTAAAAGAGAACTAACAGTAAGACACATACCTCAACGAAATGGTGTGGCGGAAAGAAAAAATCGAACTATTACTGAAATGGCTCGTAGCATGATGCAGGGCAAAAAATTTCCTAAATCTTTCTGGGCCAAAGCTCTTCATATAGCTGCATAAATTCTCAACAGATCTCCCACCAAACCTATAAAGAACATGATGCCCTATGAAACGTGGTACCAGAGAAAGCCGAAAGTTGAGTACCTCAAAATATTCAAGTGCATTGCATATGCCCACATCCCGAAGGAGAATCAAGAAAAGCTAGATGAAAAAGGAGAAAAATGTATCTTCATTAGATACAGTGATGAATCCAAAGGCTATCGTCTCCTTAAGATCGAATCTAAGAAGTTAATCATTTCAAGAGATGTTATATTCGACAAAAGAGCACAATGGCAATGGATTGACTATGACCCACAAGCACAAACAGAAGATATTCTCCATAAGACCTAAGTGGAGAAGAAATCCCAACTCAGCTAGCAACACAAGTATCTCCAATATCACCAAGGAGTCCAAGATCACCGCCCAGCTTGTGAAGTCCAACTCCAGAATCAAGTTTTCCAAGCCCAATTCAAGAGGTTCGACGTTCACAATGAGACAAGCCTCCTCCATCCTACTTGGATGAATATCAATGCAATCATGCTATCATGGCTCTCATTGCTAGCGAACCACATAGCTCCCAAGATGTAGCAAAAGAAGAAGAATGGATCAATGCTATGAATGACGAAATCAAAATGATAGAGAAAAGTCATAGGTGGGAATTTTTTGACAAGCCTAAAGATAAGGAAGTAATAGGCCTCAAGTGGGTCTACAAGATCAAGTACGATGAAGATGGAGTCATTAAAAAACAACAAGACACGGATGAACCAACAACAATTTATTGTGACAACATATCAGCGATATCAATGACAAAGAATCTAGTCTTTCACAGTTGTACGAAGCACATCGAGATGTGACATCACTTCATCTGAGAGTTGGTCGAGAAACAAGAGATCAAGCTAAAATTTTGCAAGACAGGGGAGCAGCTTGCAGATATATTCACATAGGTGATTCTAACAGAAAGATTCCTCCAATTCAGAAGGTAACTTGAAGTTCAAGAATTTTCATATTAAGGGGAAGTGTCAAAATACTAATCTAGAAAAAATCTAGAATTATGTTATGAAAAAAGTAAGAATGCAGCCTAGATAAATCTAGTTAGGATCTAGAATGGTCTTAAGAAAAACTAATAAAACCTAGAAAAAGCTATTATGTAACTAAAGTAATTAATTCCCTAGATAAATCTAGAACATCGTAGACTACTACTACTACATATGTGTATATATATACATACACATATATATATATATATATGCACAAGTTAGATGTAATGAGATGAACAAACATTGTAACAGAAACATTCTATTATCAATAAAAATCATTCCCAAACATTACTCTCTCCATTTACTTCTTACCATCATACCCGATCATCAAATTATCTTCAAAATATTAAAGCCCACTGCAACTTCCACCTATAATTTCTAACACAAATCCTCTATATACATCTAAAATTATTATTTTTATATAAAGTTAGATATTATAAAAATGACTAAAACATTCTTATATTTTATCTGTTTAAGATTCGTTCGGAACATTCAGTCGAACATGTGAAGTAACATTCGACAGATGTTGAATAAACACTATTTAAGTTGTTCAATAGAATGTTCCGAACACTGCTGAAGTTGTTCGGTAGAATATTCCGAACGAGCCTTAGGCCAATATGTTTGTCTTTATTTGACAAATAAGTTTCGAACATGAATAGATGTGTTCGACCAATCCTGTCGAACACAAACAGATATGTTCGATAAATCTGGTTCGAACATATACGAGTAGGCGTGCGATGAATTCAAAACAAAATGCCAAAAAAACAAACAACATACGAATGTTTTAAACCAAAACCTTCCACAATGTATATTTTCATCTAAAACACACAAAAATTCAAGAATTGACTACGATTTCATGGATAGAGAATTGATTTGAACAACAAGTTTGTCCTTTTTTTCTTGTTCTTTTATTTTTAATTGTTTTTTATTTTTTTGTATATCCATTATTTATTCATTTTCTCCCATCCAAAACTTTTTCACCTTTACCATGATTTTGAAAATTTCTCAGCATAAAGATCCCTTTTCCTCTCAATCCTCAAAATTCCTTTTTTATTTTCTTTTAAAATTTCTCTGCAGAGTTTCACTTATTTGATGCTTTATCTGCTATGACATCTGATTTTAGTAGTCTTTATTGTTTTCCCCTCCAATTTTTACTTTCCAATGACTAGATTTCCCATGCATTAAAGCTGATCTCAGGAGTTGTGGATCAAGTCTTTAGAGTTATATACTTTACATATGCTTATGTAGATTAGCAAGTAAAAGATTACTATTTATATATGCTATTAGAGTATTTGTAGATCATTTGTAATACAAAGTTAGTTAGCAACATATTTTAGTTAGCATGAGAATTGACAAATTAGTTAAGCTTAAAAGTCTGCATCAATGGAACAAATGAAATATTGTGCAAAATGTGTAAAGAACTCGAAGCACAACAATATGATTATGAGCAGAAATAATGTATCGGAAAATAAAACACAACTCTGAGATAAATTTTCACAAGTTAAAAATAATTTGTGAGTGTGGCCAAGGTGAAAAGGATTCACTAAGATAAAAGTGAATTACAAAAAGAATCAAACGAGAAAACTAATCTAACTTATCAACTCTTAATGTTCTTGCTCCCAAAGAGGAGATTTATGAACAACTAAATACAGTTGAAAAAACGAACTTACAAAATCTCACTCACTAAACACTCTCTAAAAAATGTGTGCACACCAAATGAGACTAATCTGTTGTACAAATAACAAAAATGTTATAGTAGAAATGAACTTAAGACTCTCAACAACAACTGTCAGTAGGATTGCCGGCTTGATCTCTCTATATGCGTGTCTATCGGATTAGTATGTGGCCATATTAGGTTTGTTAATACATTGTGTTGTACACATCTTTGAGTGTATCTTCCACTTCTCGTTATATCTCCACGATAAGTTGAACATAACCTCTTATCTTGGTCCACTACTCCCATGATTTGGTCCACCGATTTGATTCCTCCTTCTTAGGTTGACTCAGTGCAATGTTTATCCCTACAAGAAATAGTCTGAAGAGAAGGCAAAACAAAATATATATCTAGTTTGTGTTAATCACTACAAGAAAAATGCTAATAGACAACGCTATAAATACAACGGTTTTTAGTAATTTGTGTAGTCATTTAATGTTTTACAACACTTTTTCATAAAAGCGTTGTTTTTTTGCTTAAGTATACGCACAACGACAACGGTTTATCCCTTAAAGACAACATTTTTATTTGCGTGTTGTCTTTATGCATTTTTTCGCACAACGACAACGCTTTTGTTACTATAGTTATGTTTGATGTGTTATCTATCAGCGTGAGAAGTCCTAAAAGACAAAACTTTTGGACTACACTTTTTGGTAGTGTTGTCTTTCACTTTTTATGTAATGAAAAGACAATGATTTTTACAACACTTTTGTAAACCGTTGTTGTTTTTTAATAATTTTTTAATTTTATTAATTTATATATTTGATTTAATATTATACATTTAGTAATATTTTAATTTTAGTTAATTTTAGTATTTTATGAACTTCAATTAAAACAAACTTACTTGATTAAGAAATTTCCAAATTATAATAAAATTTTTAAAGATGCATATCTCAAAAACCACTATGATTTTCTGCATTTTAGAATGAAAAAAAGATAAATTTGCCTTGCTTAGGCCAAGGTTCGAACCGGGTTGCCTACTAGGCAAATGTAAGACTTAAACATTTGTCCCGAGGCATCATATTTGAACATGAATAAACATAATATTTATACATATAAATATTTTATAATAATTTTATCCACTTCTTCCCCAAACTTGATTAAAAAAAAAAGAAATTAAAATCTTCTCCCCCAAAATCTTCAAACCCAAAAAAACAATTTCATCATTTTCAAACCCAATCCAATTCCGTTTTACCAAGAAGTCCTATTGAACATCCAGTCTCTGGCTCGGGAAAGCTTTCTCTCACTCCTTGCAGGGACCGAGCATTCTCTGCTTCCCCCCTCTGTTCGTAACCGGAAGTAGCGGCTTTGAAATAAAGGGCAGCAAACCTTTTCCCTCCACTACTGTGTGCTACTTCTGCCGCTACCGGTTAACCCGGGGAAGTCATAAAACTACATCGTTTTGTTGATTCACCCTTCCTGCCCAAACTGATTTTGCAGTCGTTGATCTGAGAAAAGAATCAAGTGATTTTTCCTGGTAAGTTGAAGATTTTCCTCTGTAATTTATTGTAGTTGTTGTTTGTTAATTTTGTGTGTTATGATTTCTATGTGGAACTATTTGATCATTTGAGATGGTTGAAATTCTGCAATTTATAAATTTTATGGATTTTTCTGGATGAAATTCGATGTTAACCTTTTCCCCTCTTTTTCTGAGGATATCCGCTCTCGAATTGAGCTGCATAAATGGAGCAATCCTTGTATTTATGTGAGACAGAGAGCGAGAGAGTGTGGATCGACTATATCCAATCGGTGAAAATCTGATTCTTATGTTCAAATTTTCACTGCTGTAGTATGTGTTGTCCTCTCTGTTTTCTTACTTATGGCTACTACTGTCGGGGACCAGATTTCTTAAAACAAATACCTATACATGTATCTGCATATATATATATATATATATATATATATATATATATATATATATATATATATATATATATATAGTGCTAATTCTGTTAAGCGGAATCGTGTTCTTGATGATCTTATATGTTTTGTATGCTAGCAAAATTATGTGGTCTATATATATGTAAATGATGCTTTTTTGCAGTGCGAACAAAAAAGCTTTTCTGTGGTCTATGGTCTGAGAAAGTCCACCAGGTTTTGCTATTGTATCATCAATTTCTTGCCATGATCTCTCGATCACTTTGTAACAATTCTCACTTTCACTCTATTATTTTTGGGCACAAGAGGAAGTAAAGATCAATCAAATATTTAGGGGTATTTTAGGAATATATTTAAATGAGTCGAGGAAATATTGCATTTGAAATCTTAAAATTGACAGTGAAAATTTATGTTTGTTGTGCATAATTAAATTGTAGATGTCATATCATTGCAAGAAAAAATTGATGGTTTTAATATTATACTGTATACAATATGAAGTATTGCTTGGGGGAAAAAATGCACTAGAAGTAGATTGTTATATATTGGTACTTTTCATTTTGTTAGCAATTATCAATTGTGGTTTATGTCAGCAATCCATGTTTCTACTATTTCTGCTGGATATGCTTTGTTTGCTGCTGTAGCATCATACCTTAGATGCTTATTGACCAAAGCCTGGATTTTCTTTGTTACTGATCAGGTTTACTGCTACTTTCACCTTTCATACTTTATATTCTCAAGAGAGAGAGAGAGAGAGAGAGAGAGAGGCTGCAAATCTCTTATAAATTCAGATATTTTAGTCATTTATGTATTTGTAAATTCACATAATAAATTTTTTTGTTTACCTTTTCATTTACCTTAAATGTTTTCAGCTACAACCAACTATGAAATTATAAAACACAACAATATTATTGTTTTTCACATCACTTCAAATTTCGCTGCATTTATGGCTTTTCATTAACTAAATGTTTCGTTATTCCCTTTGTGTTTATCAGTGTTATTTCTGCTGGATATGCTCTGTTTGCTGCTGTAGCTTTATACCTTAGATGTTTATTGACCAAAGCCTAATTTTTCTTTGTTACTGATCAGGTTTGCTGCTACTTTCACCTTTCATTCTTTATATTCTCGAGAGAGAGAGAGAGAGAGAGAGAGATGCTGCAAATCTCTTATAAATTCAGATATTTTAGTCATTTCTGTATTTGTAAATTCAGATAATAAAAATTTTTGTTTACCTTTTCATTTACCTTAAATGTTTTCAGTCTGTAGCACTCATAGCTACAGCCCTAACTCGATTATTTCCTAATAATTGCTGTACCTCACAAGTCACATTAATTGGTTGACCAACAGTATCTCGGCCTTTAACTACCAGAGCGTTATAAATATTAGGCATCTTGCCCGGCGGAAAGGCTACATCTAGTACCGGGCCGATGATTTGGATGATACGACCTGGGTTTTTTTTTTCAGCGTGGAAACCCCAGAACCAGAAGTAGTAGGATTAATTCTCATAATAATAAATAAAAAAAATATGTCGAAATTACAGCCAGATATGAAATTATAAAACACAACAATATTATTGTTCTTCACATCACTTCAAATTTGGCTGCATTTATGGATTTTAATTAACGAAATGTTTCGTTATTCCCTTTGTGTTTATCAGTGCTATTTCTGCTGGATATGCTCTGTTTGCTGCTGTAGCTTCATACCTTAGATGCTTATTGACCAAAGCCTGGGTTTTCTTTGTTACTGATCAGGTTTGCTGCTACTTTCACCTTTCATACTTTATATTCTCAAGAGAGAGAGAGAGAGAGAGAGAGAGAGAGAGAGAGAGAGAGAGAGAGAACCTGCAAATCTATTATAAATTCAAATATTTGAGTCATTTCTGTATTTGTAATTTCAGATAATAAAAAATTTTGTTTACCTTTTCACTTACCTTAAATGTTTTCAGTTACAGCCAGCTATGAAATTATAAAACACAACAATATTATTGTTTTTCACATCACTTCAAATTTGGCTGCGTTTATGGATTTAATTTAACTAAATGTTTCATTATTCCCGTTGTGTTTATCAGTGTTATTTCTGCTAGATATGCTCTGTTTGCTGCTGTAGCTTCATACCTCAGAAGGCTCAGATGCTTATTGACCAAAGCCTGAGTTTTCTTTGTTACTGATCAAGTTTGCTACTACTTTCACCTTTCATACTTTATAGTCTCAAGAGAGAGAGAGAGAGAGAGAGAGAGAAAAGATGCAATTCTCTTATAAATTCCAATATTTTAGTCATTTCTGTATTTGTAAATTCAGATAATAAAAATTTTTGTTTACCTTTTTATTTACCTTAAATGTTTTCAGTTACATCCAGCTATGAAATTATAAAATACAACAATATTATTGTTTTTCACATCACTTCAAATTTGGCTGCTTATGGATTTTAATTGACTAAATGTTTCATTATTTCCTTTTGTGTTTATTAGTGTTATTTCTGCTAGATATGCTCTATTTGCTGCTGTAGCTTCATACCTTAGATGCTTATTGACCAAAGCCTATGTTTTCTTTGTTACTGATCAAGATTGCTGCTACTTTCACCTTTCATACTTTATATTCTCAAGAGAGAGAGAGAGAGAGAGAGAGAGAGAGAGAGGAAAATGTTAATTGAATAAACAGTTGCTCCACTGGTTTGTTGGGATTTTTCTGTAGTTTTACATCTTATGAGTAAGAGTCAAGTTTGATAAAGCTGTATTCTTGCGTCTCTCTCTCTCTCAACCAGACTTTTCAAATGAAAAGATACATTATTATGTTATCAATCTTTAATATTTTCTAGTTTAATTTAATTTTTCTGTCTCATTCAAATGCACAATCTATTATCAGGTTGTTTGGTTGAAGGCAATAAATTCTTGGCAACTAATTAGACAACGTTTAGTGTTTCATTTAAATTATACTTTTAAATTAAGTCATCAATTAGTTTTGTTAAGTATAGTAGAGTGTCCCAATTATCTTTTGTACATTTGTGTTTCATTTTTTGTTATTTAGTAGTTTGCTTATAATTAATATATAATTTGTTTTGTAGATTTAACAGGTTGTGATGTGGTGCTATATGGAGTAGTAGATCATAATTTGCAGTGACATTTATCTTTAATTAGTTTGTGACTTTTAGAAATGACTATAGTAACCATTAATTGGATACTTTGTTTTTATTTGTTATAATTATGTTGAAATTTTTTGTGGACTAAGTACATTTTGTAGCGATGTTTATTAGTTTATAATTTTGGATACATTCGTTTTGTTTTAAAAGTTTGGATATATATAATAATTATAATAAAAAAATATTCAAAATGAAAAATAATTGAAAAAAAAACGCAAAAACAACAGTTCTGAAAGGCAACAATAAAAAAACTGTTGTTGTAACATTTTTACATAAATCTGTAAAAGACAAAATTTACGAACTGTTGTATTTAAAGTGTTGTCTTCATGGGTATAAATTGTCAAAACGTTGTCTTTGGTGTTATCATTTGTTTAGAAAGACAACGTCAACCGTTGTCTTTTATATGAAAAGACAACAGAAAAAATTCATTATCTTTTAGCGCCACCTTTAACAACGGTGGATTTAACAACAGTCATAAGTTTCAAAAGACAACGGAAAAAATTCGTTGTCTATTAACACTTTTGTTGTACTGCAATCTCCCTCTTTTTGTCTTTCTTCACAATTCCTTCAAGTTATATAAGTATCTACCCTTGCCTATAGAAAATAAGTATATCTCCCATGTCTTATGCATCTATCTAACAAAATCAGTTATAAATATAATTGCAAAACCTACAAGGTAAAAAAGAACAGCAAACACTACACCTGATGCCATAAACAAAGTCATTTCTCAACTAAACATAATAAAAGATGATAAACCAAAAACAGTTGTTGATACTAAGACTTGTTATGATCTTTAGTTAGCACCACCATCTCCATGACCACCATCATTCCTATGACCTTCATCGTCACCTCCCCCTAATTGGGAGAAAGGGATCTATGTATAGTTTGAAGGCGGATGATATGATCATCCAACACATGAATCTATTGAAGTAGGATGGAACGAAAGGCTAGTACCATCAACTCCTCAACTTACATACTTTCAGGTTCGAAAGACAAGTCATGAATCCAGGTCACTTCAGGATGACGATTGGCGTGTAACATAACAGGTTGAAAAATTGATATGTTTGGGAAATCCAAAATACACATCAGAGGATCGAACCTAAAGGCCTTCAGTGGTGAATAAGTTAAACAAAAGAGAGGGAAACAAAAGGATTCAAAGGTGTTTCCTCTCTGCTTCAGCGATAATTTGATCAAACATAATTTTGCCTAGGTTTATTTGAACACCATTTCCTATTCGACTTAACAGAAGACCTTGTTCAAGCGTAATCAAACTGGTGCTTTTGGATGGATACTAGCTATCAAAAATTATTTTATGGATGAGAGAGTATAGGGAAATGATTTTTCCATTTTTGGACTACATCACACATCAACTAAATAACGATATTGTAAAAATCGTCAATGACAGTGAGGGAAGCAACATTGTATATCCATAATTCAACATAAATGAGTTCTGGTGTGATGTGAAAAATTATCCCTCCCAAAAACACCTGGCCATATATAAGCGCCCCATTATGTCAAATCTCAAAAATCATGTTAGCATAGAATAGACGAATAATATCAAGAATATATGGCTAAACATATGAGATAGCACCTAACAAATTTCAACTTTGAATAAACTTATCCAGATTATAACGCCGAAAATTATTAAGATCAATTTGTCTTGCAGGAAGTATGTCTCTATCCTTACAATCATTCCATCTAGTCCGATCCTTATTACCATAAAAATCTTGCTCAACATGTCAGGGGTTACCAGAAAACCGAATGCTAGAGGGTGCTTTGGTTTAGGTACGGATGCTGGTGTTGGGGTTGTGCAGGATGTTGTGGTTTAAATGACATTAGGGATGATGACTAAGAAGCAGAGGAGCAACCAACTGGAGTTTTGCCTTATTGTTTTATCCCACGAAGATATTCCCATAAGATCATCTCTTCTTCTTTAGCAAAAATTTGGTGGGCCTTGGTGACTTAGGCAAGTCAACAACTGAATCACCATCGTCATAATCAGGTTCAGAAGTCGACATCACTGGAATCATCACCATATTCATCAATAATCTTATATGTAGTGTTAAAGTCCTCGTCTACCAAATGTAATGACAGTCGAGACTCAGGGCCAGTCTTGGAAGATTTTCTCGAACCTTCATCAATCATCTTGGAGGAGAGATGAATAGACTTTTGACTCAAAAACCCCCTTTCACCAAACTTTTGTTGGGTTTATCCGACTAGTCATATGTTTGACATATCATCAAGATCGACAGGATAAATTCTATCACCGGAAAAAACTGCACCCTCCGGCGATGGGATATGAAGAGACAGGGTATTGACCTTGGAGAATGTAGTTGAACGGTCACCTGTTGGCATTGTTGGTGCACAAATGGTGAAACATCTAGAGGTGAAGGATTTATGGATGAAGTGGTGGCATTGTGAAGAAGTTCAAGGATTTGGGCCAAAAATTCTTTAAGAGTTGTTGTCGGCCATGGGTTGATTTATGGAGGGATTCAAAATTTAGGATTTTCTTGGTTTATGTGAAATTATTTGGGAAGGAACTTGTTAGATGGGATATGGGGTTTTAATGACGTATGAAATCCCAAACAAATTGAATATTAATGAACAACATGCATATCCTCACAAACCCTTTAAACTCATCAAAGCTTAATTAGATATGCAGGGAAGAAGAATCAAAATGACATAGGTTTTGAAGAGTTAGTTGTAAATATATCAGAAGAAAGTTAACAGACTAAGCAATTAATACACTAGAGAGTAGTGTTATCCGAGACAGTTTATCGCATATTTCTATTTGATTGATTTTTTTATGGTGTTTTTATTTACACCACAATAACCTCTTTTCACACCACAAATGTCTTTTAAACAAAAATAATTTTATATTAAATGTCTAATTTATCCTTCTTCTCAAATCAGGAGAATTCTCCATTTTTTCATTAACCTTCTTTTTTACCCAGCGACTTTTTTTCATTAAACTTCTTCTTTACCTAGCCACTGTTCTACATTTGTTTTCTCAATCTTCTTCCGCACAAATTTGTTGTAAACATCACTTTCACCAATCCATAAAATTACGAAATCTCACCCTTGAACAAACACAAAAAGTCGAAATATTTCTTCTATTAAAAGCCCATTTGCTCCCAAATCCTAACTTGTGAATCTGAATTTCTTTTCTTTTATTATTTGTTGCTAAGAATTTTCAAATTCGTATATTTAGCCTGAGATAAAAGAACGAAGAAGAAGAACCGCAGAAAATATATTTTAAATATGATTTTGAATAATTTTGAATTTGCAGAAAAAGAAGGAAGAAGAGGAACCGCAGAAAATTTATGATATCACCTTCACCAATTCATGAAATTACGAAATCTCACCCTTGAACAAACACAAAAAGTTGAAATAATTTCTTCTATTAAAAACCCATTTGCTCCCAAATCCTAACTCGTGAATTTGAATTTCTTTTCTTTTATTATTTGTTGCTAAGAATTTTCAAATTCATATATTTAGCCTGAGATAAAAGAAGGAAGAAGAAGAACCACAGGAAATATATTTTAAATATGATTTTGAATAATTTTGAATTTGCAGAAAAAGAAGGAAGAAGAAGAAGCAGAAGTTTTATGATAACTTTTTGTTAAGAGTTATTCGTAATTTCATGGATTGGTGAAGGTGATGTTGGCAGCAAATTTGTGGGGAAGAAGATTGAGAAAATAAATACAGAACAGTCGCTGGGTAAAGAAGTGATTTGAGAAGAAGGATAAATTAGACATTTAATATAAGATTATTTTTATTTAAAAAATATTTGTGGTGTGAAAAGCGATTATTGTGGTGTAAATAGAAACACCTTTTTTTTATTTAAATATCAAATAAGGATTCCTGAATTTTGTCATATTTGTCAAGGTAGCATCATCCTAACAAGCATCATGGCCCCCAAGTTAATTTACGACGTAATTTGGGAAGATTAATTTCCAAAAAAAAAACTTTTGAAGTAGGTAACATCACCCTAGCATGCTGTGCCCATGGTTACTCAGTTTTTTGAAACTACTCAACTTATCAATATTTGACAAGGTAGCATAGTTGTAGCGAGCATCACGCCCCCCAAGTTATTCTTTTTATAAGTATCCTTATTTTCATTTAAATTCTAGCATATTTATCAATGTTTTGACAAGGTAGCATTGTCAGAGCAAGCGCTCTACCCCATGCTACTTTGTCGATAATCATTATCCAATTTTCTTTATATGAAATTGATCAAAATCAAATTTATAGCTAAAACAAATCTTAGAGAACAATCTAGTTTAAAAAATGAACAAAAAAAGAAAAGAAAAAAAACACTATTTACATAACTAAAATGTCGCCTCAAATGTTTATTCAATACTGAGTTTGAGGCAACATTTTAGTTATTGTGCCTTATATGACACACATACCGAGATATTTCCTGAGACTTGAAATTCTCTCAAAATTGAGGGCTTCTGTAAATATATCTGCAATTTGATTGTCAGTTTTAATATATTCCATCCAAATAATTTCCTTTTCTACCAAATCTCGAATAAAATGATGATGAATTTTAATGTGTTTTGTGTGAGAATGTTACATTAGATTTTTTGAGATATTAATAGGACTTAAGTATCACAAAATACTATAAGGATATCTCTCATATAACCATAATCTTTTCGCATTTCTTGAGCCACAATAATTGTGTGCAACACCCTCCAAATCCTATATATTCTAATTCAACAGTGGACAGAGATACATAACTTTGTTTTCAGCTGTGCCAAGAGACAAAGTTATTACCTAAGTTGAAACATCCTCCACTAGTGCTTTCCTTATAATCAATGTCTCCACCCCAATCAGAGTCACTAAATTTATCTAAATTTGTATTTGTATATTTTCTATACCATAATCCCAAATTAATAGTTATAGTTATGTACCTTATATGTGTTTACAACCTTCAAGTGGCTGGATATGGGACATAATTGGTACAGGGCACATACACATGTTGTTGGAATATTTAGGCCAAAGATAATTTGAATTGCAGAGCGGAAGTAAACAATTTAAATATTCCTATGATCTCTGTCTATACTTGCATATCTTCGCATATATAATTAAAAGAGAGTTTAACAATTATACCAAATGATCCACGTTCTTAGTGGGAATCCTTCGGATGACCGGGTTGCATGTTTGATCAAGGACGTTCTAGACCTTTTTTCAAGTTTATTCACACCCAACCTTGATGCGTAGATACACTGTATAGCTTGATTTTTGTATGCCTATATAGAACGAGATGTGTAATTTATAACTAAATTATAATCGAGAATGTCAACACATGAGAGGAGAGTGAAGAGATTGACAACACGATAGAGAGGGATCAGTTCCTCTTTGATGACCGCCATTTTCAACTTGTCTCTATTCTTGCTTTGGGAATCAATTTATATTGATCCACAAAGCTCTCCTCATGGGCTTAGAAGTTCTACTCCTTATGGGCTTAGAAATCGTACTCCTTATGTGTTAGGATTATCTCAAAGACTATACCCTATTTGGTCTTCTTGGGGTTAATTAATTCCTAGAATTAATTCACAAGCCCAAAAGACTACTCTTAATTAATTATTTAATGTTATTATTATTTAAGTCTAATTAATTATTTGTCCAACAAATAAATTATCCCAATAATTAATTATCTCCATGATTAATTAATTATTTTGGGCTCAAATAATTACTTTGTACAACAAATACTATCAAGCCTCATAATTAATTCATCCATGATTAATTAATTATTTATCTACATTCCCACATACCGAAATCTAGTTATGCGTGTGACCTCTTAGGTTCATCACTTCATCTAGTCCAAGAGCAAGCAATCCTATTGCAAGATTAATTAATGTAATTAATCAATCACCTTTGGATATCCAAATTCTTAGGTACTCAAGACATCCATTCATTCATATCTTGCAAAGACTACTAGAGGGACTCATGGGTAAAAAATGAATTCGACTTGCAAACATTTTTTCCATACTTACTATGCAGATATGGTTTCTTCACTTGATTCTATGATTAATGTCTAGGGTTTAGTAATTTAACATGGACCCATTATTTGTTGGAATATCTAGATCATAGATCATACGAAATATGCTTCAAAAGTAAATAATAAAAATTATTTCTATGATCTATGCCTATACTTGCATAGCCTTGTATACGTAATTAAAAATGGAGTTTAGCAATTATACCAAGTGACTCATGTTCTTAGCGGGAATCTTTCAGATGACCAGATCACACGTTTGATCAAGGATGTTCGTAACCTCTTCTGCACGTTTATCCATGCACAACCTTGATTGGTAGATACACGATGTAGTTTGATTCTCATATATCTTATTTAGAATGAGATTATTAATCTAGAACTAAATTATAATTAGGAATCTAAACACATGATAGGAGAGAGGAGAGGGAACGAACAAAGAAGACGAACGATCATGTTATCATTTCTTACACCGTTCTTGATGTTCTTGTTCTCATCTCTTCACCTAATTCAAGAGCAAGCAATCCAATTGCAAGATTAATTAATCCAATTAATAAATCACCTTTGGATATCCAAATCCTTAAATACTCAAGACATCATTTCGTTCATGTCCAACAAACACTACTAGAAGGACTTATATGTTAAAGATAAATTCAATGTGCGAACCTTTCATCCGTAGTTACCATGTAGATACAATTACTTGTCTCGATTATTTGATTATTTTCTAGGGCTTGGTCATTTAATATGGACCCATTATCGACATTAATAACTATAATAATCCTCATAGACTCTATCGATTTTCTCGTTGCAATTGCGGCTACTAAATAGTTCGAGTTCCTATGCGAGGTTAGTTCAATATGATCATTTGGGACGGACATCACCTTCACTTGGTGTCTTGGCACCAATATCCATGGAAAAGGATATGCACTTCTAAAATGATGTACCACTCAGTACAACCCTATATGAATACTACGATATCCCTTCTCGTAGATTCTGTGACTTGGAACATTTAGGATCTCAACTATCAAGGTTCATTCCAAGACTACAAACCCGTGGGTGACCAAGTTTCCTAGTTACCAAGATTATATCATTTCAATATCATATATAATGTACACATAAATAAATACAATAAAGAAGAAGTGTCTTAAACTTTTATCTATTTATATTCATAAAGATTATACTTGGAATATGTCTTTGAGACTAGCCTAACAGTTGTTTACCATGACACATATTCCTATATCCCACACTTGGCCCAAAGCTAACGACCCATATGCTTAAGACCTATCCTAAAGCAATACTTGTCAAAAACACTTCAAGGTAATGCTTTGGTTAGTGGATCTGCCATGTTTTCTACTGAGGCTACGTGTTGCACATTCACATCCTCTCTATTAATGATTTACCAAATCAAGTGATAAGACTTAAGTATGCACTTGGATTGTTGATGAGATCTCAACTCCTTGGTCTGTGCTATCGCACGTACACCAATTGATTGTGCACTGCTAGGTACCAGACTCAATTCATGGATGTAGTTCTTCATCCAACCAACTTCCTTGATTGCATCAGATGAAGCTATATATTCTACTTCAATGGTAGAGTTCACGACAAAGATAGTTTGGCTAATCGCCAACTACCGCCCCACCAATGAGTAGGAATAAATATCCAAAAGTGGAATTGAAACCACCCATATCGGAATGGAAACTTGAATCTGTAAATCCTTCGATGACCATCTCTTCTGCCCCATACATTGAGAAATTATTTTGAGTCTTTTTTAAGTACTTGAGTATGGTCTTCGCAGCTTTCTAGTAGATCTTGCCTGGATCATACGATGTGATAACCTGAGTTTTTATTGTATTGTTAGAATTACTTTTATGAAAGTACTAATGATCATGATTTCATGATTTTATAATCATTCTATGATTTAATTTGCAACTTATGAAAATATTGCAATTAGATAATATTTTTATAATGATATAATTTTTATATGGAATGAAATTGAGAAAAAGCATGATTAAGTTATTTGATTAACATTGGGCCATGATTTGAATTTATTAAGCTATAATTGAGCTTAATAAAATTAGATTTAATATTAAAAGTCCAAGTTCCAATAAATTAGGGTATATCAGTTTGGGATTCTCCAATTGAGGCGCCATCGTTTATTCAATATATTTCTTCCTTCTTTCTTCCTTATTTCTTCCTTTCTTCCAACTTCTAGGTACTCTTATTGTTTAAAAACTTGAAAGTCCTATTTATGCATCTCCCAATTCTATGAAATTTTAATATGTTGTTCATTATTTAAATTTTGAACCACGGTTAAAATTTTAATATGATTTGATATCTATTCTATTTCATATGAATTCTCTACCACTCGATATCCAGATTTACAAATTATAATGTTTCTGATTTTAAAATTCAGAATATATGGTTTAGATATCCAAATCCATTGAATGTTTAATATGTTGTTCATTCCTATGATTTAAGTCATGTTTCAAATTTCAGGTCAATTGGATATCGATTTTATTTTATATAAATTTTCTACTAATCTGATTTAAAAATTCAGAGTATAGGGTTATAGTCATCTAAATCCCTTCAATTTTGAATATGTAGTTTTTTCTTAGTATTCAAATTCAATTTAAAATTTTCATCCCAATCAGATAGCTACTTTATTTTATATAAATTATCTACAATTCAATGTCCAGATTTACAAAATCCCATGTTTCTGATTTGAAAATTTAGAATATTTGTTACAGTTATCCAAATCTATTGAAGTTTTTATATATCATTCGTATATGTGTTATTTATTTTTCATAAAATTTCCAAGTCAATGCCGCTATTATTTTATGAGTTATGATATTTTTCCTATGGCTGTGCAGAATTTATAGCTTCCACTATTTCGATTTCAAAAATCCAAAATATATAGCAATTTTTCTCAGAAAGATTCGAACTTTTTATATGATACTTTCATATGATTCTAGTTTCTATATTTCAAAATTCATCCTTTTCCTCCATATATTTTATGATTTATAAAATATTCATTGATTGTCGTGCAATGAATAAACACATCGAATAGTCATAAAATCTTCGTTTTAAGTACGATTTAGCTCAAGTAAGTGGCAAAATGTCACAAATTTCATCATCTATAGTTTGGTATTGATAAAATGGAAGTTTCTTATTTCTGTGTACTATACACAAACTTCGAGAGTAGAACGTGTTTGAGTTCAATAGGAAGCTCATTTTCACAACTTTTATAAAAGTTGGTCCTCATTTTCACTTCCTAAAATCTTCTAAATTAGTTTATAAGATTGTAAAACTTTCAAGTTTCTCTTACTGGTTGAGTAAAGCTCTCCACCATTTTAAAGACACTAATAAAAAGCATTTTCCTATTGTAGGAGCACCAGAGGTCTAAGGAACTATAGGACAAACTTGATTAAAAGTAACAACAATTAGTGCCTGTCTACAAGGTGGTGATATTCTCACACTAATCATGTGTCTTGGTTTGTTAAATTACCCTATAGAGTAATATGCATGATTATATGGCAATTATGAATGATATGCATTAGTATTGTGAATGTTAAATGCAACATGATGTTAGTTTGTGACATGATTCTATTAACAGAATGTTTGACATATATATGTGGTTTCTTATCTGCTAGAATTGTGGTAAACCCGCACAATGTGTAAGGTATATGGATAATACCGTATATAGATATGGCTAAGATTTGCGGGAATGACCCGTACAAGATCCTGATCGAAAGATCACTTCGGGTAGCTCCCGAACTCATGATGCTCGAGCGGAAAAAAATACTTCCCAAGCAAGATTAATGTGCTCTTATGTGTACTATAATAAGCATATAATATACATATTACTGGGTTTTCATGATTTATGGTCATGTGTAAGTGCTTCAATCTACAATGTGCTTATATGCGATTATCATTGTTATATTTTCAGGTGTATGAGCTCTTGTGGGTAAAAGAGTTAGCCTGCAGTGTATTTTCCAACACTCACCCCCTCACCTTTTTCAGATATAGAGGTCAGGAAGGATGAGTTTGGCCGTGTTTCGACTCCGACTATGTAGGCTTCTTCAATTAATCAAGTGTTTTAAAATTTAATTGTTTTATCAAAACTATTTATGTTGTGTAGTGAGATTTTGTACGAGCTATATTATGTTTATTTTGCACCATATGATTTCTCAACTTAACTTCTTTCTTTTAAAGTAACATCTTTTGAAATATTTAATTTAAGTGTCAAGTAGTATTGTTCCAAATGTGAATTTGGGAGGTTACATACTAATAGAGTCTAGCCACTCCAAGTGCATGCGCTACATCTAATCTAATACAGAGAATTGCATACATGATACACCCCATTGCCGAAGCATATGGGATACACTCCATCTTCGCTCTCTTCTCATCTATCTTTGGGAGATATATTCTTGGAGATAAACATGCCATGTTATTTTGAAGATCGTCTCTCATGGAATTTTCCATCCAGAAGTGTTGGAAAATCTTATCAATGTATTGGGTTTGGGAGAGTCTTAGCAATCTCTTCGAGCGGTCTCAAAATATTTTAATGCTTATGACAAAATTTGCATCTCCCAAATCTTTCACAGAAAACTAGCTAGATAGCCACTTCTTGCTTGAGTTCATCTCTTCTTTATCTAGTCTAATTAGAAGAATGTTATCAACATAAAGTGCTAAGATTTGCACCAAACTCTCACTAGCCTTCGTGTACATACATGGTTCATACGTGTTATTGATGAACCCATAGCCCTTTATGACTTCATTAAATTATATGTTTCAACTCCGGGAAGCTTTCTTAAGCATATATGGGTTTATTAAGCTTACAGACCTTGTCTGCACTCCTACAGAATGTGAACTCATTGGTTGGTCCATGTAGATCTCCTTCTTAATGACTCCATTAAGGAATAAAGTCTTCACATCCACTGCCATATCTTGTAGTCATGATATGCAGCAATGACAAGTAGAATCTAAATAAACTTAGGCATAGCTACAAGAGAGAAGGTTCCTCAAAGTTAATTCTCGGCCTTTAAGTATAACCTTTAGCTGCTAGCCCTGCCTTATGCATGGCTACATTTGCATACACACATAGTTTGTGCTTAAATATCCATTTACACCCTACAAGCTTTGCCCCCAGAGGTAAATTGACTAGCAGCGAAACTTGGTTCGAGTGCATGGAGTCCATCTCGACATTCATGGCCTCTTACAATTTCCCAGAGTTTTTGCCCAATAAGGCTTCCACATACATCCTTGGATCACCATTTGCCTCTTCAATCTCACTGATAAGGCCTAATGTATCTTTCTAGAAGGCATGAAACCCTTTCTTATCTACTCGGAAGGTGTGTATATGATTGTGAAGAAAGTTCAGCTACTTCGACAACTTGTGGTACTGGTGCTTGATCATGAGCCCGCTTAAAATCCACCCATTGTTCTAAACTATTCCTATCCAATGGAATCCGTTCCTCTGGAAATTTTCCATTTCTAGAGATGAACAATATCCAATCCTTTGGATCATATATCCCGCCATTTCCTTAGGGTATACAAACTTACACAATCTAAACCTTGAGTCTAATTTGTCACTAACCAGCTGCTTGACATATACATCGCATCCCCAAATCTTTAGGTAAGAGCAAATGGGAACCTTCTTCTGCCATAACTCATAAGGGGTCTTTGAGACCGACTTTGAAGGTGCTATATTTAGTAGCTTCATTGTCGTCTCGAGAGAATAACCACAAAAGAATGAAGGATGATTGACTAAAGCTATCATCGAGCGTACCATGTCCATTAGTGTGCAATTTCTCCTTTCGAAAACACCATTTAGTTGTGGAGTGTAAGACGGAGTCTACGATTTATGTCTGTACTTGTACATCCCCGTATATGTAATTAAAAAAGGGATTTTAGCAATTATACCAAATTGATTCATGTTCTTAGCAGGAACCCTTCAGATGACTGGATCGTATGTTTGATCAAGGACGTTTGTGACCTCCTGTCAAAGTTTATCCACACCCAGCCTTGATGCGTAGATACACAGTGTAGTTTGATTCATTTATACCTATATCAAATGAGATGTAAATCTAGAACTAATAATATAATCAAGAATATCAATGTATGAGAGGAGAGAGGAGAGATAAAGAAAATAAGAGAAAGAATAACCGATCCTCCTTAAATATGCGGCGTTCTCAATTAGTTCCCATTCTCACTTTGGCGATCAATTTGTATAGATCCCTTAATCTCTCCTTATAAGCCTAGTTCCTAGTAGGGTTACAGGTCCCACTCCTTATGTGTTGGGCCTATCTCCAAGATAAGGCCTTAAGTTGTCTTCTTGGGTTTAATAATTCCTAGAATTAATTCATAAGCTCAAAAGACTACTCCCAATTTGTTATTAAATTCTAGCATATTTGAGCCTAATTAATTATTTGTCCAACAAATAAAATTAGCCTAATTAATTACCTTCATGATTAATTAATTTTTGGGCTCAAATAATTAATTTGTTCAATAAATTTTATTTAGCCCAATAATAAATAGTTCAACGTACCGCTTAGTGCAAGCCTATCTGCATGTTATGATATATCTTTTCGTAGATTCTACAAGTTTGAATATTTAAGATCTCAACTACCGAGATGTATTCCATGACCACCAACTCATACATGACCAAGTCTCCTAGTTACTGAGATCATGAGATTTCAATATTATAATTGCACATATATTTGGAGTGGCTAGTCGCTATCAGTTCGATATGAGCGAGGCCCACTAGAAAGTTGCAAGCACCATTCTCAGGTTCTTAAGAAAGCCTGTGAATCTTTCTTAGTGTACTGGATAGATAACTTTGTCATTGAAGGATTTACAAATTCAAGTTTCTAATCCGATGTGGATGATTATAAATCCACTTCTGTATATGTATTCCAACTCAATGGCGGGGTGATCAGTTGATGATTAGCTAAGCAGGCCACCATTGTAGACTCTACCACTGAAGTAGAATATATAGTTGCATCAAATGTAGTCAAGGAAGATGTTAGGATGAAGAACTTCATCGAATAATTGGGCGTGGTACCTAGAAGTGCCCAACCGTTTATGGTTATTTTAATTTTTGTCCCTTTATAAATTTGTTTGCGTCATAGGTTTAATATATTATTTTTTTATATTGTTGTTAAAAATTTATGCACTATTTCTAAAAAAATCTTATATCGAGTTGGTATCACTACGTGTAATACAATTTGAATAGACAGTGCATCTAAAAATATAACTCAGTGTGGAATTGGAGAAAACATTGAGCTTAGCACGATGACATACCCATTTTTTAGAACACTTTCAGTGACATTACGAAGAGTACACTATATCAGTTATTCTTTGAATTTTTATAAATGGTATATATTTGATTGTGATATTTAAGATAATTATTTATAACTTTTGATTGCAATGGTTGGTCGGGTAACTTTTTAATGGGATATGATTCAATATTAAATTTAATTAGAGCTCCTCAATTTAATCTATCTATAGTAGTTAATCAACCTCTTGTGTTTGAATGTATTAATACTTCTTTGGTAAAATAAAATTGAGGTTCTAATTTTTGTAGGTACTTTAACTAGTTCTTAAATTATACGCATCCATGTGATCAGCATGAGGGAAACTGTACATTTGACTGATTCCTTAAATCTCTCTTACAAGGCCAAATGAGGGTCCGTTGATTATGGTGGAACTAGTTTGAGATTAGTGTAGTGACAACACATAATTCGTTCACCCACAGACTAATCTATTGGGATTAGATCTTTAAATCTCCTGTAGTTGCCATATCCAATGAAGACATTGCGCAAGGCACCGAGCCAAAACATAAGAGATGATAATATGGCCAACTAATCGACTGAGTCCGTAAGGATAAATATATGTATTAATGTTGATTATGGGTCTATATTAAATGATCAAGCCCTAGACATTAATCGGAGAACCAAGCGAGTAGACTCTATCTACATGGTAACTATAGATGAGAAGGTTTGCATGTCAAATTGTATTTTGCCTATGAGTCCCTTTAGTAGTGCTTGCTGGACATGAATGAATGGATTTCTTGAATACCTAAGGCTTGGGAAATTCAAAGTGATTAATCAATTATGGATGGATTAATTGCTTGACATTAATATTTGGATGAATTAATTATTAGGCTAAATAATTTTGTTGGACAAATTAATTATTTGAGCCTAAGTAATTAAATGATCATGGAGAGAATTAATTATTTGGCTAATTTTTATTTGTTGGACAAATAATTACTTAGGCTCGAATAATGCTAGAGAATTAAATAATTAATTGGTAGTGATTGTTTTGGGCTTAGAAATTAATTCTAAAAATTAAATAGATCTCAAAGAGAAAACTAAAAGGCCTAGTCTTGGAGATAGGTCCAACACATGGAGATGAGGACCCCTAAGCCCATGAGGAGACCTTAGGGATCAATATTAATTGATCCTCAAGGATGATGGCCGAACATGCATAGACGCAAGAATAGGAATCTCTATCTTCTCTTCTCTCATGTGTTGAGATTTCTTGTTATATTCTTAGTTCCAAATTATTCATCTCATTCTATATTGATATACAAGAATCAAGCTACATCGTATATCCACACATCAAGGCTGAGCATGGATAAATTTACAAATGAGATTTCAAACCTCCCTGATCAATGTGCAATTCGGTCGTTGGAGAATTCTCGGTAAAAAGTGAAATTGCTTGATATATTATTAAACATTTAGTTATAATTATGTATGTAGGGTTGTGCACGTTTAGGCATAGGTCGTAGAAATAATTTTAATTATTACTTCCGCTGCATATTTCATATGATCAATGGCCTAGATATTCCAACACCTAAGGGGTCACACATTTAACCAGATTCTGGTGCGTTGGAACAGTGATAAATAATTAATTAATCGTGGATGAATTAATTATTAGGTTAATGATATTTTTTGGACAAATTAATTATTAAGCTTAAGTAATAAATAATCATGGAGAGAATCAATTATTGGGCTAATTTTATTTGTTGTACAAATAATTAATTAAGCCCGAATAATGTTATAAAAATTTGGTATGACACTACTTTATATCTGTAGCATCCCCATTTTCTTGACTATTTTAGGCATTATTATTTATAATATAAACATGCTATTAATGGAATTTTTTAAAAAAAATTATCATGAGCGAAAAATAAAATAAAATAAAATGAGTCATTACTTATATCTAGTCTTACCTTAATCACATTAAACTAAATTAATAATTAAAAAATCACTTTATAAAATCATAAAAATAAACCATACAACACTTTACATTCCTTTAAATATAATTTTCATGCTTGAGAAAGTTTTTCATAAATTGCAGCGGAATAGTATAATAAAACTTGGAAAGATTGCACATGATCAATAAAATTTCATTATCCTATTATGTATCTAAATAAGTAGAATACAATTAAGCATAAGAGTTTTCAATTCTCATTTCATGTATGAAGAACATCACATAAGTACTTAGAGTCTGTAAACCAATAATAAAATCCTAGAGGTTTATAGAGCATATCAAATCTTAAACTAACTATCAGTATCCAATACCAACAATTAATAATACGAAACCCTAATGATTCCCTAATAACATGAAGGTTAACATAAAATAATATTCATATGCTTCACGACTCCGCCTCGAGTCCATCCATATATTCCAATTCAACATGAAGGTTCAAATAAGGTGAGGGGAGATTCTTTTGGCTCGTGGAATATCATACATGTTAATTTTAATCACATAGACGAAGGCATATCATGAATAGTCAATTATAACTTGAACTTGTAAACTTGTGGCCTGAAGAACATGTACTTGAAAATGTTGATCAACAACATGTATCTTGTAAACTTGTGGCTTGTAGAACATGTGCTTAGAAATGTTGATTAGCAGCATGTATCTGGTAACTTGTAAACATAAAAGACATCATCCATATATTTCAAATAATGCAATTAAATTAATAAGTAAGAAATACCATCTTGATGATGCGTGAATGAAACTTGAATTTATGCAGTTGTCCTATCACCGAGCTTTAATTCCTCTTTGCTTACAAATATAGAGACCGTGTATTAATATATATACATATGAAGAAGATATCATAAGTAAAGATAATTAAGTAATTGTGGCTTGAAAAAGGGAGAGAAGGGTTCTTTCTGGTGATTTTTGGGTATCAAGGAGGAAGAGGGAGAGAAATATGTCTGGTGATTTTGGGTTCTACAGCCGGAAGAAGAATATGAGAGAATATTTTTTCTTTCTTTACCTTCTAAAATATGATTTCTATGTGTGTTTGGAATGATTTTGGATATATCATATCATAATATAATGGTTGTTGCAGTTTAAAATTCAAAATTGATCCGAGAGATTTAGTGGGAAGTTAATCCCATCTTTTCTCTAGTTTGTTGTAACCACCATCCATTTAGTAAAACGTTAATCCCATCTTTTTAGGGTTCTGTTGAAACCACTAGCCATTTAGTGGGAAGTTAATCCCATCTTTCTTAGGTTCTGTTGTAATTACTCGATATGGTTCAAGGTTTGGGCCTAGATATATAACTAGGAGGATTGGGCTTAACTTATGGAATTAATAAGTATTTGGTCTTTAATAATTTGGTCTCTATGGGCATGATTTGGTCAAAGATGAAAAATATGGAGCTAAATCAAATTTAAGATTAGAAATCATGGGACTATAAATGAGTTCTTTCGAATGGAACATAAATAATGTTCGACCAAACACTTTCAAATGGAACATAAATAATGTTCGACCGAACAAAACAATAAGGTCAACACTATAAGACAAATACATGTATTTATATATTTTTGAAAAAATATTATACATGTAATTTTTTGAGAGTGAATACCATGTGACAAAATGTTCATGTCTTCCTTTTATGATTTTATATTTCTAATGCCAAAAAAAATGTCTAACCTGTTAATCATAGTGTGATTTGAGATGTAAAGAGATTTAACATTTGCGGTGAATAAAACACCCTAATCATCTTGAGATAGTCTAATGTCATGAAGTTAATAATGTGTGTATACTTGTACGAATGTCTTGTAGAACATACTTATAATACTTTTAGTGGATACATAACATGCTTATAAATGCTTAGAAAAAACTTTAAACATGCAAAAACTTAGAACATACCTTGAAACTAACATGGTGAAGCGGAGATGGACAGTGAGACATTAATCTTTATTCTTAAGTAAACATATTAACTTTAAAATTCAAATATTACAGTGTAAAAGAAATTTGAAAATAAGTATTTACTTGACTAAAAATATATATATATTTGTATTATTTTATTTTTACTCTAAAAGTAATTTTGACAAAAAAACATTAAATCAAGTATACATAATCCTTGTGCTCTGATACCAACTGTAACAACCCCTACTTTCCTATATGTTTTTTTCACATTTTTTTAATTTAAATATAAGAATTCTATTTTCTGCAAAATTGTAAATACCTAAAGTAACTTAAAATTTGGGGCCGTTAGAAATATTTTATCTTTAAAGACATTTAATGGTCACAAATAAATATGAGGTAGTAATACCTCATCAATTTGACATTAATAATAACTAAAATATTTTATGCAGAAGCAAGATCAATATAAATTAATACTGACCAAAATATATAAATATATTCAAAATAAACCTTATATATAAAATCATTATTCTTGAGAAAATTCATTATTAAAACTTTAAAATAAGCTAAAGCATCTTAAGACTTATTCTAAATCTTAATTTCTAGGTAATAAAATCACATTACAATTTTGACAATGAAATATTTTTCTAAAATCATAATAACTGAATAACTTTAATAAGATTACATTAATTTTCAAAAATCTCCCAAGAACAAGATTTTCATAAATAAATGGAAGCAAGTCACATACACATAGACTTCAATTCTTCAAAATCATATTCATAAAGACTTTAAATGAAATAATATATTCCAAAAAAAGTATTAGAATCATCTTTCACTCATCGTACGGAATAATTGTCCGATCTCGCCTCTACGAATAGCTCCTTAATCTAGAATGGTGAAATCATTAGGGTGAGCTACCTCCAGCTCGTAGAGTTTAAATTGTTAGACTTAAATACCGAGAAAGTAAGCAAGATATACAAGAAAAATGTGCATATTGTTCATAACAATGTAATATTGTTGGATCAACTAACGGATTACATGATTGGATTGACTAACGGATCACATGGTTGGATTGATGAACGGAACACATGGTTGGATTGAATAACGGATCACATAGTTGGATCAACTAATGCATCACATAATTTCACATAGCATATATATAGAGCAAAGCATTTTAAGCATTTAAATTTGACAATATTGAAATAAAAACCCCACCTTAAGTAATTATGACTTGAATGGTAAATGCGTGGATGAATATATCTTAAGCCTTGTAACCTTGATTGCCCGTAACTCCATGAGATTAATGCACCTTATTCTTTAATAATAGAAAATCGGGAGTGGGAGTTCTCTTTGGAATATTAACACTGATATTTGAACGTGTAGAACTTGGAAAAATTTTAAAACATATGGGAACAAATTTCAAAGTAATAGGAAATTATTCAAACGTTTTTATTCACTGGTAGCAGCAAATGAATATTTAATACTTCATAAAATACACGGAGGAAAAATATAAAATTTAACTGTAGATACTAGACTCATATGTAAGCCTCATATAGAAATTTTGTATTTTTCTAAGAAGACATGATATAGGTTTTGAATTTTTTAAATCGAAATAGCTGAAGTTGTAAATTCTGCACAGCCGTAGAAAAATATCATAACTCCTAAACTGAAAACTGAAAAGACTTGAAAATTTTATGAAGGATAAATAACATGTATAAAAACGACAAATTCAAATTTCAAGAGATTTGGATATTCATAATTATATATTCTGATTTTTCAAATAAAAAACATAGGATTTTGGAAATCTAGATGTGGAATGATGGAAAATTCATATAAAATAAACTAGATATCCAATTGAACTCCAATTTTAATCGTAGTTTTATGTCATAGAAATAAACAACATTCAACAATTTCATTTAGTTCGGAGATGTAGAAATAGGACTTTTGAATTTTTAAAATAAGAATAGCGAAGAATAAAAAGAAGGGAAAAGGAGGTTGAAATGACGATGATGATTCAATTGACCATTTAAAAGAAAAAAACATAAATAATGAATTGCTATATAAATTTTGCCTCTTCTCCCTTCTAAAGGTATTGAATTATTTAGGGAGAAAAATGACGGTGGTTGTCCGGCAGGCAGTCCACCAGAAGATTTACATCGTGAAGAAAAATACAAAAATTATATATATATATATATATATATATACACACACACACACACCTTTGTATTATTGCTGAAGGGTTGTGTATTTATGAAAGGAGTAGAATCTGGCATATGGGGGGTACTGGTTTAATTAAGGGAGAAGACCAATCCCTTGAATCTTGATTCCTAATTTTTAGGAAAAAGATCATCTCCTTCCTTGTACCATTGTTGAAGTAAGAAAAAATTGACTAAAAGAATTTAGGGATCCCTTAATGATTTGGGCTGAAAATATTTTGAGCTAAAAATTATAAAAGCGGACCTACAAATCATTAGTCTCATTTATTTCGATTTGGGCCGAGAATTTATTAAAGGCTATATATATATATATATATATATATATATAAGTACATATTAATGATCCTTATTTAAATAGTTATAAAATCAGCCTTTAAGTTATGAGAATTAACTCTAACAAGTAATGTTATGCATGAAAATGAATAAATTTAACAAATAAATTATCACATAAAATGTCGGGCGTTACAAAGAGTTTGCACAAAATGTTGAATGAGAAGAGTTATGAAATAATAGAAATTGATCCTAATGACACGTGTTATGATGATGTTGATTTTGTCAAATATATGTTTTTGTATTGCACTATTATATATAAAAACATACATCTATAGTTTAACATATATCAATGCGCAATCAAATTAATATTTTAAATTTTATATAGATTATATTTGTGAATTTTTAATGGATGTAAAATATAACATTAATGGTTCTCTCTTTTTTTTTTTTTTTTTTTTTTGTAGCTTCTGAATATTGGGATATTGGAGATCCTATACATAGATGTGAACATTGTGGTGCCTCATTTTGGATTCATGAATGAACATGTCCAAACCTCAAATGCAAAAATCCTAAATCTGCACTATGTTGCATGAACAGCAAGGTATAACTTTCCCAATGAAGAAACAACATCAAATGTTATAAGATCTCCTACATGGTGAAAATGATCGAAGCAACCATTTCCTGAAAAATAGACATTCTTACAATAGTATGTTTTCTTTCACATTAATGGTCAAAAACTAACTTTTAATGGATAGTCTATTACTTCTTGATAGTGTGGGACCAAAATTTGTCCAACTTTGTATTTATGATATGGCCAATGAAGTTCAAAACCGTCTACACTCTGTCAGGTATGTTTTACAAATTACTCATGTTTAATTTTTTTATCATTTCATTTAAAATATATGGATTAAATTTTATACAAATTTCTTTAACTAAATTAACTATTAAATTTCATGTTTTACTGACGTAATGGAGAGATCAATGCTCATATTGTTGCAATAGTTGCTGATTTGAAAGATATGCTTGATTAGAGTAATGTATTGGTTAAAAGTTTTAGAATGGTTGGACAAAAGTTACAAGAAGGACATTCTGAAATAAGGTTGAGATTGTTAGTGTAACAACAAATTTCTTATGTGCAAAAAATAACGAGCAAGAATAATTGTGCAAATTGAATTTTATTACATCAAAAGAATGTGGATTATGATCTCCAATGTGTATCCTCCGATCCTTCTATTGAAGTTCATGTTTTGGTTGACTTTGAGATTTGATAGTGGAGTTGATAATTCAATCTTCTCTCCGATTGGGTTTGAATTATAGAACGTCAATTTGAAGGCTTGATAGCTTGACTTTGAATTTGACGTAATTTATAGTGATCTTCGTGAAGAACACCTTTGAATCTATGAAGAATGTCATTTGACTTGATAGGTTCTTGATTTGGGAAACAATGCCGATTGGAGAGACTTAGCACCTTGATTTCAGATCGAATATCGTTTATGGTGGAGTTCTATGAAAAATGCCTTGAATGCCTTCAGACAATTTTATCTTTGTTCTGGAATTCTTCAACTTCGGTTGTGGTGTGAATTATGGTAGAAAATAGGTCATTATTTATAGTTGTAGGATATGCACTATTTTCATATGCACATGATGAAATGACATGATTTGATTGGTTATTCACTTCCATACTTGTACGATATGATTTTTTATTGCCAAAAAAATAAGATTTGGACACTGGAAAATATTTGATTATCTCGTAAATATTTATATTAAGATGTCTATCATTTATCTACAAAGATAATTAAAATTGATTTTCATATTATATTTTACACATGTAACCGTTTGAAAATTTATGTGACTATAGTTAGGTAACAAAGGATGTGATGCGAGAAGATACAACCTTCCATCAACTTCTGAAGTTGTTGCATTGGTTGTTGGTGATTTTGAGGAAAATATGGGCGATTATGACATTTTTGTGGAGACTAAAGCAGGGCATCTTCAATGCATCAATAAACTTAATGCTTCATACATGGGCGTGCAATACCCTTTACTCTTATCATACGATGAAGATGGTTATAGAGATAATATATACAGATTTGTTTATTATATTTACTTGCAATCTAAAATGGCCAAAAATAGTTCATTTTATTTATGAAAGAGGCCTTAAACAAAAAGATCGACCAGTTATTATATTTCAAGTATTTAAAGTCAAACCTTGGCGGCATGATAGAAAATCTTCGTGATTTTCGGAATGTAAGATCAGGTAACATTGATCATTATAATAAAAGTTGATTTCATATATTTAATAATGTATAACAATTATTGTATCTATTGAAAGTAATTGTTTTTAATATTTCAATTATTAATAATTACTATTGTTTCAATTGCAGTTGTTTATACTGTTGAATTTCAAAAACCTTGTCTGCCTCATGCCCACATACTTCTCTAGCTTGACAACGAAGCAAGGGGTCCCTCAAGAAGTCATAGTAACAGTATAATTTCAGCTGAATTTCATGACAAGATATCTAATCCTAAATATTATGCTGCAGTATGTGACTTTATGATTCATGACCCATGTGGAGCCTTGAGGAAGTATTCTTCTTGCATGTTTGAAGAAGGAAGTTGCACCAAACATTTTTTGAAAAAAATAAAACACAAGTAGCTATATAGATGAGAATGGTTACAATGTGTGTAGAAGGAGAAATTCAAGGAATTATGATCCCTGTTGATTCTCATTAACTCAATGGACATATATACAAAATACAATGTATAATTGTAGGCATAAAACTAAGCTAATAATTAGGAAACTCATCATTTGAATTGACCACTAAATATATAAAATATATTTAACACACCCTCGTAGTCGAAGCGGGAGGTTTATGGACATTAAAACTATCCCAGAAATCCTCAAACAATACTAGTGGAAGACGCTAGGTGAATATATCTATAATCTGATACTGTGATGGCACATGAAGACCCCGGACCTGTTTGCAGGCAAACTTCTCTCTAAAAAATGAATATTTATTTCAATATGTTTAGTACGTTGATGTTGAACTCAATTTCCCAACAAACAAATTGCACTTACATTGTCACAATAACCAAGAGTATCCTTTTTTAATCGGACAATGCAACTCCAAGAGAAGATTTCAAAGCCAACACTACTCGAAGACAATATTTGCTACCCCACGATACTCGGCCTCGGTACTAGAACGAGATAAAGTGGGTTGTCGTTTCGACAACCATGACACCAAATTATCTCCCAAACATACACAATAACCTGACATAGATTGCCTCGTGTCAAGGCACCCACCCCAATCTGCATCAGCACAAGAGACAAGAGTAGAGAAAGAAGATGGGTATAGATGAAGCATGTGATCCAAATTACCCTTAACATACCGAATAACCCGATTGAGACCAGACATATGATCAACTCTCAGATCATACATATGTAGGTAAAAGTGAAATATTGTAGAGCCTCTGCAAGACTCTAAATAAAGAGTTTGATCGTCAAATGTAGAACTAGACGTAACACAAACCTTTGACTTGGTGTCAACCAAAGTGGGAGATAGTTTACAAGATGACATTTCGGCACGCTCAATTATTTCTTTGGCAAATTTGTGTTGTGAAAGAAGCATACCACCTTTATTTCGAGTCACATCAATACCAAGAAAATAATTCAAGGGACCAAGATCCTTCATAGCAAATTAAGAACTAAGAAGATCCATAATAGAGCATTGGAGAGTATCATAAGAGGCAGTAAAATGTAAGTCATAGCAGACCCCTTATTGTAAATGAACAATGAGTTGTCACATATGTTGTTAGTGAAACCAATAGATAGAAAAAAATCAATAAATCACATATACAAAGCCTGTGGAGCTTGCTTAAGCTAGTAAAGACTTACGCAAAAGACACACATAATCAAGATGGGTACGATCCCGATACCCCAAAGGTTGATACATGTATATTGTCTCCTGAAGCTCACCATGAAGAAAAATATTTTTAACCTCCAATTAATGAATTGGCCATGCTTGTGAGAGGAAAAGATAAAGCACAGTTTGAATCGTTGCCGGTTTCACAACCAGACTAAATGTCTCGCCACAATCAATATGAACATGCAAATTTTTTCCATCACCTACAAGACGAGTTTTATGCCTCTCAAACATACAATTAGATTTCACTTTGTGAGTAAAAATCCATAGACGAACTCATATTAATTAACATTAGATGGACGGGGCACCAACTCCCATGTCTTATTTTTAATAAGAGCATTATATTCATCATCTATAGCCATATTACAATTTGGGTCACAAAGAGCCGCCACTAGATTAGAGGCAAAGGTGACCTCATAACTATAGCCTGTAAATCATAATTTTTTTATTGGGTTTAAAAATATAATTTTGGCACTAGATCACGATTTGGGGCTACTAGATGGGACGAATGGAGAATGGAGGTGATTGGGGTCAGTTTGTGTTTGGGCCATGGATGGAAGAGTATTAGAAGGAGGAAGATGGGTATTTGATGAGAGAGGCGGGCTGTGAGAAGGAGAGTCAACAGAAGCAGTCGATGACCTTGCTATGGGCGGCCCAGCGAGACCGATGAGCATGTTCTCAGCTGGCTAGAATTGGGCTAACAGGAGGCAAATTCATGGTCACAATTGGAGGGACGTGCTGTGAGGAGATATTTGTGAAAGATGTAGGTTGATTTTGTAAATGGTAGAGAGTATATGGTGATATACCATCATCTAGAAAAACATAAGTATGAGAAGACGGTGTATGCAATTTAGCAAACGGAAAAACATGCTCATCAAAAATTACATGGCGATAAATGATAATTCTATTGGAAGATAAATCATAACATTTGTAGTCACGATGATTCGGAGGATATCCTAAAAAAACACATGGAGTAGAGCAAGGTTGCAACTTGTTAATGGTAGTGGAAGGGATAAGGGGATAACACAAGCAACCGAAAAACCAAAATGTGAGAGTAAGAGGGATGTCGTTAGTAAAGTATTTGAAGAGAAGAAAAATTACTTAATTTCTTGTTTGGAAGAATATTAAGGAGATAAGTGGCCATTTTGCAAAGCATGATGCCAAGAAGAATGAGGAAGAGATGCATGAGCGAGAAGAGTACGAGTGATATTATTTATAGCTTGAATTGTTCTTTCGGCTTTACCATTATATGTCATTTGATTTACAAACTCCCAAAAAGGACCATTGTCAAATTCCCTCACATTGTCACATTGAACATTTTTTATATTTTGCTCAAATTGGGTGAAAATATGAGTCTTGAAAAAATTAAGAACTTGTTAAACACATCTGACTTTCTAGCCAAAGAAAAAATCCATAAAAAATTCGAATAACCATCCAACGACAACATATAGTATTTATGTCCTACAGAACTCAAAACATGGGATGACCGAAGATCACTATAAATAAATCAAAAGGCATAGTAGTACTAGAAGTCGAAGACACAAATGGCAATTTAATATGTTTTTCAAAAACACAAGAACGACAAATACTTGAACTAGAAAGTCGATTACAATCAATGCTTTTATTGACCCTATGAGCATAGAGAATAGGAACACCCCGGTGACCCAGTTGATCATGCGAAAGTGTAGGAGAGATAGCTAGAAAGGTGGAATGGGTAGCTTGATTGTTGATAGAAGAAGAAACAGGATAAAGGTCACATCGGCTCTCACATCTCATTATTGGCATCCTCATTTGAAAATCTTTCACAGAAAACCCAAATGGATCAAACTCAACTGTCACAAAATTATCAGTAGTAAACTTTCTAAAAGATATGAGATTTTTAATAAGTTTGGGGGCATGAAGGACGTCGTTTAAGGACACAGATGGATTAGGAGAAGGTAAACTCGAGTGACCATAACCAAGAATTGGAATTGAATGACCATTTCCAACAATAATAACATTATTATGATTGCTCAAATTAAAATAAGACGAGAAATTACCCAGTAAGGATGTCATGTGAGAAGTAGCCTTGGTGCCATGTACCAAGACTGATCCAGTTGAGTGAGAGTCATTGTATGCATTGCCGACTCAATATATGTCAGAGTTTAGGAAGCAGGCTACCCGAAGAAAGTCATATGAGCTTGCTATGGTCGAGGCCCTAAAATCCTTAGTTGTAGATGTGGGCCTTAAGCTGGATGAGTCCATCCCTGTGTAGGAAAGGGACAAGGAGGGGAATAACATATAGTTTTATAGACTCCATTATTTTTAGAATTTTCTAGGGGGTACCATCACAGTTTTTGAAAAATTCTTAAAACTTGACAAAACAGAAGTTCTCGCTTACAAAAAAAAAAATTCACAGAGTAATTTACTAGGTAGTACAACAAAAAATATTCGAAGTTAAGAAAATAAATGATTAACATATAATTTTCCAGACTCCTTTTTTTTTTGGAATTTTCAAAGAGGTACCATCACTGTTTTTGAAAAATTCTTAAAACTTGACAAAAGTGATGTTTTAGCTTAAAGAAAAAAAATTCAAGAGTATTTTACTTGGAAATACAACAAAAAATATTCAAAGTTAAAGAAATAAAGGATTAACATATAATTTTACACACTCTATTTTTTTAGAATTTTCAAAGAGGTACCATCACAGTTTTAAAAAAATTCTTAAAACTTGACAAAAGTGATATTTTAGCTTATAGAAACAATTTTCAAGAGTATTTTACTAGGGAGTACAACAAAAATATTTAAAGTTAAGGAAATAAAGGATGAACATATAATTTTATAGATTCCATTTTTTGACAATTTTCAAAGGGTCACAGTTTTTGAAAATTTCTTAAAACTTGACAAAAGTGATGTTTTAGCATACAGAAACATTTTTCAAGAGTATTTAACTTCGGAGTATACCAAAAAAATATTTAAAGTTAAAGAATAAAGGATTAACATATAATTTTATAAACTTTATTTTTTTTTTGAGAATTTTCAAAGGGGGTACCATCACAGTTTTTTGAAAAATTCTTAAAACTTGTCAAAAGTGAAGTGTTAGCATGTAGAAACAATTTTCAAGAGTATTTTACTAGAAAGTACAACAAAATATATTCAAAGTCAAGGAAATAAAGGATGAATATATAATTTTACAGATTCCATTTTTTGAGAATTTTCAAAGGGGAAAAATCCTAAAACTTGACAAAAGTGATATTTTCGCTTATAGAAACAATTTTCAAGAGTATTTCACTAGGGAGTAAAGTAAATATTCAAAGTTAAGGAAATAAAGGATGAACATATAATTTTAAAAATTCCATTTTTTTAGAATTATCAAAGAGGTACCATCACAGTTTTTAAAAAATTCTTACAACTTGACAAAAGTGATGTTTTAGCTTAGAGAAACATTTTTCAAAAGTATTTAACTTGGGAGGACAACAAAAAATATTTAAAGTTAAAGAAATAAAGGATTATAATATAATTTTATAGACTCCATTGTTTTTAGAATTTTCAAGAGGGTACTATCACAATTTTTAAAAAATTCTTAAAACTTGACAAAAGTCAAGTTTTAGCTTACAAAAATAATTGTCAAGATTATTTTACTAGGTATTACAACAAAAAAATATTAAAAATTAAGGAAATAGAAGGTTTATATAATTTTACATATTCCATTTTTTTAGAATTTTCAAAAAGGTACCATCACATATTTTAATATGTTCTTGACAAAAATGATGTTTTAGCTTACAGAAACATTTTTCAATAGTATTTAACTTGGAAGTACAACAAATAAAATTTAAATTTAAGAAAATAAAGGATTAACATATAATTTTACATACTCCACTTTTTGTAAATATTCAAAGGGGTACCATTAGAGTTTTAGAAAAATTCCTAAAACTTGTCAAAAGTGATATTTTAGCTAATAGAAATAATTTTCAAGAGTATTTTACTAGGGAGTACAACAAAAAATATTCAAAGTTAAGGAAATAAAGGATTAACATATAATTTTACCAACTACATTTTCTGAGAATTTTCAAAGGGGTACCATCACAGTTTTAGAAAAATTCTTAAATCTTGACTAAAGTGATATTTTAGCTTATAGAAACAATATTCATGAGTATTTTACTAGGGAATACAACAAAAAGATTTCAAAGTTAAGGAAATAAAGGATTAACATATAATTTTCAAAATTCCATTTTTTTTCGAATTTTCAAAGGGCTACCATCACAATTTTTGAAAAATTCTTCAAAGTTAACAAAAGTAATGTTTTAGATTACAGAAACATTTTTTAAGAGTATTTAACTTGGGAGTACAACAAAAAAATATTTAAAGTTAATGAAATAAAGGATTAACATATAATTTTTATAAACTCCATTTTTTTGAGAATTTTAAAAGGGTATCCTGAAAAAAATTTTGAAAATTTCTTAAAACGTGACAAAAGTGTTATTTTAGCTTAAAGAAACAATTTTCAAGAGTATTTTATGTGGGAGTACAACAAAAAATATTCAAAGTTAAGGAAATAAAGGATTAACATATAATTTTACAGACTCCACTTTTTGAAAATTTTCAAAGGGGTGTACCATCAGAGTTTTAGAAAAATTCTTAAAACTTGACAAAAGTAATATTTCAGCTTATAAAAACAATTTACAAGACTATTTTAATAAGGAGTACAACAAAAAATATTCAAAGTTCAGGAAATAAAGAACTTACATATAATTTTACAGATTCGAATTTTTGAGAATTTTCAAAGGGGTACATCACCGTTTTTGAAAAATTCTTAAAACTTGACAAAAGTGATGTTTTAGCTAACAGAAACATTTTTCAAGAGTATTTAACTTGGGAGTACAACAAAAAAATATTTAAAGTTAAAGAAATAAAGGATTGACATATAATTTTACAACCCCATTTGTTTGAGAATTTTCAAAGGGGTACCATCACAGTTTTTGAAATTTTTTTTAAATTTGATAAAAGTGATGTTTTAGCTTAAAGAAACAATTTTCAAGAGTATTTTACTTGGGAATACAACAAAAATTATTCAAAATTAAGGAAATAAAGGATTAACATATAATTTTACACACTCCATTTTTTGAGAATTTTCAAATGGGTACCATCACAGTTTTAGAAAAATTCTTTAAACTTGAAAAAAGTGATATTTTAGCTTATAAAAACAATTTTCATTTTACTAGGGACTGTAACAAAAAATATTCAAAGTTAAGGAAATAAAGGATTAACATATAATTTTACAGATTCTATTTTTTGAGAATTTTCAAAGGGGTACCATAACAGTTTTTGTAAAATTATTAAAAATTGACAAATGTTATGTTTTAGCTTACAAAAATAGTTTTCAAGAGTATTTAACTTGGGAGTACATCAAAAAAATTCAAAATTAAGGAAATAAATGATTAACATATAATTTTAAAGAGTCCTTTTTTTGAGAATTTTTAAAGGAGTACCATCACAATTTTTTGAAAAATTCTCAAAAGTTTATATAAGTGATGTTTTAGCTTATAGAAACATTTTTCAAGAGTATTTAACATGGGAGTACAACAAAAAATATTTAAAGTTAAATAAATAAAGGATTAACAATAATTTTATAGACTCCATTTTTTACCATCACAATTTTTCAACCATTCTTAAAACTAGACAAAAGTAAACTTTTAGCTTATAGAAATATTTTTCAAGAGTATTTTACTAGGGAGTAAAACAAAAAATATTAAAAGTTAAGGAAATAAAGGATTAACATATAATTTTACAGACTCCATTTTTTTAGAATTTTCATATGAGTGCCATCACTGTTTTTGAAATTTCTTAAAACTTGAAAAAAGTAATGTTTTAACTTACAAAAATAATTTTCAAGAGTATTTTACATTGTAGTACAACAAAACATATTCAAATTTAAGGAAATAAAGGATTAACATATAATTTTACAGAATCCATTTTTTTCAGAATTTTCAAAGGAGTACCATCACAATTTTTGAAAAATTCTTCAAACTTGACAAAAGTGATGTTCTAGCTTATAAAAATAATTTAAAAGGTATTTTACTTAGGAGTACAACAAAAAATATTCAAAGTTAAGGAAATAAATGATTAAAATATAATTTTACATACTCCATTTTTTTAGAATTTTCACAAGGGTACCATCACAGTTTTTAGAAAATTTCTTAAAACTTGACAAAAGTCATGTTTTAGCTTACAAAAATATTTTTCAAGAGTATTTTATTTGGGAGGACAACAAAAAATATTTAAAGTTAAAGAAATAAAGGATTAACATATAATTTTGTAGACTCCATTTTTTTAAAATTTTCAAGGGGGTACCATCAAAGTTTTTGAAAATTTCTTAAAACTTGACAAAAGTGATATTTTAGCTTAAAGAAAACAATTCAAGAGAACATTACTTGGGAGTACAACAAAAAATATTCAGAGTTAAGAAAATAAAGGATTAAAATATAATTTTACATACTCCATTTTTTGAGAATTTTCAGAAGGATACCATCACAGTTTTTAGTAAAATTCTTAAAACTTGACAGAAGTGATGTTTTAGCTTATAGAAACAATTTTCAAGAGTATTTTACTATAGAGTATAACAAAAAATATTCAAAGTTAAGGAACTAAAGGATTAACATATAATTTTACAGATTCCATTTTTTTAAAATTTTCAAAGGGGTACATACCATCACAGTTTTTGAAAAATTCTTAAAACTTGACAAAAGTGATGTTTTAGCTTACATAAATATTTTTCAAGAGTATTTAACTTGGGAGTACAGTAAAAAAATATTTAAAGTTAATGAAATAAAGGATTAACATATAATTTTATAGACTCCATGTTCTTGAGAATTTTCAAAGGGGTACCATTGCAATTTTTTAAAATTTCTTAAAACTTGAAAAAAGTGATTTTTTAGCTTACAAAAACAATTTTCAAGAGTATTTTACTTGGGGGCACAACAAAAAAATATTCAAAGTTAAGGAAATAAAGGAATAAAATATAATTTTACAGAGTGCTTTTTTGAAAATTTTTAAAGGAGTACTATCACAGCTTTTTTGAAAAATCTTAAAACTTGACAAAATTGATGTTTTATCTTACAGAAATATTTTTCAAGAGTATTTAACTTGGGAGTTAAACAAAAAATATTTGAAGTTAAAGAAATAAAGGATTAATGTATAATTTTATACACTACATTTTTTTTTTCAGAATTTTCAAGGGGTACTATCACAGTTATTCAAAAATTCTTAAAACTTAATAAAAAAATAAAAAAATAAAAAATAAAATAAAAAAAGTAGTTTTAGCTTACAGAAACATTTTTCAAGAGTATTTTTCGAGGGAGTACAACAAAAAATATTCAATGCTAAGGAAGTAAAGGATTAACATAAAATATTACAAACTCCATTTTTTAAGAATTTTTGCATGGGGTGCCATCATAATTTTTTAAAAATTTTTAAAACTTGACAAAATTAATGTTTTAGCTTACAAAAATAATTTTCAAGAGTATTTTATTTTGGAGTACAACAAAAAATATTCAACTTTTAGGAAATAAAGGATTAACATATAATTTTACAAACTCCAATTTTTTAGAATTTTCAAAGGGGTCCATCACAATCTTTGAAAAATTCTTAAAACTTGACAAAAGTGATGTTTTAACTTATAGAAATAATTTTCAAGAGTATTTTACTAGGGAGTACAAAAAAAATATTCAAAGTTCAGGAAATAAAGGATTAACATATAATTTTACAGATTCCTTTTTTTGAGAATTTTCAAAGGGATACCATCACAGTTTTTGAAAAATTCTTAAAACATTTTCAAGAGTATTTAAATTTGGAGTACAACAAAAAATATTCAAAGTTAAGAAAATAAAGGGTTAACAAATAATTTTATAGATTCTATTTTTTTAGAATTTTCAAAGTGGTGTACCATCACAGTTTTTTGAAAAATTCTTAAAACTTGACAAAAGTGATGTTTTAGCTTAAAGAAACAATTTTAAAGAGTATAACAAAAAATATTCAAAGTTATGGAAATTAATAATTAACATTTAATTTTACAGACTCCATTTTTTTGAGAATTTTCAAAGGACCTATCAACACAGTTTTTAAAAAATTCTTAAAATTTGATAAAAGTAATGATTTAGCTTATCAAAAGAATTTTCAAAAGTATTTTATTTAGGAGTACAACAAAAAATATTCAAAGTTAAGAAAATAATGGATTAACATATAATTTTATAGCATTTTTTGAGAATTTTCGAATGGGAACTATCACAGTTTTTTAAAAACTTCTTAAAACTTAACAAAAGTGATGTTTTAACTTATAGAAACATTTTTCAAGAGTTTTAACATGGAAGGATAACAAAAAATATTTAAAGTTAAAGAAATAATGGATGAACATATAATTTTATAAACTCTATTCTTTTAGAATTTTCAGTTTTTGAAAAATTCATAAAATTTACAAAAGTGAAGTTTTAGCTTACAAAAATATTTTTCAAGAGTATTTTACTTGGGAGTACAACAAAAAATATTCAAACTTAAGGAAATAAAAGATTAACATATAATTTTACAGACTCCAATTTTTGAGAATTTTCAAAGGCAAACAATACAGTTTTTTGAAAAAAATTTAAAACTTGACGAAAGTTATGTTTTAGCTTACATAAACATTTTTCAAGAGTATTTTACTAGGGAGTACAACAAAAAATATTCAAATTTAAGGAAATGAAGGATGAACATATAATTTTATAGACTCCATTTTTTTGAGAATTTTCAAAGGGGCAACCATCATAGTTTTTGAAAAATTCTTAATACCTGACAAAAGTGATGTTTTAGCTTACAATAACATTTTGCAAGAGTATTTAACTTGGGAGGACAACAAAAAATATTTAAATTTAAAGAAATAATGGATTAACATATAATTTATAGACTCCATTATTTTAGAATTTTCAAGGGGGTACCATCATAGTTTTTGAAAAATTCTTTAAACTTGACAAAAGTGAAGTTTTAGGTTACAAAAACAAATTTCAAGAGTATTTTATTAGAGAGTACAACAAAAAATATTCAAAGTTAAGGAAATAGAGGATTAACATATAATTTAGAAGAATCTATTTATCGATAATTTTCAACGGGGTAACTTCACAGTTTTCGAAAAATTCTTTAAACATGACAAAAGTGATATTTTATCTTAAAAAAAAAATTCAAGAGTAATTTACTTGGGAGTACAATAAAAAATATTCAAAGGTAAGGAAGTAAATCAACATATAATTTTACAGACTCCATTTTTTGAAATTTTTCAAAGGGGTACCATCACAGTTTTTTGAAATATTTTTAAAACTTGACAAAAGTGATGTTTTAGGTTACATAAATATTTTTCAAGAGTATTTAACTTGAGAGTACAAAAAAATATTTAAAATTAAATAAATAAATTATTAAAATTTAATTTTGTAAACTCCATTGTTTTGAGAATTTTCAAAGGGGTGCCATCACAGTTTTTGAAAAATTCTTAAAACTTGATACAATAGCTTACTAAAATATTTTTCAAGAGTATTTTACTAGGGAGTACATAATAAATATTCTAAGTTAAGGAAATAAAGGATTAACATATAATTTTACAAACTCCATTTTTAGAGAATTTTCAAAGGGGTACCATCACAGTTTTTAAAAAATTCTTAAAACTTGACAAAAGTGATGTTTTTGCTTATTGAAAAATTTTAAAGAGTATTTTATTAGGGAGTACAACAAAAAATATTCAAAGTTAAGGAAATAAAGGATTAATATATAATTTTACAAAGTTCATTTTTTGAGAATTTTCAAAAGAGTACCATTACAATCTTTCGAAATTTCTTAAAACTTGGCAAAAGTGATGTTTTAGGTTATAGAATCATTTTTCAAAAGTATTTAAATTGGGAGTGCAACAAAAAAAATTAAGTTAAAGAAATAAAGGATTAACATATAATTTTATAGACTCTATTTGTTTGAGAATTTTCAAGGGGTACCATCACCGTAATTCAAAATTTCATAAAACTTGACAAAAGTGAAATTTTAGCTTACAGAAATATTTTTCAAGAGTATTTTAGTAGGGAGTACAAAAAAAATTAAAGTTAAGGAAATAGAGGATTAACATATGATTTTACATATTCTGTTTTTTGAGAATTTTCAAAGAGGTACCTTCACAGTTTTTTAAAAATTCTTAAAACTTGACAAAACTGATGTTTTAGCTTAAAGAAACAATTTTCAAGAATATTTTACTTGAGAGTACAACAAAAAATATTCAAAGTGTAGGAAGTAAAGGATTAACATATAATTTTACAGACTCCATTTTTTTAGAATTTTTAAAGGTGTACCATCACAGTTTTGTGAAAAGTTTTTAAAACTTGACAAAAGTGATATTTTAGCTTACAGAAATATTTTTCAAAAGTATTTAACTTGGGAGTACAACAAAAAAAATTTAAAATTAAAGAAATAAAGGATTAAAATATAATTTTAATAGACACCATTGTTTTGAGAATTTCAAAAGGGAACCATCACAGATTTTGAAAAATTCTTAAAACTTGACACAAGTTAAGTTTTAGCTTATAAAAACATTTTTTAAGAGTATTTTATTAGGAAGTAAAACAAAAAAATCAAAGTTAAGGAAATAGAGAATTAACATATAATTTTACAGACTCCATTTTTTTTAGAATTTTCAAACGGGTAACCATCACAGTTTTTTGAAAAAATTTTAAAACTTGCCAAAAGTAATATTTTAGCCTACAAAAAAAATTTCAAGAGTATTTTACTAGGATGTACAGCAAACAATATTCAAAGTTAAGGAAATAAAGGATTAACATATAATTTTATAGACTCCATTCTTTTTTGAGAATTTTCAAAGGATTCACCACCACAGTTTTTGAAATATTCTTAAAACTTGACAAAAGTGATCGTTTAGCCTACAGAAACATTTTGCAAGAGTATTTATCTTACAAGGACAACAAAAAATACTTAAAGTTACAAAAATAATGGATTAACATATAATTTTATAGACACTTGTTTTTCTAGAATTTTCAAGGAGGTACCATCATAGTTTTGAAAAATTCTTAAAATTTGAGAAAAGTGAAGTTTTAGCTTACAAAAATATTTTTCAAGAGTATTTTATTAGGGAGTACAACAAAAAATATTCAAAGTTAAAGGAAATAAAGGAATAACATATAATTTTTCTGACTCCATTTTTTGAGAATTTTCAAAAGGGTACAATCAAAGTTTTTGAAAAATACTTAAAACTTGACAAAAGTGAAGTTTAGCTTATAGAAACAATTTTCAAGAGTATTTTACTCGGGAGTACAACAAAAAATATTCAAAGTTAAGGAAATAAAGGAATAACATAAAATTTTATAGAGTCCATTTTTTGAAAATTTTCAAAGGGGTAACATCACAGTTTTTAAAAAATTCTTAAAACTTGACAAAAGTGATGTTTTAGCTTACATAAACAATTTTTAAAAGTATTTTACTAGGGAGTACAACATAAAATATTAAAAGTTAAGGAAATAAAGGGTTAATATATAATTTCACGGACTCCATTTTTTGAGAATTTTCGAATCGGTACCATCACAGTTTTTTAAAAAATTCTTAAAACTTGACAAAAGTGATGTTTTAGCCTACAAAAATATTTTTCAAGAGTATTTAACTTGGGATTACAACAAAAAAATATATAAATTTAAATAAATAAAGGATTAACATATAATTTTATAGACTACATTTTTTTTTTTTAGAATTTTCAAGGGGTTACCATCACAGTTTTGAAAATTCTTAAAACTTGACAAAAATGTTATTTTAGCATCCAGAAACAATTTTTAAGATTATTTTAATGGGGAGTACAATAAAAAATATTCATTGTTAAGGAAATGTAGGATTAACATATAATTTTACAAACTCTATTTTTTTATAATTATCAAAGGGGGACCATCACAGATTTTGAAAAAATCTTACAACTTGACAAAAGTGATGTTTTCGCTTACATAAAAAAATTTCAAAAGTATTTTACAAGGGAGTACAACAAAACATATTAAAACTTAAGAAAATAAAGGATTAACATATAATTTTACAGACTCCAATTTTTGAGAATTTTCGAATTGGTACCTTCACAGTTTTTTGAAAAATTCTTAATTAACAAAAGTGATGTTTTAGCCTATAGAAATATTTTTCAAGAGTATTTAACTTGGGAGTACAACAAAAAAAAATTATAAAGTTATAGAAATAAAAGATTAACATATAATTTTATAGACTCCATTTTTTGTAGAATATTGAAAGAGGTACCGTCACAATTTTTTAAAATACTTAAAACTTGACAATAGTGATGTTTTAGCTTATAGAAACAATTTTCAACAGTATTTTACTTAGGATTACAACAAAAAATATTCAAAGTTAACAAAATAAAGGATTAACATATTATTTTACGGACTCCATTTTTGGAGAATTTTCAAAGAAGTACCATCAAATTTTTCGAAAGTTTCTTAAAACTTGACAAAAGTGATTATTTAGCTTACATAAACAAATTTCAAGAGTATATTACTCGGGAGTACAACAAAAAATATTCAAATTTAAGGAAATAAAATATTAACATATAATTTTACAGAGTCCTGTTTTTGAGAATATTCAAAGGGGTACCATCACAGTATTTGAAAAATTCTTAAAAACTTGACATAAGTGAAGTTTTAGCTTACAGAAATATTTTTCTAAGAGTATTATACTAGGGAGAACAAAAATAAAAGATTCAAAGTTAAGGAAATAAAGAACTAACATATAATTTTATAAACTCCATTTTCTGAGAATTTTCAAAGGGGTAACATCACAGTTTTTGAAAATTTCTTAAAACTTGACAAAAGTGATGTTTAGCTAACAAAAACAAATTTCATGAGTATTTTACTTGGGAGTACAATAAAAAATATTCAAATCAAAAGTATGTTTTAGCTTACAAAAACACTATTCTAATATGTTACTTGCGAGTACAACAAAAATATTCAAATTTAAGGAAATAAAGGATTAACAAATAATTTTACAAACTCCTTTTTTGAGATCAAAGGGGTCCATCACAGTTTTTGAAAAATTTTTATAACTTTACAAAAATGATGTTTTAGCATACAGAAACAATTTTCAAGAGTATTTTACTTGAAAATACAACAAAAAATATTCAAAGTTAAGGAAATAAAGAATTAACATATAATTTTACAGAGTCCATTTTTGAGAATTTTAAAAGGGGTACCATCAAAGTATTTCAAAAATTCTTAAAACTTGACAAAAGTGAAGTTTTAGATTACAAAAATATATTACAAGAGTATTTTACTAGGGAGTACAACAAAAAAAATTAAAAAATAAGGACATAGTGGATTAACATATTTATTTTACAGGCTCCATTTTTTGAGAATTTTCAAAGGGGTACCATCATAGTTTTTTAAAATTCTCAAAACTTGACAAAAGTGTAGTTTTGGCTTAGAGAAACAATTTTCAAGAGTATTTTACTTGGGAGAACTACAAAAAAATATTTAAAATCAAGAAATAAAGGATTAACAAATAATTTTACAAGCTCCATTTTCTCGAGAATTTTCAAAGGGGTACCATCACAGTTTTTGAAAATTTCTAAGAACTTGACAGAAGTGAAGTTTTCGCTTACAGAAATATTTTTCAAGAATATCTTACTAGGGAGTACAAAAAAATATTCAAATTTATTGAAATAAAGTAGTAACATATAATTTTACTGACCCCATTGTTTGAGAATTTTCAAAGGGGTACCGTCATAGTTTTTTGAAAACTTCTTAAAACTTGACAAAAGTGATGTTTTAGCTTATAGAAACAATTTTGAAGAGTATTTTACAAGGGAGTATAACAAAAAAAATTTAAAGTTAAGGAAATAAAGGATTAATATATAATTTAACAGATTCAAGTTTTTGAGAATTTTCAAAGGGTACCATCACAGTTATTGTAAAATTCTTAAAGCATTTCAAAAGTGATGTTTTAGCTTACAAAAATATTTTTCAAGAGTATTTAACTTGGGAGTACAACAAAAAAATATTTAAAGTTAAAGAAATAAAGGATTCACATATAATTTTATAGACTCCATTGTTTTTAGAATTTTCAATGGGGTACCATCACAGTTTTTGAAAAATTCTTAAAACTTGAGAAATGTGATATTTTAAATTATATAAAAAAACTAATTCAAGAGTATTTTACTATGGAGTACAAAAAAATATTCAAAGTTAAGGAAATAAAGGATTTAACATATAATTCTACAGATTCTATTTTTTGAGAATTTTCAAAGGGGTACCATCACAATTTTTGAAAAATTCTTAAAACTTGACAAAAGTGATGTTTTAGCTTACAAAATATTTTTTAAGAGCATTTAACTTGGGAGTGCAACAAAAAATTATTTAAAGTCAGAGAAATAAAGGATTAACATATAATTTTATAGACCCCAGTTTTTTTAAGAATTTTCAAAGGGTACCATCACAGTTTTTGAAAAATTCTCAAAACATGAAAAAGGTGATGTTTTAGCTTACAGAAACAATTTTCACGAGTATTTTATTTGGGAGTACAACAAAAAATATTCAAATTTTGAAATAAAGGATGCACATATAATTTTACAGAATCCTTTTATTGAGAATCCTCAAAGGGATACCATCACAGTTTTTTGAAAGATTTTTAAAACTTCACAAAAGTGATGTTTTAGCTTATAAAAACAATTTTCAAGAGTATTTTACTTGGGAAAAGCTAAGGAAATAAAAGATCAACATATAATTTTATAGATTCCATTTTTATAGAATTTTCAAAGGAGTACCATCACAGTTTTTAAAAAATTCTTAAAACTTGACAAAAGTGATGTTTTAGCTTAAAGAAACAATATTCAAGAGTATTTTATTTGGTAGTACAACAAAACATATTCAAATTTAAGGAAATAACGGATTAGCATATAGTTTTACAAAGTCCATTGTTTGAGTATTTTCAAAGGGGTACCATCACAGTTTTTTGAAAAATTCTTAAAACTTGACAAAAGTGATGTTTTAGCTTATAAAAACAATTTTCAAAAGTATTTTACTAGGGGGTATTACAAAAAATATTCAAAGTTAAAAAAATAAAGGATTAACATATAATTTTATAGACTCCATTTTTTTAGAATTTTCAAAGGGGTACTATTACAGTATTTAAAAATTTCTTAAAACTTGACAAAAGTGATATTTTAGCTTATAGAAAAAAATCTAAAGAGTATTTTACTTGAAAGTATAACAAAAAATATTTAAAGTTAAGGAAATAAAGGATTAACATATAATTTTATAGCGTCCACTTTTTTAGAATTTTCAAAGGGGTACCATCATAATTTTTTTTAAAAATCTTATAACTTGAAAAAAGTGATGTATTAGCTTACAAAAATATTTTTCAAGAGTATTTAACTTGGGAATACAACAAAAATATTTAAATTTAAACAAAAAAAGAATTAATATATAATTTTATAGATTCCATTTTCTTGAAAAAATTTCGAAGGGGTTCCATCACAGTTATTGAAAAATTCTTAAAGTTTGACAAAAGTGAAGTTTTACCTTACAAAAATAATTTTCAAGAGTATTTTACTAGGAGTACAATAAAAATATTCAAATTTACAGAAATAAATAATTAACATATAATTTTACGGACTCCATTTCTTTGAGAATTTTCAAAGGCGTACCATCACAGTTTTTGGAAAATTCATAAAACTTGACAAAAGTGAGGTTTTAACTTACAGAAATATTTTCCAAGAGTATTTTGCTAGGGAATACAACAAAAATTATCCAAAGTTAAGGGAATAAAGGATTAACATATAATTTTACAGACTCCATTTTTTGCGAATTTTCAAAGGGGCACCATCACAGTTTTTTAAAATTCTTAAAACTTGGCAAAAGCGATGTTTTAGCTTATAGAAATAATTTTCAAAACTATTTTACTTAGGAGTACAATAAAAAATATTTAAAGTTAAAGAATTAAAGGATTAACATATAGTTTTATAGACTCCATTTTTTTAGAATTTTTAAGGTATACCATCATAGCTTTTTAAAAAATTTTAAAACTTGACAAAAGTGAAGATTTAGCTTACAGAGACATTTTCCAAGAGTATTTATCTAGGAAGTACAACAAAAAATATTCAAATTTAAGGAAATAAAGGTTTAACATAAAATTTTACAGACTCCATTTTTTGAGAATTTTCATAGGGGGTGCCATCACAGTTTTTGAAAAATTCTTAAAACTTTACAAAAGTTATGTTTTAGCTTACAAAAATGATTTTCAGGAGTATTTTACATGGGAGTACAAAAAAAAATTCAAAGTTAAGGAAATAAAGTGTTAACATATATTTTTACGGACCCCGTTTTTTTTAGAATTGTGAAAGGTGTACCATCACAGTTTTTAAAAATCTTAATGAAAAGGAGTTGTTTTAGCTTATAGAAACATTTATCAAAATTATTTTACTTAGGAGTATAACAAAAAATATTCAAAGTTAAAGAAACAAAAGATTAACACATAATTTTATAAACTCCATTTTTTGAGAATTTTCAAATGGGCAACCATCACAGTTTTTTGAAAAATTCTTAAAACTGGACAAAGGTTAAGTTTTAGCTTACAGAAACATCTTTCAAGAGTATTTTACTAGAGAGTACAACAAAAAATATTTCAATTTAAGGAATTAAATGATTAACATATAATTTTACAAACTCTATTTTTTTAGAATTTTCAAAGGGTACAATCACAATTTTGGGAAAATTATTAAAACTTGCCAATAGTGATGTTTTAGCTTATAGAAACAATTTTCAAGTGTATTTTACTAGGGAGTACAACAAAAAATATTCAAAGTTAAGGAAATAAATGATTAACATATAATTTTACAAACTCCATTTTTTGAGAATTTTCAAAAATATACCATCACAGTGTTTGAAAATTTCTTAAAACTTGATAAAAGTGATATTTTAGCTTACAGAAACAATTTTCAAGAGTATTTTACTTAGGAGTACAACAAAAATAATCAAATTTAAGGAAATAAAGGATTAACATATAATTTTACAGACTCCATTTTTTAAGAATTTTCGAATATGTACCATCACAGTTTTTTGAAAAATTCATAAAATTTGACAAAAGTGATATTCTAGCTTACAGAAATATTTTTCAAGAGTATTTAGCTTGGGTGGACAACAAAAAATATTTAAATTTAAAGAAATAAATGATTAACATATCATTTTATTTACTCCATTTTTTTTAGAATTTTCAAAGGGGTACCATCAGAGTTTTTGAAAAATTCTTAAAACTTGACAAAAGGGAAGTTTCAGCTTACAAAAACATTTTTGAAGAGTATTTTACTAGGTAGTACAACAAAAATATTCAAAGTTGAGGAAATAAATAATTAACATATAATTTTACAGACTCCATTTTTTTGAAAATTTTCAAAGGGGTACAATCACAGTTTTTGAAAAATTCTTAAAACTTGACAAAAGTGAAGTTTTAGCTTATAGAAAAAAAAATTTCAAGAGTATTTTACTTAAGAGTACAACAAAAAATATTCAAAGTTAAGGAAATAAAGGATTAACATATAATTTTACAAACTCCATTTTTAGAGAATTTTCAAATGGGAACCATCACAGCCTTTTAAAAATTTCTTAAAACTTGATATAGTGATGTTTTAGCTTACGGATATATTTTTCAAGAATATTTAACTTGGGACGACTACAAAAAAAAATTAAAATTAAAGAAATAAAGGATTAACTTATAATTTTATAGATTCCATTTTTTTGAAAATTTTCAAAGGAGGTTATCACAGTTTTTTAAAAATTCTTAAAACTTGACAAAAGTAATGTTTTAGCTGACAGAAACATCTGTCAAGAGTATTTTACTAAGGAGTACAACAAAAAATATTCAAATTTAAGGAAATAAAAGATTAACATATAATTTCTTCCAGCCTCCTGAATTCTTTTACCCCTAGCGTGCCCCAACTGGTCAGAATATAGAGCAGAGTCATCAAATTTAGTAGAAGAGGTGATGACCATAGCTGATTTCAACCCCATTGCCGCCTCCTTGGCCATTGCAGCCTCTTCCAAGGTGAGCATGAAACAAGCTTGGTAGAATGGAAGTAGTGGATCGCTTTATAGAATTAGCATACCCACACCTTTATAAGCACGGGTGAGACCCGAAACTAATTAGAGAACAAGCCAATTATCCGATACCGGTGCACCAACATTCTTTAACTAGTTAGCAAGAGATTTATGCCTTTAACAATAAGCCGATACATAAGGAAAATTCTCCATTTTGAGAGTGGAGAAATAATGTTCAAGAGTAACAGCTTGAGAATGTCTGTTATCTTGGAAAATGTCACGCAAATGATTCCAAGCCTCCATTGCCTTAGCATCGGGTTCAAGAATTGTGTGGAAAGGTCATTAGAAATGGTGGTATAAATCTACGAAAGGACCGTTGCATCAAGGGTCGACCGTAGTTCGTCATCATCCTCAATCAACTAAGAAACCTTCTCGTTCCCTTTGGCAGAGGGCATAATATGATGCAAGACCTTAAGAGATCGTGCGGTAACCTTAAATAGTGCCACCTATGTAGAATATTGAACATTCTCCATTTCAAGGGTAATGGAGATATGATTTTTTATGTTAGAAAATGCAAGAGCAAGGTGAAAAGAGTTTTTGCAAGCTGACATGATAGGGCGACGGAGGAAGGAAGAAAGAAGGTAGAAAAAAGTGGGCAGTCGAGTGGTAGGGTGCAGCGGAAGAAGAAGAACGTGAAATCCTAAACTCGTGATACCATGAAAGAATTATAATCCTTGTTGATTCTCGTTAACTCAATGGCTAATACACAAAATACAATGCCTAATTGTAGGCATAAATCTAGGCTAATAATTAGAAAGCTAATTATTTACATTGACCACTAAATATATACAATATATTTAACAAAAATGATGGAAGAACTATTTTTAAAAATGGAGTTGAGATTGACAATGACTTCGTTATTCCTCACAATTGCTATCTCCATTTAAAGTATGGTGCTCATTTTAACGTTGAACGGTGTAATCAATCTAGGTCCATAAAATACATGTTTAAATATGTGAATAAGGAACATGATCATCTAACTGCATTATTTTATCAAAGTATGCATGATGAAGAAATCGGACAAGAGGTAGATGAGGTTAAGATATACTTGATTGTAGGTAAATTTCTCCATGTGAAGCAGCTTGGAGAAAATCTGGATTTGAGATTCAATTCAAAAATCCTCTAAATGAGCATCTAAGTTTTCACCTTTCCTACCATCAAAATATTTTTTTTTGGTCGATTATGATCCGTTGGATGAAGTTGTTAACAAACCATCAGTAAAAGAAAGTATGTTTTTTATCTTGGATGGAAGCAAGCAAAGAATATTCTAAAGCTGAACAACTTACATACGCAGAATTTCCTCAGAAGTTTGTATGGAAAAAAAGATAAGAGAAAGTGGGTTAAAAGAATTAGAGGTTTTTCAATTGGACATGTATGTTATGTTCCTCCAGGTTCTAGTGAAGAATGTTACCTCCGAATCTTATAAATGTTGTTAAGGGTCCAAAATGCTATGATGATTTCAAAATTTATGAAAACATAATGTACGATAAATTTTGAGATGCTTCTTATGCAGGGGACTCTGGATGGTGACTAGGAATACATTGAATGTATTGCAGAAACAAGTCATTGGACATCTATCATTGTGAAATTTACTTGTGACATTATTATATTTTAGAAGTATTAGCCATCCAAAAGTTGTGTTGGAAAAATGTTGGACATATTTATCAGATGACATCTTGTAGAGACAACGACGAATTATGAGTTATCCATATAATTTCAAACTTAATTTCTATTAATAAATGTTATTAGTTCTCTAAAAAATAAAATTATTGTTAGTATTTACAACAAATTTTTTAAATCTGAATTTTTATTAAGTAAATTTAGTAGCTAAAATGACTAATTTAATTTTTAGAGTTGATAATGTCTGATGATGACATGAGTAATCTTGCTTTAATAGAAGTGGATAAAATGTTGAGAACTCTTAAAAGGGGATTGCAAGATTATGATGGTATGGGTGTTCCAAATTTTGAATCATCAACGGCTTCACAAAATAGACTAATTGTAATGAAATGTCATACAACAGAGCTGAGATGAAGAGATAACATGATTTTCTCATAACAAAGTTAAATGATGAGCAAAGTCATGTCTATGATGAAGTGAATTGATTTGTTGCATCTAATAAAATATGGGGTCTTTTTTTGTACGATTATGGGGGTACTGAAAAAACATTATGTGTAAGACTATATCTGCATTAATGAGATCTAAGTGATTGATTGTTTTGAACGTTGCATCCAATGAAATAACTTCTTTTCTGTTGCCCAGTGGAAAAACAACTCACTCACGTTTTTCTATTCCAATTAACATACATGATGATTACACATGCAACATAAAATAGGGCACCCAACTTTCTAAGCTATTTGGTTAGATGTAAGTTGATTATTTGGGATAAAGCTCCTATGGTTTACAAAAACTGCATAGAAGCACTAGATAAAACTTTGAAGGACATAATGCAGTTGAGTAATTCAGCATATTTAGATAAAAAAAATTAAAAAAAATTGAAGGAAAAACTATGGTTTTGGGTGGAGATTTCAGATAAATTCTTCTGGTGATTCCAAGTGATTCCAAAAAGTAGTAGGCAAGACATTGTTCATGTAACAATTAATTCTTCTTATATTTGGAATGAGTGCACCATTCTTAGGCTAACCAAAATTATGAGGCTACAATACATTAATTCAGTTAATGATCGAGATGATTTGAAGCAATTCTCAGAATGGATGAGTGCAATAAGTGATAACTTGTAATCCTCATGACAATAGTGCTAAAATTGATATTCCTGAAGATATTTTACTAAAACCTGGAGAAGATCCTATCAAAATTATTGTTAATAGCACTCATCCCAACTTTCAAAGTAATGTTGATGATCCTTCCATTTTGTAGGACAGAGTTATAATAGCCCCTACTTTGGATGTAGTCAAATCAATAAATGATCATATGATGTATACTTGAGTTCTGATTCTGCATGTAAGTCAAATTCTAATGTAGATGTTTTGGTTTGATGTTCAAACACCAGAGTTTTTGAATTCTTTGAAATGTTACGTGTTCCTACTCATGAACCAATTCTGAAAGTTGGTACACCAGTTATGTTGTTGAGAAACATTAATCATTTGAAAGGCCTATGTAATGGTACAAGACTGTTGATAACTATGTTCGGAGATGATGCTCTTGAAGGTAAGGTTCTAGCAGAAAATAATGTTGGTCAACTCATAAGGTTCTAACAGAAAATAATGTTGGTCAACTAGTCTTGATTCCTAGACTATCTCTTACACCTTCATATCCAAGGTTGTCTTTCAAGTTTCAAAGAAGATAATATCTAATAACTGCATCATATGCAAAGGCAATCAACAACAGTCAAGGCCAATTTTATCTCATATTGGATTATTACTTCAAAAAATTGTGTTTAGTCATGGACAATTGTATGTGGTTGTATCAAGAGTTACGAGTAGAAATGGTTTGAAGATTTTGGTTTGTTATAAAGAAAATGCTGGAAAAAGATCAACAAAAAATGTAGTGTTTCATGAAGTTTTTTGAAATGTATAGTAATTTTATCAAACTCAATTATCATATAAAATGAACACTTTGTTTCTTCTAAAAATTGCATATTAAATTTTGTGAATATATTTTAATTTACCTAAATTCTGCATATTAAATTGTTAGATTTACCCATAATTTATGTATGTTATATTATTTTAGATGGTGAATTTGATAGGAAAATTATATCAATTGTAGGTGTTATAAATGATAGAATTATTTAATTTTTTTTCTTTTTTTATAGTTAATAAATAATCTTATTAAAATTTTATTTATTTTAAAAATATCATATTAGAATAATTCAGTGTACATAAGTAAAACATAATTATTATATTTTATAGTATTATATTACAATAATATAAATTAGTAATCGTATTCTTACATTAATAAATATGTTGCTTATCTTTAGAATTGAATACCAATAATAATTAAAATATATTAATAAATTATATATAATTTTTAATTATTTTTATATTAAAAATCGTGCAATACATGGGTGCATTACTAGTTATGTGTTAAATAAGATCAAATATGTTGTCCTTTTTTCCATTAGGCATCAAATATATATATATATATATATATATATGTATATATATACTATTTAATTACTTATTAATTATTTATTTAATTTCATAATCACTTATCTCAGTTTAGTCGCAAGTTTTTCAAGATTTTTTATTCTGATCTCGTAAATTTTAAAAGAAGTCAGTTTAGTTCTTTTTAAAAGTGACAGTTTAGTTTTTCGTTTTCAAATCGCTATAAAATATTTGCTTCAACTCCGATTAACCTCAAACCAATGGAAAAATGTCACAAATTTTGTATTCTACAATATAATGTTGATAAATAGTAGTTTTATCATCCGAAAATAGTGTGTGATCCCTAGAATAAAATAGTGTCAAAATTGAGAAGAAACCTCATTGTCACGTTGTTTGTCAAAATTAGTCCCCATTTTAACTTCATAAAATATTCTAAGTATGTTTATAAAGTTTTTAGTTAGTAGAATCTTAGTTTTTCATAGACTAAGATTTTATTTAATTAAGATTTTAATAGTAAACAACTTTTTTCCTATTGTAGAGCTCTGAAGACCTCAAGTTTAGCACAAGACATAATTAACGGTACCATACCCACTGTTATAAGAGGTGGGTGATCCTCTCACACTAATTTATGTGTTGTATGCATGTTTATATATTAATTGTTAGAATATACGTGATGCTCACATGTTATATGTGCTTATTGTGAATGTTTAGTTTATGGAGCTTATGAATTCAAAGTGGATGATATGATATTTGAAATTTGTCTAATTATATGTGATGATTATATTGTGTTGATTACGCATTAGTATGATGAAAGTTCATATATGATATTGAGTAATGGTTTTTGATTATATGATGCGAGGAGAATATAAATGATGTGTTCATGATTTATTATGTATATGGTTCGTGGTAAGATCGCACAACATGCCCAATGTACAAATAATACCGTATGTAGATATGGCTAAAATTCATGGATATGACCCGCACAAGATTTTGATCATAACATCACTTCGAGTAGCTCTCGAATTCATGATGCTCAAGTGGGACATTATGCGTCCCACTCAAGATTGATGTGCTCCTATGTGTGTTATAATGAATACATAATATATATATATATATAGGAATTTCATAATTTATGATTTGTTTGAGAATTGTTTATTTGCATGTTAAGTTAAATGTTGGTACCATTCTCATGTATGCATGTGTATGTACTTTGTGGGTAACAAGAGTTAGCCCACAAAGTGTTTTTCCAATACCCACCCCTCACCTTTTTAGGTAAAGAAGTCAAGGAGGAGTGAATTATGCTGTGAAGTCAGCCTGCTGACTATGCTAACGCCATATTTGAAATTTTATGTTTTTTGTTAAAGAACTTATTTTGCTTTTGAATTGCTTTATTATTGATTTATCTGTGGTTTGATGGACAAATACATGATATTTCTGTTTTTGACTTGATACTATTTTCTTGTTGGTTTTGAAATATTAAATTGTGGTTTCAGAAAGTGTAGGTAGTCATAATATTCTGAAAGTGATTTCAGAATGTTACATTATATTTATATATCTATAGTATATTGATGTTATTATAATTTGGGCCTATTATTAATGACATTATTGGTCATTAAAGAATTATGAATCGGGCTTTAAGTTATGCGACTTATCTCAAACAAATAATATTATGCATGAAAATGAATGAATTTAACAAATAAAGTGCCGCATAAAAATGTTGGGCGTCATGTATATTACTATTTGTGAATTTTACGAGAGAACACTGGTCCTACACTAATTTTGAAGCTTAAAAACTAAAGTGGCTCTCATTGTCATGAAGCCTTAACATGCATTTATAAAATAATGAGTATAACATTCAATATAAACACTCAAATTTATTGGTTCTTATTATATTGGAAAGATAAGACAATGATCTACAACTTTAATGAAGAACACGTCTACCAATGGTGGCTCTAACATAATCCACAATTCAATCAAAGATCCAACTACACATTAATTCATCTTGACATACTTCGGTATTTTGGTCATAACATGAGGTACGGGTATCCAATTGAGTTGGAACTAGTTTCATACAATAGCCAACACGTAGCGCTATAATTTGGGTAACATGGAGAAAGTCAAATTCATACTAAAAATCCTTCAAAAATTACTTTGAAATTGATGTTGATGCAAAGGCAGGATAGTTCTGGACGAGATCGAGCATCTAATGCTCGATTGTGCGGATTTCCAAGTTTGTCCTACGCAATTCACCATGCACTCTACGCGCTTCAATGGAGAATTCATAAGAATTCCTTCGAAGATTTAGAGTTTTTCATTTATTTTTTATTTTTTATGCTAGAGATAATTATAATTATATTTCTTACAATGTTTAATTTTGTTGTGTTTGGCTAAACCTTCGTATTTTGAGGACATGTTCCAAGCAATTATGCAATTATATAAAAAAAATTATATTCAAGTTCTTCTTCTGATTTCCATTCATATATATGGTTTTATGTTTGTTGCTTAATTATGAGGCTGGTAATTAAATATGTATGATATATATCGAGTGTAGATTTTGGAAATAAGACCCAATATAAATCTCATATATATGACATAAATATTTATATGATAGTCTATTTGTGATATTTATGAGAAATTATCAATCCATAGTTTTTTTGGGCATTAATTATTTATGTGAAATGAGAGTATTGACATGAATAATTAATCTACAAATTACATGCACTTTGGAAGAATGGGTAATTCAATATTGTGATTGTCTTATAAGAATAAAGAAACTATAAACTTGAATTGAACTAATTTAGCAATATACGTGTTGATAGCTGAAATCATAACCTTAATACTCGCTTCTCTTATCTGATTTCTCTGTATCTCTTCTTGCCTATCTCTTAGTTGATTGGTTTTCATCTTGTTCTCTATAGTTTACTTATTAATTAGATAATCATACATTTTTTATTCGATCATTTAGATAAAACATAAAATAAATTAGTGATACTTGATGATCTTCATCGATTTTTGTGGATACAATCTAGCTCCATACTATTTTATAACTATCATGTACATTTATAGGATATCGTATAAATTTAGACCAACAATAATTTTTAATCTATTTGCGACACAAAATTCAAAATTCACAAAATATAATGTCAAATTGCGAATTTTGGACCTCTATTAACAGTTTGCGAATGTGTTGTACATATAACCATAAACTCATGCATAATATAGCAAAGAACCATGAGTGGATCTAATACCACTCCTAATAAAAAAAACACAAATAAAAATGCTTATAGTGGTTTACGAAGAAAAGAAACACCTGCTTGTAGAATAAATGAAACAAAGTCGAGTTAATTCCACGTGGTTAGAATTGTGATACCGCAAGTCTAACATAATCACATGCTATTTGTCTATATCTTATAGGGTCAAGGTTAATAAGTGAGAGCAATTTGTAACATTTATTGATAGAAAATTGTGCTCTCAATTGGAAGATCTTTGATGGAAATCATTTTAATGCAAATAAAATATTTTTTTTTTTGGATATTGAGGTCCATTTATAAAAATATTTTACAATTGCTTTTAGATGAATCTTTACAAAAATCTATTTTAGTTGAAATTTGTCACGTAAAAGTGCAAAATTTGGACGAATTTTAAACATAAAGAAAAACATTTTCATCTTCTTTTTAAATTTTAAACATAAACAAAAATAGAAAAAAGCACACATTCTTGGTAAAAGATAATTTCGGTCCGAATATTGTGATTGTGCCAGAAAAAATTGAATTTTTAATGGGAAAAACCCAAACAATTTGAAATTCCAAACGCGGCCTTAGACAGACTACTATAAATATCATCTAAATGCTTAATATTCGTGCGCTTCTCTCCTTTCTCTGTCCATTATCTATTCTCGCCGTTTCTAGGGTTTTACCTTTTCCACTAGGGTTTTTGGTCGGCGGCCCTCACCAGAATGGGCAGCAATAACAAGGACGGCTTCAACGTCGCTGATCTCGGTGCTGGTGAGTGAAAACCCTATCACTGGACTCCAACTCGTATTTAAATTGGATAGCTTTCTAATTTGATTTTATCTGAATGCTTACATCTGTGTAGCGCTGAACGCAGAAGATAGGGCTGACCTTGTTAATGCTCTTAAGGTAGTTCTTTCGTTCTGGTTGAACTTTTTTCTGTATTTTACTTAGTTTGTGGGCATGTATTGATGGAGGTTGTGTCCGTGGGTATTGAAGCGGTTGTGTGTTCGTGTGACCCATTTTTAAAATATTTTTTTAAAAAATTTTGCAGAATAAACTTCAGGATCTCGCTGGTAAGCACTCTGATGTGCTTGAGAATCTAACCCCCAACGTCAGGAAACGTGTTGATGTGCTAAGGGAAATACAGGCATGTTTTTGCACTTGAAATTTCTTATCTGTTATCTTGCTTTTTTTTTTTTTTTTTTTTTTTTTTACGGCGTTATTATTTGTCAGGGGTTATAATTCATGAACTACTGTTCTTTCTGGGTAAGTAGAAATTGTGTACAAGGTTATTTCTAGTTATCAAGTGATCAACATCAAAGCCCAATCCATGTCTATAACTGTTTATCTATGTTATAATATCTGCAATTCATTGATAAACAGATTGGTTTATTTGTTCTTCTATCTTTAAATCCATTCTCTGAACATTGATTGATACTTAATTGAGATGAGTTATCTGCTTCTTTAATGCTTTATCTTACAGCCATTGTTGTCTAAAATGCTTTGTTTCTGATTTTATTTTCATGTCGCTTACTTTTTGGTCTTTTATCTATTAATTAAATAGTCTTTGTAATATTGTGGTTGAATGAATTTCTTAAGTCTGACTGGCTTGCTGACTTTACAGACTCAACATGATGAATTGGAGGCAAAATTCTTTGAGGAGAGAGCAGCACTTGAAGCTAAATACCAGAAGTTATATCAACCTCTGTATACCAAGGTGAATGTTTATGCAGTTTGTTTGATTGATGCTACCCTTTTTATACAAATGTTCCTCAGTGTTAAAAAGTTTTCTCAATACTCATCAATGTTAAATGTTCGCAGAGATATGATATTGTAAATGGTGTTGTTGAAGTTGAAGTTGCTGCAACTGAACAGTCGGACAAAGACAGTGAGGGTATGTTAGATATTTGTTTTATACTTCTATAGCTTCTTACTGGCTCTCTTTAGGCTCAGAATTATATCTCCTGCAGAGAATGGAGTTCCTGATTTCTGGCTTACTGCAATGAAAAATAATGAAGTACTTGCTGAAGAGGTTAGTTTAGTAGCATTGTTTCTGTTCTGTTTCTTATTAGGTTTCCTACTCCACTTATCTAAATGTTTCTAATTGGAACTAGATTTCTGAGCGTGATGAAGGGGCTCTCAAATTTCTCAAAGATATTAAATGGACCAGAATTGACAACCCAAAAGGATTCAAGCTTGAATTTTATTTTGATACTAATCCATTCTTCAAGAACTCTGTTCTGACGAAAACATATCACATGATTGATGAAGATGAACCAATTCTGGAGAAAGCGATTGGGTAGCTCATTTTACTCTGATGTTTTATGTTTGCAAAAAGCATTATTGGAATTTCTTGTTTTCATCTGTCATGATGCTTTCTTTGTAGGACTGAGATTGAATGGCTTCCGGGAAAATGTTTGACACAAAAAATTCTGAAAAAGAAGCCGAAGAAAGGATCCAAAAATGCCAAGCCAATTACAAAGACTGAACAATGTGAAAGTTTCTTCAACTTCTTTAGTCCGCCCCAAGTTCCTGATGAGGAAGATGATATTGATGAAGATGCTGTAAGAATGTGCTGCTGCTTGTTTCCGAGTATTCTATGTTATTGTTTATTTTAATAAATCCAAAATTTATATTTTTTGACAGGCTGAAGAGCTCCAAAATCTGATGGAACAAGATTATGACATTGGGTGAGTCACTTGGATTTTTCTGCAGATGAAGGATTTATAAATATTTATTGGTTTTTCCCAATAAATCATCACTTGTTCCTTAGGATGTTGAAAGATTGGAGTTTGTAGAAATTTATCTAGCAAGTATTGCTATCATTTTCTTATTTTGTGTTAAATTAGTGGTAAGTGTTATTCCTTTCAATTTATAAAGCATAATATATGTGTTGGTTGAGGATAATGACAAGTTACCATGATGCCTTTATCTTCTTGATGCTGATTATTACCTGGCAAATGACTTGTGATAAAAAAGTTATTAAGGTGCAGTGGATTTGTTGGACATGTTAGCTTGATATCTTGACTCTTTGGTGATTTTAATCTAGAACCACAATGTGTCAAACCTGTTGTCTAATTAGGTTTCTGAAACACTTCCATTGTAGGTCAACTATTCGAGACAAAATTATTCCTCATGCGGTATCATGGTTCACTGGAGAAGCTGCACAGGATGAGTATGGGGATATTGAAGATGATGAAGATGATCTTGATGAAGAAGATGAAGATGAGGATGAGGACGAAGATGAGGAAGATGATGACGACGACGATGAGGATGAGGATGAAGAAGAAAGCAAGACTAGGAAAAAGGTAATATTTTTGTACCTATTGTCAGTCACTATGATAAAATTTTAGCTCTCCATAATCTTTCATGGCACTGACCTGTTACATTTTTTTTTTTTTTTTTGGTTCCTAACTTACAGTCATCCGTGGTGCGCAAGGTGTGATTTCTATTCAATTGCTATTCAAAATTGTTGATTCTTTTCTTAATGCATAACTGATTGTTGTTTCATTGGTGTTATATGTGTAGAAGGGTGGAAGGGCACCTGCTATTGATGGGCAGCAGGGAGAAAGGCCTCCAGAGTGCAAGCAACAGTAACTGTTGGTTGTGGCTGTCTGATTTGCTCATCTTTGGTGCTACATTTTGCAATGGAATGTGTTGGTGGTTGATTATGTGCTCTGGTGTGGAGTCCCTGATATATTCGTGTACTTACAAGTTTCCTTCTATTTCTTCCATTTTTCCATCTTTTAGATGAAAATTTATTTCTTTTTAGTTTATTTGGAGAGTGATTAAATAGCTAGGGATGTCTTGGGACTGGTTTACTCCTTGTTGGGTTCTATTTTAAGTTCAATTTATACTTATGATTTTGTAGTCAGTTATCATGTTTTCTATTGAGGTTCATTTTCAATGTGATTTGGTTTATCTGATTATTGAATTCACTATATATCAATGCATAGTGTATTTCTGCATCACTTGTGGAACATGTTGTGTTCTTAATATGATGCCCCGCTTATGGTGCTTGTTGCGTTCTTTATGGTAACTACTAGTAACTGAATTGAAGGTTAGGATAATCCACTGTCTTAATATCTCTGTTTTGTTGAGATTGTGGTGATAGATTTTTAATCAAGTCGGAGCAATTCTGTCTCAAAAAAAATTCCGAGTTAATGCTGAATCATCTTTCCTGATGTGTATCCTCCCTTCTAGGTTTGGGGATGGCAGTAGTTGAAATTGTGCATTGATAGTTATTGGAATCATAGATATAGTTGGTGTGAAGATTTTCGTGTGAGCATAGATGTACAACGGGCCAATGAGCCTGTTTAATCCAGATCCTTTGTACTTTATGCATTCTTTTCTGAGGGGCACCGAGTCTAAACCAAAATACCAATTTGTGTGTGGCATTTCTTCTTTGAGGTGTGCATTTTAACTCTTTGATCGAACTGGTGTTGAGTAGAAGAACGAAAAATGGTTCACCTATTTTTAGGTGCAAAGAAGGAAAGGCCAAACGGGAATGACTAAGCAAGGAAGAAATGAGACTGTATTTATCCAAGCGGACTTCTTTTTATAAGTAAAATTTTGTAATGTAATGGGTAAATTAAATAAACATAATGTTCTATACCATGTTTAGAGAACATCAACTACAACATTGTGTTGACGCAATGGAAAATAATAATTGAATGTAGAGATAAATTTTTAAAAGTTATTGAATGTAGAGATAAATTTTTAAAAGTTATATATAACTTTTGAGTGCCATCAAGGCAAAATAATTCATTAATATGTACAAGTTAATTGTTAAATGAATATCGATGCAAACGTATTGAAATAATTTGTTGTACAAAATTCATAAATGATGTTGGAGGGGGTGGGATTGTGACAATCTAAGCTACAAATGTTGTGCTTAAGATGTTTTTCATGCATGTAGCATTTTTTTTCTAAGACAAAGCTGCCTAAGATCCTCCTTTTCACGTGTTTGGTTTGTTTGTTACTTTTATTTTGAGATGCGATCTTATCGAATTCTCTCATAGAATTCTCTCATAAATATAGTATAATTCTTATCTTTAAATAATATTTGAAAGATAGTACTAAGAGTATCATTAAGTCCTGAGCCTAATCCATTTGTACATATATATTAAGCCAGATTTTCATGAAGTTTTGATGTACATGTATTAAGCTTTTTGAAAGTCTCTTTTGCAAGTTGAACTCTGCATCTTTTATCGTGAGTATAATTTGCAACTTTGCTATTCTACATCTAAGTTCTTCATTCTCTTTACTTAATGTTTCTACTTCACGACTCTGAATCTCTTATTGCTTAATTATGTCTTCCTGAACTTCTTGCATTTCTTCGATAATCTATTTATTCTCTCCATCATCTAAATATGTATCAACATAATAAACCCATTAAAACAAGAAAAATTGAGGGAGTCAAAGAACGTGTACCTTTCCCATGTTGTGTTGGACGGTATAAGCACAACATCTTTGTCGTTGAATTCTTCATAAACTGAGGTTAGCATAACTCTTGATTCATTCCCCTCTTCTAGATGTAATTCATCAAGCTCTTTGTAAGCGCATCATCAAACTTCATCAATGTTCCTAGATTCATTTCTGAATCAATCGGACATTGCCATCCTTAAAAGTTTTGCATTTGATGTGGATACTTCTAAGTTCATTCTTGGATTGAATTTTGTTTTCTTATGTTTCGACACTTTTGACTTTGGAAACTTCTTTTGATTATTGTAATTTCTAGTAAGACTATTATATCGTCTTGCTATAGGGAAAGATTTACCATTTTGTCTGGTCCAATGAAAATTTCTTTCGAGATCATCATCATCTTCAATCTCCTCTTCTGTAGAGAACATTTCGCAAAAAATATTATTGTCAGCAAAGTGTTTCATATGTTTCCTATAAAGTATAATTATGAAGGAATTTGATGTTGAAGAGTCACACAATAGAGCTACCTTGGGTCTAAATACATTGATTGAGATTCTCATGACCTATCAAATGAATCTAAAGCACCGAGAAACACTATATAGTGAAATAAGTTTCGTTTCAAATATTGATTATCCTGTTGTACTATGAAGAGATTGTTTCATTCTCCTCCATCTTCAAAAGCTCAAAACAATCTCGTAGCATTTGCAAGCTTCCTTCCTCGAACATTGTTAGTCCCTTCACAATGACGATCAAGAGTATCCCAAGCTTCTTTGACATTTCAGCATTACATGCTCAAATCAATTGACCTTACAATGATGTTGTAGGCTTTTTCATTGAAATTTTCTTTCGAAGTTTAATCAGTAGTCCATTTAGATTGTGGCTTTAGAATAATGGCACAATCTTTGTCAATTGTCTTTGGTGGTGACCACCCATCATTAATTGTTGCCCATGCGCGGAGATCAACAAATTTGATAAGTTGTCGGATACTTAACTTCCATAAATTATAGTTTTTGCCAGATAGGACCTGAGGATGAGAGAGACGCATAGCATCATTGTAACACCAAAACCTCCATGATCACACTTAGTGTGCAATATTCAGGGAACACCAACCACACCAATTGTATAATCGCAGCAGAAATTTAATAACTAAACTCAAAGTTAAATTTTCACAAGTTATAAGTAACTTGTAAGTGCCGTCAAAGTGATATAATCCACTAATATATAAAAGTGAATTCAAAATTGAACAAATAAGGTATCAACTTCTAACATTCTTAATTTCAAAGATGAAATACAAGAACGAATAAACGTAACTAAGAAAAACTAACACAAAAATACACCCTATTCTCTAAAATAGTACAAGCATAATGGAATAGTTTGTTGTTTGAAACTTTACGATTCACAAAGGATGTTTTAGTGGATATAACTTTGACACTCTTAGCAACAATTCAATTATTAGACACTTTACTCGTTAATTTCAGGGTTTTGAGCTGTGGTGACTTTGGCCTATATATAGGTTGGAATCAAGAGTGATGTGCACATTTTTTGGAACGTCTCCACTTCTCTGTTAAGGTAAGTACCTACTTCTTCCACTATTCTCTCTTTATACTTTTTCCACACTTATCCAAATATTAGATCTGAAAATAATGCATTGAGAAGAAAATAACAAAATATAATTGAAATATTATAATCAAGTTATTGGCCTTTGGCCGAACTTCAACATATATTAATAATATCTAAATATATAATGAATTATCTTTTTCATGCTATATTTCATCCAACATTATATGTGATTTTTAATATAAAATGATCGACTTAAATTTATTCTAACAAATAAAATTTTCAGATCAACATCATAAACTTCCAAATAACATAAAATCGTAACTAAGATTACATTTCAAGAAAATTATCGTAGCTAGGAGTAGTACAATAAAACATTTCTCTTGTACATTGGTTGCACGAATTCTAAATCTGTGCAACTGGATCGCGTAGCTCATGCTTCAGTTGTAATTTTCAGATCAATAAGATGAGTCCCCACTTTCAACTTCAATTGATGATTAGGCACTCCAGAATGTTTGATTGTATTAAAAAACTTAGATGCACTTACATCTTGTAATAAATTGAGTCCATAATCTGATTTACAGTGACTGTTAGAATTATAATATATTTTCCTCGTTTGAGAATTCTTCGAAGTCATATGCTCATTTATAGAGTCAACCACATCAAGGGTGGGGACTAGAATTGCTCGACCTTGTAGATATGATGAATCATCTGATGTTTTACCAAATGGAGGATACATACTTTCAACTATTGTAGCTATCAGATCACCTGAACCCTTAAGCAATATGTCTTCTGAGATCTCTATGTCCACAACACCATCGTTGATTTCTCTAGTTGTACCATCACCAATGCTTGTAATCCAATCTGAAAACTTCTTCAATTCCTCAAGATTAAACATTTGAATCATGATTTTGAAGTCATATGTTTTTTTTCAACTTCAATACTCTGCATTCCCGCCACAAATTTGAAGAACTTATATTTGCACTGACAATGCCTTACCTAGTACTCTTTGGTACTACTTGTAAAATCTGATGAAAATCACTACCAAAATCAACAATTTTACATCCGAGTGGAATATTTTGTCTACATGATATCTTGCTAAGACTTATCTACTGTCTCAAAGCAATGTTTATGCATCATTGGAGCTTCATCCCATATTATTAGCTTACACTTCACAAAAAGTTCTGCAAGAGGAGTACTTTGTTTTATAGAACACGTGGAATCTTCATTTAGGTTGATTGGTATTTTAAACCTCGAATGATCAGTTCTTTCACCTAGCAAAAGGAGGGATGCAATGCCATTAGAAACAATATTCAAAGCAATTTCTACTTTTGATCTCAGTGGCGCTGACAATGTTTTCTATACAAATATTTTTCTAATATCTCCATATCCATATAAAAAAAATTATTCTGCCACGATCTATCTCTGTCTCGTAGGCATAATGTTGATCTTTATTCAACTTTTCCATAAGTATGTGGTGTTCTTCAAACATTGTATTACAATCATACTGGAGCTAATTCAATATGAATTTATTCTCATAGCTACTGCATTGTTGAAGTTCTGGAACATGCAGTGGTGGATAATCACTCAATTTCTTTCCTCTATTAGTCAACAGGCGATCAATCTCAATCAAAGCTATAATTTTTATTTCATTATCTCCCATCAATAAATGTGAAATAAAAAGGCATGTGAATTTAAAAAATATATATAAATATATTTTATTTCATAACTTATATTTTTCTTGATTGCGTAATAGCTGACATTATCTATATTGAATATCATTAGACAAATGCATCCAACATTGCTCCAAAACAGTTTCAGGACGATTGGACGATTCAAACAATCTGATGAAAGTAATGTCATGAACAATCTCTTACTGAATGACTTTGTGTTTTAACTATTAATATTGAAATTGCATCCGATTTGATATTTTTCAATCAATATCCAAAATTCTTCAAACAAATCAATATTCAAATTTACAGATTTTAAAACCATAAAAATAATATTTAATTTGAATTTTTAAATAAATTTATATTCAAATATGAAAATTTAAAGTTCAAATTTGAGGATAATTGTTAATTTTTTACTTAATAAATGATATATTTCTAAGTGAAAATGTGCCCAACATACATAACCACGTTCACCTCCTCCACAAACAAGAAGTGCAAAAGGAGGGAAACCCCAAAACCCTGAATCCCCTCCGCCCACCTTCCTCACCTCCCTCCCCTCTTGTTTTTCAGAAGCTTGCTGTTTGAGTGGGTTTAGACTCAACTGCTTGCTGTATAAAGAAAAAGGATTGTTTTTGTTTACTGTTCAACTTATTTCCTTGGAATAAAATCTACTATGGCGAGGCTTCTACGAAACAGTTCTCTCAGGCGCTACATGTTTCCGCAATTGCAGGTTCACCCCCCTCCCTCCCCGGCCGTTTTTTTCCCCTCTGGAGGAGCGATTTTTATGGCAGAAAGTCGGAGAATAACGTTGCCGATTACCAAAATGTGTATTATTTGGCCTAGACCAAGCCTTTCTGTTTGTATGTTTAGACATGGAAGTAGCTGGCACTTGTTTGTTTTGGTTTTAGCAAAAGACATGTTGAATCTCATACTATGATGGCTTGTTGCAGGGAACGGACACACACACACACTTTTTTTGGGGGGTAAAATGTTAGTGTTTTCGTTTTCTTTTTTTGGTACTTCCTTCACAAAGTGGAAGAATACAGTGTGTGTGTGTGTGTGTGTGTGTCCGTTCCCAAAATGTTAGCTCTTTGCCTGAAATGTAAATTAATTTATTTTTCGTTTATTCTGGCAGAGGAAATTAGGGTAGGTTGAACTTGGCTTTACGGATTGTAATCGAACGGTTGTTACATAGCACATATATTTATATTGGTCATACTGCTTTGCAGGAATCTAGGTGGGGATTGTTGGAAACATCTACACAGTTATGCAACTTTTCCACAAAAAGTAGTGAGTCTTTCAACTTCCATGTTTCCGGCATTTATTAGATACATGAACTGTGTTTAATTTTGGATTAATGTCATCTGTATTCGTTCTCAGTTGATTTAAGTTTTACTCCTTTCTTTTCTTGATGAATTAATATTTTAGTTCTGCATTTAAAAAAAAAAAAAAAACTGTTCTGACTGTTGAAAGAATGATTCAATTGCATATGAAAATAGTCCAAAATGTCCAGTGTTATTTTGTGCATTATTGTACAGAAATGGTAGTGTAACTTAGTTTCCCCTACCTTGTCAGACCAGTTTCTTAAGGATTGAAACACGTTTGTAACATGTTTGTTTGTAGAAGGTGGTGGGTGTATGTTGAATGATTTCTGTAACTCCATTGCAATTACATCCAATTTTTTTAGTCACATTTGTTTTCAGCCTCTTATTATACTTGAACAGTTGAACTTTTTCTTCCTCACTGTCTCTAATTTTTTCCTCCACTGTTTATATATGGATATTGTAATCCGTTCTGACTTCATTGTAACTTCTTATCTTGGCCCAATGTTTAGATTCATTTCTTTCTTTTGTATTACTATTACTATGTACAATCATCAGAAAAAGCACTGCTAATAAAAGTATGGGCCTTGCAGTAGATCAATTCCAATATGTGATGTGTATTTTATGAGATGTACAATTCGACTTATCAAGAATGAAGTATCAATTAATGCTAAGGGCTTCTAAAGTACTTGGGTTGAAGACCATGAGTTATAATTTGCAGTTTCTAACTATGTGCGTGTTGTCTTGATTTTGCATCATTGATCTTTCCCAATAGTTATTGTAATTTTTTGGATGAAGGTCTCTCTCTCTCTTGAATTCTTTATGATGAGTGAGTTAACATCATATACTTCTGCATTTCTGAAGGTAAAAAGAAATCAAAGTCGGAAGCAAGTGATTCTGGAGAAGAGAATTTGTCCAAGAAAGATTTGGCACTCAATCTAGCAATGGATCAGATCACAAAATCATTTGGAAAAGGATCCCTCATGTGGCTTGGTCGGTCTGTCTCATACAAACAGACTCCAGTGATTTCTACTGGATCTTTCTCTTTGGATGTCGCGTTGGGAATAGGAGGGCTTCCAAAGGTAATGAAAAAAAGCTGCAGTATTCTATGCGCAAACAAGATGTACTTGCAAAACTTGGTTCATTACTGCTCAAGAGAAAGCATTCAGGAATATTTTGTCTGGTGTGCATAGTATAATATTTAAAACAATAACTTAACTGATTGATTACATGGAATCTGAAGATTTCAGCCAAACCTAAGCATATATATTGATCTGTGGTATGGGGAGGTTTATGGTTTAGTGACTAGGACAATGGTATAGTTTAGTTTCCTCTTTTGGACGCCTCTATCATTAAAAGAATTGCAATCTTCTAGGCTTCTCCATTATTAACAATTTAATATTTTGTCAACCCAGCCTTGAATTTATGGTTTGATTCTATTAATATAGACCTATGCTATATATTTGTTGATACATGACTTTAGCATGGACCTAATGTAAAAGCTATTAGAGTATGACAATAGATTGGTTGTTAGTGTTTTGTCTATGTTAATATTGGTTGATGTCTTCGACTTTTATTAGGGACGTGTTGTGGAGATATATGGTCCAGAGGCTTCTGGAAAGACAACTCTGGCATTGCATTTGATTGCTGAGGCACAGAAGCAGGAAGGTAGGTCCATTTTCCATCTTTTCCACTTCCTCAGGGATTAAATCTGCTGTGTTCACCACCTTGTATCTGGCTATCTGCTGAAAAGATCTGTATTTTGTTCGTCAAATAATTAGTGAAGTAATATTGCTGTGTGTATTTACGCAATAGTGTAGCTGGACCATCATCCTTGGTTTAGTAATGTAATTCGACTTGCTCCTTTTGTTATGTTTTGCTAGGTTACTGTGCCTTCATTGATGCTGAGCACACCCTTGATCCCTCTTTTGCTGAAGCTATTGGAGTGGACACTTCAAATCTGCTTATCTCACAACCTGATTGTGGTGAGCAAGCCCTCAGTATGGTGGACACCCTAATACGGAGTGGTTCAGTTGATGCTATTGTTGTGGACAGTGTAAGTAAGATATATAGTTTTTACAGAAAATGTTTGTGTTGGAGTAAAGCCTGATTGGCTATCTTTCCTGATCTTTACTGCTTTGGGTTTGGTTTTCTAGGTAGCTGCTCTGGTCCCTAAAGGTGAACTTGAAGGTGAAATGGGAGATGCTCACATGGCCATGCAAGCTAGACTTATGAGCCAGGCTCTACGAAAATTATGCCACTCTTTGTCCCTCTCACATACCATATTACTTTTTACAAATCAGGCATGGACGATGAACTCTTTATACATTAAATTAATATTTCCCATATTTCCTCCTTTTATGTTCCCTTATTGGTATGTAAACAATATGGAAGGTGCCACTTTTATTATCTTTGCTGTGTGGTGATACACATGCTCCTTTTTTTCTTTGATTTTCCGTTGCTCTTTTATCTACTTTCTCCTTTTCTGCTTCACATGTGAGTTATGAAAATTGTTGAGTGAAGTTTTGTCACAAGTGAAAAGTTCAAAATCTTCACATCATAATTGTTGGAGGCGCGTGCTAGGCGCATAGGTTTAGGAGGACTGTAACTCTGCGCGGTGGAGCCGTGGAGGCGGGCGTGGTTCAAAAGTTGCAGGCCTTTAAGCGCCTTGACGCCTCTGCAATTGCGCCCGCAGGCGTGCTTTTTGGTCTCAAATTTATCTGCAATGTTATGGATGCATTTCTTGCACAGCATATATGGCAGGCGCAATCAAGCTTGAAGCTTGATTCTTAGACCTTAATTACAGGAAATTAAATCTTGCTTTTTCGGCAATCTGTGACCTTTTATTTATGGAAGGATATGATTTTTTGTCAATCATAGATTGACACATTTTAGGGCAACTTTCCTTAACTTGGGTTAGGACACAGAAAAATCATAGATTGACCTACTTTAGGACGGCTTTCCTTAATTTTTGGTCTCCTAAATCATAGATTGACATAGTTTAGGGTTAGCCTAATAATCATAGCTTCACATAATCTTTTTCTTCCTGTGTTCAAGAGGTGCGCCTCAGGCACTAAATCAGCCTATGTGCCCCTCGCGCCGTGAATAAGTATGCTTCACATGTAATAATTCATTCATACAACTTAGACTACTAGCATATAGCTGCATAATGACTTATATGTCACTATGAGAATCCATCACAAGGATTTGGGATTTGTTCTAATGCAAAAGGTTGGATTATTGCTCACATACAGTAATAATCTCTGCTTTGAACTGAACACAGTATGTCCCCGCAAGCGATGTCGTTGGGGAGTTCAATTATTTTCTACTGGTCTGGCATAAAATGTAGATGATGGGAATTACTAACCTAGATAGGTGTTTATTAGCTTAGAGGGTTAGTTTTTGCATATCACTTTCATTTCTTTTATAGTATATTGACACCCAACGAGGTGTAAGAAAACTCTCTTGAGCTTCTAGTTATCTGCTTTTCTGCTGCTTTAGGATAGATATTCAAGAAAAAGGTAACAGAAACTTAAGAAACTAGTGGTATCCACAAGTTTTAATATCTTCATAAACATACCCGTACATTATATTTGCATCTAAGCACGACTTGCATATCTTGTAATTTTTTACCATCATATATGTTCTGAAATGAGGCACCAGCCTCATAAATTATATAAATTATGCTGAGTTGGAGCATGCCCTTCTGACTTACTAATCTCTTGCACGTTGAAGACTTGGTGCAAGATTTGGACATGTTTGTGTACCCAGTTGGAAACTATCGAACATATTGACTGAACCAACCTGTTTTCTGCCCCAAGAAATATCTTCCCTCCTACCTGATAAATGCTTGATTCCTCCTTTCGAATATTCTATTTAACTCTACCAGCTCTCCCTCCCTCATAGCTTGTATGTCCAAAGTATATCAACTCTTCTATTTCACTTACCCTGGAGGTAAAATATGTGGATCAAGGTGAATGTTAATTTATTCAGTGTAAAAGTGAAGGTCATTTGTTTATTTTTAGTTGCCTGATAAACTATGTCTGATTGTAGATACGCTCAAAGCTATCCACCTTCGCCGGATTTGGCGGTCCCAGTGAAGTTACTTGTGGTGGGAATGCCTTGAAATTTTATGCTTCAGTACGTTTAAATGTTAGGAGAGTTGCAACGATCAAGAAGGGAGACGTGGTATGGTACTAATTTGCTTATATCCTTGGTTAGTTGGTTTTGAACAATTATAAAACTTCCCTAACTTTGGAACGCTTTGGTTCAGCAATTTTGTAATTATCCCCTAAATATTATGCATAATTTGCTTACAGCAATTCTTCTCTAAACATTATTTCCATCAATCTGTAACCTTTGCAGGCCACAGGAAGCCAAGTTGCCGTAAAGATCATAAAGAACAAGCACGCCCCCCCTTATAGAACTGGAGAATTTGAACTCGAGTATGGCAAAGGCATATCTCGAGAGAGTGAACTTATAGACTTGGGCAGCAGACACAGATTCATCACAAAGGCGGGCTCACACCTTAAAATGAACAATCAGAGCTTTCATGGCAAGGATGCTCTGAAGCGGCACCTTGCCCAAAATCCAAGTGTTAGAGATGAACTCGAGCAAAAGCTGAGAGACAAGCTTTTATGTGTTGAAGAAGAAGCTGTTGATGATGGTGGAGGGATTGGTGTATCGGATGAAGAAACTGTTGCTGCAGCTTTAGTGTAAGTTTCCTCTGCTGACTTCTAATTGGAAAAAAAAAAAAAAAAATCAATTAAATCAGCCTTCCCTTATTGGGTGAGAATCTAACATTTGTAACGGCGTTATCTGAAATGTTTTGACGGATGTAGGCATAATTTTCAAAACATCTGGATCCTACAATTTTGACCTACTTTTTTCTTAGATTATGAATATCAATTAAAACAGATAAATTACATGTAAATTTACAACGGATTTATCATTTGATTTCAAAGAGAATAAAAACGTCAGGTTATTTGGATTATGATTCGAAATTAAAACTAGGGGAAATTCTGCAAAATTTTATTGAGTAAATGCGCTGATACTGATCAATCAAGTGCTTAAATAATAATTAAAAAAAAAAAAGAAAAGAAAAAAAGAGTTAAAAATACCTATTGGCTATGATGCTCATGTCATTTAAATATATAGTCAGGGATGAGGGTCAAACAGAAATTAAGGGGTGCCTGTCTATTTAAATCATAGTAGAGATGATTTTGATAGGTTTAAATGGGGTTCAAACAGATTTGAGAGAAAATAAAATACCATTACGATTTTGGGTTTGTATTCTTGATGCCCCACATCCGAATCTGTATATATTTAAAATCCATATAATAAAATAATTTACTTAGACAGAGATCAAACCATGTTCAGTCTGCAATTTGCTGGTGCGCGCATGCCATTAACGTTCTTATGACCAACCCTCCATTTAATTTGAAGGTAATTCTTCGTGCACATAAATTGATGGAGAGGGCCGCCTTGGCATTCTTGGATCTGTATGAATGTATGCATACGTTGGTTTGAAGATTTTATCATCTTTTATGATATTTATTTCTTTATTTTCCATTCTTCGTATTTAATTAACGCTTAAACCTTATTTGTTTAATTTTGGTCTTTTATTATAGACGTGTGTAGTCAATGGGTAGGCCTTAAGTATTTAAAGGTCAAACTTCATATAAGAAGGCCTTTTTTTTTTTTTTTTTTTTTTTTTTTCTTCTGCGGTAATGTTTGACGTGATAACAAAATCATGGAGATGCAACAACAATTGAACAATTTGTTTGTTGCTTTCGCAAATCTGTGAACAATGCAAGATCATATTGTTGAACTGCTGTCAAATTCTGCCAACTGCTGCATCGTGTTGCAGACCAGTTCCGTGGCCAGGGTTTTGGAGCGCCCCTTTGTCGTCTGCCTACTCCCGCCTTATTTGATGAAGAAAATATGTGATATGTGGACAACCCTTTTGCTATGGATGAACATGAGTCTCGTTAGAAGAACATCTTATGATAATATAGTGAATTTCAATGGAGGATGGCTTGTTGAGGAGTTTTGGATTGGATTAATGTTGTAGAAGAGGTGCTCAATTTAAGCAGGTACCGGATGATAGATGAGTGGGCCTCGTTGCTACTCGTTTTCTTGGTCGTGCATTATTGTGGTGGCGCCATCTAAGAATTTTGCGTTTACGCAAGCTAAAGATTCGTTTGTGGGATAAATTACAGAAGCATATAAAGAGGGAATTCCTACCCTTTAATTATACTCCTAAGTTATACCAACAATTTAAGAATTTGAGGCAAGACAATAGGACGGTGGAAGCCTGATTAGAAGAGTTTTATCGACTCTTACATAACACCGACACTCAAGAGACAGAAGACCAATTAATCTCTTGATATATTGGAGGTTTGCGATTGCCCTTGCAACGTTGAACCTATTTGCACCTATCACATTGTTAGAAATGCACCAGAATGATGTTCTTATAGAAAAGCAGCACGTGTGCCAATTGGCTGGCCCATTGTCGACGCGGAAACTACAAGGTGTCGGACTTGCCCAATCGAAAGCAAAGCAATTAGCCGCACTAGCCCTTTTCGCAAACCGCGCACCTGCGGGTTTGCATTGTTTTCTGTGTGGTGAACCAAGGAACAGACAAGCAACTTGTCCCTATACTAATTGAGGAGATGGAGGACGCTCCGTTTGATGAACGGTTTGAGTATAATTTTGAGCAGCTTGATCACGATTAAGAAGTTCATTTGTCAGGCGATGGGAGATAGGCTCTTGTATTTCGTCGTCGTTCCTTTCTTAGCCCAAAATCCAACTCTGATTTATGTCAGTGTAATCATCTATTTTCGTCCACTCTTACCATCAATTGCATGGTATGTCACTTTATCATTGATTTTAGAGCGTATGAATATCTTGTGATGCAATATCCAAATTGTCTTTAACTTTTGACTTACACCCTAACTTGTACAAATTGGCTTGGTTGGAATGAGGTAACAACATTACCGTTGATAAATATGTTCCTGTGCATTTCTCTATTAGCGGCTTGGTTGAAACAAGGTAAACATTACTGTTGATAAATGTGGTCCTGTGCATTTCTCTAGTAGCGGCTTGATTGGAACAAGGTAACAACATTATCGTTGATAAATGTGTTCTTGTGCATTCTCTATTAGTGGGAAGTATATAGATGATGTGTGGTGTGACCAGTGTTTTGAAAGGCGTAAGGCGCCTCAAGGCGCCAAACCTATTTGACTGCCTAAGCGCAAGGCATGAGGTGAGGTGCTCAAACTAAAAAAAATACAGGTGGATACATATAAAAACATTTCACCATCATAAAAAATAATAGATTCATAGAAGTCCAAAACATTATAGTTATAACTAAGCATCATCACTAATGCACTAAGGCACTAATATCATCATTATAGTTCATGTCAAATTTTGGTCTATCATCGAATTTGTATCCATCTACATCTTCTTCTTCCGCCTCATTTGAATCCCCTCCTATGCCTTCTCAGTCATCTTCCTAATCCACAAGTCCGAAAGCATTGCATCTAGATGATGATGTTTTAGGAGTCCTTGAAGTTGTTGCCCTTCGAGTATATCTTCTAGTGTACCTAGTAGGTTCCTCAACTCCTGCAATTGCTGCAACTATTGCAACATCATCTCATCTCATATTAACTAGTCATTACTTTCATCAATCTCATTCAAAGCAATTAGATCAATTTTTCTTTGATTTAATAATTGGCGTTGCAATGTTCGATTGTACTTGATAAATACCAAATCATTAAACCTCTTTTAATCCATATTGCTTCTTTTCTTAGCATGTATCTGTCAAAATAACTTGAAATTGGCATAATTTCATACATGCTATTTTTTTTAATAAATATCAAGTGTGAAAGAACTTACATGCTCAAATACACTCCAATTTCTCTCATAGCCTGAGGAGCTACAAGTAAGACTTAACACCTTGAAAGCAAACTTCATCAAATCAGGAGTTTCAGAATCGAATGCTACCCACCAATCGAATGCCAATTTTTAATTAAAATAAAATGATATAGTGAACTAATAATAAATTAAAATTTTAAACTATTGAAACTTTATTACCTCGTATCCTTGTATTCCTTTGCCTAATAGTCATAGGTATCCAAAAAAGTCCTTCAGATTTTTTACACTTGTTCAAGTCAATACAAATTTGATCTTGTGAATCAGTACTTGGAACCATTCTTTGGATACGCTAATATAAGCCCTTATAGATAGTAGAATTAACAAGACAACTCTCGGTTGATGATAAAAATATACAAGGTTCAAGAAATAACCAGCTGCATGCAAGGGTTGATGCAGCTGAACACTCCATCTTCGGTTGATGATCTTAAACACCTCTTTATATTTGCTCTCATTTCCTTGAAAAGAAACAACTATTGTTTGTTTTGCTCTGTCCATTGCCACGTAAATGTATCCCATTGGAGGCTTTTCCTCACCATCAACAATCTGAAGAACATGAACAGGAGGAGAAGCAAATTGGAGGGCTATGTGGATATGATTAAAAATAAAAAAGAAAAGGAATCATTACATTTTCAGCTACCATTTTACCTTGCACTTCTTTTGCCCGTTTGCTTTGACTCCATTCATTAGAAACACATATTTTTTCTCAATTCGTCCTTTGAAGATGAAAGCTTTGTAGTGTTAGAAAGGCTGGTGCAAAATGAGTTTTAGCAAGCTTAACCAACTCCTTTCTTTGAGTGAAGTCTCTCATCATGTTCAACAAAGTGGATTGGTTGTAAATATATCCACGCACACTAATAGCTCTCGTCCACGACTTCTTGAGATTAGGTATCTTGAAAATATCCTCCAACATCAAATCCAGATAATGAGTAGCACAAGAAGTCCAAAATAAATTAGGCATCATTTGTTCCAAATATTTTCAGTCAACTTATTAGCTACAACACTATCTAGAACAATTTGAACAACATTTGCTTCTCCAAGCTCCTCAACTTTCTTATCAAACATTTGAAATATTTTCATTGCATCTTTTGCATAGCTAGATGCATCAATCGATTCAATGAATAAACTGCCGCGAGGACAATTAACCAAAAACATTATCAAGGTTCTACCCCTCCGATCAGTCCACTCATCACACACCAAGGTACACATGTAGTGTTCTCTTGCACATATGTGATCCTCCATCATTTTGTTGAAATGTGCTTTCTCATCTTTAAGGAGAGGAACTCACATTTTATAATATAAAGGTGGTGGCAAATTTGGTACATAATGCTCAATGGCTTGGATCATCTGTGTGAAAGTAGAAATATTAACCACATTCAAAGTGACTCAATGACTCCTATGTCATATATAAACCTTGTAATTTTTTGATAAGCTTGCTTTGTCAACTCCTTTTTATAGGGACCATTCTCATCTATCTTTGGTTGTTCCCCTTTGCTTTGTTTATTTTTTTCTCATTTCACAACTGTTTCTGCATCAGGAGTGAAGTAGCAATCGATTGCTCTTTTTCTTTTGGGCTTCTTAAACATGGGTTACTTGCCCATATTCACATGACTAGTAGAATTAGAAGAACTTGATGGCTTGGAAGAGATGTGTCATCATTAACATCAATTTCATAATCTTTATCACCCACCATCTCATCATTATTAAGAATTCTACTCATTTGCTCCTTCACTTTCTTCTTTTTATTAATGAATTATTTATCTCATCTCTTACAGCTTGAGGACACCTTGTACAAGTAGTGCCACTTTTATAGCCTCCGGCAAGATGTTGCTTCAATCGATATACACCTCCTTTCAAAACTCTTGAACAAAAGTTACACTTAAATGTATGTATATTGATACCATCTCTCACTCCATACTTCCATCTGGGATATAATCTATTGTCATTCGAGTCATTCTGCATCTCTACATAAAATAAATATATATATTTATAGAACTTATAAAGATATATAAATTTAAAAGATATATTATGTAGAATATATATAATAATGATTTAAATTGAAATTAAAAAAAATCAAAAACATTTTGTAGCTGTAGTGGGGGTAGCAAAGGTGTGGGATGGATTGTTGGATTTAAGAAATTAGGGTTTAAGCCTAATATGAGGGATTAGGGAATTTGTTGAACTAACTTTTGATGATGCTAGCCAAAAATTAATAAAATATATAAAATAAAATAAAATAATGGGCGAGGCGTGTATTTTTGCTGCCCGCCTCACAGTAAGGCGCATGAGGCGCATGTCTAGGTGGCGCCTAAGCGGCGCCTCGCCAAAGGTCGCCTCTCCTTGGGGTATAGAGGCGGCGGCGGCCTGGATCTTGGCGTCTAACGCCTAGGCACGCCTTTATAATCACTGGGTGTGACGTTATCCCAATGGATGCCTGCCACATCTTGTTGGGTAGATCGTGTCAATTGGATCAGGGAGTTGTTCTTGATGATTGTTTGAACACACTTGTTCACTTTAATTAATGTAGTTTTATATCCCTTAATTCCTACCATGCTATTCGTTCTTCTTTATCGTATCCATTTATGTTTATTTGTTATATGATATTGAAATCAAATGATCTCAGTGACTAGGAGACTTGGTCACGCATGGGTTGGTGGTAAAGTAATAAGTGTCAGTAGTTGAGATCATAAATGTTCCAAGTCAAGTTATAGGTGCTGGGACACCACATAGGCTAGTGGACATCACTTAGGGAGTGGATATCCCGTTCAATTGATATTGGTGTTGGGACACCACGTTGTGGATGTGATGTCTGTCTCAAACGATCACATTGAACTGATCTCTCATCAGAACTCGAATCATTTGGTAGCCGTAGTGGCAATGGTAGTCCTTATATTGTATGCATGTATGTGATCCTATATGAGGGAAGCCGCATATTTGATTGGTTCCTTAAAAATTTCTTGAAAGGCTAAACCGGGGCTTGTTGATTACGGTGGAACTATGTTTAAGATCAGTGGAGTGGAAAGATATAATTCGCAGGTCCAAAAAGTAATCTATTGAGATTGTTTCTCTATATTTCCTACACTTATTGTATACATGATTTCCTCGCACAAGACACTTGGCCGAAACATAAGGGATGTGATCTCATTATTGGTCAACGGATCGACTAAGTATGTGAAGATTATTATAGTTATTAATGTCAATTATTGATCTATATTAAATAACTAAGTTCTAGACATTAATCGAAGAATCGAGCAAAGGGACCATATCTGCATGGTAACTACAATTAAAAGGTCCGCATGTTGAATTCATCTTTTGCCTATGAGTCATTTTAATAGCGTTTGTTGGACATGAATGTATGGATGTCTTGAATACCTAAAGATTGATAAATTCAAAGGTGATTAATTAATAGGATTAATTAATCTTGCAATTGAATTGTTTAGTCTTGGACTAGGTGAAATGATAAACCTAAGAAGTCACTCGCATAACCAGATTATGGTGTGTTAGAGCGGAGAAAATAATTAATTAATCATGGATAAAGTAATTATTAGGTTGAATAATATTTTTTGGACAAATTAATTATTTGAACCCAAGTAATTATATGATCATGGAGAGAATTAATTATTGGTCTAATTTGATTTGTTGGACAAATCATTAATCAGGCTGAAATAATGTTAGAATTAAATAATTAATTGAGAGTAGTCTTTTGGGCTAGCCATTAATTAAGCCCAAGAAAGACAATTGAGGATGACACCTCAAAGGAAAAACCGATCTTGTTCTTCTCGTTCTCTCTCTTCTTTCTCCTATCATGTATTGAGATTCCTAGTTATATTATTAATTCTAGATTATTCATCTAGTTCTATATAGATATACGTGAATCAAGCTTCACCGTATGTCTATGCATCAAAATTTGAGCGTGGATAAACTTGAAGAGAAAGTTTCTAACATCCTTGATCAACGTGCGATCTGATCATCCAAATGATTCTTGGTAAGAACATGAAATTGCTTAGTATAATTGCTAAACTTACTTTTTGATTACATATACGGGGTTGTGCAAGTTTAGGCATAGATCATAGAAATAAATTTTAATTATTACTTCCATTATGTATTCCGTATGATATAAGGCTTAGATATTCCATCATAATTTCACGCTTTTGAGTGAGAATTATTACATGTCAATTTCATGGTTCTATTACTTCAACACGATATTGGAGTTGGGGAGTCTTGTTCATTATCTGCTGAGACTTTGATTGCTGAATTTTCAGATGTGTTCCTATTAAACCACCTATTGACCTTTCTCATCTACGAGATATTCAACATCATATTGATCTCATTTCTTGAACGTCTCTTCCCAATAGGCTGCGTTATTATATGAGTCCAACCGAGCATCGGGAGTTATGTCGGCAGGTAGAGGAACTGTTGCAGCATGGGCACATTAGAGAGAGCTTGATCGTGTGCATCGTGCCTGGTTTACTTATACCTAAGAAGGATGGGAATTGGCGTATGTGTGTCAACAATTGGGCCATTAACAAAATTAGGGTGCATTACTGATTCCCTAATCTTCGTTCAGATGAATTGTTGGATCAGTTGAGTGGAGCCACCATCTTTAGTAAGTTGGACTTGCACAATGGATACAATCACTTCCAAATTCGAATTGGAGATGAGTGGAAAACTGCATTTAAAATACGAGCGTTTGCTTGAATGACTATTCATGCTTTTTGGATTGTAGAATGCTCTCAGTACTTTCATGAGAGGTATGAATCTGGTTCTACGGTCTCTGATAGGCATGCGTGTTGTGTTGTTTATTTCGATGATATACTAATGCACAGTTGCCAATACAAGATCATTTGACCCATCTTCGTTTTGTTTTGCTGATTTTACATGCAAAGAAGTTCTTCCCCGCCCCTCATAAGTGTACCTTCTTGGTGGATAAGATATTATTTTTGGGGTATAAGATATATGGGGTAGGTATTGGTGTAGATATTTTGAAGGTGGATGCTATTCCATTTTGGCCGACTCCTACTTCAATAACAACTACAAGAATTTTTCATGGGTTTGCTTATTTTTATTAGCGATTTATCCCTCATTTTTGCACTATCATAGCCCCCAATACCGACTGCATGAAAGGAAAGTTCTTTATGAGGTCCCCTGAAAGTACCACAACTTTTCAATTGATTAAGGAAAAATTAATGACGACTCCTCTTTTAGTATTACCTGAATTTGCGCTCCATTTTGAACTTTCTTGCAATGCTTCTAAGGTGGGGATAAGTGTTGTATTAAGCCAACAAAGTCATCCCATTGAGCATTTCAGTGAGAAACTAAATGGCCCACATAGTAGATATAACACATACACTGTTGAGTTTTATGCTATTGTGAGAGTTGTTTGTCATTGGTGAAATTATTTGTATTAAAAAGAATGTATTCTATTCACTGATCATGAAGCATTGAAGCACATTAACAACTAATACTCTATTTCGACACGACATGCTTCATGGGCAACTTATCTCCAACAATTATCTGTTGTGCTCAAACACTGTTTGGGCGTGTCAAATTGGGTTGTTGATGCTCTTAGTTGCCGTTATTTTGTTACTTACTAAAATACATTTCTCTGAGTAGGGTCTTGATTTTTTCCAAGAGTTATATGCTATTGATCTTTTCTTTGGCCCCATGTTGCAATGTATGCGTGATGAAGAGAGTTTAAAATACTTGTTGCATGAGGGATTTTTTTTAAGGCATGCTGATAAGTAGGAAATTATGTGTATTTTTAATTGATAAAATTGTATTTTTAATATAATTAATTCTTATGCACTCTCTACTTCATACTTATTTAATGTTTCGACGAGAACTACGTCCTATTTGTTTTTGTGGTTATTTGCAACATTTTTTGGACAATTTCATACAAAAATCCACATAAGCAGTTGACCATCCTAAGCCCATCCAAGGAAGAAAGATTACATAGAAGTTTATGGGTTGAAAAAGTTAAGGGCTTAATTAATTAAGCCCAGAACTTAATTAAGACCATAAGATGAATTAGGGCAAGATCGCAACAATAAAAGGAGGAAATCCTTGCAGGGAGCGGCCATCACCCTTTTTCCACCCACATTGCAGCCATCATTCTGGGACCACATAAGATCACTCATTCGTGCAGGGGAGAGGCATCAATTGGGAGGTCATCATTTTCTACCCATATAGCAGCATATTACTTCACGCAGGGAAGACATCATTGCCATGCTAGGGAGGAAAGAGAATTGGAAGACAGAAAAGAAATCTTTTGGAGTTTGATTTTTCTTTCTTATTTTGGTTTTGATATCTTTTGTTTTGATGAATCCAATTCTTAGACACGTGATATGTAACTAAATTTTATATTCCAGTTTAAGAAATGTTTGAACCCTATTTCAATATTATGTGATTTATATTTTTGTGACACCGTATTGATTTAATATGTGTGAATTTATTATGTTGATTGTTTGAATTGATTTATAATATATCTATATATATATTGTTAATTGTGATTGATCAACTCAATTGATAGTTTATATACTTAGGGCTAGGGTTTAAATTGCAATTTGTAATTGTTGTAATTTTGAACCCTGTTTGTAGCAACTAATAATTTTTATTATTAGACTCATAATTCAGGATTAATTGAATCAAGCATGTGAATTCGATAACCTGCCTACCTATTATCATAATTGATAATACGTTTAACGAATTAAATCCAAAGAGCGTATTTTGGACTGTTCGATTAAATAGGTTAATTAGAGTTCTAATTAAATACACTTAAGGGATAAAGTAGATCAATAGAGCTTGTTTTGGTTTAGGGGTAGGAATTCCACAATTAAATTAATAATGTGCCGCATAATCATATAATTTGGAACAGGGGAAAAACTGAACCATGAACCGGAATTGATTCATATTACTGTGTGCCTTATGTTTATTTGCTTCATTTTTATTTACTAGAGTAGATTTTATTTATTAGTTTAGAAGAAATAATCCATCAATAAACCCCCCCTATTTGCATTCATAAATTGGCATAAAAATATACAAATAATTAAACCGTTCTATGTGGGATCGACCCTTACTTCCCACTACTACAAAATAGTAGAGAAAAGTGAGGTAAAATAAATAAATTAATTTTGACGTACCCCGACAGCACTGTCACGTGCTATTATATATTCTCCATTGTAGCCTTCATGAACAGTTGGTGGTTGAACTGCATGGAGCTAGACATGTTGGATGCAACCATTCTGTGGCTTTGCTGCAATGTTCCTAGTTTTTACCATCCTTGCGACATGATGTGACATAATATCTGGACCATTGCCGTATATATCATGTGTCTAAGGGGATGTTACCAATGTAGGTCTTTATCGCCCTTTGCCTATCTCGTCGCGACCATGGTGTACTATTAGCATGGATTTTGTGCTCGGTCTTTCTCGTACTCAAAGAGTTAATGATTCTTATATTTGTAGTGGTTGATCGCTTTTTAAAAATGGTGCATTTTATTCAGTGTAAGTGTACAACCGAAGCTTTACACATGGCTTAGTTATTTTTTCTTGAGATCCACATTTTGCATGGGTTGCCGACATCTTGTCTCCGATCATGACACAAGGTTATTGTGTCATTTTTGGCGTAGCCTTTAGCCTCTAACCAATACTTGCTAGATTTTACCAGTGCCTATCATCGGCAAACCGATGGTCAAATGGAGGTGGTTAATGTTGTACTGTCTAGTGGGTGATAATCTCAAGACTAGTGATGCCAAGTTGAGTACAGCAGAATTTGCCCACAATTTTTCCTTGAATTGCAGTACCAATTTATTATAGAATATGAGAGAAAATAATTATCTCATTAAGTAATGTATTAATATATACAAATTACAATCAGCCCAATACAATTGGGAAAGTGATGTGGGACAAAATACATTCAAGAAAATACAAAGTTAAAGCTACATATATACATCCATAATACACCCCCTCAAGATGGAGCACTAATAGTGAGTCAAATTTTGTCCATGAGCAGTTGAAGACGATAACGAGAGAGAGGCTTTGTGAGGGCATCTGCAAGCTGATCAGCCGAAGAAACATGGGATACGCTAATAGTGGAAGCCTTCATCAAGTCACAAACAAAGATAGTCAATGGCAATGTGCTTCATCGTGAGTGAAAAAAGGATTGGAGCAGAGATAAGTGCACCAACGTTGTCACAGTAGATTACTTGAGTAGAAAATATTGGAACGTGGAGTTCTGTAAGAATTGAGTGCGTCCATTGGAGCTCAACAGCAATGGAGCGATATTCAGCTTCAGTGGAAGAGCGAGCAACTAACCATTATTTTCTAGAAGCCCATGAAATAGGGTCGGAGCCCAAAAAGATAACATAAGCACCAGTGGAAGTATGGTCATCACAGCCACTAGCCCAGTCTGCATCCGAGAAACAGTAATGAGATAGAGGAGAATCACATCTTAGTGTGATGCCGGAATCATGTGTACCATTTAAGTATCGAAATAGCCGTTTGACTGCACCCCAGTAACATTCTGTAGGAGCATGCATGAACTGAGAAAGTTTACTAACAGTAAAGGCAATGTCAGGCTGTGTAAATGAGAGATACTGAAGACTGCTTAGAGCTCGGTGATAAGAAGAAGCCTCAACAGGCTTAGAGCCGTCATGCAAGGAAAGAGTAGCTCCAGTTGCAAGAGGAGTATGAACTGGCTTAGCATTAAGCATGTTATACTTAGAAAACAGATCAGTGATGTACTTTTGCTGGGAAAGAAAGCAAGAGGAAGATGTACGTAGAACCTCAATGCCTAAGAAGTAACATAGAGGACCTAAGTCCTCAACTGAGAAGGCCGAGGAAAGTGTAGTGACAATTGAGTTTAGGAAGACATTATTATTCCTAGTGGGAATAAGATCATCAATGTAAATGAGGAAGTAGGAAAGTACCCCATCACGGTGGTATACAGAAAGAGATTCATCTGACTTGGTGTGAGAGAAGCCAAGTGTGGCCAAGAAATGGTGAAGAGAGTTGTACCACATTCTTGGAGCTTGTTTCAGTCCATATATAGATTTTTGAAGCTTGCAGACATAGGATGGGAAGTTTTTGTCAATGAAGCCAGGAGGCTATGACATATAGACCTCATCAGCCAAGGTACCGTGTAAGAACGCATTATTAATATCAAACTGATGTAAGGGCCAATCACGAGAGATAGCAAGACTAATAACCAATTGAACTGCGGCAGGCTTGGCAACAGGGCTAAAAGTTTCAGAATTATCTATTCCAGGACGCTGATGGAAACCCTTGGCTACTAACTGAGCTTTAAACTTTTCAACAGAACCATCGGGCTTTCATTTGATACGTTTTAAGAGAAATCTGGAGGAACAAGATCCCACGTGCCATTTCTTAGTATAGTAGTGAACTCAGCTAACATGGCATCACGTCAATGAGTATCAGAGAAAGCTTGAGTAACAGTGTTAGGCTCGATATCATAATGAACAATTGAAGATATACCATACCTCGAATTCGGTTTAAAAATATTATTCTAGGCATGAGTTACCATTGGGTGTCAAACCGCAGGAGCAGGTGGAGGATTGGGCAAAAAGAACAGAATAACTGCTGGCGGGGTCGACGAAATAGATGGTGGTAAGGGAATGGTATCGATCGTAGGTGGATTAGGCATGGTAAAGAGGGTGGTTTGGCTGCAAAGGGAAACTGATCTTCAACAAACTCAACATGTTGAGAAGTGTAGATTTTTTTGGAGATCAGATCGAGACATAAGTAAGCACTTTGAGTGAGAGAGTATCCAACAAAGACATAGGGAGAAGAACGTCTGTCCAGCTTATGTATAGAGTAAGGTCGAAGCCATGGATAAACAAACAGCTGAACACAAGAAGTTTGATTATATTAGGGGTGTGATTAAATAATTTTTCAAAGGATGAAGTCATTGAAAGATCTACTTTTGGAAGACAAGTAATGAGATAGGTGGCAACGGACATGGCAAATGGCCAGTAGGACAATGGCATTGAGGACTGATGAAGCATGGCAAGACCAGTGTCAACAATGTGACGATGATGATGCTCAGCACTCCCATTATGTTCAGGTGTGTGAGGTGGAGTGGTGATATGTGTGATCCCATGAGATGTCAAAAAGGGACGCAAAGCAAGAAATTCTCCCCCCTCCCATTATCGGTATATAATGTGATAATTTTGTGATTAAGGAAATTTTCAACTAAAGCTTTAAAAGCTGTGAAAGTATGCAACACATTAGATTTCCTTTTGAAAGGATATAACAACACATATTTTGTAAAATGATCCACAAAAATCACATAGTATTTGTAACCATCAAATGAGAGCACATGCGGCATCCATACATCAGAAAAAATTAATTCAAGTGGCATAGATGAAGTAAGAGAGGAATCAGAAATGGTAGTTTATGTGACTTTACGCATTTGCAAGAATCGCATGAAAATGATAAAGTTTTAGGTATGGGTAACTGATAACTAGTAATAACAGAATTAAGAATTCTTGGGGACGGATGACCAAGTCTGGCATGCCACGTTGAAGAGGACTGTTTGAGACAGGACAAAACAGAAGATGAAGCAGCAGTTGGCCATATGTATAGCCCGTTGACACGGAGACCGCGTAGGCGAGTATCCCCCGTTGCCCAATCCTTCACCTAAAATCACAATCAGAGAACACCACCACCACATTATTATTGGTATATAGAAGAGAGACTAATAATAAATTACAAGACATCTATGGAACATGCAAGGATTGATTAAATAACAATCTATAATTATTCTCAAAATTTAAACGTCCAATATGAGCAATGCGTAAACTTAAGCCATTACCGATTGCCACCCCATCATTACCATGGCAGGGAGAGTGAAGACTGAGATTGGTAAGGTCAGTAGTAATGTGATGCAATGCGCCTGAATCTAGAATCCAATCAAAGGGTAAGGGATGAGAGGATGTTGTGTGAGCCGAGGCCAGAGAGTATGCTGGCCGAGGAGGGGCTTGCAATGCGCTACTGCTTGGGTTAGAGCAGCAAACTGAGGATCCCTACAGTAACAGGCCGAATGGCCATGCTCTCGGCATAGTTGACATCAACCTTGGTAGGGTTGACGTGAGCCAGATTGTTGCCACTGAGAAGGAGATTGGATCGGGTGAGAAACCACCGATGAAAGGGAGCCTGATTTGGATTTGGTCTTCCATTTCTCATTCATAGAAGAAGGACCATGGTTCTGGCCTGCAAAAAAAGTCTTCGCTGGCTGAGAGAAAGAAGGAGATGAACGCATCCTTAAATGCGCTTCAGTGGTGAGGAGTTTCTCGTGTAACTCGTCAAAAAAGATTGTAGTTTCACGAGCTTGTATGGCATTTGGTAATTCTTTGGAGGATTCATCCAGGCCATTCAAGAGTTTTAGCGCAAGATCCTCCGGGTCAGTGGTAACACCAAGAAGAGCAAGTTCATCCACCACCCCCTTAATCTCAATCATATAATTGGTGATGGATCCATTACCCTTCTTTGGATTGTGAATTTTTTGTTTGAGTGTAATAATATGACCCAGTGATAGCCGGCCATATGTGTTAGCTAGAATATCCCAAGCAGATTTGGACGTCGTAGCACTCGAGATAAAGGGGATTAGTGTTGGCGCCATAGAGCCAATAATAACACTGAGTGTTAATTGGTCCTGTCGAATCCAGTAGGTGTAATCTGGATTTGGACAAGGGGTATTATCAACGGTGGTGGTAGTAGATGGACAGGGGTACGTACCATCAACAAAACGAAGGAGATCGTATCCAGTTAGGAGAGTACGAAACTGGAGAGCCCACGCCATGTAATTAGACAATGTGAGTTTTAGCAGCGCCTATTGTGCGATGTTAAACGCAACCAATGTGTTGCCTGTTGAAGCAATGGGGTAGGGCGTGGAGGTTGCCATGGATTGGAAATTGTAGAGAAGGAAGATACGGTTTGATGGTATCAAAGAATGATAATATCCTACAAATTAGGGAAAATATGATCCAATCTTCTCCTACAAAGAGGATTTTGGCAGATTTGAAAGATTTAGATCTTATCCTACAGATTAGGGAAATATGATCTGACCAAATCGTGAGGATTTTAGTAGATTTAAAAAGATTAAGATCTTTTCCTGCAAATTAGGGAAATATGATATGACCAAATTGTGAGGATTTTGGCAGATATGAAAAGATCTTCTTCTACAAATTAGGAAAATATGATCTGACCAAATTGTGAGATTTTGGCAGATTTGAAAAGATTCAGATTATCTCCTACAAATTAGGAAAATATAATCTAATCAAATTGTGAGGATTTTGGCAGATTTGAAAAGACCAAGAAGATCAAATTTAAAATGGCGTTAGCCAGAAAAGACTCTTGATACCATATAGAATATGAGAGAAGATAATTATCTCAATAAGTAATGTATGAATTTATACAAATTACAATCAACCCAATACAATTTAAAAAGCAATGTGGGACAATATACATTCAAAAAATTACAAAGTTAAAGCTACATATATACATTCATAATGCTTATGTCCGTTTGAGGTGGTGTATGTTGTTCTTCCTCATAGTTCTATTGATCATTTGGCATTGCCTTCTCTTGTGCGTCAAATATTTGACTCTCTTTCACTATTTATGTTACACAAAATGAGAGGATTTGAGGGGATTAAGGAGAGCTTAATTAATGATTAATTACTCAATATTAAAATTTTAAACATCAATTTATTTTAAACAAAGGAAGCAATATTTATGGTTATCAAATATACAGATTGCATTAATTTTCATTTTTATATTGATATTCTACACATATTTTTATTTTTTAGTATTTAATGTTTTATTTTCTATTCCATACTTGATATTTTATTAATGAATATCGTACATGAAACATAATTTATTTTATAAAAATTAAATTTGTAGTAGGGGTTAAGATACCATATGAATATATTAGTAAGAGTCAATATAGGTTTTTATTCATTTGATCATCAGTCCACGGTTTCTGTTGAATTTTATTTTCTATTTTTGATTTACAGTCAAGTATTGTTTGAATTACGCCTCTGCTAAAATATTGTATTCTGTTGAATTTTATTCTTCCTTTTCTTTTAAAACCACATGCTTTAAATTGTCAACTAATAGCAGCAATTGGTGGGAGTCCCTACTATAACCATGCCCAACAAACAATGATTTGTGGGTGACCATGCTTCAATTAACAACAATGACCCTACACAATCGACATGGACCTGTACGGGATCATACCCCAACCAACCACAGCCAACAACAGTTGATGCCCAACGCTACACAACCTTGAATCCCATATTATTAATTGCCAACAACACATAATTTCGTAATAATTAACACATTTTATTTGGTTTATGACAGTTTTATATAATATTTATCTCAAATGGCATTTTTAAAAGAAGAAGCCTGAAAATTGCATTTATCAAAATGTTCCTTCTATATTCAACAAAAATACCATTTAATAGTTTTCTAATTGAATAATATGTTGGTTTAAATTGATTATTAAATAAAACTATTTTTTTTTATCAAGCCTTATTTAAAACAAAATTCATACAAACACAGTTATAATAAACATGGTATAAAATGGTATTTACAAAGTATGGCTTCTTATGTTATTCCTACTAATTGTTTTAATCCTAATTTAATTAAGAACAACGAAAGTTCTTGCCTTTTAGTCAAGATTGACACGAGCCCGAACCATTGGTTTAATATTAGTATAAAGTGGTATTATAAAGGCAAATACATAAGGCAAAAGGATGTTCCATACTTAGGTTCTAATTTAAATTATTATAAAGGATTTAAATAAAGGTATATCATAAAAATATGTCGATCAGGATCAATATAAATTTCTGTAATATATATATATATATATATATATATGTTATAAATATTATATATGCTTGGATATATTATGCAATTCATTTGTAATATTATTTATTTAATTAAAAATATTATATATTTATTTAAAAAATATTAATACTTATTTATTATCTAAAAATAATAATATTTTTTAAATAAAGAAATGTGTACATTATTCGCCAGTGTTTTTAACTTATCTAGAAGATTGGAAGGAGAAAGGAAGGAAGTATTCAGAAACAACGTAGGTGTGGCCCTCTAGTCAAAACCTGTCGCATCAGATACCTTTGAATTCTATGGAACAAATCTAATAAAGTGATTTCTAATTTTTTTAATTAGTAGGACCTACCAAAATAAAATATGATAAAAATGCAAACCAGAACATTTTTTTATTATTATAAATGATATTATCGAGACAATGAAACGACGTCGCGTTGAGTTCTGTGTATTCCTTTTTTTGTTGAAAAGTATAAATTGGAGATTGGACCATAAATGAATATCTGTAATCTGTGTTGCTGTCATTTGATTTTGAAGTCATATCTCATAAACTACTCTAAGAATATTCAGTCAAGATCGGCAGCAAATATACTATAGTTAGCAATGCAAGATTTTTATTTTTTTTAATTACTTTTTTCTCCATAAACAAGAAAGTTGTCTTTCATCACTATAATTTTTATTTTTGTCAAAAGTACAACTTCTTTAAAATTAAAAATTTATACTTGTATATATATTTTTTTATTTGTTTACGACTTATTCAATCATATGTAGGTATAAAATAAAATAAAAATTATTTTTTTTCTTTTAACTAACAAAACAAGGTCTTTAACTTTTGAAACATGACTTTTTTTTTTTTTTGTAAATGTCTTATTGATAAATATAAATATAAAATTGTTCCATAAATTGCAAAATTACTACATCCTCCTAAAAAAATTCATATTTCAAAAGTATTTTTTATTCTAAAAAAGTGTCATGTTTTGAAAGTTAAGATCTAGTTTTATTAAGTTTCATACAGATTAATTAATTATTTATTTAACAAACAAGTAATATATAATTAAACAAGTTAAATTAATGAATAAAATAATTTATATAATTATAAATTTATAATTTTTTGAAGGTTCTCTTCATCTGTTTGACAAACAAAAAATAAAAAATTTACACTCTTTGTTTGTCAAAATAAAAAAATTACACTCTCTACGAACAACACTTTTTTTTGAAATAGGGGAAGTATTATGTAACAATTTGTAACATGAACTTTATTAAGTTTTGCAAATCGATGCCTAAACTGGAAAAAATTCGACCAGTTACAATTTAAAGTATTTTTCTACCTTATTTGGGAAATTAATTTAAAAGTTTTAAACTAATAAAATAGATTGTAAAAATCTATAAATTTCAAATTATTTAGAAAATAAAAATAGCTTATTTAAAATCATAAATAAATTTGAAAATTAAATATAAATGTAGAAATACTATCAATTTACTACCAACTGAATTCTGAAAATTAGGAAATAATCACATAAGTTTAAAATTAAAATAAAAAATAAATATGGAAATTAAATTCTAAAAATCTAAAAAAAAAACTAAATTTATGATAAAATGAAAATGGACAAATTAAATTTGAGAAAAATTAAATAAATTACAAAAAATTGGAGAAATATGGGAAATAGAAAAATTAAAATTGACAAAAATTATTGAAAAACAGAAATTATAAAATAACAATTGAAAAGAAATAAAAAAAATCATCAAAATTAAAAGAAAAAAATAAAATAATCAAAATTACAAAATAAAATCATAAATATTAAATCCAAAGTAAAAATAGAATTTTGATGTAATTTCTAGATTTATTTCTTAATTAATACTTTATTTGTAAACTATAAAAATTATTTGTAATTATCTGAATATATTTATTAATTTTTTCAATTTTTAATAATTAGTTTTTAATTTTTTTAATGTTACTGTTGGAGAAAACAGCCAAAGAAATATTTTAAGTTGCGACTTGTTGATATTGTATACATGGAATCAATCAAAAATATATTTTTGTTGGATACCAACTTACAAAAATGTATACATACGTATTTAAATTATAATTAACCTTAAAAGAAACTATCAGAGCATACATTTAATATTTAAACCATAGAAAAATAATTTTCCTTGAATCAAAGACCTTCTGACAGAGATTAGAGAGATAAGTTTATTATCTCTTTAGTATTGTCACCGTGCGATGTATGTTTTGTAATAAATTTGAAAGAAAAATATTTATATATTATTTTTAGTGATTCAACATTTATGAATATTTGAAGCATTTTATTTTATAGTAAAGGTGTGTGAAAATTATAATTGTATATCAAAACATCAATATTTCTCCTTCAATTTAAAATAAGAGCTCTATTTTTATAATAAATTGATTAATTGTATAAAATTAAATTATTTAATTTTTTATTAATATATTACTAGTGTGAGACATGAGACATGTGCGATGCACAGAAGATATTTTTTTCTTATATTTTGTAATATAATCATATATTTAAGTTAAATAGTATATTATAGAAGGTGTATATTTGCAATTCATTGATTATTTTTTTATATAATGACTAGAAATTTGTTGTAATTTTATGTTTCATCTTTTCTTCTATTAGAATTAGCCTCGTTCACAAATTGATAAGCATGATATCCATGATTTATAGTAGGTTGAATCAAATTAAATTAAAAGAAATAGCCATATCAGCAGATTAAAGAAAATAAAGATTTGTACAGATCTTGTAAAATTTGCCAATTAAATAGTCAAATTAAGCACAAAAATATTTTGCAAATTGCTAATTAAATGTAATAATATTACAAAAATTTGAAATTTGATAGAAACAAATACTTTGAAAGTTAATGAAAATCGCACGGTGCTTATAAGCCGAAATAATTAGCAGATCTCAACAGAAAATCACAAGAATAATCAAATGAAACTTAAAAGAGATGGACGAACATTTTGTTTAAAAATCAGAAAGAAAAATAGTTAAGAAAATTAAATATGTTTATGATAAATTGAAAGCAACAGGTGAATAAAATTTTTTTAAAATAAAATAAACCTAAAAATAATATTTTGAAAAGTGTAGGCTTTTGTGACAATTGAAATATGACACATATTATCGTACATGTTTTACCATTTATTTTCTCAAAACAGAAAACGCAAAACACTTCAAGAGGAGGGAGAACAAAAAAGAGAGACCTTAAAATATTTAGTAATAATCTTGATAAAATATATAGAAAGAAGAGAATGACAAAAATGAGAAATGATTTTAAATTATGGTAAGATTGTTGAAAGTTTAATTTCCTATTTGATAAAATCAGATTTTATCCACGTGATTGGGTAATTTTAAATAATTGATAGTCTAATTATAGGAAAATTGTTAATGATTTTCCATAATATAATGAAATTACAATGATTTCACGTTCCTAAAAAATTTATTTCTTATTTTGAATATATTATGAGCTAACAAAAATTCTTTAAAATTCGAATTTATTTATGTTGAACAACAGAAACTAAGCAAATCTCGAAGATTGTTTATATTAATCTCTTCAATTAAATTGTAATAATGTATCTTAAAAGAGTTGCATAAATATATATAGTTTTACATTTATATGGTTGAAATTTAGGCCGAAAAACAAATTTTGAAAAGTAATTTTACTTATATATATATATATATATATATATATATATATATATATATATATATATAGATTTTTTTTTATAAAGTGAATCAAGAAAATTGAGTCATACATTTGTTAGATTTTATATATTTTTTTAATTTCAAAATTCAATGATTTGATTAATATTCGATCAAATATATAGATTTCGTATCATGTATTAAATATTGCAGTATATTCACCTTGATATCATCTAATTTTGAAATACCTAAATTTGTGAAATAATTTAGATTTTGAAATCGAATCAAAATTTCTAGAATAAAAACATCTAATTTTAATTTTATAATAATATAATTATTCTAAATAAGTAATGAAGTTTAGGCGGGAAAACGGAATTGGAAAAAGTCATTTTGTGTGTGTGTGTGTGTGTGTATATATATATATATAGATATAGATATAGATGAGTTAACAAAAACTCTTTAAAATTTGAATTTATTTATGTTGAACAACAGAAGCTAAGCAAATCTCGAAGATTGTTGATATTAATCTCTTCAATTAAATTGTAATAATGTATCTTAAAAGAGTTGCATAAATATATATAGTTTTACATTTATATAGTTGAAATTTAGGTCAAAAAACAAAATTAAAAAAGTAATTTTACTTATATATATATATATAGATTTTTTTTTATAAAATAGATCGAGAAAATTGAGTCGTATATTTGGTAGATTTCATATATTTTTTTAATTTCATAATTCAGTGATTAGATTAATATTCGATAAAATATATAGATTTTGAATCATGTATTAAATATTGCAGTTTTTCATCTTGATATCATCTAATTTTGAAACACCTAAATTTGTGGAATAATTTAGATTTTGAAATCGAATCAAAATTTGAAGAATAAAAATGTCTAATTTTAATATAATAATAATATAATTATTCTAAATAAGTAATGAAGTTTAGGCGAAAAAACAAAATTAAGAAAAGTCATTTTGTTTTTTTATATACTAGTGTGAGACCTGTGCGATGCACAGAAGATATTTTTCTCTTATATTTTGTAATATAATCATATATTCAAGTTATATAATATATTATAAAATGTGTAGATGTGTAATTCAGTGATTATTTTTTTGTATAATGAGTAGAAATTTGTTGTAAATTTATGTTTCGTCTTTTCTCTATTAGAATTAGCCTCGTTCACAAATTGATAAGCATGATATCTACGATTTATAGAAGGTTGAATCAAATTAAATTAAAAAATAGTCATATCAGCATATTAAAGAAAATAAAGATTTGTACAGATCTCGTAAAATTTGCCAATTACATAGTCAAATTAAGGACAAAAATATTTTGCAAATTGCTAATTAAAAGTAATAATATTACAAAAATTTAAAATTTGATAGAAATAAATACTTTGAAAGCTAACGAAAAATCGCACAGTGCTTATACGTCGAAATAATTAGCAGATCTCAACAAAAATCACAAGAATAATCAAACGAAATATGAAAGAGATGGACGAACTTTTTGTTTAAAATAAGAAAGAAAAATAGTTAAAAAACTTAAATATGTTTATGATAAATTGAAAGCAACAGGTGAATAATTTTTTTTAAATAAAATAAACCTAAAAATAATATTTTGAAGAGTGTAGGCTTTTGTGACAATTGAAATATAACACATATTATCGTACTTGTCTTACCATTTATTTTCTTAAAAATAGAAAACACAAAACACTTCAAGAGGAGGGAGAACAAAAAAGAGACCGTAAAATATTTAGTAATAATCTTGATAAAATATATAGAAAGAAGAGAGAGAGAGAGAAAAAAATGAGAAATGATTTTGAATTATGGTAAGATTGTTGAAAATTTAATTTCATATTTAACAAAATCAGATTCTATCCACGTGATGGGGTGATTTTAAATAATTGATAGTTTAATTATAGAAAAATTGTTAATCATTTTTCATAATATAATGAAACTACAATGATTTCACATTCCTAACAAATTCATTTCTTATTTTGAATATATTATGAATTAATAAAAATTCTTTAAATTTTGAATTTATTTATGTTGAACAACAGAAACTAAACAAATCCCGAAGATTGTTGATATTAATCTCTTCAATTAAATTGTAATAATGTATCTTAAAAGAGTAGCATAAATATATATGGTTGAAATTTAGGCCGAAAAAACAAAATTTAAAAAAGTAATTTTACTTATATATATATATATATATATATATATTATAAAATGAATCGAGAAAATGGAGTCATATATTTGTTAGATTTCATATATTTTTTTAATTTAAAAATTCAGTGATTTGATTAATATTCGATAAAATATATAGATTTTGAATCATATATTAAATATTGCAGCATATTCATCTTGATATCATCTAATTTTGAAACACCTAAATTTGTAGAATAATTTAGATTTTGAAATTGAATCAAATTTTTTAGAATAAAAATGTCAAATTTTAATTTAATAATAATATAATTATTCTAAATAAGTAATAAAGTTTAGGCGGGAAAACGGAATTGAAAAAAGTTATTTTGTTTTAATATATATATATATATATATATATATATATATATATATATATATATAGATTTCTTTTTATAAATTGAATTGAGAAAATTGAGTCATATATTTGTTAGATTTCATAAATTTTTTTGATTTCATAATTCAGTGATTTGATGAATATTCAATAAAATATATAGATTTTGAATCATGTATTAAATATTGCAGTATATTCATCTTGATATCATCTAATTTTGAAACACCTAAATTTGTGGAATAATTTAGATTTTGAAATCGAATCAAAATTTCTAGAATAAAAATGTTTAATTTTAATTTAATAATAAAATAATTATTCTAAATAAATAATAAAGTTTAGGCGGGAAAACAGAATTGGAAAAAGTCATTTTGTTATAATATATATATAGACTAGCATGAGACCTGTACGATGCACAGAACATATTTTTCATTATATTTGTAATGTAAGTATATGTATATATGTATATATATATATATATATATATATATTGAACTAAACCATTCAAACATATAAATTTAACAATAATATTAAATTTATAAAAAAATATTTAAAAAAACCCAATTTTAATGTTACTTGATAAAAAGAAAAAAATATACAAGATATAATTTATATAATATCAATGAAATTGAAAAATGAAAATGTACCTATTATTTAAGAATCAAACGAATATACATGAAAGAATTAGGTAGGAAATGGCCTTTTTTCAATCTATTTTAACTCATAACAATAAAAATATTGATAAACTTGATATCCATAATTATGTAAGGATGAATCAAATCAAATATTTTAATAATTAAGAGTTATCAAAAATAGTAATTTGCACACAAACATATCCTAAGTAATAGATAACAAATTATTTTTTTATTAGAAAGCACATTTAGGCGGGAAAACGAAAATGAAAAAGACATTTTACTTTTATATATACATAGATATAGATATATAGATTTTTTTGATAAAATGAATCAAGAAAATTGAGTCATATATTTGTTAGATTTCATATATTTTTTTAATTTCATAATTCAGTGATTTGATTAATATTCGATAAACTATATAGATTTCGAATCATGTATTAAATATTGCAATATATTCATCTTGATACCATCTAATTTTAAAACACCTAAATTTGTGGAATAATTTAGATTTTGAAATCGAATCAAAATTTCCAGAATAAAAATGTCTAATTTTAATTTAATAATAATATAATTATTCTAAATAAGTAATGAAGTTTAGGCGGAAAAACGAATAGAAAAAAGTCACTTTATATATATATATATATATATATATATGTTGCATCCCAAACCCAATAAAAATCATCCGACCCACAATAAATACTGAAATCTAATTTAAATAATGAACGAGCAAATAATTATGTATTTTAAATCTAATATCTCATTTTAATATATGAAATATGAGTGTGAAATAAAAACTTTGAAAAAATATTAATTTCGATAGATTGCACGTTATAAATGGATAATAAATATAAGAAAATATAAATATTTGTTGAAAGACTTTTCAGAAAAAAAAAAAATAATAATAATAATAAAACATATCAGCTTTAATCTGTTACACAGACGCCACCGACTTTTCCTCGGCTCCCTTAGACATGAACTAGTCCTTTTATTAACATAAAATATAGAAAATTAGGTTTGGATATAAAAATCTAGTCTTGATGGGATTTTACTACTTCAAAATTAGTAAAGAATATTGTATTAGTATTTCACCATCTTCTTATATTACAGACTATATAGAAAATTAAATTTATTAGTTTTGTTTTAAAAAGTAAATTTATTTAAATTATTTGATAGAAAATATTTATTAAAATGTTATTTACAGCCAAACTCAATACAAAGTAGTGGTCCTAAAAGAGTCAACTAACAAACACTTGCATCTTTGAATTTAAAGAACCTGTTTGAATATATGCAACATAAACGTTAAATTAGTATAATATGATATTTGAAACAGACATAAATGAATTAGATAGACAAAAGATGAGGTTTAGCAAATTGAAAAAGTGAAAAACTAAATCAACCAATCACACATTTACAAGCATTCTACAGAGAAGTTGTAGTTAATTTCCACCCCATGCGCATTAACGAGTTGGTGAGTTCTTCTAAAACGCCCGACCTTTTTTTTCTTTGGCAAGAAAATGTTTACCAAATTTGCACCCCACATGCGCATGAACGACACGCGCCAACTTGCAGATTGAAAATGAACGGAATATTACCATATAACAATTATTTTTATTGTGTAAGATTATGTTTGTTGGTTGTCGATTAACTTTATCTACCTTAATGCTAATAATGTGAGTTGCAACAAAACCCCCCCTTTTTTTTTGTTTAGTTTTAGTGATTTGATATATATTATTTGAAAATTGCTAATTAACTAATTGGCATATAAAAGATTTACTAATGAATAAGCTTTATTATATATATATATATATATATAATAAAGTTTGAGTATTAAAAAAGTTTATAATAATTCACTTATTGAACTATGTATAAGAGTTTAGAAAAAAAACTCTTTATCTTCATCGAGATAAATATGTATCTGGTTTTTCTATAATGAATATCAATTATCTTATACATACGGATTTTATCTTTTAATTTTGTCTTATATAATTTGATAATAAATATATTTGTTAAATTTATAGCATTAAATTTAATTATTAATCCAACTAATATTATTTAATAAAACTATATAAGTTGCGATGAATAAGTTTATTTAATTAAGTTGTACGTTTATAACTATATATCACTTCTCCCTTCATCCCAAACTAAAACTCCTAATTTTCTAGAATAAAACTTTTTATTTTAGTGAATTGTATATGAAGCTAATTGTCACATAGGCAGATCGATCATCATGTTAGCAAAACAACGAAATCAAACAAAAATTACACAAGAGCGGAAAGATAGAGAGGTCATTATTTTATAAAATTAGAGAATATATAATATACATGGTTACATTTAACAGGTATATAAAAAATACACACACACAAATTTCTTTAAATGCATCAGATAACTATTTTGTTGTGCAGAAATTATTATTTCCACAAATCATTAAACATGGAAAATATAGCTCTTTAAGTTGCAAGAATTTAATTGAATACAAAATGAAGATCGAATATGTTTAAATAGTTAAAAAAAATTGTAATAAATAATTTTCAAAATATACAAAATCATTGTATAATTGAAAAAACAAAAAAGGTAACAAAATTGGTGGTAATGATTAATTAGGTTAATAGTGGAGAGAAAATGGTGAGTGTGACAAAGTGTACGTGGAATGTCAAAGAGCTTGGTCATCAATGGCCTTTCTTACACCTTCTTGGAAGCCAGGCTCGTCAAATTCATCTCCCTACCACAACACACAAAATCAATCTTCAATCCTTTTGTCCAAACTAACTTAGTTTATAACTATACTTATTACATGTCACAAATTTATATTGTTTCCTAGTAACTTCCTACCATGCTTCCTTCTTCATGCCACTAATAGGGCACACAATTGTCTCTCAATATATATCAAAGCATAACAAAGTTATATGGTCCGTACATACATGCATGAATTATTTGAATTTTTGTCTTCTTCTTTTTTTTTTTTTAACTTTGGTTTTCCACTTTATGTCATCGTGATTACAGAGCTACGCCTACTTTTTCCCCTTCTAATTTCAAAGGTAAAGCTGAGGAGGTAATTATATAAAAATTGAACACGCTGCCTATAAAATACTTCTTTCGTTTTAAAAGAAAAAATTATATTTTACAAGAGTACATTTTTTTTGTCAATTTGATGAATGTACACCTTCTTAAGAACTATAAATTCGCAATTATATGATTTTTATTTATTGATTTGAGTTATAATGATATAAAACTTGTTTTCTGAAATAAAAATTAAATTAAAATTTGAGTTTAACTAATATAACAAGATTTTGAAATTTGATTGTTTGTTCAAAAATTATTTTTGCAACATGATGTATTTTTAGAACGAGAAAGTAATATATACTCCAATCAAATCGAGATCTTCTATTGCTTATTTGTTTATAATGGATGATTATTGATTAAGCAAAGTTGTGTATGTGACAGTTATCTGTTTGCTTATTAAGTTAAGTTGTATCATAGATTGAGATGTGAAATATCATAATGTTACATGTAATATCATTTTCAAGATCCTCTATTTCAAATCATATTCTTTCTTTTATTTCATAACTTCTATTAAATAATACGAATATGCATAAAATGACATCGCAAATATACATGCGACAGTGCATTAGACTTGCTAAACATGCAGTGACTATGTATAAGATATAAGTGATCTGAATACATACCTCAATTTTCAATCTCAGCATTACTCCATGCACTGGAAATGTTTCCACCATCCTGGTGTTCGATTCTACTGACAATAATGTCACATTCCGCTGCTGTTTCAAGAACTCTAGTAGTCGAATAACCAAATCCAACATGCTGCTTTCTCCTCGTACTGTCACTCTCAGATCCAAAAATCTTGTTTCCGACGTTGATGATGAAACCTGCGTAATCTCCACAATTATCCTTTCACCTGAAGAAGAACTCCCCCCTTGATCCAAACTTATAGCTTTTGGTCTTCGGACAAGCTGCGATTCCAGCATCTGATTTCTTTGGCTGAGTTCAGCCACTTGAGATTTCAATGAACTCAGGTACTCAGTTGTGCTGCTAAGCACAGAAGCCTTATCCTTCTGCATGCATATCGAATTAAAAACCGAAACCCGATTTTCAAAATCAAACAAGTTTGGTTGCGAGTTAGATATAATCAAATGAATCCTAGTTGAAGTACCTTTGATCCTGGAGGAAGTAATGATCTCAATACATGAAAGCTTTCGTTTAGCTTTTCGCGCCGCCTTCTTTCGGATATCATGTGGTGCAACTGAGTGGCCGTGGGCCTGTTTCCTTGCACCTGTAAGTCCTGCCTTCTCCTCCAATTCATGTTTCTGAAGAACAAAACAGCTCTTTTAAATTTGTTTTGCTTTACCCCCGTAGCCTGGGTTGAAGGCATTGCTTGATACCTTCTAAATGCAGAAGGGTTATGGCTTAGGTTACTAACAGGCTGCTGAGAAGAAGAAGAAGTCGAAGGTGAAGTTAAGACAGCTAGAATGGCTTTTGTCATTGCAGCATCTTCATTCTCTAATGTTGGGAGCTGAACGTCTCGGATTTGGCTTAAGGCTTGTCTGGTTTGGTCTGTGATGTTGATTGGTGCTGTTACTGGAACTGATGTTCTTAAAGCCTCCTCCAGAAGGGCTGCTCCAATGAGGGCTTCTTTGGAGGGTTCTGGAACAAATGATGTAGAAGGCATGTTGAAAAGTAGAGGGTTGTACTCGGGGCTGTCGACTGATAATGATCGTAAGGATGACGAAGAAGACGAAGGGGGCTGATTCGGATCGGTGTGATGAGGAAGCTCGTTGGACATGGCAACTTGTCGAGAGATCATGTTTTTCATCTCCCTTTCTATGTCCACCTGAGAGAATTTACCAGTGATTTTATATTTTTAATTTCTTATATATTAATTAAAGGTTCAAAATGTGATTATAATGGTGATTGAACTTACCCGAGTATCACTGCGTAGTCCTAGCTCAATCTCTCCGGCGGCGCACCCCATGAACACCACTGTCTGTATATTATATATATATTCACAATGAAAAACATGTAAGTAAAGAAATAAAGTTAATTACATTAATGCTCATGTGTGTGTGTGTGTGTGTGAAGAGATCGATGAAGAATTTATGTTTTGTTTCTGAAAGAATGGCGAACCTTAATCCCTGCTTCCTGATTCAAGAAAACATAGGAATGACTCAGTCCTAATGATCAAAGAACTGGTAAAAAAAGCAGTATTTTTTATTTGAAAAAAAGAAAGAAAAGAAAAGGACAGAATAATTACTTGGTAGAACTGCAGCTGCACCTCACTGGAAACCAGCCTCTGAAACTCATGCAACTTTAGCTCCATATAAGTGATATTGTTCTTGAAAGCGATGCCCGGGATTCGCCTGTAAGAACCAACAAAATCTCATAATTAAAACTTCAATATTGAAAATGTGATTATATATATACTTAATTTTGTATGCATATATACCCACCCGGTATCAACATAGATCACTGATTCTCGATACACATGGAAAAGCCGCCTACCAAGGCTTGGCTGCTGGCTAATAGCTTCCCCGTACAGTCCGTCCAAAGCCAGCAAACAACTGAAACAAACATGCAATCAACACTCAATTTGTGTGTGTGTGTGTGTGTGTGTGAGAGAGAGAGAGAGAGAGGTTAATGGAAGATGAGATCAAATGGGTTGAACTTTCTTACTTTGATGATGGAGGTAAGTAAGACCAGAGACAAACGTAAACGCAACCAAAAGATTGCATCATTTGTTTGAGAAAGGCAGACCGATCTCCTTCATCAAGGAGAAAAATGGAGTCCATTGAAGCCTTGCCTGTGAGCTCCAGGTCTGCTGCCTCCTAATTCTAATAATATATATATGCTCCCATGTTTATATATGCAGAGTTCACCCATGAAAACACATTAATCTGGAAGGGGAGGGAGAGAGAGAGAGAGAGAGAGAGAATTGAAAAGTATGTGAATAGTTGGTGGGAAAAGATGGTTATAATTATGAGGGGTTTCAGGTGTGAAGATCGATATAAAAACAGGAGTGAAAGAAAATAATGGGATTAATTTATATTATTCAGAAAAGGAACCAGAGATGAAAAGTATAAAAGGGGGGGAGGGGATGAAACAAAGGTGGAAGAAAAGTAATGGTCAAAGTCCGTTGTTTGAATTGTGTCAAGGTAGGAAGGCCAGTGGTCCATGTAAACTATTCTTTCTTTAAATTTTAATTATTAATATAATAGAATTCTTAAACAGTTGTTCCGTTTAAGTTTAACCTCTCGTTGAAATTCTGATTTTGAAATTTTGTGAAATAAAATTTGCTTTAGAATTTGTTAGGGTAAAATTTAGTATAGATATCAAATTAATATTAGAAAAAGTGAATTTTTTTTATAATATTATATTATTTTGATAATGATTGCGATGGTTAATGTTGGAGGTAGTATTTCGAGTCGCTCGGCTAGGTTCGGCCCGCAATCCATCGAGTTGCTAAATCTTGACCCCTAATCTAATTCAAAACTCTTAAAATACATTAAATCCATCATATCAGACCAAATATGTACGATTATATTTCAAACCTAAAGATATAGCTTAGCTTAACTCAAATATCGGGCTTGTCATATTAGCCCATCAAACGAGGCCAATTTTACAACCTCTAGTTAATATATATATATATATATATATATATATATATATATATATATATATATATATATATATATAAATAGAAGTCACCTTAATAATAGAAGCAACAATTTTTTTGCCTAAATTAATTTTTAAATCGAAAAAATGTCTAACTTTTGAAAAACAATAATCAACACAATCATAATTTTATCAATAATATTCCTTTTACATCTATTAATTCAAATAAATATTTTCATAAACAATAAATTATGAAGATTACAATACAAAAATTGCGTATAACTTCTATTTAGAATTATATTCTTTTTATATTAGAAGTTTGATTTTATTTGAATCATGATCTTTATATATTTCTTTGACACAATTGTATTTGTTACTTTTTATTAATTCTAATATACATATATATAAATATGTATATCAGTGCTTCTGTAAATAAACTTTATAGCATTTTTTCTTCGCAACTTTCTTACTAAATTTGATTGTTTTTATTTTTTTATGTGGAATAAATTATATAATTAATTTCAAGTAGCATGTAGACCACCACTATTACGTATACATATAAAAAGAAAAGTATCGCCTAGAAAATATTAAATTTTTCCATATAAACTACTTTTTAATTATGGTTTTTTTATATTTATATTAATATCTATGTGTGTGTAAGATATAATAATACAATTTAATTAATAGAGCCACAATTTTCAATGTTGAAATTACACTTATTATTTTCAAGATATACTAAAATTATATTGTATTATTATTAGTCTATCAAAATATATTATTTCCTTATCTTTTCTATTTTATTTTTTTCACTAAAAAATTTTAAAGCTTATAAATTTTTGTTTCAACTCTATTTTTTATGAAAAATATATGTAATTAATTCTATTTTAACAATTTTTAGTAGACATCTACATTGCATATATACATATATATATATAAATTTAATTATTAAATATAAACTCTTTTTTATTAAGTTATATATTTTTATATTTAACTAAAATAACTAAGTAGATCCTAAACAAATCATTCTCAAAATATCGAAGCAAGAAATCAATCTTATAAGATTATATATATCTTTTGATATTGATCTATCTAAAGACATAAAAAAATACAAATATGTTGGTATTTTTTTTTTTTTGTTCTTTAATAATATTTTTTGTTAAAAAAATTTGAGATTTGCATGTTTAATGAAATTAAAGAATATGATTTTAATATCTAATTATTTGACAATATTGGCTCTTTATTAGAATGATAATGTTAATGTATATCTATTTATTTATTTATTTATCATTGATACATTGTTTCAACATATACATGTTTTGTTGATACAATTTATTTTATCCGTGAAATTTTGAAAGAAATTCTAACCTTTCAGAGATATTCCACTAAAAATTCACTTACTCTATTATTTTACTAAGGTCAAACATATAAATTTTACTACGACTACAATTAAATAAATGTTTGTTTAAACCAATGCATTTTCACAATTATAAAAACTATTATGCAATATTTTTTATATGCTTATTGCAAATATACATATTTATGTTGTGTCGAAAATATTATATTTACTTATTCTTTAAAGTATAATAAATTTATATATGTATATGTGGGGATGGGGGGGGGGGGGGTGAGGTGAATATAATTATCGTATCACATTAATAATTGTAATAATTTCACCACACATATTTGAGGTTAAAATTGAACATACTTCGATTAGAAAAAAAAAATATATATATATATATATAGATATGGATATTATATAATTAAATTAAATTAAAAGATTCACACAAATAATATCTCCATGCATCGCACGGGAGCTTAACTAGTATATATATATATATATATATATATATTTACATGAGCTTGTATAGCTATATATATATGTATATATGAGTATATGTAATCCTTTATATATAGATATAAATATAATATTTTATATATGTATAGACTATAAATGTATATTTGTATTATTACTATATACATATATATATTAGGCGTAATATGAATGTATTATATAATATATTATAATAATATATATCTGTATATATCTAAATTTAGATATATTATAAATGAAATGCATATATATACATAATATATATATATATATATATATATATAGTTTATTAGCGTAGGGAGAGAGATTAATGTGAGAGGGGGAGTAGATAAAAAATAAAAAAGAGTAAGGATAGAGGGTGTAATATGATGCATAATTAATATAGGCAGTAGTATTATAGTACAATTTTATTGGACTATAAAATTCTATTTTACAATAGGAAAAAAATGAGAATAAGATATTTTAATATATAAAATTCTTTACACCTAAGCATGAACCAAACATACTCTAGGGTATTGGAATTTAGAATAGGAATGTCAAACAGGTCGGGTTGCTAACTCTACGGTCCCTAACTCTACCTTGGGATAAATAAAATACCATTAATGAGTTAAAAATTCCTCACATAAATATGAGCAGATATTACATCAATAACAAAAATCATATAGCTGAGATAGTGGTCGATGATGTTTCAATAACCAATGTTGAAAACCTTCAATCTTCGGCTTGTGTTTTTTATGGAAAACTTTTCACTGTTGTATGATATGATGTAGACAATTCTATTTTTTTTGTCAATATTGAGCCTATTATATTGGAAGAGGATGTGTTGCTTTGTGTATTCCTCCTTCTATGAAGGAGTTTAAATGTGTTGTTTTTAATTTAGATAAGGATAACCTTGTAGGGTTAGACGATTTTTTTACATATTATTTTCAACAGTGTTGGATTTTGTGCACAATGAATTATTAAAAGCTTGTTAAGATTTTTTACTTGGGAATAAAATGTCTTAGGAGTTTCACTTGCAGTACTATTTCTGTTATCCCTACGAGTGATAATCCTAAGACTTTGTTTGACTTTCATCCTGTAAGTCTTTGTCTAGTAAAATCCTAACCAAAGTGACCAATAATAGGTTGTCTAGTCTCCTTTCCAACATTATTGCTTGAATCAGAGTGGTTTTCTCCTTTCTCGTAATATTGCTGATAATATCATTCCAGCTCAAGAGTTGATTCACGAATTAGATGATTGTTGCGAAGAAGGCAAAGTGATTTTAAAGTCAGATCTTCTTAATGCCTATGAAAGGATTGAATGAACCGTTTTATATAAAGTTTTGACATTACTTGGTTTTTCAGAATTATTTATTAAATATATCTCCAACAACATTGAATTTAACTGGTTTTCCATTTTGCTGAATGAGAATTTAACCTTTTTTTTTTCTTCTTCTAAAGGTATTAGATAATGAGACCCTCTTTCTCCTAGTTTATTTGCTATTTTCTATAATATTCTCTAAGTAGGCCTTTCAATAACGTTTGCATCTGATTCAAAAATCAAATATAATAAGTAAAAACAGTTTATGCCTTCTTTATCTTTTGTTGATGATACAATGATTTTTTGTTCCATCAATAATGTTTCTTTTAGAAAGTTGTTGGAGTTTCTTGCTACTTTTGAAAGGAAACACAAATAAAAAAAAATCTATAATTCCAAAGTTCTATTATTTTTTGTAAAAACACTTTCTTGTATAGAAAAAAAGAATCTTGGAATTGTCTCGGTAAAGAATCTTTTTTACCATCTTTACCTATTAAGTACGTGAGTGTGCTTTTGGTTGGGGGAGAATTAAGAATGTGCATTTTCAGAGCATCTTTAGAAAGTTTTGGGTAGGTTGAGTGGGTGGGATAAGAATTTTCTTACCATGAGGCGTCAGATGGTATTATTGAGGAGTGTGTTAAACTCTATGCCTTTGTATATCAGGCGGGTGTTGGGGCTTTCGGAAATGGTGATTCAAAGATTTCATGGCCTTTTTTAATAAATTTCTATAGGGCACTAAGGGGCTCTGTAGGAAAATTCATTGGGTGGCTTGGGAGAGGGTGTATTTTCCTAAGTGTGAGGGTGGTTTAGGATTTCTTAATTTGAGTGATATATTGGCTGTGTTTGTGATCCAAGCGTGGTGGAGGACGTCGAATAATTTGTGGTGTAGGTACTTATAGGAAAAGTATTGTAAGGAGTTACATACTGTGGTGGTTGATGTCGGGTATGAACAATCTCATTTTTGGAAACATATGTTAAAAGGGAAGAAATATGTGGAAAATAACTTGGTTTGGAGGCTGGGTAATGGTTCGATCTCATTCTGGTTTGATAATTGGTGCGGATCTGGTCCTTTGTGTCAATATATGGACATCTTTTTGTTTTTTTCATAATGTGGCTAATTTTTTGATGTCATAACGGTCGCAAATTATCTGTGTATAATATTTTTTTTTCCTTTCAATGTGATTAGTGGTATCCTAGAGCTGCCTATTGATTCTTCTATTGTTATTATACATGTTTGAAAACTTACTGCTAATGGTTCTTTTAATTTTCATTCTGCATGGAACGCACTGAGATTTCGACACCCACTACTCCTGTGGAAATCGATGACGTGGTTGAGATCCCTATTTGAATCTCATGCCACTTTTTTTGGAGATTCTGTAACAAATTTATTTCTCTTGATGCTAATCTCATTCGAAAGGAATTTGAGGCAGTGTCCATGTCTACTTTTGTTTCTCACTTTCGGAAGAGGATTCATTGTTCAGTTTTCAAATAAGCATGAAATTTTTTCTTCTCTTTTTCAACTTCAATTTCCTAGTAATTGTTCATTATCTCAGTTTTTTTTATTATTATTTTTTATTTTTTTTGTTCAGAAGGTTCAAAAACATAATCATATTTGAATATTGTTGTCTATGTTGATTTTATGGTTCATTTGGAAACCAAGAAATAAGTGTAAGTTTGAGGATATTCAATGCAACCCTTCTATGATTCAGATTTTGGTGATTGATACACTTAAAATTATGAATTTGTCTAATCCGTTGCCCGTTGGATTCTGAAAAGGATATTGACATATTGTTCCATAAATGGAGAATCTTTGTTTTTTTTATTGTAGACCACCTAATTCATTTTTTGTTAAGTGTTCATTCCCACATGATGAGTTTGTAAAATTAAACAATGATGGAGGATCCAAAGAAAATCCAAGACCTGTAGGGGCTCGTGGTCTGATCTCGAATTGTAATTTCAATTTTGTTCATGGGTTTTATTCTTTTAATGGTCTTTCCAATAATATGTATGTTGAGCTATTTGTTATTGTTGATGGATTGAAATAGTCTTTCCAACTTGAGATTTTTTAATGTGGTTGGAAATTAATGCTTAATCTTACAGCTTTAAGAATAGAGACATGTTGGTCATTCGAGCATACAAGAATTGTTAATTTCAAGGGATGACGTTACCTATATGGCATATTTATCGAGAAGAAAATAGAGGTACTGATTTTCTAACCAGACAATTCATAGTGATACATGTTGCCTGGGGTTTAATGAATTTCAGTTCTCCTAAGTCAAATTTAATGTTTTCTAAATTTTCAATTGTACACTGATATTCATATATGATAATAGATTTTTGAAGGAAAAAAAAAAAAAAGATATTACAGCAATAAAAACAGTACCCTTATACGAAAGGTTTAATGATTGAAATCAATTCCCAATTTTCTCCCATTTCCCATCACCGCCCCTCTACTGTCCTTCCGATGACCGACCGAGAAGGACACGCCCGCTCACACAGCAAGCCACCAGAACAGCAGCTCAAAAGAAAATAAAAAACAGGCAATGGGCAGACTGCCCTCTCCGCAGTCGACCATTTCGCTCGGTGCCGCGCGTGTAGTCATGACGGCACCTGTCGCCGTTCTTAAGACAGAAAGTCCGCCGCTGCCGTCCCCTTCAATCCGCGAGATGAGTCGCTAGGCAGTCGGAATTACCCGTGCTCGCTGCCATCGTCCGTTAGGCAATGGTCTGCGTATGCCATGAACGGAAGAAGGCTGTGTGTGTTGTAATGTGGTGTGTGCAGAAGAGAGGAGAAAGAAAAAAGAAAAGGGATATGGTGATTGGTGGAGGGAGGACAGCCAGTGAAAAAGAAATGAGGCATTTTAATCCAGGCCCAAGCCCCTAGACCCAGGGATATTAAAAGGGCCATGGCCCGACGGGCCGGCCCGTTTAGCCCGAAAAATTTTAGGGTTAGGGCTTGATTTTATTAGCCCGTTTAAAAATCAACCTATTTAGCCCGAGCCTGATTAACCCGAAGCCCTATAGGGCTAGCCCGCTTAGGGTTCGGGCTAACCCGATAGCCAGAACTTTTCTTCTTATTTGTCTATTTTTTATTATCGAATTAATAATATACACCATTTTTAATTATTTTTCATATATCATATTTGATTTTTAGTAGAATATATTAAAATTTATATTTAATAACTAGAATATTTTAAATAATGTCATTTAAATTTAGAACTAAAATGTAACATGATTTCAAATTTTATGACAGTGAATGCTCTTAAAACTATAATTGACAGCATGAAATAGTGTATATGACTTAAATGTTTGAATCTTTAATTTTTGTATAGTGATATAAAAGTTCTAAAATATATAATATTTTAATGTTATCTAAAATTGTATTTTAAATAGAGCATAATATGCATTTAATTAAACTTTTAAATTTAAATATATAATTTGACTATTTTGACTTATAGCCCGATAGTGGCCCGATTAGCCCGAAAACCGCTAGGTTTAGGGTTAGGTTCACTATAATTAAGCCCGTTTAAATTGACCCGATTAAATCAAAGTCCGATTAACCCGAAACCCGCTAGGGTTAGCCCGTTTAACATCTCTATCTAGACCCCACATAAAAAAAATAAAAAATAAAAATAAAAATTAATAAAGTCTTCATGTTTTCAAAAATTGTGACTATGCCCATTGTTTTAAAATTCCCATAATTTTTAAAGTTGTAAAGTAGTCAAAGTTTTCAATAATTCAATTAAGCTCTGCAAGGTGGTAATAATTTTAAAATAGTAAATGTTTTATCTCAACTTACTGTTTTTACACCTAAATAATTAAGTTTCCAACTTTAAGTCCAAAGATGTTTTTATTTTCTTGTAATTATTTCAAATCTTTAATTATTATATAATGAGATTAAATATAGATACTAAGATGTGTGTCATTTTATATTTGTATAATTGAGATACGAGGCTAGTTCCCGCACTACTCAATATGAGGTTTTCTTCAATGAGTGTTAACTTCAGATGCGAATATTGCTTTTGTTTACTAAATATTTTATGTGAATATGTGTTATGGAATCGATTTGTCGATCAAATAAATTTATGAAATATATTACTCGATCAAACCAAACTATATAATTCATTCTTGATTCAATAAATATATGAATGTTGTTAATCGATCCAAGAATTTTATTTTATTTTATGTTACAAATTATATGCACATTATGCTTGCATACTATGCTTGCTTTCTTTATATTTGACTTTGACAATCTAAGTGTATATCATATAGGTAATTCACCACCAAAATTATTTACCCCTTTCAGATTGAAGGGTTGTAAGTGGATGCGTACAATAATTGAAGTTATTATAGATGTTCACACGTGCGATACACGGGATAAAATATATTTTATTATATTAATAATATGTTATAAAATTATATTATTGTTATAAAAGATTATAAAAAATATAAAATATATAATTATATAACAAAACAAAAGATTACTTTTTTAAACAAAATTTTATTGATCAAATAAAAAATATATTATCAGTTTGAAAATCTAAAATTGGGACATCCCCATTTGTTAGTAACTATATAACCTATAGTTCTGTTACATTAATTTACATCTAAAAAGGCTAAACTATTTCCCATTTCAATCACCTTATTAGCCAAAAAATCTGTAGCCTTGTTTCCCTCTCTAAAAGCAGGTGATATTTTCAAAGTGATCCGCTTCTTAATCTTCCTGAAAAGAGCTAATAAACCTTGGTAATTCCAATGCCCAATATCCTTTTACTCTAAAATATAAACAATCATAAGTGCATCAACTTTTGACCAAATCTTAACAAATTCTAATTTGATACAATGAAGAAGTCCTTCAACTACCCTTGTTAATTTAGCAATGCCAATGAATTTATAAAAACCATAAACAAAATCAGTATTTGAATTACGAATAATACCACTTGCATCCGCTGGACCAAGACATTCCTTTGCTGCTCCATTCGTATTTAGTTTAATAAAATTAAAGGGGGACCATCTTACCAGAATCGGATCAAGCTGCCTTATTTACCAAATCTTAAGACTCCATAATTGAGCATCATGCCAATACCCTTTCCAGAATTCAATTGGTAACATGGCAGATTCCGACATCAACTAGATCCTACTAGCTACTACAAACTGGATTTTTTCTCAGCTAGAAACTGTATCCTCAAATCTTCTCTCATTTGAGCTTTCCAAATATACCAACAGACAAGCGCAGGTGCAATCGTACGAATATGATCCTTGGTTCTTCTTTGTAAAACCAAAAAACAGTCAACTGAGCTATATTGCAGTTCAGAGGAATTTGAAATTGAGAAAAAGAGGTGAAATAATCCCAAACCTATTTGAAAAACGAAGACTGTATAAAGATATGGTCACATCCTTACAATGAGAGAAACAAAAGGTACAAAATGATATAACCTTAAATCCCTTTTTGGTGAGATTCTCATCCAGGGAAAGGAAATTTTGGAGAAATAACCAAAAAAAAGAAAAAAAAAAGTGGCTTGGGATTCTAGAAGGAATTTTGGCCACACATAGAAGCCCAAACTACACGTGGTTTATGAGTTCTCAATGAATTCCATGCAGGAAAAAAGAAAAATGATCCATTAGAAGTCAACTTCCAAACAACCATATCAACGATGTCAGAAGAAATGAAAAGCATAAGGATCTCAGAAATCACATGAGGGGAAATAATATGCAAAACATATAATAGATCTCATGCATTATAAGACAAAAATCAACCACTTTTTGTTTACAATCAAAGACATCGGCATATTTACACAATGGACTAGATTCGCACCACACCACAGATCAAACCAAAAGGAAATATCACCCTTTCCAAGTTGCCCAAAAATGCAAGTTTCTACGCTCTCTTTATAATTCAACAACTGTCACCAATAATGTGATTGATTAACATCTATATCTACAGTGTAAGGATGATATTTCCAACAATATTTTTCTTTCAAATATGAACTCCAAAGATTTTTAGAAGTCCGTATTTTCCACCAAGCTTGCATAGCAAATGTCCTAAACACATTAAATATATTTCTAAATCCCAACCCCCTGATAAACATAGGATTTACGTGTAATTCGGGGTTATTATGTATAGTTTTAGGCAATTACACATACCTAAGTGATGAGTTCATGATGATTTTGTTATATTTTGTTACGTCATGTGTTTTTTTGAGTTTTGGCAGAAAAACAAACAATTATGGGTGTATAGACCACATCTCAAGTCACACGAACCGTGCAAGCAAACTATGAACGGACCCACATACACGACCCTACGCACAACCCGTGCTCTGTATCAGAGAGCCTCAATTTTGGATTGTTGAAGCACGGACCGTGCTAACCTTGCACGAACAGTGCTTGGTCGTATAGCACAGGCCGTGCTTACCCTTGCGATATGATCTTAACCATCGAGATTTGGTGTAATTTGTGCATATCTTCTCATTCCACAACATGGATACGATGGCTATCAAAACCCTAGTGATTGTCGATAAAATGGAGGAGTTGGGAACTACAAAAGGGCACCAGAATATATATAAGACAAGATAAATAAGATTTTAGAGTTAGAAACAAGGATACAAAGGATGATCAACTAACCAAGTCATCAGATAGATAGAGAAACGAAGATCGTTCGGCTTCAATTGTCTTCTTTTCTAAGGATTGTATGATTATAGATTTATATGTTTTTCTTTAATGATATTATTTCTTTTCCTATATTTGTTTTATGCTTTCTTGATTTGAATGTCATATGAAATTATGTGACGAATAATTTCATATTTGTAGTTAATCCACTATTGCCTAGGAGGGAGTAATTGATTAACAGATTAAGAATGCATAACATGAATTTGCTAAATCGGGAGATTGGTAAGTATTGTGATGAGAATAGATCCTAGGCACGATTGAAAGTTAGATAATATCTTGAGAATGATTAGTGTTATATAATGTACATTTAGATCTAACTCGGAAGAGAGGATTTAGATATATTAGTGATTCTCCTACAAATATAAGAATTAAATATGGTTAATACATTAAAAGAACTCATACGTAGAGCTGTCGAGCCGGACTGGCGGGATGGGGCGGGCTAGAAAAAAGACGGGGTGCTAAAACTCCAACCCAGCCCAACCTACCAGCGGGTTACGGGCTTGGCGGGCCAACCCACATGCCATCGAAATTGGGAGCGGCGGGGTGGTGCTGGTAATACCGATGGCCGTTGGAATTAGGGGTGGGGTAAGGCGGGGGCAGGGGAGGGTGGTTGTGGGCTATGGACGTGTAATGGCTTGTGAGTCTCGTGACTGGAATTTGGGGAAGGGGGGTTTGGGCGTCCGAGGGATTTAGGAATTGGGGGAGGTAATAAATTATTACTGAATTAGAGATTTAGACTTCCAATCGTCACTTTTGTGACTTCTGAGATAGGGAGGGTAAGTGGGTGGGTCATAGGTGGGGCCAGAGTGTTATAATTAATTATATTTTATATAAAAAATAACTTAAAAACCTGCGGGTCGGCCAGCCCAACCCGCCCCCAACCCGCGGCCCATGTAGGGCAGCCATCTGTGGGCCGTCAGTTGGAGGGCTGTCAAATTTCTAGCCCAACCCACTTATTTTGCGGGGCGGGACGAGCTAGCTCGACCGGCCTGACCCATTTTGACAACTCTTCATATGAACCATATGAATGGATGTCCCTGTAATCCATATAATCTCTGAATATCCTAGTTTTACTCTTTATTTGTTTTATTGTATTTTATAAAACCCGTTCCAATTATTCAATTCTTTAGATATAGGAAAATATCATAGACAAATACTCAGTTGATTTTTATTATATACATTTCATATTGATACGATACCTATTCTCACCATAGTTTTACTATAAATTACTTCGTGTGCTTGCGAGCTGTATTTAAGTGACATAAAATAGCGAACACCCCCTTCCTCCTTAGGATAACACACCATATCCCATCCTGTCCAATGAGTTTTCCTCACATCACTTTTAGAACCCCACATAAATTTGTTAAACAAATCATGCAGCCTTCGAATAACAAATTTAGAGGGAGCCACAATCCTAAAATTGTAAAGAGGTATAGAACTTAAACACTCTGAATCAACACCTTCCTCTCCCCATACTCTTAATCTACCCATCATCTTCTCCACAATACGCTAAAATTATCCATTATTAACCCTTCCTTTAAACAAAGGAACCTCCAAATAAGTAATTGGTAACCTTTCTTCCACAATATTAGATAACTTCAAAAATTCCATTTTTGCGATAAGGAGATATGTATTTGCCAAAAATAGCAGAGCTTTTGGAGTTATTAATTTTCTGACTAGTAGCCTTTTCAAAATTATCAAAAAATTCCAACAGTTTGCGAAAGGAGATGACATTAGTAGAATAAGAAATAATAGTATCATCCGCAAAAGATAAAGAAAGAACTACAAATTTCCTATTATTGAACTTAAGTTCAGGAGTGTCAGAAAATAGTTTTATAAGGCCGTTGGTCAGGAAATTTGTAAAATGTCAAAAAAATGGGAGATAACAGATCTCCTTGCCTTATGCCCCAAGATGATGGTAAAAAACCAGTTAAGATAATAGAAATCAAATTGTGCTCAACACTGTTGGAGATATACGTAATAAACAACTCAGGAACATCAAGCAACTACAGAATTTTATAAAGATTATTCCATTCAGTTCTATTGTATGCTTTCTACAAATCTAATTTTACAATTATCTTACCTTACCGATTTTTGTCATGAAGTTCATACACAAGTTCTTAAGCAAATATGATATTATCTCCCATGTTTCTAGAAGGAACAAAGCGACTTTGGTTAGGCTTTACATTCTTAGGAAGGAGGGTAGAATGCCTATTATAAATTAGCTTAGTAAAAAATTTCTCAGTCACATTACAAAGACTAATCGGTCTAAAACCAGCCAACCCACATAATAATCCGTTTTAGGAATTAAAGATATAATAGTGCCACAAAAACTCTTAGTCATTTTGTTTCCTTGAAAACAAATCTTTGTACGCCTCTAGCAGGTCATATTTAATAAAATTCCAATATTTTTGATAAAATAATGCTGAATATCCGTCTGGACCAACCAAACTATCCTTATCAAACTTAAAAACAACCTCTTTGACTTCATCCATTGATGAAATTAAGCAAAGATTGACTGCATAGAAAGAACTTTTAGCTTGTTTTTGTTTCAACATAATCAAATTAGTGTCCGAAGAATCAGCAAGATAGATCTCATGTTGATTGGGCACATTATGCTCAGTGTTTTTAACATTGTCACAAATATTACCAACCACATTTTTGTTCCATTCTTTAAGACAAGCCTTAAGCCTCACCAATTTAGTTCTCATATTTTCCATCCCATTAACACTCGTTGGATATTCCCAATTTTCTTTAATAGTCTCAAAGGCATTTTGAGTGTTTAAACCATGCATGCAAAAATAAAAACCAGGGCCTATTTATTCACATGTAAAAAGAAATTTTTAAAGGGCAATTATTACACAAGTCCTTCGTAAGATGCTTCACTTCAATAGAATTAAAAACAGTTAACCATAGAGATGAAATTAATGTCCAAACCAACCTCTCAAATACCTTATGTGCATGCCAAGTAAAAGTAGATCCGACAAACCTAGTATCTTCAAGACCACAATATACCAGCATGTGAGCAAATCCTAGAAAAATCAGCATGATTACAAGTACCCAATTCTTCCCACAATCTTTATCTATTAGTTCTATCACATGAAGCATATACAGATGAACATAAAATTTTACCGCCACTAACCTTATTAAAAACATTTACATCAATCATCTGATCAGATGAGAATGAAACGGAAATGTCAATATGGTTCCTTGCACATGATCCAAGATTTCCCATTAAAATTAGCAATTTTATCATAAAAATCCAAAGATGATGATACAAATAATATACGTTAAAAAAGAAAATACAAAGAAAAATATTAAGAAATTTTGCGTGTGACTTACATATATTTGTAGACTAATTTTTTATATGATACAAAAAAAATTAAAATTAAAATATCGCATTTCTATATATATTGTGTATTTTTATTTTTCTTTATAATTTAAAGTTTTTTTTCTTATAAAATTAAATATCAAATAACATTCTCAACATGTAGCAGATACAAGAAATTTTAAATTTTAAATTTTCGCTCAAACCAATTTGAAATATAATTTATATGCACAGTGCATTGTCCTTCACTCAAAAAGTTTCTCAAATAAAATAATAAATAATAAATTATATGATGAAGTGAATTTTAGAATTCAAACTCAATTCAATCCATTATAATTTCCCAAAGTCAATACAAATATTAAAAATTAGTAACAAAATATTAAAATTAAACAACTAAATATATACTTGAAAAATATAATATTTTTAATTTATGAAAAAATTTATTATTTTCATTCTATAAAAATATAAAAAATTTTTAATATATTTTAGTTGTCAAAAAAAATATAAGAATTTAACCCATTTTTTATTCAAACTTAACATATATTTCAAATAAAAATAAAAAATTGAACTCATACATAATATTTTATTTTAGTACATATTATAGTGGAATCAAATTAAAGATCATAAGCAAATGATTAATTTGATATATCACATGTCAAAAATAAATTTGTTGCAAAAATATTATTTGAATTTTAAAATTTTAGTTTAAAAGACTACTTTTTTATCCTTATTTAATATAAAAGTAGGAATGTTTAAAATAAAGATTGTAGCATGTGTCATCACCACAAAAAATCTATATCTGTATATTTACTTAATATAAAAATGGGAAGACTCAAAACAAGGATTCCCCTATGTGTTATCATTACAAAAAAATCTTTACTTAATATAAAAAAAAACCCTAAAAATATGCTAAAAAGACACATGTCACTTCTAAAAAATTAATGCATTTTTTTTATTGAAAAAATATACTAAGAAAAATTACATGTTAACAAAGAAAGTACTTTTATGTAAATAACGAGCAGTGTTTTTTTTAACTAAAATGTTAAAATTCAAATAACATTTTTATTACAAATTCGTTTTTGATATGTGATATATCAAATTAACCATCTTTAATTTATCAATACTGTATTTATTATAATACAATATTATATTTAAAATATGAAATAAATTTTTTATGAGTTAAATTATTTATTTTTATTTGAAATATGTGTTAAGTTTGAATAAAAAATTTAGTTAAAGTCTTATATGAATTTAAGACAGATAAGAAATAAAAAATATTAATTTTTTATATTTTTATAGAATAATAATTATAAATATTTTCCTAAATTAAAAATATTATTTTAGTTGTTTCATTTTTAATGTTTCATTTTAATATTTCTTTTATTAATATTTTTGTAACGACCCAAATATTTATTTAGATATATATATATATATATATTAATTTATTACATATTTTTAATAAAAAAAAGTATAAGTTACGAAATAAAAAAATAAGTAATATTAAGTAATTCTGTTCTAATAACTAGGTCAATAAAGAACATATAAAAAGAATTATGACTCTACTTGATTTACTATAAAATTTAAGTCCTCAATGTAAATCGTATTAAAAAAACGTGATTAAGTAACCCTACTATATTAAAATTTATAGCAGCGGAAAATATAATTATTTCAACCATAATTAAATTATTATGCAATTCGAGAAACTCATAACTTCATATAATCACGAAAATAGGCTTAAACATTTATTTCTTAAGATAAGTTTGAAGAAAATCATAAAAAACCCTTGTAAAATTTCAATTCGTTTATGAATAAAATGTAACCCATAATTCAAAGAAGAATAATAAAAATATGCTTCATCATTTTGACAAACTCCTTATCCTGAAAAGTAGGAAGATAAAAGAGGTGAGTTACACCCAACTCGTGAGGTTCATACTTGTCAAAAATAAATATAAAGTTGTAAAAGCACAATTAGAGAGTAACATGAACGTATCATGCATAATATAATATAACATCCGTATTAAACGTAACATTTCGTATCAAAGCTTGGCCAGCATATAATGGTGGATTAAATTAATGATCCCGTATCAACATATCAAAACATATAACCATCAAATCGTACTTTAAACAAACAAAATATTTAAAACTGACAAACCGTATAAAAACCCCAGCTCTTACGTAACTTCTCGTAACATAAGGAAAATCTCATGCAAGTGATATGCTTCTAATCCACGTGTCTTATCTCCTCGCTTGAAATTCTGAGAAACCCGGATCATGAATGTTGAAGAAATAATGGGTTGTATTTATAGGTTTAGCAGGATTTAAATCCAGATGTATCTTCTTAGTGAAAGATAATTTGCATACATATATATATATATATATATTTGGGCTTAGAGAAAAATATCTTAAGGTCCAATAATCCTAATTGAAACGATAATAAGCCCACGTAAAGTAAAATAAAATAAAATAAAATCAATCAAGAAAATTCGATATTGCGTGAAAATAATCGGGTATTACAATTTTAGATATTTATATTGACTTTGAGAAATTATAGTAGTTAGATTGAATTTGAATTCTATTAATTCACTATATCATATAATTTATTATTTATTATTTATTAGAGAAATTTTTTAAGAGAATGATAATGAATATAGGTTTAAAACTATACTCCAAATTGATTTGAGTGAAAATTAATTTCTTATATCTACTACATATTGTGAATGTTATATGATATTTGATTTTATAAACAGAAAAAAATTTAAATTATTAAGAAAAATATATACATACAAAATATATTTAGAAATATGACATTTTAATTTGTTTTTTTATCATGTATAAATGGTCTACAAATGTGTCACACACAAAATTTATTAACTTTTTTCATATATTTTATATTTCATAAGTATTTGTATGCATTATGATCTCTTACTTTGTTACATAATTATATGTTTTAATTATTTTTAATATCACTAATATATTTATAATCTTTATAACAATAGTATAATTTTATAGCATATTATTAATATAATAAAATATATTTTATCCCTTCCATGACACGGACGAATATCTAGTTTGATATAAATTAGATATCTGCCAGTGCGATGCACGTGATATATTATATTTTATTATATAAAGAATTTATAATAAAATTATATATTATTATTATTATTATTATTAAAAAATTGTACATAACGTATTGTTTATATAAATTATATTTATATAATGTGATTCAATTTAAAATATAGTTTGTTATATTATATTGTATTTATATTTATATTTTTGTAAGTTAGCTTTATCAATAAAAAATTATTTAATTAAATCGTTTTATTATTATATCATTAAACGTTATATGAAGAGAGCAGGGTCTGAATCTTCGGTTTCCATTTCTTTTTTAATCCCTTTGTTAGGGTCTCGGCGTCTCTCCTGCTTTAAACGTCCTCACAGTCGAAGTCGGCGACATTCGATCTTTGCCTGCTCGCAATCGTGAAGCACTTCCGAGTACGCAAGCTCAAGAAAAACCCTACCGTAAAATCCTATTTTTGTTTATACATCTATAATATCTTTGATTATGCATCCATATATACGCAGATTTTAGAGTCTTTTTTTGTGTGGAAAAACGATGGGGACAGAAATTGAAGCCGATGGGCTGAAGAAACTAGAGTACCTATCTTTGGTTTCCAAAGTTTGTACGGAGTTAGAGACTCATCTAGGTTTTGGTGATAAGGTGTTGGCTGAGTTCATCACGGAGATGGGCCGGAATTGTGAGACGGTGGACGAATTCGATGCCAAATTGAAAGAGAACGGTGCAGAAATGCCCGATTATTTTGTTCGGACGCTTCTTACTATTATTCATGCGATTTTACCGCCGAAACCCAAGTCGAAATCAGAGAAGGGCTCGAAGGAGGAGGGTGAAAAATCGGTCTTCTCGGCTTTGAAGATCAGGGATGGTAAGGAGAGGGTGAAGGAGTTGGAGAAGGAGTTAGAAGAGGAAGCCAAAACCTGGAGGAAAATTGAGGAAGAGGATGAGGAAGATAAGTATAGGAATAGAGGGAGAGATGATGACAGGAGAGAGAGGAGAAGGGATAGAGATAGAGAGAAAGACAGGGAAAGAGTTAGATATGGAGACAGAGAGGACAGAGGTAGAAATAGGGACAGGGAGGAAAGGGGTAGAAATAGGGATAGGGAGGAAAGGGGTGTTCATGGAGATAGAGATCGTTATGCCGAAGAAAAAGGCAGGCGAAGGCACAGTGATAGGGATAACAATAGAGGTGAACGGAATTGGAGGGATGGATATGATGAGGAGAGGGATGATGAAAGGAGAGAGACGAAGGAGAGGAATAATCAATCAGAGGAGCCAGAATTGTACAAAGTTTATAGGGGAAAGGTTTCGAAGGTGATGGATAAGGGGTGTTTCGTCCAGTTTCATGATTTTAGAGGGAAAGAAGGTCTGGTACATGTGTCCCAGATGGCAACTAGGAGGATTACAAATGCAAAGGATGTAGTGAAGCGAGACCAGGAAGTCTATGTGAAAGTTATCTCGGTTGGTGGGAGTAATTTAAGTTTGTCAATGCGGGATGTTGATCAGAATACTGGCAAAGATCTGTTGCCCTTGAAGAGGAGTGAAGGGGATGATGGATTTATCTCGAATCCTTCAGGTAGGAATGATGGTGGAGGGATGGGCAGTAGGATTGGTCTGTCAGGAATAAAAATCACCGAGGAAAATGATGCAGTTCCTTCACGAAGGCCTCTGAAGAGGTTGAGTTCACCTGAGAGATGGGAGGCTAAGCAACTGATTGCTTCTGGTGTTATGAGCATGAAGGAGTCTCCTTTATTTGATGAAGAGGGAGATGGAGTACTCTATCAGGAAGAAGGAGCTGAAGAGGAGCTTGAGATTGAGATGAATGACGATGAACCTGCGTTTTTGCAGGGGCAAAGTAGGTACTCCCTGGACATGTCCCCTGTAAAGATATTCAAGAATCCCGAGGGGTCTTTAAGCCGTGCAGCAGCACTTCAGTCTGCACTGATTAAGGAGAGGAGGGAAGTTAGGGAGCAGCAACAGCGAACAATGTTGGATTCTATTCCGAAGGATCTTAATCGTCCTTGGGAAGATCCAATGCCAGAAACAGGTGAGAGGCATCTTGCTCAGGAACTTAGAGGTGTTGGTTTGTCTGCGTATGACATGCCGGAGTGGAAGAAGGATGCATATGGCAAAGCTCTAACCTTTGGACAAAGATCGAAGCTTTCCATCCAAGAACAGAGACGAAGTTTGCCCATATATAAGTTGAAAAATGAATTGGTTCAGGCTGTCCATGATAATCAGGTCCTAGTCGTCATTGGGGAGACGGGGTCCGGAAAGACCACACAAGTAACACAGTATCTTGCCGAGGCAGGATACACTACCAAGGGAAAAATAGGATGTACTCAGCCTCGTAGGGTTGCTGCAATGTCTGTGGCAAAGAGAGTTGCTGAGGAATTCGGTTGTCGTCTTGGGGAAGAGGTGGGGTATGCAATTCGTTTTGAGGATTGTACAAGTCCGGAGACTGTAATAAAGTATATGACAGATGGTATGCTTCTAAGAGAGATTCTGATTGATGAAGATTTGTCTCAATATTCAGTGATAATGCTTGATGAAGCTCATGAGAGGACCATTAACACTGATGTTCTGTTTGGATTGTTGAAGCAGCTGGTGAAACGGAGACCTGACCTTCGTCTGATTGTCACATCTGCAACTTTGGATGCAGAGAAGTTTTCTGGATATTTCTTCAACTGCAACATCTTTACCATTCCAGGCAGAACCTTTCCAGTAGAAATACTTTACACCAAGCAGCCAGAAAGTGATTACTTGGATGCATCACTAATCACTGTATTACAGATTCACTTGACTGAACCTGAAGGTGATATACTCCTGTTTTTGACTGGTCAAGAAGAGATCGATTATGCTTGTCAATGTCTCTATGAGAGAATGAAGGGTTTAGGTAAAAATGTGCCTGAGCTGATTATTTTACCTGTATACAGTGCCCTGCCTAGCGAAATGCAGTCCAGGATTTTTGATCCGCCCCCTCCAGGAAAGAGAAAAGTAGTTGTTGCTACCAATATAGCTGAAGCTTCTTTGACTATAGATGGCATATTTTATGTTATTGATCCTGGCTTCGCCAAGCAAAATGTCTACAATCCCAAACAAGGGCTTGATTCACTTGTGATAACTCCAATATCACAAGCATCTGCGAAGCAGAGGGCAGGTCGTGCTGGACGTACAGGGCCTGGAAAGTGTTATCGCCTCTATACTGAGAGTGCGTTCCACAATGAGATGTCCCCCACATCAATTCCGGAGATACAGCGGACTAACCTTGGAATGACTACTCTTAGTTTGAAAGCTATGGGTATTAACGATCTATTATCTTTTGATTTCATGGATCCCCCTACACCTCAGGCATTGATTTCTGCCATGGAGCAGCTATACAGTTTAGGAGCTCTGGATGAAGAGGGCCTTCTCACTAAGTTGGGTAGGAAAATGGCTGAGTTTCCATTGGATCCTCCTCTGTCCAAGATGCTTCTTGCCAGTGTAGATCTTGGGTGCAGTGATGAGATTCTGACCATTATTGCTATGATTCAAACGGGAAATATATTCTACCGACCAAGGGAAAAACAAGCTCAAGCGGACCAAAAAAGGGCCAAGTTTTTTCAGCCTGAAGGGGACCATTTAACACTTCTTGCTGTTTATGAGGCATGGAAAGCGAAAAATTTCTCTGGTCCATGGTGTTTTGAGAATTTTGTTCAATCTCGATCATTAAGGAGGGCACAGGATGTCAGGAAACAGCTTCTCTCCATCATGGACAAGTATGTCACTATTCTTTTTATCCTTGTTGCTTTCATGCTATCTTCAAATTTAAATGGTTTTTGGTTGGTATACTGCTACTATGGTCGTGAATCAGTGTTCAATTTGTCACCTCATTTATTTTTTCATTTTTTAAGAAAGAAAAATATTTAATGCTCCTTGATCATCCGACCTCTCATTAAATGTGCATCTGGAGTAAATACATGTCCTGTTGTATACTTCTCTGGATATGCTTGTAAAATTTGTAATAGATTCTTTTGAGTAGTCTTGTTTGGGTGAATGACTGCTATAACTATGTGTTCCCCTGACATTTTAACTGATAATTTTTGTATGTACTTTCTCTTCCAAACCGCAACGAGTCCTAGCAACACTAGCTGTAATATGTAAATGTGTTTTCTTAGCCTTCTTATATGCTGCATAAGAGTTAAAGCTCGTTACTCTCAAGGCTTTCATTCTGTTTCAAGTAATTTATTATTGCTTGGTATGCCTCAGTTTAAAGGCTTCAGGCTCCCCTGTTTGATATACTCTTAAACAATCATATGGCTCTAGCATTGTGAATGGATCTATTCATGTGAATGTTTTAATGTTTTAAGGTTTTCAGTTTTCCTGTTCGATTGAAAGGCGTCTCTATGAAATTCCTCTGACATGTTTGAGTTTCTATTAACAGGTATAAATTGGACGTTGTGAGTGCTGGTAAGGACTTTTCGAAAATACGGAAGGCTATAACTGCTGGGTTCTTTTTCCATGCTGCTAGGAAAGATCCACAAGAAGGCTACAGAACACTGGTTGAGAATCAGCCTGTTTATATACATCCTAGCAGTGCTTTGTTTCAAAGACAACCAGACTGGGTTATTTACCATGAACTGGTGATGACCACCAAGGAGTATATGCGTGAGGTCACCGTCGTAGACCCCAAGTGGCTTGTTGACCTAGCCCCAAGATTCTTCAAGGTGTCAGATCCTACAAAAATGAGCAAGCGAAAGAGACAAGAGCGGATCGAACCACTTTATGACCGATATCATGAACCAAATTCTTGGCGTTTAAGCAAAAGGCGCGCTTAGTATTGCTTGGTATTTTTGCTGGTTAGTTTTCAAGTTCCAGGTCTTCTGTTTCTTTCTCTAGATACAAACTTTGTTGTAATATGAGCCAAGTCTTGAGAAATTCCTGAATACTGCAGCGAGGTGATAGGTTGTGCTTGCTGCCAACAGCTTGCTAACTGTATTATCATATTCCCTCAGTTGAATTTCATAGCCTGTTAAGTTTGAAATGTGATTCCTTGTTTTCTATTTCCTTTTGAAATCTATTTTACAAAAAGGGGGTCATTGAACTTGTTATGTTGTTAAGGACTTAGTTTTTGTTATGAGAGGTGGGTCTGTTATATTATACTTGCAATGCTGAGTAGCTCTTGCTGATTACTGGATTGTTTGCAAAAACTTGTGCTTGAAACTAGGTGCTAAGCTTTAGAAAAATGGTAAACACCACCAAAAAGCAGGAGCCATTTTTCAAGTGCTGAGAAGTAGGAATTTGTTAATGTTTCAGTTAATAATTTGCATTTTTTGCTTCATCGTTGCTAGTTAATTTTAGAAATTCTGAAGTGCCTTGAAGCCTAGAAATACTGATCTAATTTCTGTGATGTAGTTGTTAAAAATTAAAATAGTTATTATGAAATATTTTTTACCTCTTGATATATGATGTATAATTTTCAATGGTTTGCTTTGAGATATCTCTAGGATGCTAACATATAAGATACAGATTACTCAGACATAAAAAAACAGGTGGGAGACAATACTGATTCATGAGATTTTTATTGCTCTCTTGATGGTCACTGATGCTTTCATTAGAGACTAATCTTTTTAGGTTCTGTACAATGGAAATATTGATTGATGCTTTCATTAGAAATCTATGTTTCTCCGACTTGTCATTTTTCAAGGCATACCCGTGTCATTGGGTGCAGAACAGGTGTGGGATACACACCGGATCCTCTATTGTCCCAGTGGATTTGGCAATTTTTCGGCAGCTGTTTTGAGTTGTCTCCAGCCGACTCTAGCTTTTTTGGGGGTCGCGGTGCGGTGCGACCGTGGAGGTCGAGAAAAGAAGAATTGGAGATGATATTGGTGATGAATGCAGGTTGGAGACGAAGAAAGACAAGGAAGAGCTGAGGCGGCGCATAATGTAAACTTTAATTAATTAATTAATTTATTGCCATTTAAAATGGGTCTTTTAATAACTAGAAAGCCCATGGAACTAAACTAATTTGCTGCTACTATAGTTTTCATTTATTAAAAGAAAAAGAAAACACTTGTGCAAATCTTTAAATTTGGACCATGATATATTAATACTATATATTTTTAGGATATATAGCTGTATCCTTGCCACCCGATTCTAATTTTGGATCCTTTCGATGTGTATGCTCTTCATATCCTTTTTTCTGCACTAAGAGCAATATTGGTTGAAGATCAGTGGACGATTACGTTTATTGTGAATGACGTGGTATGGAACATATCAACTCTAAGTTTTTTATACATCAAAATGCCCGAATGTTTTCTTTCTTACACAATGAGTTGAATAGTCTGCTCCATGAAAATATTTGGACTCAACTACTTGGCCCTACCTGAGGGGCTCAGCACCACTTCCCACCCTTTGGCCCCAACCCTCACCCCTCAACCCTCAACGGTCCAACCCCTACCTCCGCCCTCCACATCCAAGCTCAACTCGAGCCCAATTTTTTTATGAGAAAATAATTTTCTTGTAGATATTTTTTAACTAATTGACACATGATAAAATAGATTTTCATTAATTTTGGATTCAATTCTTTGAATATCATCATCTACCAAAAAATAAAAATAAAAATTGAAGATCACAAGGATATTCATAAATATATTTATTTCCAATTTATAGAAAACAAGTATTTAAATTTAGCTCAAAATATTACTTTTTTCTAAATATTACTACTTAATTATTTAGACTTGATACTTTTATCGTTAAAAATAATATTTTTATCTTAAAAATTAATACTTTTTGAATAATATTGAGAATTTTTTATCTTTTATATAAAAAAATATTATTTTTTCTTATGCTTGTGTAGAAAAAATACAAGCACAGAGAAAAATGTGCAAGCACAACAGCATGTGGGATCCACACACTATCTCAATTGTGTCCAAAAGTGATAGCCTCCCCAGGAAATGTGTTCAGTTCGGATCTTATCTTATTTAAACTATTCGTTATTTTATTTCATTTAAAATATAATTCATAATTGCATGACGTAAATTATTATAAAATATGGTGAGAATAAGTATTGTATCCACACGAACTGTAAATAATGAAAACAATTGAGTACTTGTTTTATGATATTTTCCTTATCTAAAGAATTCAATAATTAGAATAAGTTTTACAAAATAAACTAAAACAAATAAAAAGTAAAAATAGATAACAAAGCAAAGTCACGCAACTAAAGTTATTAAGAGATTATATGGATTTCAAGGACATGCATTCATATGGTTAATATAAGTTTCTTTTAATGTATCAAACCATATTTAATTTCTATATTTGTATGAGAATCACTAATATATTTGGATCCTCTCTCTCGAGTTAGTCCAAAAGTAGATTAGACTCTACTGATCATCTATCGATATCATAGTGTTATCTAACTCTCAATCGTGCCTAAAATCTATTATTATCCTAATACCTACCAATCTCTTGATCTAGCAATTATACATTCCTAATCCATTAACCAATTACTTCCTCTCTGGTAATAATGGATTAACTACATATATGCAATTAGTCGTCATATAATTCCATACGACATTTAAATTAAGGAAGCATAAACAAATATATGAACGAAAAATAATATCATTAAGGAAAAACAAAGGAATCCATTCGAATGAAAGCCCGAGAATTACTAAATGTTTAGCCACTCATATTCAATACACAATCCATGGGAAACATATTGATAATCATAGCTAACATAAAAAGAACAAAAGAAAATTAAAATATTTGAAGCCAAACGATCTTCGCTTCTCTCTCTCTGTGATAAGTTGGTTGGTTAAGTCTCCTTTGTATCATCATTTCTAGCTCTCAGATATTGTATTGTATGAAATCTGATGTAGTTCCTCTTTTTATAGACAATTAATAGGGTTTTGATAGCTCAGTATCTCTATTTTGGAATGAGAAGATATGCACGAATCATATAAAATTGCCACGGTTAAGATCATATCGCGAGGATAAGCACAGTCCATGCAAAATGACCACACACAGTTCGTGCAAGGTGACGCATGGGTTGTGCTTCATGAAGCACAAATATGGGTCATTCTGACAGCCCGGGCCGTGCTCTAGTCATGCCTCTGGGGTCCATCCTTGGTTCGCATGCACGGTTCGTGTGACTTGAGACGTAGTCTACACCCTTAATTATCTGTTTTTCGGTCAAAACTTCAACAAACACATGACGAAACAAAAAATAACAAAAGCATTATGAACTCGTCACACAGGTACATGCAATCGTTTAAAAATTATATATACTAACCCTAAATTGCACGTAAATTCTATGTTTATCATGAACTATGAATTCAATTTCGAAGATGACCAGATAATACTAACTCAAATTAAGTAGATGCCATGTGCATACATGATGCATGTACTAGCTGCTAATACTGACATGCAAGTGCACCTGTTGGGAATATCTAATGAAAGATATCTAATATAGGGGATAAATCCCCAAACTTATCATTCTATTACATAGGTATAAAAGTCCATTATTAGGAAAGAAAGGCAAGCATGCTGTTTTATTGGGTATTTACCCAAATAATACAAAAAAAAAAAAAAAATCATAAAATAGGGTAGATTTAAGAATTATTTTTAAAATAGGGTAAAACATCACGCCCGGTGACGATGTTTGGTAAAATGTTATCGGGCCTAACGTTTTAATTTAAAAAATAAAAACGTCAGGCCCCCTGATGTTTTTATTTTCAAAATATATGTATATGCATATTGCCTCATGCCTCTCATGGCTCATGTCAGAATCATCCATCTATATATATATATATACATATATATATATATATATATATATATCTTTGCATATAGCGGCATATATATACATATATGAAGTGTATATATATATATATATATCAAGAATATATATATATATATATATATATGCAATTATATATATCTATATATAAAGATATATAATTTGTATATATAATTATATATATATATATTTTAATTTGTCTGTATTAATATTTTTTATTATTTAATAAATGATATTTATATTATTAGAATTCAATTTTTTTGTATATTTACTGAAACTAAATGAAACACAATATTAAATATATTTATATATTTTTCATTATATAAATATATATTTATTTCAATACTATATAAAATAATAATATAATTGTAAACCAATAAAAATTCTAAACTAAAAAAAATCAAATTATAAATAATTTAGATATTTATATTACTAATTATATATATTGGAATAGTTTAAATATATATATATATATATATATATAAATCTAATAATAATAAAAAAAGATAATTTGAATTATAATTTAAATATTTTAAATAAAAAATCTATATAAATATAAATATACATATTTATATAAATATAAAACAAATTATAACGTTAGGCCCACTGACGTTTTAATAGAAACGTGAGTGGGCCTAACATTTCTTTTTATTTTTTTGATTTATATATTCTTTAATATTTATATTATATATATATATATATATATATATATATTTTTTATATTAAAAAAATATATTTTTTATTAATTCAGTTTAAAATAAATATAATTATCGTTTATATTTTGTTTTTTATTTATTCTGTTTAAAATATATATGGTTTTCGGTTATATTTAATTTTTGCTTATATAAATATTTATTTAGAAATATGTATATATTTTATCTATTGTAACGACCCACATATTTACTTAGATATATATTAATTTACTACAAATTTTTAATAAAAAAATATAAGTTACCAAATAAAAAAAAAGTAAATAAATTTGAAGTAATTTCGTCCAAATAATTAGGTCATTAAGGAACATAAAAAGAATTAGGACTTTACTTGATTTCCAACAAAATTTAAGTCCTCAATGTAAATCGTATAAAAAAAATTGATTAAGTAACCCTACTACTTTAAAACTTATAGCAGCGAAAAATATAATTAATTCAAAACTTCATATAATCAAGAAAGTAGGCTTAAGCATTTATTTTCGAAACAACATCGTTTCCTAAGATAAGTGTGAAGAATAACATAACAAACCCTAATAAAATTTCAATTCGTTTATGTATGAAATGTAATCCATAATTCAAAGAAGAATAATAAAAATATGCTTCATCTGCCTGCTCCCGTCACCTTGACAAACTCCTTATCCTTAAAAGTAGGAAGGTAAAAAGGGGTGAACTACACCCAGCTCGTGAGGTTCAGGCTTGTCAAAATTAAATATAAGGTTGTAAAAGCACAATTAGAGAGTAACATGAATGCATCAGGCATAACATAATATAACATCCGTATCAAACGTAACATTTCGTATCAAAACTTGGCCAGCATATAATAGTGGATCAAATTAATGATCCCGTATCAATATATCAAAACATATAACCATCAAATCGTACTTTAAACAAACAAAATATTTAAAACTGACAAACCGTATAAGAATCCCACCTCTTATGTGACTACTCATAATATAAGGAAAATCTCATGCAAGTGATATACTTCTAATCCACGTGCCTTATCTCCTCGCCTACATCATAAATAAACGAAGTCTTAATATCTAAATATAATAGACTTATAAAGATAAAGAACATGTGAAATATGGGAAATGATTTCTTTTGGGGGGGGGGGGGGTTTGGTCACGGAAGGAGGAAACTGGGGGCATCATGGTTATTAGTTGGGTTAGGAATGAATTAAAAGAAAATCTCCTTTCTCCTTCAGCAGACACACGATTCTTTCTCCCCTTTTTTTCCTCAAAGAAACTTTCTCTTTCTACCCATTGCTCCTCCAATCTCCATAAATTTGGAGATATCAACACATAGGAGATCAGGAAATTTAAGGATGACTAGATAAGGCGGTTGGCAGATGTTTAAAGCAATGACGGTGGTGGTTCGGTAACAAGAAACGTAACGGAATGGTTTTAATCTGGCCATGGCTAAGGTAGAAGAACAATAAAAATTTATGGGTCTTTAACTGAAATTCTGAAAAACCCGGATGAAGAATGTTGAAGAAATCCTGGATTGTATTTATAGGTTTGACATGATTTAAATCTAGATGTATCTTCTTAGTGAGAGAGAATCAGCATCTGGATCTAATTCTCTAACTAATTGAGAGAAAATATCTTCTTTACTAACAAAATACTAACCTCCATAACCATAAGATTCTAAGAAAAATATACCTTATCTTGGCTGAAAGTTCTATCATATATATATATATATATATATATATATATATATATATATTTGGGTTTAGAGAAAAATATCTTAAGGTCCAATAATCCTAATTGAAACAATAATAAGCCCACGTAAAGTAAAATAAAATAAAATAAAATTAAGTAAGGAAATTAAATATTGTGTGAAAATAATCGGGTATTACATCCTACCCTCGTTGAAAATAATTTTGTCCTTGAAATTCCATAACGTACTGTGAGTATTGAAATAAGGATATTTAGCTCGCAACT